>VDFB02373365.1:224512050-224604083 GCA_007258455.2 Sequoia sempervirens
TGTCTTGACAACACAAACCCTAAAACAATGATGAGGAACATAACCCTTAAGCCAGAAACGAGGGTCTAAGCCAGTTATTGCAAAATTTTAGAATGGAACCAAATAATTTTTTTGAGGGGTTCCATTATAATCAACTATCAACACAAAATTTCTCTTACTAGCTCCCTATTTGAGAAGACTTTTTTGAATCCTCCAAGTCTCCCCTTTCGACCAACCCTTCTAGCCCACTAGATTTCCCTACCCTTTGTATTAACCTAGAAAATTCCCTTGAAGACCCTCATTTGGATGCTAATGTTTGTACCAATTTTACCCCTCTAAAACTAAAAAATAATGATCTTAGTGAGGCTATGAATGTTTAGAAAAATATTTTGAAATGATTTATTTTCTTAATAAATCATGGCTAAAGATAAAATTTAGTATTTGGAATAGAAGGTGCTCAACCATAAGGGTATTGAGTTAGGTGAAGTTGATGATGATGGATGTTGGGCCCTTTTATCTTCTCTTGCCAAGTCTTTTGACAAGTGGGCCAATTGGGAGATCGAAGTTGAAGAGCTCAAGGTTGTGGTCAGAACTATGGAGGAGAGGGAAAATTTGCATGAAGAGGTGGCTACTATGTGTAGCAACTAGGAAAAGACTCTAAAGTGTGTACATGAAATCATTGACTACAAAAAGGAAATGGCAAAAAATATAACAGCTATCATTTAGGTGTTCTAACAGGATCTATACAATAGTCATGGAAAGAGGGCTAGGAAGGAATGTCAGGATGTTGCTTAGTCTAAAAAGGAGGGAAATTTTTTTGATTGTTCAACTATGCTCAATACCCAAGAGGGCCAACCCATGCAAAATAAACCATTATATTTTAAAGAAAAACTATGATTTCTCATGAATGAATGGAAAGCTATTAATGGCCTCAAGCTACTAGGTAACCACTATCTAGTATAGTTCCTAGTTGTTCTTCTCTTGTGATTTTTTTATCCTTTTTTTTGGTCTCTGTTTAGCTACCTTATTTTCTTTTTGGGTGCCTCATGTCTCGTGACCTCCCTTGTTTGGCCTTCATAAATTTTTGTAAGGGAATTGACCCTTTTAGACTTTAATCTAATCAAAACTATCAACACAAAAGTCTATTAATTAGAAAAATGACCTAAAAAATAATTTATTAATAATAAAAATAACAACTAAAATAATAATTAAAGAATTTATATACAATATCTAAAACTAGCTAATACAAAAATAATTAAACAAGAATAATAATTAATTTAATTGATTTGAGAAAAATATTAAGACTGGTTCTGATAAAGCCAAATATTATGTATAACATAATATGAATCAGTTTTCTATCCAGACATAGACCTATAAATCTCAAGAAATAATATATTTTTTTATATTAAATATAAGGAGAACAATACATAGTAGATCAGATAGGAAACATTAGAGTATCAAATCAGTGCATTCAAGAAGCCCTGCAACCACAAAAAAAACCTAACTTGGACCACAAAATATATAAACTTAAATCATTAGGACTAGGTACATCTCAAAATTACATCGTAGTCCAAGATCATAATATACACAAATAAATTAACAAAGGTACCAGCATATGTAGCAAACCCATATACAAGGAACCATGACAAAAAGAGAACCATCAGGCAAAATTTAACCATGATGAACAAATTTGTCACTATCACGAAGAGCCACTAGAGCCTGAGTTGCATTGACCTCTTCAACTAAAAAGTCAGGCACATTGTTCTTCTGTTCCATTGACCACTGCTTTACCTTTATACAAACTAGGATTGGTTTTTTTTCTCTTCTTTAAGTTAATCTCTAAATGCCTGCAAGGCCCTCAAAAAAACCTCAGCACGAGGGTGGCCTTCTTGCCACATATGACCATATCTGGCATCCATGATATCAATAGAAGTTTCCTTGTTCTCCAAGTATTTCTAGAATTTATCCTTTGACAACTCCACAATGATGAGCACCTACATAGCAACATTATAGAATATGATTCCCTTATAGGACTCAATAAAAAATCTTCTTCTACCTTGAAATTGGTCCTCATTCTGGGATTTCCAAATTGCCCAAAAAATCTCAGTAGAAAGGATATGCCAAAATAAAGCACCAGTTTTACTTAACTTGCAATTTTGAAGAAAAAGCATATTCACATAATTTAAACCTCCATTACACCCCAAATATTATGAGAAAAGTAGAACATATTCCATTTTTTTTGGCAAAGATGCAATCAAAGAAAATATGAGACAAATTTTCAAGTTTTCTGCATAACGAGCACATATCAGGATCATCTTTACTAGTTTTATAAGGGAGCTTCTATAGAATCAGAAGCCATCTAAAGTAGGCCTTTTTTTCCTCAAGTTCCTTCCACCAATTCTTCAAAAACATTTTTTGCCAATGATCCTTGCTCAAGTTTAGTTGCCAAACTTTATTCATATGTTTAGTAATATCTACCTGATTAGTAAGCCTATAATACATATCTTTAACTTTAACATTCATTATTTTGTTACCATTGTGCCACACAAAATATTTATAATGGAGGGGTTCATTTATGAATTTAATCGGGAACTTGAGATGGCCACAAGCCTCTCTCAACATCATGTATGCTCTCTAGTTACTTTGAGGGATGTTAAATTCAGTGCTAAGGGTATTCCATTCCTTCAAATTTCCATTAATTAAGATATCCTTAAAGCAAAGGATTCCTTTAAGTGCCTAGCCTTTAGCAGAGAACCTCTGAATTAGGGCCAAGGGCTTCCCTTTACATCTTAGGTTCCACCAAATAGATTTGTTGGCAAAGATTTCCCTATTATCACCCTTGGTGAAATGGTAGTTGGATAAGTGCTTCTTAATAATTTCCCAAGTCTTCCATAAGGTTTTAAAAACATTGGACTCTGTAGGTGACATAGACCACTCACAGCTAAGAATATCACTTAAGGGGAGAAGTTTCCAGAATTTAGCATGCTTAGGCACAACATTAGCAATATTGTATCTCACGAGCACCTTCCATGGTTCTTCCCCATCCAAAGCCCTAATCACCCATTTAGAAGCCAAAGGAATACCTTGGATCCTTAGATCCTTTAGCCCCAACCCACCTCTCACTCTAGAAATGGTACACCATTCCCATTTGAAAAAATGCTTCTTCTTCCTCCCCTTACCATTAGACCACAAAAATTCCCTTATTCTTTTATGAATAGCATTGATTTGGTAAGAGAAAATAAACCAAATAGAGGCAAAATAAATTCTATAAGAAGAAATTTTTTTTTGAGAGATCTGAAACCTCCCAGCAAAAGAGAGGTAATGCTTAAATTCCTTTTGGTTAATTTATTCTCAATCTTATCTCTAATCCAACACCACATGTCTTTCAAGTTGGGCTCAATAGAAAATGGGATACCAAGGTATCTCACAAATTTATGAGGACCATCCCATTGAATACCATAACTACACACCCAATTAGGGGGCTTATCTTTCCACCCAAGAAGGTAAGATTTTGAAGAGGAAATTTTTTCCCTTGAAGCAAAGCAAAAAATATCAAGCTTCTTCATAAGAATTGCAAAGTTATCCTCATCAAGTTGTATGAGAATAGAAGTATCATTAACAAACTGGAGATTGATAAGTTCATTGGAATCCGACAGCCTAATACCTCTTACCCTAGGGTTCAATGATCTATCTCTCAAACTGCAATGAAGAGCATCAGAGGCAATGACAAAAAAAGCTAGTGCAAGGGGGCATCCTTTCCTGATTGACCTCCCAAGAACAATTTCCTATGAAAGAACTCCATTAACATCCACTCGAGCAGAAGCATCTTGGAACATAGTCTTGACCATAGAACCAAAAAAAACTTGGAAAACCAAATGCTTCAAGGACCATAAGCACAAAGTCCCATTCAATTCTGTCATAGGCTTTCTCAAAGTCTAGCAGGAGCATTGCAGCATCTTTCCCTGAATTCCTGGCCCAATTCATGGCCTCCCAACTTGTCACCAGATTTTCCAAGATGTACCTCCCCTTAATGAAGCCAATTTAATTTGAATTAATGATTGTGGGAAGAATACTAGCCAACCTCTCTCTCAGCCAAAACTTGTGCCAAAATTTTATAAGAAACATTTAGGAGAGTAATGGGTCTCCAATTCTTAACAAGGGTTCTATCTCCCTCTTTAGGAATCAACTTAATAATTCTGCTATTAATGTTTTTTCCAAGAGAACCTCTCTAAAAGGCATCCTTATAGACCATGTAGGGATCATCACAAGCCCAATCAATGAAGGATTTGTAAAATTCTGCAGATAAACCATCAGGTCCTGGAGATTTGTCATTTTTAAGGGAGAGAATATATCTCCTTATCTACTCCTTAGAAATTTCTCTGTTTAAATCAAGGGTTGCCTCCTTACTAACTTGACTAGGAAATATCCCCTTGATATAGTCCCTAGCTCAAAAACAAGACTCATTACACCCTTTAGAAGTGAAAAGACTCTAATAGAAGAGGAAAAACTACCAACTTATATCATCCTATTTCAGAAGGATATTACCATATGCATTAATCTAATCAATTAATTCTTTGGCCTGCTTCTCCTTTAAATATCTGAAGAAAATTTTTGTACCCTTGTCACCATTTTCCAACCAATTCATCTTGGCTCTAATTCTTAGACCCTTGACTTTGTTAGTTTGAAACGTCCCGAGATTGTCTCTGGCCACTATGAGCTTATCCACCAGGGAGCTATCATTAGGAAAATTTTGCACTTCAAATTCTGCCTTGAAAAGACTGTCATGTAGACAAGTCTCCTTTCTCCTACTATCCTTGACCTTTTTCCTTCCAATGGTCTAGAAAAGAATCCTCCAGTGTTGCACATTCAAGTCCCATCTCTCAATGGGAGGAAGGGACCTATCCAACCACTTATTAATGGCTCTAAGAGAGTTTATGGCACATTTATAATCTTCATCCTTAAGAAGGATGGTGTTAAGAGAAAACTCATTTCTGGGACCAACACTAGAGGCAACACCATTTTTAAACATAATTTTTTCTCTTATTGGGTGATGATCATTTAGTGAGTATGGAGTAACCTCCACCTTGTAGCAATCCTTATGGAGGACATAAAAAAGAAGGCTTTATTTATATTAAATCTATCCAGCCTACAAAGAACTCTCCTCCCATTTTTTTGGTAATTGGACCAAGTGAACCATATCTCCTTACATTCCTTCTTCTGGCCTTCAATGGGATCCTCAAGACTTAACTTAGACTTAAGTCTTAACCAATGAAATTTCTCATAGTCTTTCCAAACATGACCAACACCTCCATATTTTTCCTCATCTCTTTCCAAAAAATTAAAGTCTCCCCCTAGAATCCAAGGGATTTCTTTGAGATTGAACAACCACTTCCACAATAAAACTCTATATTTGTAGTCATTAGGAGCATAAATCGATTAGACACCAAAGTAGTCTTCCTTTTTCTTTACAATTACCCAAACAACCCTGTCACAGGGAGATACACTAGATTGTACCACATACTGGCTCCACATGTTAGCCAACATAATGACAACCCCACCCTTCCCCTAATCATGCTTGGTCACGAGCTAAGAGGCATCCTTCCATATTACCTATAGGCTAGTATCTAAGGAAAATCCAACAGATTTGACTTCTTAGAGAAGTAAGATATCCATTTCCTTTTTTTGGGCAACTAACCTCCTGAAAAGATGTTTTCTATCAGGGGAATCAAGACCCCTTACATTCCAGGAAAGACAATTAAGTTCCATTATTTTGATCGATGGATGAGGGGCCCTTATCAATCCTATTGTTATGAAAGCACTTAGGAAGTTTATTCTCTGCCTCAGTTCTCTTAGCATTGGGTGGGAGGATCACCCCACTAAGCTTCTCCCTTTTTTCTTTTAAAAGGGGATTACCATCTTTGTCATCCTGTAATTTTGTGCCATCTAAACCCTTCTTTCTATATACCTCATGGTTTTTTTAACAAGCACCTCAATGGGCACACCTTCCCCATCAGTGGTTTCCCTAATAGGGAGAATCCCTAGGTCATCTATAGAGTCAATGCTTGATTGGGAAGAAAACCCATCCGAACTAACCAATCCATCAAGGGGGCTAATAGTTGCAACTGCCAATTTTGACTGAGTCTCATTCTCCTTATCAAATTCAGAGTTAAGGTTCAAGGTGTAATATTCAAGTTTTGGTCTTGAGTCAAACACATCCCCCTTGGGATGGATATACACCTCCAAGTTGGCCTCCTTGTTAGAGCATAAAGATGTAGAAATATCAATAGCTTCAGTGGAGCAGAACCCACCATTTTTGGGGCTCAATTCCATTTTCATTCTTATGGTCTTTTATTATTTGTGATTCCTTTGTTAAGCCAACAAGTTTTAAATCTCTAAAAAAATTATCATTAAATGAATAAAGTTCATTCACTGTAATAGATTCATTACCCTCAGGTTTCTTTATTTGTCTTATTTTCTGAAGAGCCAATTGTTGTGCATTATGCTTACCATTAAAAAAAACCTTATTTGAATCATTTGGTTAGGGAGGTGGAAGACAATTCCTGTCAAAAAATAGGTCCCCCACCTCATCACCATTATTATTCATGCCAATGTTCATATCCTAAATTAATGAGTTCAAATTTTCTACATCACTGATTTCAACCTCATTTATAGAGGTGGCCAAATCCTTCTTGTGTTCAACTCTCGGGGGAGGAAAACATTCCTTTGGCTCCCCTGAAAGGTTAAAATCCCCACCAAACTCTAGTGAAACATGCTTATTGCTCTTATTACCTCCATAATCTATCTTTTTATTAATCTTATTTTTAATCACCGAACAATTCCTTCTAATATGCCCTTCTCTATGACAGAGATAACAAGCATTAAGGCCTCCTAGGGTTTCCACAACACAATTGATGGTGCTAGACTTCAATTTAATTTCCAAGATCCATGAAAGATCTAGTCCTAAGTTTATAGAGACCAAAACCCTCGCATCCGAATGGGGAAGAGGCGATTTGGTCTCATCCATTCTCAACACCTTGCCATAAGGCTCAAGAAAAAGAGGAACAAATTTCTAGAGCCAAGGGGGAACATTATTTATAACCAACCATCGGGGATTGGACAAAGCTAGAACCTCCTCATTCAGAGCCTTTGGATGCCATGCCAGGGCTTGAAAAGTAACCTTTCCAATAGTCCAAAATTCCTTGTTAACAATTTCCTGTTGAAATTTATGGTTGTTAATGAAAACAACAAATAATCCTTTTTGCACCATTCTACAATAATAAAAATGCAACCCTAATTTATTTTCCCACACATTTTTGAACCATTCTTCCATATATTTTCTAGTCGAGACCCTATCAGGGTTGATAGCTGCAAAGAAAATAACAATCTTAGAAAGCCTCACATCCTCCTCATAAATAGCTTTATTGTAACGCCCCGTCGTGCGAACCCCAAAGGACAAATAAACAATAACTACAACACAATTTTATTTTTTTTTAAAGTAAACATAACATACATGAAATACACATTAAATCATAACATGAATTTCATTTAAGAAGATTCATTAGCACATACATCCCTTGGGGTACACGAAGAGTCATTACGAGACTGGGATCCACACAACGACAATAAAGAATAAAACCAAAGATATAATTCATAACAAAGTAAACATTAACAAATGTATACATGATAATCATTGATAAGCAACCATCTGAGTAAGTACAACTTAAACATAATTAACTTAACACATTGAATATCAACTGCAAATAGCCACATAAGGTTTAATGTTACATTACAATACAATATTCAAGAAGTACAATGATACAAAAATGTTTCCAATATGCACAGAAACCATACAATAAGAATCACGATACAATGAATAGATGAAAACTGGCTCCATAACGGATACAATTCTGGAGTCGCTGCAACTGCACCAATCCGCACCTCTCGATCCTCGACTGGGACCCAATGGGGTGCTTAGCACGTTCCACCCGACCATGTGAGTCTGAAGACCCACCCCCCGTGCTGAGGAGCTAACAAGAAAGAGACCACAACCACGAACATCCAAACAAGGAACCACAAGACTCAAAATACAAAAGTATCAGAAAACTCAAGGATTACAAGAGTCAATATAATAACTTCAAGTCACAATTCCCAAAACATAAATCAATGCAATGACCAATAAACAAGTAACCAAAGAATGATCAAGAAACACTTACAATTCAAATTACAATTAAACAATATAATAACATCATATCACAGTATCATAAGATATAAGATTGTAAATCAAATATAAATGAGATCATACAAGACCGCAAAACATTCTAAAGATGGATTAAAACAATAATCATTAATCAATTTAAATCAATTTAAAACAACAATCTAAACCAACTCCCATAACCTACTTCCAGAGGAACACAATAAAGTAAAACACATGGGAAACTAGGGGAGAGTGTCATCGCATAGCCTACATGGGTTCTCCTGGCCCTTCCTCCAAACTGAGGTGTCGGCCCCCATCTATGGATCTCCTGGCCCTTCCTCCTACTTGAGGCGCCGACACCATAGGGTAGCTCATGCAGAGCCGATAACCTCTCATGAGGATGAGGTTACGACCTTGCCAACCACGGCCTTCTCAGCCTTCCATTAGTCTGCGGAAGCACTAATGAAGACGAGGCATCCATTTTTTTAAAAAAAAATCTTATTATGATGTTACTACCCAACCCTCCTAAATTAATTATTAGGTTTTCACTTGATTACCAACTCACTCATGGGTTCTCCTGTGCTCTTCCCCTTATGCGCGGTGCCGGCCCCCACGAGGAACCACTCTCCCTAGAGACCCAACAACATAAAAACCAAGAAACCAAGGGTAAAGCGAAGCATCAAGAGTTTTCTCCAATAATTCCAACACAAGGATAAAATTTCCTCAAATATGAGAGTAAATCAAAAAACCATAAAAAGGGAAGGTTCATCAAGACCCATCCACAAATCAACAATGGTGTCACCTAAAAAGGAAAAATGCAAAAGAACATCAACCTTTAATTCAACGAAATCACTTAATAAAACCAAAAGCCACCAACTAGGTATTCCATGGGAGACCTCAATTTTCTCCTCACATGAACCCCCTTATAGCGGTACACAAATCACCTTCATAAAATCAACAACGTAGCAATGACAACAATAATTACAAAACCACAAGAACTATTTTCAATTTAAATATAACGAGTGAATACGTTAAAATAAGATCAACAACTCCATCCAGACTACATAATCAACTTAGATACAAAATAAATCAAAAATTCAAGAAGATCAACTATCCACAACTCATAAACCAAAACACAAGTTCCTAGTTACATTGCAACACAAATTAAATGGCAAGGGATTCCTTGAATCAAAACTAACCTCCAAAGGCATTCACACCAACATGGAACCATCCCAAAACCATCCTTCAACAACAGAGGTAAAAGTATGCAACCAGGCATCCAAGGGACCAAATTAAAGAACACCTTAAATACCCAACCACTCACAACTCCACCAAACATTCGCATAATAAACAACAACCAAAAATTCAAACAAGAACAATATTTAATAGTCAATCAATTAACAACCAGAACTAAATGACTTTACAACTTACCCATCTAAATTACCCAATTAACTAAACAATTCATGATAATCATCACAAGTATTCTAAAAGACTTATCCATAAAGAGAACTTACAACTACCATTAAATGAATATAAAGAGTCAATTTTCCAAAAGATTAAAATCCCATTCACCAATAACTATCCAATTCAAGAATACCCTAACCAATCACTAATCATGCCCATACATTTAAATTTCCCCTTTCATTTATCAACAAAATGGTAAACTACTTAATAATTGGGTAGTTAATTCATTATCATTTTATAACTACTTATATGCAAAACATAAATTTAAACATTATCTCCACTTCCCTTCATCTCACTAACTTAACACTCAATTCCAATATTTAAAGTAATTGCGCCAACCACTTAAGACCATTTGTTATACTTAAAATGATAATAATAATAACCATACTCTAAATACCCAAACTACATATTAGAACTTACCACCTTAAAATCTTAAATCTATCTAAATAAATTTACACACAATAAATACCTTTTTAAAACCACTATATCTTTATATATTTTAATTCTTTTGAAGGAAGGAAAGTAGAAAGAGAATAAATCTTTTCTAAGAATTCAACAAATCTACAAGACTTAACTTCATAAATAAAATAACTTATTCAATTTTATATTAAATTATATTTCCACCCTATACACATTTAAAAATAAGAATTAGACAATCAATGCTGATATATATATATATATATATTCACAAATTGCCCTTCTACTATATTATCCTATCAAATTTCACAATTTAACAAATTAATAGGAATTCTTTTCTATTTCAAAATATTCACTCAAAACAAGAATTAAATAAATCAATGTTGCCATATATTCATAAATTGATTTTTCTACTAACTTATCTTCTTATAGTTGGTAATTTAATAAATCAATAACAAAAAACAGATTTCTTTCTATTTTATTATTATTTCCATTTTAAACAGATTCTGTTTTATTTTAAAAAAAAGAAACAGAATGTTTTATTTTGACAAAATTAAATAATCAGTGGAATCTGAATAAATAAGTTTAATAAATATATATATACAAATAATTTTCAAAACAAATTTTATTTATTTATTTATTTGTTTGTTTATTTTTATTTATTTATTTATTTTTTTATAATTTCAAAACAAATATAATACAACAGAAACTTGAATCTTAATTAAATTTTTCCTTTGATGCTATCTTTACATTTATATATATATGTGTGTATACATTTATATATATATATACATATATATATTGCATACAAAAATATTTCAAATACAGAGAAATAAATTTCAATTATACAATTTACTGTTTCAATATAAATATTTACACACAGAATATATTTGTAAAATTTATCTGCAAATGGAAATTTACACAACCTCGAATTCAGAGACATGAGATTATTCTTTTACTGGTTCACTATTATTTTTAACACAAAACTACAATAACACTGTTCAATTCCAGAATCCCAACAAAAATTTCACTTTAAATCAATAACAGTCCCACCCCAGTAAAGCTTTCTTGATTGAAAAATAGTCCAAAGCATTTCTAAAGATTCGAGAATTTTCTACAAGCATTAAATTTCAATCCAGGAGAAAATTTCATTCACAGCAAGGAATTCTTGTTTCATTTGATGCTATAAAGAAAATAATTTAAAAGAAGAAGGAGAACCTGGTGTTCTGCACCTGTAGATAACTGTTGAAGCTTTATCCTTCTTGCTGATCCAATCCTTCCAGCAGCAGCTCCAAGATCCTCCCTCAAACTTAAATCTTAATCCTCACATGAATTCTCAGAACAATAAAATAAAAGAATGCAATACTACAACAGAAAAATGACTGCCAAATTTCTCCAAAATCTGTTGGAAAGAGAATACCACCCCCTTCCCAATCCAAAATAAATAAAATCTCACACAAGAAGCCTCTTCTGTTTCCTCTTCCAGAGAATACCAACAGTCACATTTCAAGAAATAAATCAAAATAATATTTAATCCTTAATTCTTTTTGTTGCCTTTTCATGTATTTATATTTCATTTTCTTTTATCATGCATTTTGATTAAACTAAATAAATTTAAATCCACAAAAATGAACTTTTTATTTGAATATATATTCATTATCTCCACAATGCACTATTAATTAATTACTTCCACATTAGAATAATTAAAATCAACCATTTACAAGATTCTAAATAAGTATCCATTAAATTTCCTATTATAATAATTATCTTTTCAAGATTATTTGTTCATAACAATTTAAATCAATTTATCTAATAATATCACTTTTACTTTTAACGAATTAGTTTAATTTGATCATTTGTTCTAAATCATTTGATTTAACTTAATTGATTATGATTTTAATTTCTAATTATATTTCAAATAACCTTGCAATTTCACTTATGATCTAATTAATTATTTAAACATGACTACTAACATATTATATTTTTCACACAATCAAATAACATAGTAATCAATGAAGCACACACAGATACTCACACAAAAGTTCAGAACAACCGACTTGGAGGGGTATTACATCCTCCCCCCCTTAAATTTTTGACTTACTCCTGGAAGTCAAGCTCAATCATAAACATGGTAACACAACAATATCAAAGATCCTAAGCACATCAACACCATAAATTAAAACATCAATTAAACGTCATCAAGAAAACAATGAAAATTTAACAAACCAATAATAAGGAAATGATATCAAAACAAAAGTGGTGGCAGGGTTGCAACTAGACCAATTTGACAAACACAAGGACAGATGACGAACTAGGTTGGGGAACTTTCTTGTCAGTTCCTATTTTCCACATCAATCCCATTGGGTGTTTATGATGCTCGCCCTGTCCTGACAATGCAGGTGGAATCGAGACTTAGTTCCTGTAATCCTGCATGCAAACAAACGTTGTGCACAATACATATATATATCACAATTACTTCGTGAGAGGAACTCCCAGCATAGTAGGGCACTCGCAAGCGAGTGATACTACACTGTCCCTCCCACCAAACCACACACATAGTAATCAAAACAATTCTAGTAACTCGTAAACAATTTTCTTCTAATTAATTAGGAAATATTCATATAAGGATACTAACCATAAACCTAATTCATCCACTAAAATGAATTACTACTTGACATTATAAGTACCTATACCTACATATTACAATTACATTACCTTCGTCACTATGCTTTCTGAAGTCAACTTCCTGTAAATCAAAAGCTACCATAGAACATTGCACATTAGTACCAATAATTCAAATTGCATTTTAACCTCAAGATACTATATTCTACTAAAAATCATAGAACAATTATCCCCAAAACCTCACATCTTCATTAAAACTCATAATTTTCACACAAACAACTCCACTTTAACCATTATTCAACACCAAAATTCACATTAATTTCAATAAAAGGAAAAATTTTACACCTTCACCGATTCAAGAAAACATAATTCATCACTTAAGGACAACAAAATCGCAAAATCCACACACACTTGACATAATCACACACATAAAACACATCCCCAAGAAACACATCACACTAAAACTCAAGGGTCCATAGAGCATCCCCGACAGGAAGGATATCGGTGCATTGAGCACTACACCGAGGGTCCTATCCTTTCCCATCATTTTCCTACACCATCGAACCGACACCATCAAACGAAAGAAATTAAAATTCACAACAATGACAAAAGAAAAGTGAAACTCAAGACTCACGGGTCTAAGCGCAAGGTTACATAGTGAGCACACATAGTGCCCAGTGTATGAACCTAGGCTCTGATACCATGTTGTAATGCCCCATCGTGCGAACCCCAAAGGACAAATAAATAATAATTACAGCACAATTTTTTTTTAAAAAAAAGTAAACATAACATACATGAAATACACATTAAATCATAACATGAATTTCATTTAAGAAGATTCATTAGCACATACATCCCTTGGGGTACACGAAGAGTCATTACGAGACTGAGATCCACACAACGACAATAAAGAATAAAACCAAAGATATAATTCATAACAAAGTAAACATTAACAAATGTATACATGATAATCATTGATAAGCAACCATCTGAGTAAGTACAACTTAAACATAATTAACTTAACACATTGAATATCAACTGCAAATAGCCACATAAGGTTTAATGTTACATTACAATACAATATTCAAGAAGTACAATGATACAAAAATGTTTCCAATATGCACGGAAACCATACAATAAGAATCACGATACAATGAATAGATGAAAACTGGCTCCATAACGGATACAATTCTGGAGTCGCTGCAACCACACCAATCCACACCTCTCGATCCTCGATTGGGGACCCAATGGGGTGCTTAGCACGTTCCACCCGACCATGTGAGTCTGAAGACCCACCCCCCGTGCTGAGGAGCTAACAAGAAAGAGACCACAACCACGAACATCCAAACAGGGAACCACAAGACTCAAAATACAAAAGTATCAGAAAACTCAAGGATTACAAGAGTCAATATAATAACTTCAAGTCACAATTCCCAACACATAAATCAAAGCAATGACCAATAAACAAGTAACCAAAGAATGATCAAGAAACACTTACAATTCAAATTACAATTAAACAATATAATAACATCATATCACAGTATCATAAGATATAAGATTGTAAATCAAATATAAATGAGATCATACAAGACCGCAAAACATTCTAAAGATGGATTAAAACAATAATCATAAATCAATTTAAATCAATTTAAAACAACAATCTAAACCAACTCCCATAACCTACTTCCAGAGGAACATATTAAAGTAAAACACATGGGCAACTAGGGGAGAGTATCATCGCATAGCCTACATGGGTTCTCCTGGCCCTTCCTCCAAACTGAGGTGTCGGCCCCCATCTATGAATCTCCTGGCCCTTCCTCCTACTTGAGGTGCCGACACCATAGGGTAGCTCATGCGGAGCCGATAACCTCTCATGAGGATGAGGTTACGACCTTGCCAACCACGGCCTTCTCAGCCTTCCATTAGTCTGCAGAAGCACTAATGAAGACGAGGCATCCATTTTTTTAAAAAAAAATCTTATTATGATGTTACTACCCAACCCTCCTAAATTAATTATTAGGTTTTCACTTGATTACCAACTCACTCGTGGGTTCTCCTGTGCTCTTCCCCTTATGCGGGGCGCCGACCCCCACGAGGAACCACTCTCCCTAGAGACCCAACAACATAAAAACCAAGAAACCAAGGGTAAAGTGAAGCATCAAGAGTTTTCTCCAATAATTCCAACACAAGGATAAAATTTCCTCAAATATGAGAGTAAATCAAAAAACCATAAAAAGGGAAGGTTCATCAAGACCCATCCACAAATCAACAATGGTGTCACCTAAAAAGGAAAAACGCAAAAGAACATCAACCTTTAATTCAATGAAATCACTTAATAAAACCAAAAGCCACCAACTAGGTATTCCATGGGAGACCTCAATTTTCTCCTCACATGAACCCCCTTATAGTGGTACACAAATCACCTTCATAAAATCAACAACGTAGCAATGACAACAATAATTACAAAACCACAATAACTATTTTCAATTTAAATATAACAAGTGAATACGTTAAAATAAGATCAACAACTCCATCCAGACTACATAATCAACTTAGATACAAAATAAATCAAAAATTCAAGAAGATCAACTATCCACAACTCATAAACCAAAACACAAGTTCCCAGTTACATTGCAACACAAATTAAATGGCAAGGGATTCCTTGAATCAAAACTAACCTCCAAAAGCATTCACACCAACATGGAACCATCCCAAAACCATCCTTCAACAACAGAGGTAAAAGTATGCAACCAGGCATCCAAGGGACCAAATTAAAGAACACCTTAAATACCCAACCACTCACAACTCCACCAAACATTCGCATAATAAACAACAACCAAAAATTCAAACAAGAACAATATTTAATAGTCAATCAATTAACAACCAGAACTAAATGACTTTACAACTTACCCATCTAAATTACCCAATTAACTAAACAATTTATGATAATCATCACAAGTATTCTAAAAGACTTATCCATAAAGAGAACTTACAATCTACCATTAAATGAATATAAAGAAAGTCAATTTTCCAAAAGATTAAAATCCCATTCACCAATAACTATCCAATTCAAGAATACCCTAACCAATCACTAATCATGCCCATACATTTAAATTTCCCCTTTCATTTATCAACAAAATGGTAAACTACTTAATAATTGGGTAGTTAATTCATTATCATTTCATAACTACTTATATACAAAACATAAATTTAAACATTATCTCCACTTCCCTTCATCTCACTAACTTAACACTCAATTCCAATATTTAAAGTAATTGCGCCAACCACTTAAGACCATTTGTTATACTTAAAATGATAATAATAATAACCATACTCTAAATACCCAAACTACATATTAGAACTTACCACCTTAAAATCTTAAATCTATCTAAATAAATTTACACACAATAAATACCTTTTTAAAACCACTATATCTTTATATATTTTAATTCTTTTGAAGGAAGGAAAGTAGAAAGAGAATAAATCTTTTCTAAGAATTCAACAAATCTACAAGACTTAACTTCATAAATAAAATAACTTATTCAATTTTATATTAAATTTTATTTCCACCCTATACACATTTAAAAATAAGAATTAGACAATCAATGCTAATATATATATATATATATATATATATTCACAAATTGCCCTTCTACTATATTATCCTATCAAATTTCACAATTTAACAAATTAATAGGAATTCTTTTCTATTTAAAAATATTCACTCAAAACAAGAATTAAATAAATCAATGCTGCCATATATTCATAAATTGATTTTTCTACTAACTTATCTTCTTATAGTTGGTAATTTAATAAATCAATAACAAAAAAGAGATTTCTTTCTATTTTATTATTATTTCCATTTTAAACAGATTCTGTTTTATTTTAAAAAAGAAACAGAATGTTTTATTTTGACAAAATTAAATAATCAGTGGAATCTGAATAAATAAGTTTAATAAATATATATATACAAATAATTTTCAAAACAAATATTATTTATTTATTTATTTGTTTGTTTATTTTTATTTATTTATTTATTTATTTATAATTTCAAAACAAATATAATACAACAGAAACTTGAATCTTAATTAAATTTTTCCTTTGATGCTATCTTTACATTTATATATATATGTGTATACATTTTTATATATATATACATATATATCTGATATATATATATATATACATATATATATATTGCATACAAAAATATTTCAAATATAGAGAAATAAATTTCAATTATACAATTTACTGTTTCAATATAAATATTTACACACAGAATATATTTGTAAAATTTATCTGCAAATTGAAATTTACACAACCTCGAATTCAGAGACATGAGATTATTCTTTTACTGGTTCACTATTATTTTCAACACAAAACTACAATAACACTGTTCAATTCCAGAATCCCAACAAAAATTTCACTTTAAATCAATAACAGTCCCACCCCAGTAAAGCTTTCCTGATTGAAAAACAGTCCAAAGCATTTCTAAAGATTCGAGAATTTTCTACAAGCATTAAATTTCAATCCAGGAGAAAATTTCATTCACAGCAAGGAATTCTTGTTTCATTTGATGCTATAAAGAAAATAATTTAAAAGAAGAAGGAGAACCTGGCGTTCTGCACCTGTAGATAACTGTTGAAGCTTTATCCTTCTTGCTGATCCAATCCTTCCAGCAGCAGCTCCAAGATCCTCCCTCAAACTTAAATCTTAATCCTCACATGAATTCTCAGAACAATAAAATAAAAGAATGCAATACTACAACAGAAAAATGACTGCCAAAATTTCTCCAAAATTTGTTGGAAACAGAATACCACCCCCTTCCCAATCCAAAATAAATAAAATCTCACACAAGAAGCCTCTTCTGTTTCCTCTTCCAGAGAATACCAACAGTCACATTTCAAGAAATAAATCAAAATAATATTTAATCCTTAATTCTTTTTTGTTGCCTTTTCATGTATTTATATTTCATTTTCTTTTATCATGCATTTTGGTTAAACTAAATAAATTTAAATCCACAAAATGAACTTTTTATTTGAATATATATTCATTATCTCCACAATGCACTATTAATTAATTACTTCCACATTAGAATAATTAAAATCAACCATTTACAAGATTCTAAATAAGTATCCATTAAATTTCTTATTATAATAATTATCTTTTCAAGATTATTTGTTCATAACAATTTAAATCAATTTATCTAATAATATCACTTTTACTTTTAACGAATTAGTTTAATTTGATCATTTGTTCTAAATCATTTGATTTAACTTAATTGATTATGATTTTAATTTCTAATTATATTTCAAATAACCTTGCAATTTCACTTATGATCTAATTAATTATTTAAACATGACTACTAACATATTATATTTTCCACACAATCAAATAACACAGTAATCAATGAAGCACACACAGATACTCACACAAAAGTTCAGAACAACCAACATGGAGGGGTATTACATTTATCCAATTCTTCATTCAAAACCAGGAAATATTTCAAAGGAGGAGACAATGATTGCTTACCTTTCCCCTCTTTTCCATCACCTACCAACAAAGTAGTCCAATTGGCAACAAACTTTGCACCCTACAAAAGACACTCACGCTCGCCTGCCACAATATCTCTAAAAGACTTAACAGACCCGCCGGAAGCCAAGCCATGTAAGGAATCTACTGGGGGAACCGTATCCCCATTCATTATGACCATAAATCCCCAAATCAATCACCCACATGCCTTGGCACAAATGAAAAAAACTGACGGGAGGAGCCCGTAAAACACACCACACCTAATTAGAAGATAATATCACTCCCACACTACACAATACAATACAAAGTCCAAAAAATGATGATTTAGAATCATGGAGGAGGGTTGAGCCTCCTCCATGGGTGCTCGAGGACACCCACAAAATAGGCAACCACACTCACAACCAAATTGTAGAGCCCTTTTTTCTTTTTCTCCCCTGTTGTCTTCAAGAAATAATATTTAAAACTATATCATTCATAAATAATAATTATAAAAATAAATCAATAATCAAATATCACAAATTTTATTAATGCCATGTCATATCATATAAATATGAAACATTATAATTCTATTCAAATCCATTAAAATCTATTAAAATATTAAAAAATACTTCTAAATGAGCACCTAACAATTACTTCATAATAATCAAATCCATAACATTATAAAATTGTTTGCAACAAATAAAATAAAAACAACCACTTCTTATCTTTGTTAATTATGTAATTTTTTGTGTACTTAATTCACTAATTTAGTCCATCATAGTATACATATAACAACACCATTTATTTTCTAGGCTCCTATAAAATAATATCATATATCCAATGTCATGATCAGCTCCTTATTTAACATCTAAATTAACTTTTGATTTAATTTCATAATCAAAGTCCACCCACCATTTCATTAAATCCATAGTGTTCAATACACATTATAATATTCACTAATCATTACTAAACTCAAAACACACCTTTTATTAGTAACTCACTTAAATCGACATCTTAATATTATTAAACCAATTACCAATTATCAATGCCTCATAAAGGTTAATGATTTAATCTAATCTAAGATATTTTGATATATATATATATATATATATCAACTGGAATCTAAAAATGTGATAAGATATTTATAAACATCATATGTATACCTGAATCACCACTAATCTAGTTAGGTTCATAATTATAATAAAATTCATTTTTAAAATGAATTTAATGGTATTGAAAAGATCCACACTTGTTATATATAAGTTAATTAAAAATAATCACATACCAAAATCTATAGAATTAAATATCCAATTCCAACATATAAACTTAAATTATAATACAATACCCAAATCTTCACATTTATAAATTAAAAAAAACAACCATAACACCATAAAACTACCACAATGGTGTCAAAAAGTATCATATAAGCACACAAATTAATCAATAAATTGAATCTAAATGAAAACATACACAAAGTCATGATTACCAACACATGATACTTAGTAATTTCATAAATTATAAACATAATCACAACCAAACAAAAAAGAAAAATTATTGCCATTTAAATTAAACATCAACATTAACGTAACCTGATAGTAATCAATTATCAACACAAAAATCTATTAATCATAAAAATTACCTACCAAATAATTTATTAATAATGAACATTACAATTAAAATAAAAAATTAAAGAATTTGTATACAATATTTAAACTAACTAATAAAACATTAATGAGCACAATAACTAATTTAATTAATTTGAATAAAATATTAATATTGATTCTAAAAAGTGATATGAACGAATCAATTGTCTATCAAAGCACATACTTATAAACCATGAAATAATAAAAACACATTTAAAAATAAAATATCATGAAATTTTATAATATCACTTTATATCATAGAAATTTAAAACTTAAATTATTTTAATTATTTGAATAAAATATTAACATTGATTCCAAAAATTTTAGAAAGTGATATATGAATGAATCAATTTTTCAATATACCTATAAATCTTATAAAATAATAAAACAAAATCATTTTAAAATAATAATTAATAATACAAATAAAAAATCAAATATTACAAAGTTTAATAGTACCATCTCAAAATCTTAAAAATAATTATAGATGAACATCTAACAATTACTTCACAATAATGAAATCCATAACATGTTATAAAATTGTTTGCAACAAATAAAATAAAAACAACTACTGTGCCAAATCTTGGCTTTATTAATATATGTCCAAGATATCTTTTTTTTTTCTCAAGATCTTAGAGATTGAGTGGAGGATCAAGGTGAACCACAAGAGTCATCGCAGTGGTTTTATTTGTGACTACTCCTTTGTGTAGAGCGACTTTGTACTTTCCTTTGCAAGCTTTCTACACAACCACAAGTTAATTATATTGTGAGTTCCCCCTTAAAATCAAAACTTTCAATAATAAAGAACCCAAAAAGATTATCAAATACCCACCAGAAGAGATTCCCAAAGATTGATAACAAGCACGTTGGGTACAGGATGAAGGGAAATTGATTCATCCCACTAAGATCAATAAGTGTCTTTGGTAAACAATGTTTCCTTAGAGAACCTCAAAAATGTTGGCTCTTAGTTTTTTTAGTTGTTTCTTGATTTGTCCTTGATGAAAAAATTGGTTCTATGGTTCTTTGTTTGAGATGACAAGCTACCAAGCTACACAAATTGGTGTAGATGATGTTGGATGGTGAATGTTTCTTGATTAAAGTTGTGATGTTCATAGCTGAGTTTTTGACTCAATTTAGTTGCTTTTGCATCATTGTCATCAACACACATGGTATATATAATAACTCCAGCTTACTTGTTTATGCATCATCAGTTTGGGTAATTGTCTTGGTGACATTTTGGTAACACTGTGACAAAACTTCAATATAACTTTGGTTTGGATACATACCTATACATGGATACATATGGAACTATGGCATAGGATACATTCTTGTTCATGATCTTACATAGGAGGTTCTTATAGTGATTTACTTGACTCAGTGTGTATCATGATTTATTTGACTATGGGATTTTGATACTCTTGATATATGCATGCTGGTACAGACAATGATTGTCTTTCAGGGTGCTACAAGTGATAGTGATTATGTTTTAGGAAGCTACAAGAAAGGACAAGTTACATGATAACATGGGTTTTGATTAGGCATGTTTGACACCATGGATAGTGGTTTGGCAAGTTCTTAGTGAGGTATACATTTGCTTATATATATGTGTGCACATTTATTTCTATGTGGCTGACGGTTCAAATATGATGTGAAGTCTTATATTGATTATACAAGTTGCAAGAAAATGTAGTTTATAGGTCTTCAAATTTAAAACATTGTGAAGCATATCGCTTCAGGCAGTTTGAACTTCATTTTACATTGTACATGCTCTAAAAGATTTCATTGATTGATTTTATGGTGTGTCATGTGATGAAGATATTGAATGTTTTACCATGGAGGTATCAAGCACTTAAGATAATATGATCTAGAGGTATTAGGAACTTAAGTTAATGTGATCTAGAGGTATTGGGCACTTAAGTTTTATGTGATCTATGTTTAAATAATGCAAAGAAACCAACACTTAATATATATATTTGGTCTATGTTTAAAAGCCCTTGTCGGGAATGCTAAGTATTGGGGAGTTGGCATTTTGAAGTCTTAAAATCTTTTTAAAAGCTTAAGTGGAGGTTTTTTTTGGTGTTTATATTTTAGTTAAATTTCACATGTGACATCAGTTGTTATAAAATTATAAAGTTTTTGACTTTGTATAAAGTCATTTGGCAGCAACAACAATATGGTTTTGATGCATAGTTTTTGGTCATGCCTAGCATTTGACATCGAGCATTATGTTTTGATAAAAGGTTTTTGATTTGGAAATCGACAACAAATTCTAAAGGCATCATTATGTTTGGATTTCAGATGATAATTTTTGTTTGAAAAGTCTTCAAAAGACTTGAGGAAAGTATAGGGAAAAGTCATTATTGTTTCAATGTGGAAAACATGCGAAACCCTAGCTGCCACCGTGAAGATGTGTTAGCAGATTTCTGAGCTCGAAAGTGGAAGAAGATAGAGTGTTGACTGAGGAAGTTGGAAGATAACAGATGGAGATCTTCAATTTGGAAGTTTTGAAAAGGTTCCTCTAGTTTTTATTTGCCTTCATTCTTCCCTAAATAAGTATTACAGTTAACACATTTTTATGGGCTTTGATCATGATTTTTGTTAAGGTATTAACAATGAAGGTTCAGTGATTAGTTTGATTTGAAACCCTTGGTTATTTCTTTGCAAACAAATAAAGGGTTAAAAAGCAATCGGTTGAAGAAAATAATTATTGTAATCATGAATTTTTGTTGAAGATTCGTGAGATCATTTGTATATAAAAACAGAGATGGAACATGAGTTTTGTGGTTGGAATTTTTTGAGAAGTTTGTACACACATTCTGTAATAGAAATTATTGTAAACATGATGTAGAAATTTTATCTAATACATCTGGTATTTTAGAGATTCAAACAATGAATCTTTAGGATATTTGGTGTATAAGTTTGAAAGAAATATGTTGGTTAAATTGTAACAGAGAAACCCTCTGATATTTATTATTCTAATTTGTAGAAGGGGTTGGTGCTCCTGTAATCTTGTAAAAGGAGTTGGTGCTCCTAAATGTGAAAGAGTTGGAGCTCTAAGTGAATAAAGGAAATATTTTTTTGAGTGGTTTTTTATACCCCAAGAGGGTTTTTCCACCCAAGACAAAATTCTAGTGTTATGTGATGTTTCTATGTGTGATTGGTTCACTTGCTTGAGTTGCATAATATTGTTGATATCAGTCATCCATTTCTGCCCATTCTTTAAATCACCTTGCATAAATGGTTTAGTTACAAGCTCTGATATGTGTGCAAAATTTTATTTAATTTGCAATACATACCATTTTGTCTGAGTTCATGTGAAGTCTGGTTTTTAATAGTCATTTGATAAAAAAATTTCAAAGTTTAAAAAGTTGTAACTCTCATAAATCACTGATTCACCCCCCCTCTCAATGATTTCAATCTTCCAACAATTGGTATAAGAGAATAGGGTCCTCATATAGGTCTAATCCAGCTAGGATTGATTTTGGTTTTTGGAAGCCTAGTAAACATGTCACAAGCTCAAGAAGGTATCTTTGTGACTAGAGCTCCACTGTTTGATGGTACAGATTATGTGTTTTTTAAAATCGGGATGGAAATATATCTGATCTCAATTGCTATTGATATATAGAGCTAGATCTTTGCTTAATTCCAACCAAGTTCTTGCTTAGAGGAGTACTATGCATAAGTGCAAAAGAAACAGACGTCAAAAGAAAAACACTAGTGTCAAGTCTAGTGAAATATTGTCTCAAGAAAATTCTTTGCCAATTGACTCTATAAGTGTTAATAAGGACAATCTTGTAGAAGAAAATGCGTCTAATATAAATCTTGATGGATTTATAGTAAATATGAATGGATTAGATATAGAAGAGTGTGTTAGTGACTCCTAGGGAGTAATTCATTTTGAGGAAGAACTTATTGTTTCTCTAGATGAGATTAAGAGGCTTAGAAAGTAAATCAAAAATTGGAGAAGCAACTCCAAGAAGAAAGGAAGCTTAAGGATAAAATTCTTACAGATATTAAAAATGCAGAAAAACTGGTTATAGATTGTAAACATCAACTTGAAGAAGAAAAAAAGATGAAGGAGGAGAATAACTTGCTAATAAAAAGACAAGAAGAATCAGATAAATTAATCAATAGTCTGAAGTTAGAAGTCCAAGAGTATACAAGGATAACAAATGTAGAAAATTCTAATTTGGAAGTTAAAAAGATTGTGTGTCAAAAAATGGATGGAGAGGTAATTACTCTAAATAAAGACCTTGAAAGTGTCAAGATTCAGAGAAATCAAAATTTTGCACAAAGAATTATTAAGTTAAATGAGATGCTGAATAAGAAAAAGCATCACAAAGACATTTTTGGTTTAGGATATGAAAAAGGACAAAGTTCAAGAGTTCAAAATGAGTCTCAACATGAAATAGTATTTGCAACAAAAGATGGACAAAGTTTCAAGGTTAGGTAGACTCCTAAGAAGAAAATAGACTTGAAAAATCATGCTCTAGAGACAGAAAGAAAAACTGTTAACAAATTCACATGTTTCTCATCTTCTAGGAAATTTCAATCAATAAGGTACAATTATTCCCATTTCCATGGTTACTGCTATTCATGTCATGTTTATGGACATAGGGCTAGAGACTGTGAAAGTTATGCCAGAACTAATTATAGTTTGTCAAATCAGAATTGTGGCACTATATTTTATATCTATCACAAATTTGGTCATGTAGCAATTAATTGTTGGTGGAATGATAAGAATGGTAATGAAAGTTCTTATAGAATGTCTAGAGGAAGTTATTGTTCTTTTGGTTCAGATCATAATGTCATGTGTTATAGATGTAACTATCTTGGACATAGAGCTCAATCTTGTAGAAATCATTTGTTGAGGTCATCTAGACATAAAAAAAGGACAAATACCTTGACCAAGCAACAACAGGCAGATACCTAGCTTGGATGTAATGCCCCGCCACGCAACCCTAGAGGAAGTTGCAATTTACTACTCAAACACACTATTTTTTTATTTTTGTTTTGGTAAAAATAACATGCAAGATCACTATCCATTGCCAACAACCTCTAAGGTTACGAGACTGAGATTACTTTAAAACCCAAACAAGAAACATAAATTAAAAACATAACATTTAATTATACAACAAATTAATTACACATCCATTCCAAACATGATAAAATTACGACAAAGCATAAGAAATTCCACATGATTCCAAAATATACTTTACAATAAGATTACAACACTCATTCCCCGAATGAGGTAATTCCAAAATACAAGGTTACAAATTACATCCTCCACCTCAATACAATGAGGGGTAATAAAATTACAATAATAACTAAAAAGAATAAGGCATGAAGGTACAAGATCCCACGAGCTCTCCAACTGGAAGTCTCGTCCACACGAACAAGAAGAAAACCCAATGGATTAAGGTGCACATTCCACCCAACCATGTGATACCCGAAGACTCACCCCCCGTGCTAGGAGATACTAACAAGGATTCATACACAAGACCATCTACCTCTAGACACAGGCTAAAACACAACTGAACTGAATCAACTACAACCACAATATCACTTAACACAAAGTTACAATGCTTCCAGAGAATAATGATCAAGTACATCATATGTACACCACACAATAACTGACTGACTGCTAATGTAGGAAGAGTGTCATACATAAATTGCTTATGAGCTACCCTAGCCCAACCTTCCTAGGCTACCAGACCCCCATCTTGGGTTACCCTAGCTTGCCTCTACCGGCAGTCGTACCCTCATGCAAAACTATGCGTCTCATCTCATCTCAAGCCTTAACAAACGCATGCTTCAAGAGAGAGGCATTCATTATCTTTATTAGTGTGAAAGTTCCCCATTAATTCATTTAAATTATCACTTGATTAAACCCTAGGTGAGTTACCCTAGCACCCCTTTGTGTGTCAGACCCCCACAAAGAGCCACTCTCCTAACGACAACACACACTGTACAAAACCACAATCCAATGGGTAAACTAGATAAGACGACCTCTCTAATCCAAGGAGACAACTGACAAAGGAAAATCACTCCAAACACTAGAGGAAAACAAAATAAAAAACCCACTCCTTCCAAAAGAGGCACAAACCTCATAACCCTCTCCTAATCCCAAGGAGGCACAAACCGTCCCCGTTTGTGAAAATCGAGTGAAACAACATGGTACCTCAATACACGCTGCCCAAGGCAAAATAGAAGTTGACTACATAATACGACAACCCCAAAAGATTAAAAACCCCATTTGGAAGACTTACGTAAACAATTGACTCAATTGCCCAACATAGAGAATGAATGAAAACATCACTTAAAAAGGCATTTCAGGCAACTCAATTAACTAATGTTAGGGTTTCCTAAACCCAAGCCAAGCACTAACATAGTACATGAAATCAATTAAATAATTGACATTATTCGCACATACTCAAGGTAAATCAAATCACCTTGGCAACATTTAGGTATTTAAAACGCTAACAATTTAATTTCATTTGTTCAATGCTACATAATGATTAAAATCAATCTTTTTAAATAAAATTATTTATTATAATATCAATTTCATTTCAACTATAATAACACAAACATTTTAAAATTTCTATTTAAAATATTTAAACATTATTTAAATATGTCTAAAATATATATATATATATATATATACTTTTATAACCAACTAATTTAAAACTAAATCTCATATTATTTAATATATATATATTTAAAAAATAATAAAGAAAATTTTATTTAAATTAAAATATATTATATGTATATACATAATATATACATATTATATATATATAATATTATAATATTATAATATAATATATATATTATAAAATATATGTAATATGAAACAATTAAAAAAAATATTAAAAAAATGAAATATAAAATAACTAAAAAACAAAAGGGGACTCAACCCTACGCACCTGAATATCCCCACCCACTAAATTTATTGAACATTTGGAGAATATTTCCTTTTTAAAATTTAAAAACAATTTTACTTTCTAAATGATATTTCAAGCATTTTTCAAAATTTCATTTAAACAAAAGAATTTCAATGTTTGCAAATAATTTATTTTATCCAAAATTTCAAAAGTGAAATTTAAAACACATTTTTATTTTTATTTTAATTTAACTTTAAATATCCAATATGATTTCTATTTTCGTTTTAAATTTTAATCTTAATATACAATAATGCCAAAATAACTATTTCATTTAATTTATCACCATTAACCTAATTAATCAATAAACTAAATCTAATTTTATTAATTAAATCAAATTAATCAATAAAATAAATAACATTTCAACATTGCAACTAGATACAATCAATCATCATTTTTAACTTCAAAAGCCATTTAATAACCTTTAACTTGCAATTTAAATAAAAAGCCAATGTGAAAAAGGACAACAAAAAATAACTGAATCTGACTACTAACTCGACGACACACTATGACTAGGGTGATGACTTGACACAGAAAACTTAGCTACTATCTCCCAATCGATTACCGTTGGTCAATGGACATGCTCAAACCTGTGAAATCAGGTGGAGTCGATGTCCTGTACCTGTCAACTTGCGAGCAAAGAGTATATCGAACATGCAATTATATACATAATTAAACACACCGTGAAGAGGATATCTTGGAATCGCAAAGAGTATATCGAACGTGCAATTATATACATAATTAACACACCGTGAAGAGGATATCTCTGAATCGTAGGGCGTTCGCAAGCGAGTGATACAAGATTCCCTTCCCCTTCACGAATACAGACTTTTTAACTGATGAGTCTAACATCAACAATATAATAAAAGCATAAGGCATTTTTAAATTAAATAACTGCTACGCTAATTCAAAACATGCCATAATGATAACATCAAAGTAAAATTCCATCACATCAAAATATCACATACGCATCGCTTAACAATTGCGATCAAATAGAACCAAGTACCATAGTCACAGCATAATAGAAACACATAACAAAGAAAAACACTACCGATCAAAAAATCCAAAATGGAGGGGTGTTACATTGGACAAGAAGAAGATAGGTGTTAAGAAAGTTTGAAGAAGAAAGGAAAACTAGGAGAAGGATGAATTAAATCTTGTGCATATTGCACAAGTGATCTCTACTAGTGCATAAAGAGAAGCATGAAGTTAAGGGGGAGATGTCAAATGTTTCATCTTTTACCCCTATGAAGTCAAGAATGAGGTATGACAACATGCTTCTACTGTTGGAGGTATATGTTGCTAAATAAGAGGTCTCAAATATAGACAGTTTTGGAAATAACAGAGATCATCATGATTGTTGTACTATGCATAACAAATTTACTGTTATAGGTTGTTAAGGTTTATGGAGCCTTTCATGCCCTATCCTTCAGGCAACAAAAAAGATTAAGCTAATGAATATTTTGCATTGTGATCTTCTAAAGTTCTCACCATCTTGTATGTGTTTCCACTAACACATTCATTGCAAGAATTCAAGTTTGGAAGTACAATGACAGCTCTTTGGCAAGTTTGATGCTTTGATGGCTCAATTCATAAGGTGCAGGTGACAAATTTTATGCATATGCAAACCTTTGAGCGATGGTGCAATCTTTATGGGTGAATGACTGTTTGAGCAGAGAATTCATCTCTTTGCATTCTTTTCAGTAATTAAGGTGTGAGCTGTATGTTTTATGGAGTTCTGTGTTCTAATATTGCTGCAGTTGTGAATTTCCTAGTAAATATATGAAAAAGAGATGACAGTGTGTGTTTACAAGATACTGTTGCAAGGTGGAGTTTGAGTTTGATATGGACATGATAGACATGTAGCTTCTGTGAGACTTTAATTGTGATTCCTCTGTGACAGTGTTATAATATCCTCGGTTCAATTATTTGTTTCATGTTTGATATATGTTGGATTTGGATTCTTGGTAAAAATGTATTGATGCTTCTTTCCTTGGTCATGAGTGGAATAAAAGTCTTAGATCTGATTAGATTTTGAAGTCAAGACCAAAAGGCACAAAGACAGTGATATTTGTCAATGTAATGCTTTAATTATGGGATGTCTCAAGGTTTCTCACAAAAATTGTTTTTGACAGCAGTCCAAGTGATTGATTCTGACTCTGACAGTAAAGAAATAATCCAAAGGAAGATTAAGAATGAATCTAAGCTTTTCTATAACCGATATTCTGTGGGTGTTGAGGTCCAGAGATGACGAGCTTTGAGGGAATGAGGAGCAAGGAAGGCATATAGGGAATCCATCCAGTCAGTATGCTGTCCTCTGAATCCCTCTGTACATCCATAACCAGCAATCTGATCTGTTTTACCTTCTCCTCGTGCCCATTTCATTTTTTTCTTCGACTGGCAGCTCAAAGAACTGTCTTCCTACCGTCCTTGCACTCTCAACTAAATCTGCAGGAATACCATGATTCACCACCTGTCATCACAAACACGTATTAAAACCCAGAATTTCATTAGTACAACAGAATTAATGATAGTTATTAGTGTTACGTATTATGCCTATCACCTGAAAGAATCCCCATTCCTGGCAAGCAGCAGAAATTTCGTGTTTCATTTGTTGGTCAGTGTTACTCATGTCAACTAAGGGCAGCTCATAAAAAATCCCATCTTCAGACAGGGGCCTGTCTTTGCCTTCGACTCTAAAGTGTTGAGGCACTTGACTGAAATTCTGAACGTAATGCTCTACTGTGGAAGTCATCTCTAAAATCTCGTCTCACAACTTTGAACTGGGGATGTATATATACACACCATTTCATGGATTTGAGAGTGAAAATGTTTTTTATTGGAGGACTTATTCATGGCAAGTTTTTAGACTTCCCTTAATGCTGGATGAAAAGCTCTTACGGCCATGCACGGCACCTATTATTCGAAAGCTATCACTGTCATAGAGGAAATGGTAAACGAAGCAATGGATTAAGGATAAAATAATGGGTAATGTCTATTCAGACATTAGCATGTACATTTCACTGTATTTATTAATTAATTGAAAGAATTAAAAATATATATTTGGATTTTTAATCAATTAAAAAAATATGGTCAAAGATATATTGTGATGCCTAGATAGACAGTAAAATAATAATGGGTACCCACATTCAATGACTAAACATTAGTTTAAAAAGTGACAGTAATGGGAGTAAAATAATAATGGGTACCCACATTCAATGATTAAACATTAGTTTTAAAAGTGACAGTAATGGGAGTCTTGTATGATAGTCTTTATTAATAGAACATTATTTTAGATATTCTTGTAATAGTGAAAATCACATTGCTTTACAGTTTTTACTTTTTGTTTTAGATTCATTTTGATTTAGTTATATTTTATTTAGTGATAAGTGTAACTGGTGTGTTTTTTTTGTTGAAAGACAATAGGTATCTTAATTTCCTTTCATTTTTTTTCAATTTATTTATATATTGCATTTGTCATCTTTGGAGTTGTATTTACTAGCACTTGCATCTAAAGGAGGTTCAAGGATTATGCCAATAAAAAACTATATGTATGTTAATATGTTAGAGTAGTGTTTGTGCATGCAAATTCTAGCTGCATGTGGCTGGATTAAACAATTAATAATAAATGCTAAATAATGGAATAAAATAAGCTTAAACAAATCTAGATTTTTTCCTTAAAGAAATTAAGTATTATCTAATTATGCAATATTTGAATATAGCTTTAAAACATAAAGCAATGCAAATGAAAAAAGAAATTTCTCATCAAATTGACAAAAAACACTACAAATTTGGAAATAGAATGTTCTCATCTAGTTGTCAAATCAATATTTATCTAGCTTTATGTGATAAGTGAGATTTTGGAGGCTTTTACGATAAAATGACAGGTGGTTTACCATTAAACAATAGTTGAAACTTGTTTTCCGATCACTCAATAGTGGTTTGTAGATGTGAGACTTGTTTCAAGCTCAAGTATCACACTATATGTAGCCTATCGGCTAAATATCATTCCCTAATACAGTATTTTATATCGAAGATCTACCTACAATCCAACACCTAGAGGTAATTCAAGAAAAATCTACAATCAAAATTAGAGTATCATTCCTCCATTATTTTCTTACATCAACATCTAGAGCATTTCTTATATGAAAATATGTTGGATTTTTTTTAATTTATTAAATTAAGTATCATATAGTTTGATCAAAGAAGAATCAATACTTTCCTAGCAAAATCTCCAAAAGTATTTTTATACATTTGCCAATTTTCTAAAACAAATCAGAAGCATCAAGACAAATTGAAAAGAAAAAATTAGAGTTGCATGTACCAAAGTTTAAATCTACTAGCTTGTGTCAAATATGCAATTACTCAAATCACTTTCATTGTCACAAAAGTAGCCTAAAATGAAAATTTTCCATTCTTAATATTCTAAATCATTTATACTCTTTGACAAATTAATTGTGTTTTATATTTATTTCAATAAATTACTCCAAGTAGTTTCTAACATGTCTCATATAGCTAGGTTGGTTATTTTATTCATTTCTTCACTTTTTAAGAAACCTAGATATATTATGCAATGATGTGATTATCCCACTGCATAAATTGGTGAACTAATCCCCTCCTACAGTCCTCTAGGTTTTTTACTATAGTTTTTATTGCTATCTTTCTAATCTAAGGATAATTTATATGTTAATTTATATTTCTTCTTTGAAGATTGATTTATCGCTCTTGATTCAATTAGGGCTTGTTTATGCTAAGATCTAATAAAAATCCCAAATTTTCTTTAAGAAAAATTTCTTTACTAATCCCTCATATGATCATAACTTCAATGATTATGATATTTGCATTGACTCTATAGATCACAATAATCAAGATAATCTAATTTCAATCATTGACATAAATGTGAAGAAGCACAAGCTTTCTACTACCATACAAAAAGAATCCAAGAGCTTTGTAATTTTTACATCTCCTACATAATTAGCTAAAAATATTAATTATTTTTTTTCTTGGTGCACCATTTAATTTTGATATTGTTCAAATATTTGAAACTAAACTTAATTTATCAAGTTCTATGAATTGTGTGTTTCCACATGAGATTGAACCCTCTCCCACTATTATGAATATCACCCCTCCTATCTATAAGGTTCCCCATGTTCTATCCTCTTGTGTTATTTCTAGCCCTTATTCCATTCATGATTCATCTTGTTTCCACATTCCTAGTTTCATTCCCTTCTCTCATCCTACTAATATTCCACCTACTTCTTTTCACATTCTTAATTCCATCCTTCATCTCATATAGTTTATTTCATACATTTCTCTTTGCCTTAGATATTATTGCCTCTCATCCAAACTCAAGTGTAATATCCTTACCTCATTTTCCCTACCTCTTTACACCTCATCTATTGTCTATAATATTTCCACCACCACCCTTCCTATGATAACCCCTTATGCATTTACATAAAGGCTAGATAGAGTAGAGAGAAATAATGATACTATTCATATTGAATAGAATAAGGATGATTATATTAAGATACAAAATTGTTGGAAGAATAAGAAGTTTGTCACTGATATACTTAGCAGAAACATGAGCATGAGGTATAAATACATGTTGTATTGTATGCAGTATAGTGTTATCATTAATGTCAACATTGTGTTCGAGTATGAAGATCATTGTGCAAATCATTTTGTATAGCTTGAGCATACTTGAACATGTTAATCCAGTTCTTGGTTGCAATAAGTTTTAATTCAGTGTAGACAGTTGATGTGGTAAATTTCCTAAGTATTAGAATAGGTAATTTAGTTTACAAGACATCTGATTATTTGGTCTGAATTGGTTTACTATGAAGAATATTTCTTTGAGGTTTTAATGTTCAATTTTTTTTGGATGATAGAAGCATTTAAATCCAATGTTTCACATTATTTTGGTCTCTAGAGTAGAAGTTATGGATGAAAAAAGTTTGATTCTATCAATGACAGTGTTTCTTTTATAGTGTATATATTTTTATAAATCTGCACTTCATCATAGATTGGTATCTAGCTTTGCAAATTTGTAGAAGTGTTGACAAGTTTCAATAGAGTCTATGATCCAAGTAGCTTAAAGTTTTGAGGTCTAAATGTCTGTTTCTGATTGAACAGTTGGTGAATTTTGATGTTAGGTCATTGCCAGTGCCGACCTAATAAGTTTTGAGTATTGCAGAGTTTGAGTAAGTACTGATCCGTTATAAAGATGTTATTATAGGTCCACCTCAACCTATCTTATGTGTTACAAGTTTGAATTAAGGTGTGAAGTGTATATGATTTATATGATTGAGCCAATAGGGCATATTTTGTATGATACATCTAATTAGTCCAACCTAATTGATGTATGAGGTTGAGATGGATATATATGTGACTTCATTTTTTTTGGTGTTTTTAGGATGTAGATGTGGAGATAAATTTTGTCGATGAAAATTGTGTGAACGTGTGGTGAACGCAAAGCATAGTAGAGTGTTAGTGCAGATCAATATGAAGTGTATAAAGTTAGTATTTTGAGCTTCAAAGGATTTGTAATTCATGCATATTGTATATGCAACTATAACAGTTTAAATCTCAGATGTGTACCACCACTCTCTTCTATCTTTTCTTCTTTTTGTGGGTAGTGATTCCACCTACAGTGAGCCTTTTTTTAATATCTTATAACCAATTATAATATATTGTCAACTAATCGTCACTATGGTTTTTCCCTTTTTGGGTTTTCCATGTAAAAATTTGGTGTTCATGTGTTATGTGATGTTGATGGTTGATTTCATGCTTTCCTTTCTTACTACAAATTAAATATCCTATGTTAAATGAATGTTTAGGTGGATTTAGAGAATGTAGATTCACCCCCCTCTTAGTATTCTAGGTGTTAAAAAATTGGTATCAGAGCTTGGTTCCTTGGAAGAAGCTTAACTGCTTCAGGAAGATCTTGGAGGTTGAACACATGGCTCTTAGAAGATATCCTACTCCTTTGGAAGAAATTCCTATTGTTGAACTCATAGAAGAAGAGTGCATGGTTGAAATGAATGGAGAACTCATAATAGCCCTTGAAGATTTGGAAAGGACTGAAAGTGAACAAATATCTGAAGGAAAATGTCAAAGAAGCAAATGAATGCATCAAAATTTTGACAAAGAAAATAAAAAAATTTAGAGAAAGATATAAGGAGTTTAGTGAGAAGCTAAAGCAACCCAATGAAAAAATTACTAGAGTCTAAACGTACAAGTTGAAGAAGGAAAGAGGTTTGAAGAATGTCTAGATGCAATAGTGAAAAGAAAATATGAAGAATTTTCAAAGCTTGAAGAAGTGGTGGTCCCTTAAGATCAAATCTTGAAAAAAAAAGGAGTCATGAAGTCAAATTTAAAATGAGCTCTACAAAGCTTGATGAAATGATTGCAAACTAGAAAGGATCTAAAGATAAAGAAGGATTAGGTTTAAGAAAGGTGAAAGTTGAAAGGCAGATTAGACACCAAGTGTTGAAAAGAATAACAATGAAGAAAAAAGGATTGAGAACAAAAAGAGAAATGACAATTAGGTTTGAAATCAAAGGAAAGACTTCAAAATACCACTAATTAGACAACCAAATTCATAGAGGTATCCATATTTTAATGGTTTCTATTATTCCTACAACAAATTTGGACATAAGGCTATGGAATGTAGAAGTTGAATGAATCAAAATCTTCCATCTTTTCTCAATCATATTTTTACATGCAAAAGGTTTGTTCATAAGGCTAGTGAATGTAGAATGATGAATATCTATAACAATGGTACATGATGTTTCAATATTTCAATGGCTACTGTTAAGGATGCAAAGGATTTAGACATAATGCTAATCAATGTAGATCTAGAATGGGTGGAAGTAAGCTTGTTTAAAATGTTGTCATATGTTACAACTACAATATACTAGGACACATTTCAAAATTTTGTAGAAGTAAGAATGTGAAGAAGAATAATCAGGTAAAGAAGAATGATCTGGTCAAAAAGGCTGACACAATAGAGATGAAGAAAGAGATGGAAAATATTTGGAGAAAGAAGGAAGATAGTGAAACTAAGCCTAAGTCTATACCAACATTTGGTGTAGATGTTTCCTCTAAGAAGAAAGATTTGGCTTAGGGGGAGCATCAACAAAAAACTTTTATTTCCTACCAGAGAAATTTTGTTGATGCTTTAGCACATGGATATGAGTTGTGGGTCGGCATGCCTGGCCTATTAGAGAAAACACTAGCGGAAACTTACAAAGATGACATCACTTTTCTAGTTATAAAAGATATTTGCATCATACAAGCTATTGAGCTTGGGGTTTTCTAGATCCTAGAAATGGGATATGAGATCACAAAGCAAGAAATCACCATATCAACAAATTTCATGTTGAACAAACCAAGAGACACCTTTGAAGAGAGGTATGGAACATATGACGAGAAGTCCATGGATGTGCACATGGACCAAAGATAAAAAAAATAATACTTTTGATAAGATGACTACAACAGTTGTGAAGGAAATTGGCCTTACTAAGGAGCAAGATGAGAAGGAAAAAGATATGTCTAGCTCATTAGGAGGATCATCAAGTGTCAGGAGATCCAATAGAATAGCTACCACTCCTCTAGTTGCCCCCAAATCCTTTAGGAATAATTCTATGATTGGTGAGAAGAGGAAAGAGTCTACAAGAACTCCAGTGAAGGAGAAGACACCTCCGACAAAGAAGCAAAAGATGCTTATAAAAGAAAAATCCACTCTAGTGCCACAAAAAATAGGTACTCCAAGAAAAAGTGTGAAGGTAAAAGAAAAAAAAGATAATTTTATCATTGTGAATGTAGATGAAGAAGAAGAAGAAGAAGATATAGAACCCTTGATCCAAAAGAGATCTGGTATGGGTATGTGCAGGATCATGATGGGCCAGAAAGTGGCAATATGATGGGTATGTGTAGGGTATGTGGCTGATGACTTTTTTTTTACCCAAAATTGATGAAACGAAAAGAGTTTTTAAAGGAGATTCTCAACTTTCCACCAATATAAATTATTCTTTACTTTGAATTTAATAAACAATTATTATTCATTTTCTATTTGAATTACAACTAAAGTCCCGATTGATAGGCTGATTGAAAAATATCTATAGCTTTCAAACAGTATCACATTTTTTGAATCCGAAACATGTGTAACAGTCTATGCTTCGCATACCATAGGATTAAAAAAAAATTGAATTCCATGAAGTTTTCACCAACTTAAGGTGGTCAAACATACGAGGTTTTATATTTTTTTAAATTTGTAATAAAAAATTCATAATTAATTATTTACTTGGAAAATAATTTAAAAAAAAAAATGCATCACATTGGGACATGATTCCTCTACTTATATCTAAAATCTCATAAAAAATAAAATCATTTTATTATGGTTAGGGTGGTCAAACAAACAACTACTTATTTTTTCCCTGAAATTTAAGTACTACTGCATTGACATTTCAAATTTTCACCAAATAGATTTTTTTTTTTTAAATAACCTAATAGTTTAGAAACTACATTCAATTTGCTACAGGTTCTATTCTTACATATTTTTGAAATAATATAGATAACTTATTCAAAATTTTAAGTCAAGTTTCCTAGCTCTAATTTTTCTGAATTTTTCGCCACTTAAGGGATTGTTTTTTTTATGATGATCCTACACATACCCATACATCTGAGGAAGATTCTAGTGCTAAAATACAAAAGGTTGATATAGTGGACATTGTTAGTGAGGAAAATTTTGAAAAAGAAAATGAGGGCTACAAGATACAAATGAAGGAGAAGAAGCAAGAATCCAATAAATGAAAAATGTCATTGGAAGAAAAGAATAAAAAGAGTAAGGATTCCTCTCTGATAAGGACACATAGTATTGGGAAAATTTATCTCAACCTTGCAATTATATATGGTTTAGTTTTGATAGGATGTATGTTGGTATGTGGTGTTTGATAATGCAAATGTTGTACACTCATAGCAAGATATGGGGTTCAGGGCATCGCCTCGAAAAAAATCGTTGACATGTCAAGGTTTTTTCCCACTAACATGTCAAGATTTTTTTCACTGACACATCAAGGTTTTTTCGTTAACACGTCAAATAGAAAATGACCTTGTAAAACCCTAATTCTAGAAGGTTCTAAAAAAAACTTGTTATAAGCAACTGGGATGTATATAGATATATGTATATTCTAAGAGTCTGATAGCAATCATATTGTCTCTTGATCTCTTGTGGTGATCCTCTTGTGAGAAGCTTTCTCTGCAAGCATATTGCAATCTTTTGATTTTTGAATAATATATTAGGTAGCTTTTGGAGTGTTGGGTTTTTCTCTTGAAAGGGTTTCCCCATGTAAATCATTGAGTTTTGGTATGCATGATATTTGTGTTTATTTCAATTTAAATTTTATAAATGTTGAAGATCTATAAAGTTTTGCATTTTTCTCCTCTCAAGACTAGTGTACGAAGTTGTTCTACTACCTTAACTTTCTTACAAGTGGTATCAGAGCTTGATCACCTTTGGTTTCAGTTGTGGGTTGGGTTTTTTGAGCTAATCCAAATTTGAGTGGGAGCTTGTGCAAAAGAAACTTTGTGATCTTGTTATAGGAATTTTTAGATGGAAAGTTTATCAAGGAGAATAGAGGTGAAGAAATTTTTTGGGAATAATTTTGAGATGTGGAAGCTAAATAAGGAGGATCTATTTATAGATCGGGATCTATGGGATGTTATTGATGAGAATGTTTCAAGGCCTACAGATCCTACTCAAGCTACTCAATATGATGTTATGGACTGTAAAGCCAAGGGTCTAATCAGATTGTGCTTGGAAAACTCTATTTTAATTAATGTCCATGAAGAGACCTCTGCATAGAAACTATGGAAGAAGCTTGGTGAGATATATTAGGCCAAATATTTAGTGAAAAGTATTTTCTTGAGGAAGAAGTTGTATTCCTTGAGAATGGAAGAGGGTGGATGAATCATAGACCACCTAGAAGCATTCAATATTCTGGTGGCTCAATTGACATTAGTTGGTGTCAAAATCGATGAGGAGAAATGTCAAATCTTGCTTTGTTCTTTGTCTAGTTCATGGGATTCTCTTGTTATGGCTATTGGGAGTACTTTTGTTATATTGAAGAATGAAGATGTGGTGGGTTCTTTGCTTTCTAAAGAGATGAGGAGGAAGGTATTCATCACTACCAAGGAGGCCCTAAATTTTCATGGAAGACCTAAGGGTGACAAATCCAAGTCCAAGGGGAGATCTAAATCTCCTAGAAAGTCCAAAGTTATTTGCTAGAATTGCAGTAAGCTTGGACATGTTTGTAAGGGATGCAAAGAAGAAAAGATGGAGAAAAAGAAGGAATTTGATTTTGATTCCAAGTCTAAGAAGGAAGATGGTGACACACTCATTGCAACTTTGGCAACTTGTGTAGGTAATGATGCATGGTTAATTGAATCAAGTGCATCTTTCCATATGACCTTTAATAGAGATTGGTTTTGTGAATATGAAGAATTTGATAGAGGTGAGGTGTACTTGGGTGATGATTCTCATTTAGACATTGTTGGTCATGGTAAAGTTAAAATCAAGTTTCCTAATGGTATAATAAAAAAGGATTAATGGTGTGTTGCATATCCCTGGATTAGCATGAAATTTTCTATATGTGAGAAAACTAATAGATGCAGGTGTGCAAGTAGTATTTTCTGATGCAAGATGCAAGATGGTTAGAGGTGCTATGGTGATTGCTATAGGTGTTAGATATGGGACATTGTATAAGCTTGATGCATGCATTGTTGAGTGCAATAGTACTTCTATGAAAAGAAAGTGTATAGAAGAAGTGGGGGTTTCACCTTCAATAGATGTTCATGGCTTTTAGGTACACAAGGGTGCTCTTTCTTCTAAGAAAAATTTACCTATAGAGAAAAATATATTATGGCACTAGAGACTTGGCCACATTGGAGAAAAGGATCTAAGGACCTTGAAAAATAAAAATATTGTTGAAGGTTTTGTCTGATTGTAATCTTGAATTTTATTTATGTGAGCATTACATTTATTTAAAACAAAACCGCGTTCAATTTTACTCAAGTTCTCATAAATATTTTGATGTATTGGATCTTATTCATTCTGATGTATTTGGTTCTGTAGATATTCCTTCAATTGGTAAATCCACATATTATGTTTTATTTATTGATTATTATAGTAGAAGGACATGAGTATATTTTGTAAAGAGTAAATTTGAATTTTTTAGTCGATTTAAAGAATTTTAAGCAATGGTTGAGTGCATAATGGAAAGAAAATAAAATGTTTGAGGACTCATAATGGCGATGAATTTTGCTCTAATTTTTTTGATAAATTCTATAAAGATTATGGTATTCATAGATAGAAGACAACTTTGTATTCTCCACAATAGAATGGAGTTGTAGAAAGAATGAACAAGACACTGATGGAGAAGGCTAGGAGTATGTTGAGTGGTGTTGACCTAGAACAAAGGTTCTAGCCTAAAGCTATTGCCACTACCTATTACCTGATTAACAGGTCTCCTACATCAACTCTTGTTGATAAGACACCTATAGAGGCATGTTCGAGTCACAAGCCTTCATTAAGACATCTTGAAGTTTTTAGTTGTGAGCCATATGCACATGTGCCAAAGGAGAAGTGAACAAACTTAGAGAACAAGGCTATGAAATGTATCTTCATTGGATATAGTTATGGCACTGTCAAAGGATACAAGCTTTGGGATCCTGTTGCACAGAAGGTAATACATGTAGTAGAAGTGTTATTTTTAGAGAAACTAAACCTTCTTCTATTACATTGCATTCAAGACTAAGTAAACAAGGAGATGTGATTCAATTTCCTTTTACACTTGAGAAAGTTGAATCAAGGCCCGAGGATAAACAAGAAGTTGAAGAGAGATCGTCTAGCTCTAGATCTTCAGAAGAAGAGGGAGAACCTCCAAATCAGCTCATAGGTCTACAAGGCATAGACAACCACCTGAAAGGTATTCACCTAATGATTGGAAATGTATTTTTTCTTTGAATACTAGCATGGATGAACCCAGATTTGTAGAAGAGGCACGGGGTATTAATGATGCAGAATCCTGGAAGATTGCTATGGATGAAGAAATAGAATCTTTGAAAAAGAATGACACATGGGACCTTGTACCATTTCTTGAAGGATGAAAACCTATTGGTTGTAAATGGGTGTTCAAGAAAAATATTGGTTTAGATGGAGGTATTGGGAAGTACAAATCAAGGTTGGTTGTGAAGGGTTACTCTCAAGTTGAGGGTGTTGATTATGGTGAGAAATTTTCTCCTATTACAAAAATGACATCCATTATATTTTTACTTTCTATTGATGCTACTTATGATTTAGAGGCTGATAAAATGGATGTGAAAAATGCTTTCCTTCATGGTGATTTGGAGGAGGATATTTATATGTCACAGCTAGAGCACTACATGGTGAAAGGTAAAATTAAGTTGGCTTGTAAATTGAATAAATCTTTGTATGGCTTAAAACAAAGTCCTAGGATGTGGTACCATAAATTTGATACATATGTGTTGAGTTTGGGATTTGAGCATTCTAAATCAAATCATTGTGTTTATTTTAAAACTAATAGTGATCATTTCTTCTTTATTGCATTATATATTGATGATATGTTATTTATTGGTAGAGGGAAAGGTATGATTTTAGAGCTAAAATATCAACTTGCTGCTAAATTTGAAATGAAAGATTTTGGTACAGCTAAACACATTCTTGGGATGGACATTAAAAGAGATAGAGTGAATAGAAAGGTATGGCTTGGCCAAAGCAAGTATGTCAACTCAATTTATAGAGGTTTGATATGCAGGATTGTAGACCATTGTTTGTTCTTGTTTCAATTGGAGCAAAGTTAAATCTATTTCAAATTGTCCAACATCTCTGGATCAAAGATGGAAGACATGAACAGAGTGCCTTAGTAGAGTGCAATTGAAAGTTTGATTTATATTATGGTTTGTACTAGACTATACACTACTCAAGTAGTGGGAGTTATTTCTAGATATATCTCTAATCCTAGTAGAGTTCATTAGGATGCAGTTAAAAGAGTCTTTAGATATTTGTGAGGTACCTCAAATTATTCCCTATGTTATCATAGTAATATGAATGAAGTTGAGATTTCCCTTGATTTTCATGGTTATATGGATTCAGACTGGGTAGGTGATGTTGATAGCAGAAAATCCAACATTGCTTATGTTTTTACATTATTTGGTGGTGAAATTAGTTGGATGAGTAAGTGACAAGTTGTGGTTGTTTTTTCCACTATTGAAGCATAGTATATGACAGCTACTCATGTTTGTAAAGAATCCATTTGGCTTAAGAGAATGTGTTCAAATATTGGAATAATACAAGGTGCAATGACAATTTATTGTGATAGTCAGAGTGTAGACATTTCATGTTAGGACTAGGCACGTTTGTGTATAGTATCATTTTGTTAGAGATATGGTTGAAGATGGTAGGGTGAAGTTGGTTAAGGTAGAGACTTTGATGAATGTTGTTGATTCTTTAACTAAGCCTATGAGCACAGAGAAGTTCAGATGGTGTTCAGAGACTATGGTCCTTTCAGTCCCTAGCAATTAAAGAGGCAATGGTTACACCCTCATGTTTCTCTTGCAAGGTGTTCAACAAGTGGGAGATTTGTTGGGAAAATGTGTCTCAACCTTACAATTATATATGGTTTATTGCTGATAGGATGTATATTGGTATGTGGTGACTAATCATGCAAATATTGTACACTTGTAGAAAGATATAAAAAAAATCGTTGAAACGTCAAGGTTTTCCCACTGACATGTCAAGGTTTTTTCCCATTGACATGTTAAGGTTTTTTCCTGTTGACACATCAAGGTTTTTTCATTAACACATCAAATGAAAAACAACCTTGTAAAACCCTAATTCTAGAAGGTTCCAAAAAAATCTTGTTATAAGCGGTTGGGATGTATGTAGATGTGTGTGTATTCTAAGAGTTTGGTAGTGGTCATATTGTCTCTTGATCTCTAGTGGTGATACTCATGTGAGAAGCTTTCTCTACAAGTATATTGTAATCTTTTGATTTCTAAATAATATATTGGGCAGCTTTTGGAGTGTGGGGTTTTTCTCCCAAAAGATTTTTCCCACATAAATAATTGTGTTGTGGTATGCATGATGCTTGTGTTTATTTATATTTAAGTTTTCTAACTGGATATGTGCAGGATCATCATGGAAAAAATAGGCCCTTAAATGTCGATTTTTTTTTAAAAAATAGAGTTAGGCAACTTGACATAAAAATTTGAATACATTATCTATATTATTTCAAAAATATGTAAGAATTGAATTTGTAGCAAATTGAATGTAGTTTCTAAACTACTAGGTTTATTTAAGAAAATATATATATTTGGTGAAAATTTGAAATTTCAATGCAGTAGTACTTAAATTTCAGGGAAAAAATAAGAAGTAGGTGTCTGTCTGACCACCCTAACCACAATAATTTAATGATAATATTTTTTTATAAGATTTTAGAGATAAGTAGAGGACTCATGTTCAGATGTGATACACATTTTTTTGTATTTTTTTTAAGTAAACAATTAATTATGATTTTTTTATTACAACTTTTAAAAAATATAAAAACTCGTATGTCTGACCACCTTAACTTGGTCAAAACTTCACAAAATTCATTTTTTTTTAATCCTATAGTATGTGAAGCATAGAATGTGATGCATGTTTTAGATTCAAAATATGTGGTACCATTTGAAAGCTATAGATGTTTTTCAATTAGCCTATCAATCAGGACTTTAGTTGTAATTCAAATAGAAAATGAATAATAATTATTTATTAAATTCAATGTAAAGCATAATTTATATTGGTGGAAAGCTGAGAATCTCCTTTAAAAACCCTTTTCATTTCATTAATTTTGGGTAAAAAAAACTCATCAGCCACATACCCTACACATACCCATCATATTACCACTTTTTGGACCATCATGATCCTACACATACCCAATTGTTAAAGATCTATAAAGTTTTGTATTTTTCTCCTCTTAAGATTAGTGTAGGAAGTTTTTCCACAACCTTAACTTCCTTACACATAGTCCTATAAGACTTGATGCTTTATTTAATGGGATTGTTGAGCATGAAATGCTAGAGAAAATAGCTACTTTGTATACTACTACTAATGAGGTAGATAAGGCTACCATTGAAGAAGAAATTATAAATTACATCATCAATTTTGAAGTTAATATGAAAAATATTGAAAATCCTTTACCAATAGAATTGAGAAATGTATTATATGCAAGGAGACAAGAAGCAATTGATGAAGAGGAAAAATTAAGAGCTTTTCCTTTGGAGAAGATTAGTGCATCCCTATCAAAAGAAAATAAAGCCACTTTGGCTCAATTGTATAGTAAGGAGTTCCAAACAAAGCAAAGGGAAACTACCCTTATGAACAAGGATCAAAATGATCTAGAGAGGCTCCAAAATGAAACATTTGAGAAGGTTGTTGATTTAGCACAAAGGATAGGACCAACTTCGGACAACACTGAGGAAATGCATAATGACATATTGGCTCCGAAAGTGAATATTGTAGAAAAAGAACAACATGAGAATGGGACTAAAGAAGAAAATATGTAAAAGGATTTCAATGATAGTCTTCTGAAAGTGAGAAAATGTTACAGAGGAAGGAGTTACTAGTGGACAATACACTGCATGTAAAGATGTTACGAATGATGCTCCTCTAGTAGGAGGAAATACCAGTGCATATGTAGAAGACATAGAGGCTTAGAAGGAGGATGCACAAGGGAACCTAGAGATAAATATACCTTTGATAGCTCTAAAAAACCTATGGATGATGGGAAAAATTATTTGAATACATCCAATATTCAAGAGAAGAAAGATGAGGATGAAATCAAAAATGTTGAGAATAAGGATGTGAAGACACTGGTCAATACTGGTGATAAAGAAAAGGCCTTGGAGAAAAAGGTTGTAGAGGTAAAGGCAGTTGGAAAATCTTTCAGTACCTCTAGAGATTCATTAAAATATTTGTTAAGCATGCAACTCCAGTTTCAACCAGTAGTGATTTCCTAATTACTTCAACTTCTGATGCAATAGGGGTAAGTTGACATGGACAAGATTTCTCCACTGCACAAGCTTCAATTAGTTGATTATTTTCATGCTTTTTCCTAAAATTAAATTTTACACACATCAAAACAGTGCATACTTGATTGATGAAGTGATAAAGCTACTGTAGGAGATCATACCTGATGCATGTGTTGATAACTCCCTATTTGGTATGGAGAACTTAAGGTTTTTTTCTTGACTCATTCAAGGAGTACTCCAATGGATTGAAGGAAAATTTGGAGAAAGAAATAGATAAAAAGATAAATGGTAAGAGATTGATGGAAATAATCAAGAAATGTGCCACCACACACAATAAATTTTAGGATAAGCTCAAGGGTGTACAAGATTGCTTGGAAGAATCCAAAATTTATTCCAATTTTGTATGAAATGGCCTAGCTCCACCAAGAGCATAAATGATGAGATGGACTTTATTGAGTTCCAAATTGATAAAGACTCTAGTTCCTGTGATCTAGTACAATACACTGACGAGAGCACTAGGACTATGATAGAGAGCCTACATGAGTAGTTTTTCCAATTACAAGTTCAAAAGGAGAAGATAATTATACAATTTGGAAATCTTAGGGATCTAGTAAACACTAAATTCTCACCTATCTCTAGTGCCCTGATGAGTGCAGAAAGAGAAGCAAAGTTAAATCCGGTACCCTATTCTCTAAATGATGGTGAAGAAATTTTGATGGAATTTGAGAATCAGAGTTGAATGCTTGGCCTCACCAAGAAAGGTTGGGAAGAAGGGAAGAAGGAATGGTAAGCACACCTCGAGAAGCTTCAAGTGCCAAATACTTCTTCCAGGTGATTCTATTTATTTTTATGTATTTTAGTTTGTTGTTCAAATTTCAGTGTATATTTGTGGATGTTATAAAAAGTTTTCTAGTACAAGTTTTGATCTGGTATTATTAGATAGCACCCTTAGGGGGAGTTAGTCAATTTTTTTAGTTTATCACTCTCTTGTATACATGTATATATCTATTAGGGGGGCATATGCAAGTATACATGTAATTTGGTAAATGAAAAATCATAATCATGCAAGTCATCAAAGGGGGAGAAGATATGTGTCAAAAAGAGAGAAAAGAACATGACATATGTGTGCACTCTTTTCCCTTGATTTCAAAGGGGGAGATTAGTTTTGGAGAGAAATTTTGGCATGTTTCCATCAATGACAAAGGGGCAGATTGTTAGAAGAATTATAAGAATTTTTCATTGATATACTTATCGAAAGAATGAACAAGGTATAATACATGTTGTATAGTATGTAGTATAGTGTTGTCAATGATGTCAAAATTATGATCCAATATGAAGATCATTGTGTAGATCATTTTTTATAGCTTGAACATGCTTGAACATGTTAATCCAATCCTTGGTTACAAGAAGGTTTGATTTGGTGTAGATAGTTGATGTGGTAAATTTCCTGAACTGTATTAGAATAGATAATTTGGTGTACAAGACATATGGAAATTTGGTCTACATTGGTTTGTTGTGAAGAATCTTGCTCTACAATTTTAATATAATTTTTTTGGATGATAGAAGTGCTTAAATCCAAAGTTTCACATTGTTTTGGTTTTTGGAGTAGAAGTTATGGATGATAGAATATTTGGTCTACCAGTGATATTGTTTCTTGTATAGTGTATATGCTTTAGTAAAACCACACTTTGTTGTGGATTTTTATCTAGCTTTGCATATTTTTAGAAGTGCTGATAGGTTTTAGTAGAGTTTTTGATCCAAGTAACATAAAGTTTTGAGGTCCACATGTCTATTTGTGATTGAATAGTTGTTGAATTTTTATGTTAGGTCATTACTAGCATCAACCTAATAATTTTTGAGTATTGCAGAGTTTAAGTAAGTATTTATAATCTATTATAAGTATGTTGTTATAGGTCCACCCTGACCTATATTATGTGTTATAAGTTTGAATTGAGGTATGAAGTGTATATGATTTGTATGATTGATCTGACAAGGCATATTTTGTATGATACATCTAATTAGGCCAACCTAATTGATGTCTGAGGTTGATATGGATATATATATATATGTGTGAGTTCTTTTTTGGTCATTTTAGGATGTGGATGTGAAGATAGATTTTGTTGATGTGATTTGTGTGAATGTTAGGAAAATTCATAGTAGAGAAAAGTATTAGTGCATATCAGAATGAAGTGTATAAAGTCAGATGAATTGATGCCTTTGTAGAAAACAATGACACACCTTTGACTTTCAACAGAAAAATAGAAAACCCTAAATTTTTATAAATTCTAAATGTTGACTATCAAACATCAAAAACTTGATATTTATGCAGAATAAATGTGTATTCATTCTAATTCAAAACAACATCAAACTTCATATTTTCATCTCTATTTCACATCACTATTGCACTTTGAACTAGTCTAAACTTATTTTTCCATCTTTGGATTTATTCAAATCCATCACAAATAAAAAACCAATCCATATAGAAATAAACAAGCAAAAAATTGTTATAGCTCACTTTTGGTTACATAAACCTATATCAGCATCCCCTAGTTTAACTCTTTTCTTGGAGAACTATCATCTTTCAAGTACTTATTCAAATTAGTATAAAAAAATTGTGAGTTAACTTGTTTTGGAGTCATTAGTCTACTCTGAAAGTTTGTGAATCTCATTATCATCCTCTTTTTTCTTGCACTCATTGGTCTAGTACAAGAAAAATATCATCCTCAAACACATCCTAAACAAGATATTTATCCAAAACAAAAAATTTCCCAAAGTTCAAGGTTTCACTCCATCTATTCATCCAAACATCATCCAACATTGGTCCAAAACATATTAAGGTGTATTTACAAGTTGTATGGTCACATCAAGATCTAAATACAAGAAAAACATGGAGTCAAATCCTAGTGGTTCAAATGCTCCTATTACCACAAGTGCTAGTGAGAAACCTTATGTAATGCCTCAAAAAAATTCTAATGGGTATGAACTTCCTTTTCCAACAAAAATGCAACCCAGTCTTGTTGAAGTTGAAATTGTTTATATAGGAGACATCCCTATAAAATATTTTTTAATTAACTCTCAATTATGGGTATGTGCAGGATCATCATGGAAAAAAAAGGCCCTTAAGTGGCAAAAAATTCAGAAAAATCAGTGTTATGCAACTTGACGTAAAAATTTGAATAAGTTATCTATATTATTTAAAAAATATGTAAGAATAGAATCTATATAAAATTGAATGTAGTTTCTAAACTACTAGGTTTATTTAAAAATAAATAAAATCTATTTGGTGAAAATTTGAAATTTCAATGCAGTAGTACTAAATTTCAGGAAAAAATAAGAAGTAGGTGTTATCCAAAACCATAATAATAATTATAATATTTTTTATAAGATTTAATATATAAGTAGAGGACTCATGTTCGGATGTGATATATTTTTTGTAATTTTTTCCATAAATAATTAATTATGAATTTTTATTACAACTTTTAAAAAATATAAAAACTCGTATGTATAACCACCTTAACTTGGTCAAAACTTCATGAAATTTATTTTTAATTTTTTTAATCCTATAGTATTTGAAGCATAGAATGTGATGCATGTTTCGGATTCAAAAAACATGATACCGTTTGAAAGTTATAGATGTTTTTCAATCAGCCTATCGATCAGGACTTTAGTTGTAATTCTAATAGAAAATGAAGAATAATTATTTATTAAATTCAAATTAAAGCATAATTTATATTGGTGGAAAGTTGAGAATCTCCTCTAAAAACCATTTTCGTTTCATCAATTTTGGGTAAAAAAAAAGTCGTCAGCCACATACCCTACAAATACCCATAATATTGCCACTTTTTGGCCCATCATGATCCTGCACATACCCTTATATATTAGAGATGCAATAAGACCCATCTCTTGTTAAAGCAATAGATGTTGTGATAATACTATATCCAAACTTATACATGTTTATACTCGCATAACAAGGAGCTAAGTTTCCTATAGAGTTTTATGTTAATCGACTTAAGGAACAAAAAATGCATCAAAATTTGGGGCAAAGAGTCATCCATAAGGAAGTGACCCCTTAATACACCATAGTATTGAAAAACTACCTAATCCTTCTTCAACAAATGTACTAATTCAACCCATGGTAACTTTGTAAGGAGTAGATCAAACAAACTTCATAAATCAATACAACAATCCATTATATAATACTCAAAATCTAGGGACTCCAACCAACCTAGGTTTGCACACTATAAACAATCTATCACCAAATGTACCAAACACGAACATACCAAACATGAATGTATCAAATCCAAACATGTCAAATCCAAATTTGATGAACTATGGGAGAAATCCCTTACCACATAACCCTCACAAAACATATATGTTCATCAAAAACACCCTCAACAATCACTTCAAAAACATCATCAAATTGAACAAAGCATCAACCCACAACAACAAATCAACAATAATCTTCTCAAAATATCACTCTACAACATCAATACACCTCACAACATCTTCAACATCATCATTACCTTGCAAAAAATCCAAGAACAACAATAAAAACTTTCCCAACAACAATTGCTTACACAAAAAAACTTTCAACAAAATCCTCAACATCCATCATACATCCATTATTAACAACCAAACCCTTCACAACAAAACATTTTCCCCAAATTCAATATGGATCTCACAATTCACCTCCCCAATATCAATGAAATTATCAAATGGGTCACTTACCTCAAAATAATCATCATTAGATCAAATGGGTCCCTTACCTCAAACTAATCTCCAATATCAAATGGGTTCATATGGTACAAATGTTCCTCCATATCATGATACGAATCTATACGTCGCTTACAATCTGATACCAAACATTACACATATGAATATATCCTCAAGATAAATCACATTCAGTGGTAGTTTTTTAATGGATACATTATCAAAGAGGAGGATTAAACCTACATGAATAGGATATCCTAGAAGCAGTGCAGACAATTGACAATCTTGAGCATCAAGGTAATGGTTATTCAAAAATCAAAGAATCTAAATATATCAATGATACCTCCATAATACTGGAGAAACTTTATCTAATGCAAAAATTAACATGGAAGTCATGAATATTCTTTATGATGAAACTGCTACCAACATGTCAACCATCCATAGACCATGAATCATCATCCTCGTATCTTTCCACCCATTGATTGAGACCGAGAAGAATAAAATACTTATGTAAGAAAATAGCATGTCATCGAAGCTAAAGAATAAAAAAATCAAAATGGACCAATAAAATTCAAATGGATACAACAGAAAAATAAAGAAAATAATCCCTATCAAACTCTATTAGTCAAAGAAACTATGGGGGAAACTAAAGAATGAAATTTCATCCATGAAAAATTTATGTCGATGCAAAAGAAAGCTTCATGAGTAATATATAAAGTATATAAAGAAGTTGGTCCTAATTCCACTCAAAACTCCATATCCACCTTTCATTGCTCATTACCCTAGAAATTTTGGAGAATCAAAGATTCATCATCCAAACTATCAACCCATCAATCTATATCTCATATCTCTCATTACAATCCATCCTCCACTTCAAAATCAAGAATATATGCATCTTGTATTGATCATGTCTTGGTAGCAACTCTTTATCATAAGGACTTTAATGGAACTCTATCATAATATATGCATCTAGGTAAGGTTAACTCTGTTATTGAAAAAGACAAGAACATTCAAGGGTTATATTCAAGCTCATGTATCTTAGAAAATCAACTCCTCCAAGTAGGATATCATTGGCACATCATGATAGCAATATCATCCATATCAGCACCACTGGGTGGTTCGATATGATCTAAGCATTCAAAAACCATAAAAACCATTAAAAACAAAAAATAAAAAAAAAAGAAACAATAAAGAGAAAAATCATCTGCTAGTGAAAATCGCTTCAATGGTGCTTTGGGTAGGTACTACGATGAAAACTTGGAAAACAAGTATCATGTGTAGAATCAAGCATATACATGCACCATTCTAGGTGGAAGCATCTCATCCCCTCAATAAATCCAACATTCCTTCCATCATAATATATCCACCATCCATCTAGATACAATCCATCTTTCATCCAATTCTATGAATTATCTTGATCTTGAAAAAGGTTTGGGGTACACTTTAAACTTTCTTATGGAAATTTTTTGGCATGGTCCTTACCATTGGCCTTATTCTATTCCATGTGATCCCCTAGCTTATATATTTCACTATCCCAATGATCATACTCTATCCTATCACAAGATAATCTTTGGCATCCTTCACAAATAGTTTCATTCATCATCCTAATCTATACATTTGTTCATGGAGTTCCAAACATTGCTTGAAATTGAGGGCAGGTACTTGCATCTCACTTCTGAATAAATCTTGATCAATGTCCTATATTTCACAATGCAATATTGACATCGTGATCTATGTAACATTCAAAAAATCTAAAAACATCTAAAACATGTCAAAATCTAGAAACATCTGAAACATTTTAAAATCCAAAAAAATCAAATAACTTAAAAAATTTAAAAATATCTAAAACTTGTCAAAATCCATAAACAACCATAACATTTGAAAATCTAAAAACATCAAATAACTTTAAAATCCAAAAAATATTTACAACTATCAAAATCCCAAAAATATCACCATCATTTGCTAATCCAAGTCTAATTAATCAAACTATGAAGCCTTTACACATTCACGTAGGTTTAAGGCCATCTCTAATGAGCCCTTGAGGCATAGGTTTATCCCTTAGGTCATGTTCTCTAGTCTAAACATTTCAAAAAGCTTCAAAGGAATCCAAATATTCATCAAAATACCATAAAAAGCCTAAAACATTTCAAAATACTAAAAACAAACTCATAAAACTTCAAAATACCAAAAACAACCTCAAAAAAAATAAAAAATCTTAAAAACATTCAAAAAGTTTAAAATAAGAAAATTACCCATCCCATATCATTTCCATCTGCAATTAAATTTCATCCATAATAAACTCATTATCATCCTTACCTTTGGTGAAACAAATAGAAACAAGTACAACAATCATCAAAACATAAAATTTCATGCAAAACCGTGATTCTTGATCATTATCAAATATTTTAGTTAACCATCATATCAACATCTACAACCAATCACCATCCTATGTATGTCTTACAAATAGATCTTTCTAATGATAGACATCATTTCAAATATCAACCTAAAAAAACACTCGCTAGCAAGAGATATAATTACATTGATATTTTTGTCATTTTGATCTTTTCTTTTGATTTATCTTATTGTCTTGTTTCAATGATCTCTCAAAGATATCTAAAATTATTTAGAGAGAAAGGAATGGGGAATTTATCATTACTTTCACTTTTTGTGCTTGTTGGATGCTCTTGTAATATGACCTTGGTGAATACTTGCCTTATGTGTATAGGAACAGTCTCAAGTAATACAACAACTAGAACATAATAGGTTCTTCATACCTTTTGTATATTGGTTTCCTTACTTTTACAACTTCATTTTCTTACATGATCAAACAAGGTGTTTGTATGTCAAGTATGAATAAGGATACTCCTATCTGTTTGCATAGTCAAATTCCATGTAATAGATACAAAGCCACCTTGGTTATTCATACCTTGGTGCATAATTTCTACTTGCTACATCAAATAAGGATTGATCTATGTAATATGGTATAATCTAAAATGAAAAATAAAATCATCTATCTTATATCATCACATATCTAATAAAATCTTGGAATAATCATAAGTTTATTGGTATCTTGGTCAACATCATCATTCTATTCTAATTCTATATTATTCTTCTATCCATACTTATATTTCTATCCAAGTATCATGACATAACAAAAATAACATGCATCCATCCTACATCTATAAACCATCAACATACATCTCATATTAATCATCCTACATAATCATCATATATTATATAAAAATACAAAAAAAATCATTAATATCATACATCATGAATCTCAAAATCATTAGGAACATGCATATCAAATCAAAAACATCATAATAACATATACATCCATACATACATTTGCATCCATAATCATAACATAATCATCCATACATCATACATAATAAGAGCTCATAAACATGTAGTAACAACACCATATATACCGGCCACATAATAATTGCTCATCTCATATATATATCAAAAAATATTTGTCATTATACATTGAATGTGTGATATACATAAAAATATATACACGAAGTTATCAATAGTCGATGAATGCATTTTTTATCAATCTTACATTAAATAAACATACAACCCTTTTCTCATTCTTTTCCTTTTAAAAATATATATAACTATAAAAGAGAGAAGAAAATACATGAGATCCAACCTCCCAATTCTATACCTTTCCAACATTTATAAACTTTTTTAACCGAGCTCTTAAAAAAATTCATCAAAAAAATAAAAAATGATATAAAACCTTTTCAAATTCTTTATAAGGTATAAAAGGTATTTATACATCATTACTTTCCATCTAATGGGATGGATCAACATACCAGATCCCATAACCCAAATCACTTAAAATATTTACAAGTGTTTAAGGAACCACACACAACCCTTATGAACCTATATTAGTTCACCTTCCCAATACAAAGAGAAGTAAATTATAATTGTCTTCACAACATAATGGGAATATTAATGAGTTTACTTATGTACTTGTACTTAACTCATCCATGCTTTATAAACTCATTACCTTTTTAATATCACTAGAAAGGTAAAAAAATGTTCTTACATGTAATATAATACTTCCCAGCTTGAAACATCATATCCCTATGCACTAACTATAGGAATATGAAAATACAAAAAGATAAGGAAAATGGATTATTTATTAATATTTTAAAATATCATAATTCTCAAAATGTAAAATTCAAAATTTAAAATGAAAATAAATCATAATAATTTCTAAAATGATGTTCACCACTAAAATAAATACAAAGGGTATGGAAAATAGCACAAGGTTATGAAAGGGGCCCTAGCCAAACAAAGCTATGATAATTGGTGTATTAGGTTTTAATCATACTCAGTTACACTCACTACTCCAAACATGAGGCAAGATGGTGAATTAGTTTCTAGAAACACTTATTATCTTTGTTGGATAATTATGTAATTTCTTTTGTACTTAATTAACTAATTTAATCCATCATAAAATTACCTATAATAACATTATTTATTTTGAGGTCACTAAAAAATAATATTATAAGATCATTAACTCTACATCATATCCAATGTCATGATCAACTCCTTATTTAATATCCAAATTGACTTTCGATTTAACCTCAAAATAAAAATCCACCCACCATTTCATTGATTCCATAATATTCAATACACATTATAGGTTTCTATGTTCAATTATTAAACTCAAAACATTCCTATTTTAGTAATTCAGTTAAATCGACATCTTAACATTATTAAACCAATTACTTATTATCAATACTTAATCATTGTCAGTCATTTCATCAAATCTAAGTCATTTTATTTCAATAATTTATTGCATATCAATAAATAGATTAATTATCTACCAAGATAAATCTAAAAACATGATAATATATTTATAAACATCACATATGCACTTGAATCACAACTAAACTAGTTACATTCATAATTGTATTAAAAATTATTTTAAAATAAAATAAGTGTCATTGAGAATATCCACACTTCAATCGGCGAGGAATTAATTTTTTATATATTATAAGTTAATTAAATAACCACATATGTACTAAAATTTATCGAACTAGCTAATCCAATTTCAACATAAAAAAATAAAATTATAATACAATGGTCAAATATTCACTTATACATTTTTAAAAATAAATTACTTATGTTGCACCCTAAAACTACCACAATGATGTCAAAAAATAGTCATATAAGCACACAATTTAATAAATAGAATTCTATACATGATGTCAAATATTTAATCTCCAAATCAACTAATAGATGAGAACATACCAAAAGTTTAAACAATCACTTAATAACCAAAAATTGTGGGTAAACACTTTTTATCAGAGCTATGAATCAATGAGGCCACAAATAGGGGACCTTATCCCCAATACGAATACTCGGTTCAATAAAACCCAATAGGGGTTTAAACCTTGGTGGAAAGAACCACAACACCATGATTTCACCATCATACTATCACCATCTTAATTAAATATTAAAAATTAGATTATCACCATCATAAGTAGACATTAAAAATTAACATAACTTAATAGTAATCAACTATCAACACAAAAGTTCTCCTAATGGCTCTCCTGTTTGAGAAGACTCTTTTTAAGCCTCCAAGTCTCCCCTTTCAACCAACCCTTCTAGACCTCTAGATTCCCCTACCCTTTGTGTTAACCTAGACAATGCCCCTGAAGATCCTCATTTGGATGTTGATATTTGTACAGATTCTACCCCTCTTAAACTAAAAATTAATGATCTTAATGAGGCTATGAATGTTTAGAACAATATTTTGAAATGATTGCTCACTCAATAAATCATGGCTAAAGATAAAATTTATTTTTTGGAAGAGAAGTTTCTCAACCATAAGGATGCCTAGTAATGTGAAGTTGATGATGAGGGTCATTGGGCACTTTTTGTTGGTTGATGGTCAGCACTCCCCTCAAGATTCGTGACATGGACTAATTGCCTCCCATGGATCCATTAACTTTGGCAGTTGTATTGGGCATTAATAGGTCGATCTTTTGGTGCAATGACAATTGTGGGGACAACAATTAGTATCAGAGCCAAAGGTGTCGGGTTTGAATCCCCTCGAGTAAGGCTGAGGGGGAGTTTGTTGACTGATGGTTAGTGCTCCCCTCGGGATTTGTGACATGGACTAACCATCTCCCGTGGATCCATTAACTCTGGCAGTTGTAACAGGCATTAATAGGTTGATCTTTTGGTGCAACGACAACTATGGGGCCAACACTTTTGTCTTCTCTTGCCAAGTCTTTTAACAAGTGGGCCAATTTGCAAACCAAAGTTGAAGAGCTAAAAGTTATGGTTGGAACTATGGAAGAGGGAAAATTTGTAGGAAGAGGTGGCTACTATGCGTGGAAACTAGGAAAATACTTTGAAGTGTTTACAAAAAAATCATTGACTACAACAAGGAAATGGTGAAAAATTCAACGATCACCATTTAGGGTTTCCTATAGGAGTTGCACAATAGTCATGGCAAGTGGGGAGGGAAGGAATTTTAGGATGTTGCTCAGTCTAAAAAGAAGGTAAAAAAATAATTTGATTATTCAACTATGCCTAATACCCAAGAGGGCCATCCCACACAAAAGAAACCATTATCTTTTGAAGAAAAACTACAATTTCTAGTGAATGAATGGCAAGCCATTAATGGCATCAAGCTATTGGGTGACCAGTAGTTGGTCTATTGCCTGGATGGTCTTCTTTTGTTGGTCTATATTTATTTTTCTTTTCTTTTCTTTTTCAGGTGCCTCATGTCTCATGAGCTCCCTTGTTTGGCCTTTATGACTATTTTTTAAGGGTATGGGCCCTTCATGACTTTAATCTAATAAAAAATATCAACACAAAAGTCTATTAATAAAAAAACCTACAAAATAGTTTATCAATAATAAAAATAATAATTAAAAAAAAATTAAAGAATTTATATACAATATCTAAAACTAACTAACACAAAAATAATTAATCATGAATAATAATTAATTTAATTAATTTGAGTAAAATATTAAGATCGATTCTAATCAAGCCAAATATTATGTATAACATAATATGAATCACTTTTCTATCCAAACATATACCTATAAAGCTCAAGAAATAATATTTAAAACTATGTCATTTATAAATAATAATTATAAAAACAAATAAAAAATCAAATATCACAAAGTTTATTAATACTATGTTATATCATATAAATATGAAACTTTGTAATTCTATTCAAATCCATTAAAATCTTAAAAAATACTTCTAAAAGAGCACCTAACAATTACTTCATAATAATCAAATACATAACATTATAAAATCTCTTGCACAAATAAAATTAAAACAACCACTTCTTATCTTTGTTTACTAATTTATGCATTTTTTTGTGTACTTGATTCACTAATTTAGTCCATCGTAGTATTACCTTTAACAATACTATTATTTTGAGGTTCCTATAAAATAATATCATATATCCAATGTCATTATCAACTCCTTATTTAACATCCAAATTAACTTTTGATTTAATCTCATAATAAATGTCCACCCACCATTTCATTAAATCCATAGTGTTCAATACACATTATAAGAGTCATTATTCATTACTAAACTTAAAACACACATTTTATTAGTAACTCACTTAAATCAGCATTAAACCAGTTACCAATTATCAACGTCTCATAAAGGTTATATATATATGAAGTGTAATCTAAAAATGTGATAAGATATTCATAAACATCATATGTGCTAAAGAAGGAATCCAACACTCAACCACAATTACCAACAATCTGAAAATTCAACTTATAAATTGTTTGAAACAACACAAAAATCTGCAAGAAGTGTCTTTGTCTCTTATACAAATTCTCATGAAATTACATAATAACAAATCATTTCTGAAAATGCATTATTATTGTAGCCATGAGGGTTGATGAAAACCATTACATAACTAATATAAATCTGATTTACAACTGAAAATATCAATACACAAATTATCTCCTTCAATTTGTATTCTTTCACAAGATTCTAACTCCTTCAACCTGCAATCATTAATGGAAATAACTACCGCAATAAACTTACAACCTTCGAGTCTATTTGATTTTGTCCAAACACATTCAAACTTGCAACAAATAACATCATATTGGTCTCTTTCAACCCTTCTTTTGTTGAAGCTCTCAAGCTCCCTTCACAAGGACTTCACTCACTTACTATCTCCTAAAATGTGAAGCTCGCTAGCTCCCAAAAACATGGGCTTCAATGCAAATAGAAATCTGCAACAATGGTGTCTTTGAATCTACTCTTCAATCCAGCAGTATCTCCCCATCTCAACCTACAAAAACTCCAAAGCCTACTTCTCCAAATAATAAGGGATCAATATAAAGAAGTGTGAGAGTGATAAAACCATTGTTGTTTACCAAAACAACCTGTCAATACCACCTAGAAACTCCCATGCCAATTTTGAGGAGAATCCAAGATAAAAATGAATATTTTTAATTATTTACATTTCCCTCACATGGGTACCTATCCCTCAACCAACCAACTTTAGTCAATTCTAGCATCTTCATTGATCTTTGGTGGCCTTGACAGCTCCAAATATGAACATGTACCAACATGTAAATGCATGTAAGATATGCAAATGATGATGCAAAAAAATGTAAGAAAAGTGGTCCCCACTTGGAAATGGACACCCAAGAAGTAGATTCCCTTTGGAGATGCTTTGAAATATTTATCAAAACATAGTTTCTTCAAAAGTTACATTTGCAAATCACCACAAAGAAAAACTACAATGTTACAAATTAAGATATTTATTTTTCATGCACCTTAACCTTTATTGAAAACAACAAAATAGCAATAGCAATATTTTTTGGCGATGCAATATTTCCTTACTCCCTGGATGCTCCTACATCAATATGTATACTTGAATCATGACTATATAGTTATATTCATAATTATAATAAAATTCATTTTTGAAATGAATTAAATGACATTGGGAAGATCCACACTTGTTATATGTAAGTTAACTAAATAACCACATACTAAAATCTATAGAATTAAATAGCCAATACCAACATATAAAAAACTATAATATAATACCCAAATCTTCATATTTATAAATTAAAAAACAATTAACATAACACCCTAAAACTACCACTATGATGTCAAAATAGTATCATATCATGACACAAGTTAATCAATAAACTGAATCTAAATGAAAACATACATGAAGTCACGATTACCAACACAAATCACCGAATAATTTCATAAATTATAAACATAATCACAACCAAACAAAAAAGAAAGATTATTACCATTTAAATTAAACATCAACACATAACCTAATAGTAATCAATTATCAACATAAAAATCTATTAATCATAAAAATTACCTACCAAATAATTTATTAATAATGAACATTACAGTCAAAATAAAAATTAAAGAATTTATATAGAATATCTAAAACTAACTAATAAAAAACATTAAACAAGAACAATAACTAATTTAATTGATTTGAATAAAATATTAATATTGATATGAATGAATCAATTGTCTATCAAAGCACATACTTATACACCATGAAATAATAAAACACCATTTAAAAATAATAATTGTAAAAATAAAATTAAAAAAAAATCATGAAATTTAATAATATCACCTTATATTATAGAAATTTAAAAATTAAATATATATTTTAATTGATTTGAATAAAATATTAAGGCTGATTCTAAAAATTCTAAAAAGTGATATGAATGAGAACATATACCTATAAATCTTAAGAAATAATAAAACATCATTTTAAAATAATTAAATAATAATTAATAATACAAATTAAAAAAACAAATATTACAAAGTTTAATACTACCACTGCAATAGAAATTTAAAATTTATTGGCTGAAACATTGTAATTCCATTCAAATATATTAAAATCTTAAAAATACTTTTAAATGAGCGTCAAATCCATAATATAATAAAATTGTTTTCAAGAAATAAAATGAAAACAACTACTTTGCCAGATCTTGGCCTTTTTAATATTGGTCCAAGTTATTTATCTTTCTTCTCAAGATCTTAGAGATTGAGCGGAGGATCAAGGTGAACTACAAGAGTCATTGCAGTGGTTTTGTTTGTGACTACTCCTCTGTGCAGAGCGACTTTGTACTTTCCTTTGCAAACTTTCTGGACAACCACAAGTTAATTATATTGTGAGTTCCCCCTTAAAATCAAAGATTCAATAATAAAGAACCCAAAAGGATTATCAAACACCCACCAGAAGAGATTCCCCAAGGTTGATAACAAGCGCGTTGGGTACAGGAGCAACTGAGATCCAACGCCCATCTCTTTTTTGAACTTGCAAGCCATCACAGATATTATCTTGAACAAGAATAGTAATTGCACCATGGTCTGTGTGTGCATGAGTGCCCAGAACTTTATCTGGTTCTGGGCATGGAGGATAGTAATTTGCTCTGTAGAAAATATTGTGCTCTGCAAATTCCTTTTCCAGACCATCAACGGGCATGCCCAAATCCTCAGATATTATCCCCAGCAAGTGCTTCACAAGTTTGCTACACTCCTTTCCAAACTCATCTATTGTATCTCTGCAATGAAAAAACAATAGCGCAGATCCAAAAACTTTTACATAAGAAAAGTAAAGAAATAATTCAAAGGAACATTAAGAATGAATCTACGATCTTCTATAACCTATATTCTGTGGGAGTTGAGGGCCAGAGATGAGGAGCTTTGAGGGAATGAGGAGCAAGGAAGGCATAGAGGGAATCCATCCAATCAGTATGCTGTCCTCTGAATCCCTCTGTACGTCCATAACCAGCAATCTGATCTGTTTTACCCTCTTCTCGTGCCCATTTCATTTTTTCTTCTACTGGCAGCTCAAAGAACTGTCTTGCTACCCTCCTTGCACTCTCAACCAGATCAACAGGAATACCATGATTCACCACCTGTCATCACAAACACGTATTATTACCTGGGATTTCATCAGTACAACAGAATCAAAGATAATTATTACTGTTACGTATAATGCTTATCACCTGAAAGAATCCCCATTCCCGGCAAGCAGCAGAAATTTCGTCTTTCATTTGTTGGTCCGTGTGACTCATGTCAACTAAGGGCAGCTCCTCAAAGATCCCATCTTCAGACATGGGCCTGTCTTTGCCTTCAACTCTGAAGTCTTGAGGCACTTCACTGAAATTCTGAACGTAATGCTCTACCATGGAAGCCATGTCCAAAATCTTGTCTCACAACTATGAACTGGGGATGTATTTATACACACAATTGCATGGATTTGAGAGAGAAAATGTTTTTTAATTGGAGAACTTATTCAAGGCACGTTTTTGACTTCCCTAGTTGGTGGATGAAAAGTTCTTACAGCCACAGCCATGCACGTCACCTATTATTGGAAAGCTAACACTGTCACAGAAGAAATGGTAAAACGCAGTAATGGGATTAAGGATTAAAAAATGGGTGATGTCTATTCACACATCAGCATGTACATATCACTCTATAAATAGACCGTAAAATAATAATGGGTACCCTACTTAAATAATGGATGATGTGCATTCTCATGTCTAAATAGACAGTAAAATAATAATGGCTGATGTGCATTCTGATGTTTAGGTAGACAGTGGATACCCGACTTAAATATTTAATTTTTTAATGATTAAATATTAGTTTAAAAAATGACAATAATGGGAATGTTGTATGATAGTATGTATTAATCACAAGCATCAAGATAAATTGAAAAGAAAAAAATAGATTTGCATGTACGAAAGTTGAAATCTACAAGCTTGTGTCAAATATGCAATTACTCAAATCACTTTCATACTCACAAAAGTAGCCTAAAATGACAATCATCCATTTTTAATATTCTAAATCATTTATCTAACTATTCCTTAATTTCCTACTCTTTGAGAAATTAATTGTATTTTACATTTATTTCAATAAATTACTTCAAGTAGTTTCTAACATGTCTCATATAGTCCCTCGTTCAGAAAACTAACGATGGGAGCTTTGGGCGGGAATAGGAGCGAGGGAGGGGATTCAAAATCTGTAGACGAAGGAGGTGATGATTCTGATGATGATGCCAATGATTCCGGTTTGGCGCTAGTTTATCTTCCTCCTATGGCGCGATCGTTTGTGTCTTGGGAGGTCTTTGAGACTCTCTCAGGCCTCTTGGTTTGGTGGAGACGGTGTGTGGTGGTTGGATCTTCTGCCTCGTCCGAGGCTACAGTTTGGTGTCGGTCCGCTGTGGCTAGAGCTTACGCTTCGCAGGGTGCGGAGAATGTTTTGGATCCATCTCTTCCCTTGGTGGAGTCTCCTTTTGTTGCTACCGACTCTGTTGCCTGTGGGTGTTTGTCTTGTGGCTGTGTTTCGTGAGTGCCTACTAGAAATCTTCTTTGGATTGTTGGCTCTCCTTCCTATATGCAGTGCTTGGTGGGGATTGGGTGCAGGTTGCCCTACCTATATCCTTTGTGGGTTTCATCTATTCGATGGGTTCGTTGTGGTGTCTTCTTTGAAGAAGTGTGGTTAAAGATCGTGCCAATCTTTGCTCCTACTCAATGTAGCAAGAGGGCTTGGGGACTCTTCATGTCGGCTTGGTCTTCTTCCTGCTTCTTCTTGGTTGTTCCTCACTTCTGCCCGTGGTGTGTTTGATGCCTATTTTCTGGGGGCTTTCTTTTTCGGTTTGTTTTGGTTCATTCTTTGCCCCTCTTTGTGGTTTGGTGGTGTTTTCCATTGGTAGTTTGTGAGGAGTTTTGGCCCCTCTTTGGGTCTGGCCAACATGTTAGGGTTGCTTGGTGTGCTCTCTTGTTGGGTCTTCTCTTTACTACTTTGCTGTGTAGGAACCCCTGTTCCTCCTAGGGTTTGCTTGTTCCTAAGCATTATGAGATTGAGTTTTTGCTTTTGATGATGGTCAGGCCTATGCATTCTAAGTTTGAATTTTTGTCTTATCTATGCCTGAAATATGGTTGTCTTACTTTTTTTCTTCTCTCCCTGCACCCGGAATTGTTTTCTAATCTAGAACTGGGAGAGGTTCTTGGATCCATGGCGCAGCTGTTCTTTGTGTTTCCTATTGTGTATCTTTGGGTCACTCTAGCCTTTCCTATGGAGGTGGTCCTATCTTCTATTGAGGGGGAGATGGATGTGGTTGGTTGTGACCTCTCTCCTATAGAGGTGGAGCGAGATGCTTTTGAGTACGCCTGGAAGAACTGCTAAGGGGCTGATTATACCCTGTTTTGTGGCTACAAGGGAACTGAGGCTGGCCTACATGCTGTTTTCTTTTCTTCATCTTCTATTGAGGTGGGGATCTTGAAAAGAGAGCTGATCTTTATGGAGTTCTATCTCAAGGATAAGGGGTGCTGCAGTCACCACGATATGGTTGAGCTTGGGTTTCTCTCCTATAGAGGTGGAGAGAACAAATGGTCTTTGAAGGCCACTTTTGTTGCCTTACACACTTGTGGTTACCCTTCCTATAGAGGCAGAAAGTGTGGTTTTTGGGGCTATGAAACTTTTCTTGTTGGAGCTTTGTTCTAGATCTATATTGGGTTGTTGGTCCCATCAAAACCAATGAGTGTTAGACTCTTGTAGTTTCTTAGTTCTTGTTTGGGCTGCCTGCTAGCTTTTGGTTGGATGTTAGCCAACTTGTTGTTTCCCTGTGGTTCTGCTAGTTGTTTTTGTTCCTATCTTTCGGGAGGCTTGTTCCTCTTGGTGTGGGTTTTGGGTCCCCTTAAAACCTGAAGGTTTCAAGATCTTTCAAAACCTATTGTAAATGGTTCCAGGTCCATTCAAAACTTGTTTTTTCCTTTATCAAAAACATGTCTCATATAGCTAGGTTGAATATTTTATTTATTTCCTTGATTTTTAAACAACCTAGATATATTATGTGATAATGTGATCATCCCACTACATAAATTGGTGAACTAATCCCCTTCTAAAATCCCATAGGTTTTTACTATAGTTTTTATTGCTAGCTTTCTAATCTAAGGATGATTTATATGTTAATTTATATTTTTTCTTTAAACCTTGATTTATCACTTTTTATTTAATTGGGGCTTGTTTATGCTAAGATTTAATAGAAATCTCAATTTTTCTTTAAGAAAAAATTATTTCCTAATCCCTCATATGATCATAACTTCAATGGTTAGTAGATTTGCATTGACTATATGGATCATAATAATCAAGAATAATCTAATTTCAATCATCGACACAAATGTGAATAAGCACAAACTTTCTAATACCACACAAAAAAGGTCAAGATCTTTGTAATTTGTACATCTCCTACATAATTAGCTAGAAATATTTATGAGTTTTTTCTTGGTGCGGCATTTAATTTTGATATTCTTCAAAATTTTGAAACAAAACTTAATTCATCAAGTTCTATTCATTGCGTGCTCCCCATTGTATTGAACCCTCTCCCACTATTATCAATATCACCCCTCCCATCTCTAATATTCCTCATACTCCATCCTCTTGTATTATTTCTAACCCTTATTCGATTTATGATTCATTTTGTTTCCACATTCCCAATTTATTCCCATCTCTCATCCTACTAATATTCCATTACTTCTTCCTCATTCCACATTTGTAATTCCATCCTTCATCCCATATAGTTTACTTCATACATTTCTCTTTGCCTTCTATTATTGCCTCTCATCCAAACTCAAGTGGCGTATCCTTGCCTCCTTTTCCCCTACCTCTTTACACCCCATCTATTATCTCTAATGTTCCCATGACCACTCTTCCTATGATAACCATTTATGCATTTACATAAAAGATAGATAGAGTAGAGAGCAATAACGATACTATTCCTATTAAATAGAATAAGGATGATTACAATAAGATACAAAATATGCCTCTTTCTTTTGAGATTGTTACTTGCACTTTACACATTAGTTTTGTGGCAACACATTTTGATATGTGTACCAAAAAGTGATTGTTATATGAATTTAAAATCATTCAAAGTCATATGTCTAGATTTCATGATGAGGACCAATATTGGCCAAGTTATTTGCATACTCTTTGAAGGATTATAGAAATATATAATGGTTATTTTCATTACCTTTTGGATCCATTAACTTATTTTATGAGTTTTCCAAATATTTTATTGATAATTTAAATGTTAACATGGAAGTAAAAATTAGATTTATTTATTTATTTTTATATATTTAAGGAACTAATAAAAAATCAATAATGTTTTGAACATTAGATTCTAATCACTATGTTTCAAAATGGAACACCATCATCCTAATTATGAACAACAAAGTATTTTTATTTAATTATTTATGTCACTCTAATGGATTAAAATTTGAGTTCTCACATTTATCTCCTATGTCTTCTTATGCATCAAAGTTTCAAGATCCAAATACTTTTCAAAATAGTAATGAAAAGAAAGAAAAAAAAAACTATTTTTAATCAAGTGGTTACCACTTCTAATTTTGTAATTTCAAAAACTAAAAAAATCATAAAATTAAGTGAACCTCTTGATAATGTGTTCCAAATATTATTGAATACTATGATTTTTTCTACACTTATTCACATTAATATATTGGATCCATCTAGATTATTTCCTATTGTATATAATGAACATACTTTTTATCACTATCATAGGATGAATGGTAATCATAAACATATGTATATGGATATAGAGCATAAATTACAAGATTTGATACATAATAATAATATACATGTTATGTTTTTAATCATGGGTGTGATCATTTAACTTCTCCACTGAATAAAAATTTGTAGATTTATAGAACTCATTTTCTTTCATGAACTCAATTGAACAACAAATAATTACAATAATTGTCCAACCATCTACATATTATCATGGCACACATACACATTATAGAGATGTTATTAAAAAATAAAATTTTAATTCCTCCTAACATTTACAAATGGAAATTTTATCAAAGTGGCTCATTGTAGAGCCCTTTATCCTCCTAGTGGGCTTATTTTTATCTTTTCTAATGAAAAGATATATAATGACCATTCTTATGGCCTATTTATATGAATTTACTATTATCTATAGAAATCTTTCCAAAGGTATTCACATAGATATTTTTATTCTTTCAATGCACAACAGTCACTAAAGAATCCTATAGTGCATCCTCTTCCACTCTATTCTAAATCTTTGGTGTGTCAATTTTCTTAGGTTGCAAATCTAACAACCCTTAATGTTCTTCAAGAATTTGTAAATTTGGTCCATCCATAAAATAAGACTTAATGGGGTGAGAAAAAAATTAATTATCTCCAATATTAGTTGTTAAAAAAACATCTACTCATTATTGGTCTTGTATTATATGACATAAACTTTCTACCTTAGCAAGCTCCACCTAAAAAGACCCACCGCCCACACACATTTTATTTTGTTCCTTTCAACATGTGTGACCATCCATGATTGAGGAAATCATAAAATCACTCCTAACTCACTTCCAATTTCCTACTTAACATTCTTCATTCCATTCCATGCATGCATTCTCACCCTTCTTTCAAAATATATCACCTTTTCCACCTATTAAAGGTCTCAATAGCTTGGTACACACAAATATCAACCTAACAAACCCGTAACCAATAGTGACCACCCACATGGTCATATAATGGTTTTTTTTTTACTTGATTTCTTGAGCACATCTAAGATAATTATCAAATTCTCCTCAACCTTATTCAATTACATCATCATAAACAGTGGAGACTACCTAACCATCTCTATTATGAATATTATCCCTCTAATACATATCTCAATCTATTAATTAGGTATACCATTCTACCCAAGGAGCATGTATCCCTAGGTGAGATTTGAAAGGTACATGTCACCTTTTAGCCTATACTTTTTAAGATCAAATTTAAGCACTTCCAACTAAAAGTTAGTTTTAATTAAAATAATATTTTGGTTAGATTCATTCCAAATATAATAAATTTTGACCATAACTTTTATAATTGAGTGTTTATTAGATACATTTGTGTGTCATAGAAAAAAGGGACCTCTTGCTTGACATGGGAATAATTCATGATAAATTAGACTTAATGAGGCCTTGATTTGGTGTTGTAAGACATTTTATGCATCCACACTAGGTCTTGGACCCTTGCAAACTGAATAATATGCTTTTAACAATGTCTTGTAAAGGTGTTGTAAAGTGTTGTAAAGGACTTTCATGCTTTTCTAGACTTAACGAACCCATTCTCCCTAAATTCAACATTATAAAATGAATTTAATTGCATTATCACATCAATCTAGAAGGATTGTGAATTAAATTTAATGTTAAACTAGTGTTGTAATGTGTCTTGCACATTCACATTGGTTCTTGTGCCTTCCTAGGCTATGTGGACCTCATTTTAGTGTTGTAAGGTGTATTTAATCACACTTTCACATTGAATTTTGTGTCACAAGCCCCAATTACTCTTTACATCATCACTAATAGGCCCCTATTACCCTATATTGTGCATCTTGAGGCTTAAATTGATCAAATAACCAACAAAGTTGCAATTTAAACCTTATTTTCTTATCTCCTCACATCCTAGTTGTTAAAATATCCCTATGGGACCCATTCGCCATCCATGGAAAATCAGTCCCATCTAGGTGGGACCCATTCACCATGGGTGGTGAATGAGTCCCATTTGGCTCATTTTTTACCTTTGAGCAGGAAAAAGTGAAATTTAAGTTTATTATTTTCACATGTCAGCCTTAGGGATCCAATTTACAAGTAAATTGGGAGAATTTCCTATAAATACAACCTTCTAAGCCCTAATTTACATCTCTCAACTCATTTTTTTACAACTCATTCATCATTTATCTTCTCAAGCAAGCTAGGGTTTTAACATTGTAAATCATTAAGCTCAATTTTCAAACATTCAAGGGCAAATTCTTCATGTTTTGTTGTAGACATTCAAGATCAAATATCATGGCAAGGTAATCAACTCCATTATTTCATGTTTCATTACCCTTTTTCATCATTTTGGTTTAATTACCTAAAAGGGGTTTGACCAAGGCAAACCCCCATGCCCTAACATTCAACATTTCTCTTTCTTGTCTTGTGTGTTTGCAGATTTAGGTCTCTTGGAAGCTTGGAAATCATTAAGAATCAAGTTACAAAGTTGTTTAGGTATTCTCTTCATTTTCCAATTCAAAATATCAATAAAAACTCACTTTCAAGTGTGGAAATCAAAGCTTTGGAAGTGGACACCTGGAGGAGTCTAAAGTGTAGACCAAAAGCTCTAGATTCCACCGTTGAATATTTAGAAATTTTGTGTCATAGAAAAAAGGACCCTTTGCTTGACATGGGAATAATTCATGGTAATTGGACTTAATGAGGCCTTGATTTAGGTGTTGTGAGGCATTTTATGCATCCACACTAAGTCTTGGACTCTTACAAACTAAATAAAATGCATTTAATAATGTCTTGTGAAGGTGTTGTGAAGTGTTATAGGACATTTCTACATTCTTCTAGACTCTTTTTATTATAAATCATTTAAATATTCCTTTTTATTCATCAACAAGTCCTATTTTGAAGTGTTGTAAAGTCTTGTAACAAGCTTTTATGCTTTTCTAGGCATAATCTCCTTATTTACACCTTTCTTATGCTTTATTTGACCCCTTTATGCCCTCATGTGACTTAATTAAGTACATTTTTGAATGTAAACCTGACAAACAACATTAAATTCAATATATCTCCTAACACTTCTTTTTAGGTCCTAGGTGGGACCCATTTGCCATGGGTGGTGAATGAGTCCCCTTGGCCCCAAATTCAAAATATTTTAAATTTTCCTTTCGAGGATTTATTCAAAATTACTTGATGTCGGCCTATGATGAGGTATAATCGGGATACTAAGGCATAATTTTCTATAAATAAGTGTTTTTATCCTCATTTTAGGAGGGAACATTCTCATTTTTACATCTCTCATCATTAATTCATCATCTATTTTCTCATCCAAGTCAAGCAAGCTACAGTTTCTTCATTAGAAGACATCAAGTTAGCTTTCTAAAGCATTCAAGGGCTGAATCTTCATGTTATGTTGTAGACTTTCAAGATCAATCATCATGGCAAGGTAATCAACTCCATTTTTGCATGTTTCAATCCTTTCTTTCATCATTTTGGTTTAATTACCTAAATGGGGTTTGACCAAGGCAAACCCCCATGCCCTAACAATCAACATTTCTTCTTTTCTTCTTGTGTTTGCATATTTAGGTCTCTTGGAAGATTAGAAATAATTGAAGATAAAGTTGAAAATTCATTCAAGTCATCCCCTCATCATTCAAGTCAAAGAATCAACAAAAAGCCACTTTTAGATCTAAATCCGACAATTTCAGGAGTGAACACCTGTAGAGAGCAGAATTGCAAATTTAGCTCCACAGATTCAACCCCTAATTTTGTAGATCCTTTTAGGTGGACTAATTTTCCACCCATGGTGAATGATTCCCACCTGTAGGTCTACAAAATTATTTTTGTCAGAATTTAGCTCCCGATAGTCATAAACCTGTTTCCAGAACTTTTCACTAGAAGCATGACTGATTCACCATGCATGGTGAATCAATCCCAGTGGCCATCAATAGTAACTTTAGAAAGATTCCAGAACCCTCCAACAATAGTAATATTCCTCCAGGTGCACTTTGATTAGTCTCATCAACTTTTGTTCTCATTTGTTTAAGTTTCTAGTTCATACTTGTAATCAACATTATGTTTTCTAGCATCTTGCTTTAGGTCAGATTATATTCATTTATTTTCATTTGTAAGCATTCAAACACATCTACACAACCTTCACATTCATTTCCCATCCATTCTCACATTAATCTTGAATGAAACCCTATGCATTTTGGCCCCACCTTTCTCCTTCTAGGTGAAAAGCCCTAGGAATGATAGAAAGCAAGTAGGTGCCCAAAATATTTTAGATACCCTTTTGTCTGAAATAGGTTCCAAAACAGTTTTGTAGAACTAGGACTAATTCGCCTAGAATGGCGAATGAGTCCCACTAGGCCTGAAAATCAGCTTCAACAGCATTCCAGAATTCATTTCCAGTCTTCATCCATATTCCAGGTGCACACTTTCAGTTTCAGCAAGTTCTATTATGTTTGCATTCATTTTTAGGTGTTTTGTATTACACAATGTGCTTTCAAACAAGTTGTTTTCCTTTAGTTTCCATTCATTAATCAATCAATCTTATTAGTTTCTTGCATTCAAACATTGCATCTAGGCATATTACATCCATATTCCATCCATATTGCATTGACTTTGAATGTAGACATGAGCATTTTGACCCTTCTTTCTCCTTTTAGGTGAAAAACCCTAGAAGTGTAAGAAAACATTAGGGAGCCAAAAATCTATGTTACAATTTGTAACATCACTATGGTGCCACTTAACAAAAAATAAAAAAATATTTTAAAAAATTAGTGTTCCTATCACATATGCTCTTGTAAATAACATTTTTTTAAAAACCTCCAAAATTCCATTTTGTAGATCTAAAACCATAAATTAATATTAATAAAAAAATCCATTTTGTAGATCTAAAACCATACAAAAACCATAAATTAATATAAATAATATATTATTTATATTAATTTATGGTTTTTGTATGGTTTTAGATCTACAAATTGGAATTTTGGAGGTTTTACAAAAAATGTTATTTACAAGAGCATATGTGATAGGAACACTCATTTTTTCAAATATTTTTTCTTTTTTGTTAAGTAGAACCATAGTGATGATACATTTACACTTATAGTTAGAAATTTTATGGTCAAAATTTATTTTAGTTTGAATGAATCTATATATAAGGTCACTAGCATCCATTTTAGTGTTGTAGTTGATTCACTTTGGATATGTTATATTCTCTTAAATATAAAAAATGATTACTTATATAGGATATGATAATGATATCACACATATTCTCCTTGTTTATGGGATTCTTCTTATTCATTTTCCTCTTGGATTTGGAAACATAGATGGTAATCCTATATTTTTAAGTTTTCTACCTTTTTTGCATCCTTATTAGTTTTTAGAACTATAAGGCTATATCTATTTTATCTCTTTCCTCTTATTCATATAGAATATTGATTAATGTTATTGTGAGATTTTCTTTATGTTATCTTTCTTACTACATATATGTGTCTCTTAATAATTTGCATGTGTCTCTTGAAACTAACTTTGTGATGTTATTTTGATCTTTGATCATGTATATTTAATATTTTATTATATCTAATCCTTGCACTAGATTCTAGGTTAAATGTATTTTATAAATTCTAACATGTTATTAAAGTTATGGAGTTAGGATATATCTTTTAGTTTTTGATAGATTGGGAGAAGTGGGCTAATCAATTTGCATTTGTATTCTCCTAAAATGTAGTATGCTCTTCTCTTATATCCTTGGGTGATCTATAGAATCAAAATGTTTTGAAAAAAATAGATTTTTACATCTAGGATTTTGTACTTGTGTTGTTTTTTCTTTGTGTTTATGTTATGTGTGGTGTCTTTATCATGCATGCTTTGTGTTGTCATGTTGCATTTTCAATTAACATGTGTGTTCCTTTGTCCCTATGTTGTCTTGTCATGGGATCTAGAATCTTGGAGGCTAGCACATCCCCTATATTCAATGTCATCATATCTCTTTAATATTTGGATAATTGAACCCCTCTTGACATATTCTTACTTTAGTGTGAGTTTGAGCTTAAGTTCATACTCTCATTGAAGTGGAGGCTAAATGTAGTGTCAATCGCTCTTGACAATTTCACATTAGGTTTAGCTCCCCTTATGTGCTTGGACCCAATTATGCATTAATTGCCAATTTTATAAACATTCTTGAAAAGTCAAACATGGGAAATCAAATTATGCATTTAATATTTTCCCCTAACACTTTGATTTTGAAAAAGAAGGAATCTAGTCTAGGGCGCACTACGCCCTAGACCAGTATTTTTGGCTCCAAATTTGAATATCTCAGAGTCAGTAATTTATTATTTGAAATTTCAATTTCAATTGTCGACTATCAGCATTTGATTTTTAGGAAATTAGAAGAATAAATACAAGGTATTTTCACCATTTTACTCCTAACAAGAACTAGCACTTTAATTGAGAAAATTAGAGATCCTAAAAAGGTTTCAAGAGCAATCAAGAGAAAAATTATCAAGATTATTGTAGTGTTTCATCATTCAAACATCATGTCATATGTAATGTGAGTTTGTGTTCATGTTTACATGCATTTTATTATGTGTAATAACCCTTGTAGATAATCAAATCAATTCAAGTCAAGCAACAATTGATCCTTGAAGGTGATGAGTGTGACTTCAATCCATCAAGGAGATCATATCTGAGTGGTGAGTTGTAGCAAAGTTGTCAAATCATTACTTTTTATCAATTAGCCTCTATCCAACCAAGGATACACTCTCTTTCATCATAATTTTCCATTGTAGAGGTAGAAATACCAACATGGGGTTTGACTTAGGCAAGCCTTATATGGTTGTAATGACAGAAAAAGGTCCCCCCTAACTTGGTCTTGATTTAGTGTTGTAATATGCCTAACATATTCACATTAGGTCTTGGGCCCTTGTGAACTAATGAAATTAAATTCTACCTTGCTGAAGTGTTGTAACAAAATTTCACACTTTTATGAGGTTTTATTGATTAATTACACCTAATAAATATATTTTTAACCTTAATCCTACCTTATTTGAAGTGTTGTAAAGTGTTGTAACACACTTTCACACTTTTCTAGGGTTTTATTTAATAATTGGGATTTCTTATGCCTTAATTCCAGACCTATTTTGCATCCACAAGCCTCATTTAATGCATATTTTCAAGGATAATCCTGACGTAGCTCAATACCCAATCATAATTTAGGTATTTCAGGTTGAATCGCCCCAGATTTAGTGATTTGGGACTCATTCACCACCTTGGGTGAATGAGTCCCACCTAGGTTTTTACGTCCCGAACTTGGTTTCACACATTTCTAAGCATTTTAAAATTTGGTCCCATACATTATGTCTGATGGGACTCATTTGCCACCTTGAGTGAATGAGTCATATGTGGCCCAAAATCAAAACTAATTCACATTTTTGGTGGGGTTTTATCCTCCTAGATCTAATGTCAGCTTGTAGTGTTGTAATTTCGGTAATTTTTGCATAATTGAGTATTCACTCATTTTCACCCCAGGCATTCAAGTATTCATCCTTATAGAAAGTTTGAGTTCACAAGTGCATTCAAGTGTTTACAAGAGCATTCAAGAGCTGATTATCAAGCATTTTAGAGCAACATTCAAGCATCATTTCAAGGATTTCATGCATCATGCTTGTTTTGGAGCTAACAATTGTGATGTAGGGTTTTATGATTCAAACTAGCATTCCATTCAAGATCTATCACCTTCAAGCAAGAGTCAAGATCTAAATCCATTGGAGCCATCTCACACATGTTTGTAGCACTTCATTGATAGGGTTTGGTGAACTTTACAACATCATATATTTTTCATTCATCATTCTTCATTACTATTTCATTTTATTTCAAGGTTTGATTACCAAAATAGGGTTTGACCAAGGAAAACCCCTATCCACTAACCCCACAACATTTTTTCCCTCTCTTTTGTGTGTGATTTGCAGGTTTAGATTGAAGAAACATTGAAGAAAAAGATTGGAAGAAGTTTTCAAAGTACATAAAGTTTTCAAAGTTGTCATCAAGCCTTAGAGAACATCGGAGAACACCTACAGATTGCAAATCAGGGTTTTGGATCCGAAAATCAATTAGGAAGGACAGAGCAGACGAAGAAGAGTGGGATTAGAATTTGAAACTTTAAAAAACCCTAACAATACTAATTTTCCACTTCTGGAAAATGAGTCCCAGTTTTAGTCAAAATTCATTTTTTTGCAGATTCCAATACCCATTCAGTAGATTCATGTTCCTACATAGAAATCTAGATTCTAGACTAATTCACCTATCTTGGTGAATGAGTCCCACTCAGCATAAAGTTAGAAATTCTAGTGTTTCAGATCTCCTTCCAGCCATCTCCATATTTCTAGGTGCATGCATTTCATGCTATAGTTTTTTATGTTGTTTCATTTGCATTTCTAGGTCATTTAGTGTTACTTTGCATTGAATTAGGGTTTAGCATTTCATATTACATTTCAACTTGCATTGCATTTTTCTTTCCAAGTTCTTACTTGGTGGTGAACCCCTTATTAGCTTACAATCAACCCCTAGGATAGCCCTATTGCAAGATCTCTTTCTTGTTTGCATTGAGATCTCTAGGGTTATCCCTGAATGGAATTGGGAAGTGGGTGTGCTCTATGTCCTAAAACCATATGATAGCACCATACCACTTTTTCTTCATTTCATTTTTGTGAACTTGCATTTAGAACATTAAAATTCTGATTTAGAGTGCATCATCATCCTAGATTTGGCTTGCATTAACATTGCATTAGAGTTTGCATTGCTTAATTGGCATTCTAGGGTTTCTAATTTTGCATTAGAGCAAGATCATATAGCTTGCATGTTTTCATCTCATTTCATTGAAAAGAAAAAAAAAATCTGCATTTTCACTTAGAATATAGATCATACAGTATAAGCAACATAAAAATCAATTGAAAACTTCTGAAATTTTTGAAAAAAAAATCCCTACTGGGACTCATTTGCCACCATGGGAAAATTAGTCCCTATGCACATTCTACACTACACTTTCTAGCATTTAAAGCACTATTTCTGAGCTCCTACTTGTTATTAACTTTCTATTAAGTTTACAGATCTTTTGTTTCATTCAATTCATTGCATCTAGTTTAAATTAGTTCATCTTATGCATTGCTTAAATTCAAAATTACATCTCGAGCATTTCATTTCACATTGTTGCATAGTTTAGAATATGAAATTTTCATCATGGATATGTTCTTTGGAAAACTATGGATGTCCACGAAATCCTTAGTGGATGTCTCAAATTGTGCTTTTGGACATGACCCTAATGAAATCAAACAGACTCATGCTCCTTCAACTCCTAATGCATGTCCTCCTCGTGATGTTGACATCATTGGCGAAGATGATGACAACATGAATAAGTTCCTAAATGATTTCATTAACAACCTTGAAGCCAATGCATACTTCTATCCATCAATGAAACAACCAACACCCCCTACAATACGAGCTCTTCAGATGTTTGCTTATTTACATCCTGAATTTGACACAAGAATTGAACTGAAGTTCCCTCTAATAGGTGAACCTAGTTCCTCTAACCAAGCAAACACTCAACCATTCTATGTTAAATAAGTGATGGATACTCCTATCAACCTAGAAGAGGTCCATGTGGAAAAGGATTCACAATCTTGAGTAAACAAGTATTTGATACAACAAGTGAGCATGAAATTCATCAACTCCTAGAACAAATACCAATTGAAGCAACCAAAGGGATAGGATATCAAGATCCCTCTCTCAACATAAGTGCTCCTAAAGAATACCTAAGGCTTCGTAGTGATGGTACGGTTATCTTAGATCCTCCTCCTAATATAGATGTCCTTCTTCCTAAAGAACAACCAATGATTCATAACGATGACAAGGATGACAGGATCACCTTAGGTCCTCCTCCTCAACATTCAACTAGAGAAGTTGGTGAGTCTAGCAAGTGCAAGAGACCCTACAAACTAAAGAAATTAAAGTTCCCTTGTCCACCACCTGAAAGTGAAAGAAAATTACAAATACTTCTAAACTAAGGACTTATACTATTGCCACCTATGAAAGACAAGCTAATACTATATCCTAAAGATGTAAATGTTCCACATTTTTTATACCACAAAACTCTTGGACATAGTACTGATGAGCATCGTTCATTCAAAATCATCTTGAGTAAATATCACTTTGATAAAAATAATTGTTATCCAATGATTGTATAACATACCCTTCCTACCCCTTGTCATGTAATAGTTGTAGAATCTTGTATTCTACCATTACATGATCTTTCCCATCACTTACCTTGGATCATCTTGTCTTGCACTTAGTGGGGGAAAGAGGTAGATAGCCTTGTCCTAGTAATGCAGTTGTTGTTGTCCCTTAGGCTAGTACAAGTCCACCTTCCATTTATACAGACTGAGATTGGATGTGGATGACCCGCTTTAGGTTGAATCGCATGTGCCTTTCTAGTCTTTTGCATCATTTCTTTTTCATTTTTCTAAATTTATGATTGCATGTGTGTAATGTGATCCCCCATAATGTTTTGTTTCATGTATCTCTCTCTCTTCATGACATTCCTCTATTTGTACCTTCATTCTTCTATGTTGTAAATATTTTATCTTTTCGCCTTTTATATTTTTCCTTTGGTCTTGTGTTTTCCTTTTGGGGATGACGCAAGGTCCATTGAGAAATTTATATCTCTTCCATGTTGACCCAAAAGGCCTTTCCTTTTCTTTTTATTTTTTCTTGTGTTTTCCTTTCGGGGATGACACAAGGTGTCGAGACATTCATGTCTCTTCCATGTTGACCCAAAAAAAATTTCTTTTTTTTTCATTCTCTTTGTGTCATTCTTCCAATTCTATGTATATTTGGGGAATGATGACAGTTTTGAGCTCTCTAAAAACATTGTAGCAAGAACATACTGACCCCAAATCCATAGATCCCTTATGTGTTTGGTGTTTTCATTTTTGGGGGCAACCCCTCTCTTTTCCTTTTCTTTTGCATGACATAGCTTTACTTGGAAACGTATGACTTGGTATAGGGCTTTCTAAGTTAGCGCTCATGTCTTCTTTATTGTTAACATTTATCATTTGCTACTTTAAATTAATTGCTCATAGTATGGTGTTTAGCAATTTCTTTAAAGTGGGGGCATACATTGACATTATTCTTTTGCATTTTTCTTTCCATGTTTCATGGTGCAGTCTTTTTACTTTGTGGATAACATTGGGTATAATTTCCTTCAAGAGCACGATCTCTCTTAGCATATTAAATTCCTCTTAGTGGCTTGATGTGACACACTACATCCCCTAAGTTGTGAATTTTCTATTCTTTGATTGGTCCTCTCTTGGAGACATCAGGCACAATGTTCCCTAAGTTAAAGACCTCATAAGAACTAAGCAAGACTCCCTTGAACGTTCCTTAATTTTTCATTTTCAATTATATGGCTACCTTGCATAACACAGCTTGCATGCTTGTAGATTCATCTTGTTTGTTCATGAGCTCCAAGCATACAAAGTTTTTCTTGTCTCATGAATCTTGAAATTCATTTGTTGTGTGGCACCTTATTAAAGTTGTCAGGAGGTATAAATTTGGTATGGTTTGATGGGAAGATGAATGAGGGCATGGATTTCCCTTAGCCACTCACATGTGTGTGAGTGCATACCAGCCATGAGTGTATGTGTCTCACCTTCTTGGACTTCTCACCCAATAGACAGCCTAAAGTTTTGTTGCCTCAAAGTGAGTATGCATTTTTTTCGGACAAACAACCTAGATCTTATCCACACCGTGTTAGACAAACGGTCAAAGCTTGATCCGCCCCTTTTCTTTTTCATTTTGTTTAATTTTCTTTATGTCCTTAACATTGTATTCTTGTTCTTTTTTGTTTCTCATTATATCATTTTCATGTGTGTTCTTTTGTGCCTATGATAGTTTTCCATAGGACCTTGGTCTTGGGGGCTTGTGCAACCCTCTTGATCATGGTCATCCTATCTTACTAGCATTGGTACATGTTTGAACCCCTCTTGATCTTGTTCATCCTATCTTACTCCAGTGTTGATGCATTTGGTCTACTTTAGTGTGAGTTTGAAGCAAGTTCCTCCTCTCACTAAAGTGGGGGTTAAATGTAGTGGGTATGTGTAGGATCATGATGGGCCAAAAAGTGGTGATATGATTGGTATGTGTAGGGTATGTGGGTGACAACTTTTTTTTACCGAAAATTGATGAAAAAAAAAGGGTTTTTAAAGGAGATTCTCAGCTTTCCACCAATATAAATTATGCTTTATTTTTAATTTAATAAATAATTATTATTCATTTTCTATTTAAATTATGACTAAAGTCTTGATTGATAGGCTGGTTGAAAAACATCTATAGCTTTCAAACAGTATCACAATTTTTGAATTTGAAACATGCGTCACATTCTATGGTTCACATACTATAGGATTAAAAAAATAAAAATTGAATTTCATGAAGTTTTGACCAAGTAAAGGTGGTTAGACATATGAGTTTTTATATTTTTCTAAAGTTGTAATAAAAAATTCATAATTAATAATTTACTTGGAAAAAATACAATAAACATGCATCACATCGGCATTACGAGTCCTCTACTTATATCTAAAATCTTATAAAAATATATTATCATTTTAATGTGGTTAGGTGGTCAAACAAACACCTACTTTTCCCTGAAATTAAGTGCTATTGCATTAAATTTCAAATTTTCACCAAATAGATTTTAAAAAAAAAATAAACCTAGTAGTTTAGAAACTAAATTCAATTTGCTATAGATTCTATTCTTACATATTTTTTAAATAATATAGATAACTTATTCAAATTTTTACATCAAGTTGCCTAACTCTGAGTTTTCTGAGTTTTTCACCACTTAAGGGCCTATTTTTCCATGATGACCCTGCACATACCAATTTTTAGGTTGAATGGACCCATATTTAGTGATCTAGGACTCATTCACCACCTTGGGCGAATGAGTTCCACCTAGGTTTTTGGGTCCTAAACCTAGTTTCACACATTTCTAAGCATTTGTAAATTTGGTCCCATACATTATGCCTCATGGGACTCATTCGCCACCTTGGGCGAATGAGTCCCTGTTGTGCGCTCGGCATACAAGCCCCATTCTGAATGGGGACCCTCTTTTTCTTTCACCTTGTTGGGTCATTTTGTTGCTGCCTCATTTTGCGTGCCCCTTTTTTTGGTGTCCCAGGTGGTCAATGTGGACTTTAATGTCTCACCATAAGTTGACCACACCTCCCCCTTTTTTTTTAATTTTGACAAGTTATGGAGCCTCGCGGGGACTCCCTAGCAGTTTGCCTCTACCAGCAGCCTCGGGCCCTACCAAGCCCGGCCCTGCAGATTTCCCTCACCAAGTTTCCTTGTTGTGTTTGTCGTTCATTAACGGTGGATGGTTTGCACCTTGCCGGACCTCGGCGTCCAGACCCTCATTCTATGTTCAATTAAATTCTTAGTTTCGGCTGCTTTCAAACCTTTCGGGCCCGAGACTCTGGACTTCTACTTCCGGGGTTCCTCGAGTGTTTCACCATTCCTGACAGTGGATCTCGGGTAGAGCTCAGCCCTCCAGGCCCCGACCTCCCCTTCGCCACCAGGGATTTATGAGTGAAACTTTCCAAACGGTTGTCGTCTTGCATCTTCCCGGTTGCCGAACCTCGGGTTTCCCGCCCCCATCAGTGAATTCAAAATCACCAACTTCCTTGCTCATCGTACCTGCATTTAATAGGGCCATTAATGGTGGTTAGGGGTATAAATTGCTTGCCTAGGTCTGTCATTTTCACTTGATGGTGTTGTAGAGAGAGATCAGAGCTTGCCATAGGAGTTCACTGTCTTTGAAAACTTCGTCGATCATCGCCCATTACCTACGTTTACCGACCACTGGTGGATCCCACGCCTTGCTACATTGAGGGTTCAAGGTAGGTTCTCCGTTCACCCTCTCGAACAGTGTTTTCATGATTTCCAGGGATTAAAATGAACAATAACAATTAAAACAACATATAAATGGTGAACCATGACATCACAACCGAAACCTATGACCTCAAAAATTGAGAAAACCAACATAGCACCCTCATGATTAATTCAGAACTTTATCCCCATGCAGCCGTTCTTTGCAGGAGCATTCATGCCCCTCAGACCCGGATGCTCCCTCCGCCGGTTGAGAACTTAGTGACAAACCAGAAATGTTGAAATATCCTTTAGCTCTCTCGGGCCCAAGTCTACAGGATTCCACATCCGGATTTCTGCACCTTGTTCTCCCCGAGCTACTTAGTCGATGATACATGCCCTAGTCACCAAGAGGTCATGGTGGGATTTAATATCTTTACTGATATACATTTGCTTCGCTAGGACACTGTAATTCTCTTGCCAAAGACTTCGCTTTTGGTGAGACTCCTAACGGTCGCCAAGACTTCATAGCGAAACCTTTCTCTTGGTAAGCCCAGATCTTTTCGGGGAGACTTCATAATGTCGGTAAGAAGTTATGCCAATGGAACTCTTCATCGGCGAGACATTCTTGTTTCACTGTGACCTTACGCAGACTTGGAATACTACACCGAGGCTCTTTATCTTCGGTAGAACATGATTCCTTTGCCAGGACATTGTGACGACATCAATTTCTCTTGGCAGCTTCATGCAGTCTTCGCCATTGCAAACGACGAGTGCCTAACATCACTCTGCCCTCCGAGCCCCGGGCCTCCATTCTCCACTGAAATCCCAATCTGGACTCAAAACAGCCTCACCCCTCCTAGGCCCCGGCCTCTGGAGCTATGTCTCATCTTTTCCGCTAAAATTGAAACCCAACAACCAACACTAAGGTCGGGCCTAGTTTGCCTCTTAACGGTCGACGAGACATTCGGAAGTCGCTGAGACCTCTCACCAAAAGTGCAAACCTTACACCAGGGGAAGGGTCGGTAGGACCTTGCGAGGTCGCAGAGACTTCACACCAAAGATCACCCCCTGCCAATATGCTTGTTCGACGAGACATGAGGAAGTTGGCGACACCTCTCACCAATGAGCATTCTTCCTATCGATCGACAAGACATTTAGATATTGCCAGGACATCTCCCCACCGCACAAACTCCTGCCGACATGCTTAATTGGTGAGACACAAGGTTCTCGCCAAGACCTTTCCTCGAGGGAGACTTTCACACCAACTGGAAACTCCTAGTTGTTGGGACAATGAGTAATGTCTCACCGATTGGCTATTATCAGAATGAGGTCCATCCACCTGATTGAAACTAAAATGAACTGACGACTTCCTCCCCTCCTAGGCCTGAAACTCTAGACTTTCGTTCGACGACTGTCGTCCCAAATGGAAAAAGCACTACGACATCCTGATCCTCTGAGCCCGGTCAGTTGAAGATGGTGAAGTGTTGACCGTCCTTTGACCTGTCAGACCCCGGACCCCGGGGTTCCTGTCTAGGAACTCCATTTCTGCTCAGCCATCCCAAACGGCCATCTCCAGATGGCTTTCTAGCCTGGGACCTTTGGATGCCCCTAAACCCATCCAAATGGCCCCAAATTTGAAATTTGATCTTGACCCACGTGCTCAATTTTGGTCTTCTTCATTGCAAACCTTTTGAATTATCAAAATTTGATTGGAAAGAATCTCCCGGAGACCACCGCCCCATTGGCCTTTCTAAGACAACATCCCTACCAGGGAGGCCCAACCCTCTAGGCCCAGGTTGTTCAAAAGATCTCAATCAAAAGGCCAATGATATTGTGAGATAATGTTCATGTTATGCTTGATAGATTACTTAAAATGGATTTCATCTTTGGGATTTCAACTAACATAAACACCTTCATTATCAGTTGCACTGACTGCACCTTTACTTGCAGAATATATGGAATCGGGTGTGGGACTTTCGGGGGAAACTATCGAAAAGGACAAAGGAAAGAAGTTAGGAAAAACTCCTGGAGGAAAAGAAGAAAAAGACCAGATGAAATACCAATTCTAAGGTGAGCCTTTGCCCTCAAAGGTTACCATGGATTGGAAGGAAATCACCGACACCAACATAGGCCACGTCAATATTGACAAATTTACACAAAGGGTTAGGGTCAATCCAACAACAAAAAATGCAATATTGATAAGGCAGAGTGGAATCGTGAAAGCTGCGGGCTTCCCCCCATCCCTCATGGCCCCTGAATTGGTCATGGCCTATCAGCAGGCGTATCAGCCTGACACAAGGACAATTGTTGACAGGGACGGTAACATTCTCATAGACATGTCAGCTGGAGGAATTAGGAAAACCTTTCACATTCCCACATTTCAAGAAATGGAGATGCCTACCATTGAGGAGTGCCAGGCGGCATGGGATGCTAACCCTATAGTTTGCAAGAAGTTAATAAATCAGCATTGGCTCAAGGAAAAGTGGGGTAGCACCGTGAAGGTTCCTAACGAACTCTTCCCCAGCAATTTCTATGAAGACTACCATGATTTGGTCACAATGCTAAGCAGGGTTATGGGCCTCCCCACTGCGGCCTTCTTTCAGGGGTGGATGGTGTACTTTGTTGAGCAAATCCTTCGTGGGAATGAGGACGTTACCACAAAGACTACATTTTATTGGGGAGGTATCATAAGCGACTGCTTCCATGAGTAGTTTGTCAACATGAAGAAGAGTTCTAAGTTCTATATGACTTCATATCTCATATACTCCTTGGCAGATCGGAGATAGTACAACGGGTTGTTTGTGGCACCCGATCAGGAGCAGGGTCAAAGACTCAAAGCCTATGATAGATAACCCCAGCTCCAGTACCAAAACTTCAAGAGGGAGTATTGTAGAGTGAATGATGCCTTCATCGGCCATATTGTTAGAATGATCACCAGAGATTTTGAAAGGAGAGTTTCCCACAGTGCTCGGGCATTTTTGAAGCAATATGCCTTCCTCTTCATTCAATACCCGAAGTTTACATACATCCATGCCCAAAGCTTCACCGAAAGGCCAAGCAAGTTGCCTCGATACCCCAATGACCAAATCATCCTATTGGAGCTTTCTTGGTAGCTCCAACACATATAGGAAATCTTCAATGGCAAGCATATAGCAGGGATCTCTTATCCTATGACTCTTGGCCAGGGCATGTATAAACTACAAACTTCCCAATGTGCTGGTAACTCTAAGAAAGAACTAAAATATTATCATTTTCATCTACACACGGCTCACCCTCGAATGGATCCATATGGGCACGTAAGGAAAGCGCTAGGGTCGGGATTCTCTCATCTCCACCACATTGAAGACTTTTGGGGAGATTGTCAAGATGATAAAGAGGTATGTGCAAGGCATTATATGCGGATGACTGTGCATTTTGTAAGGAAGGTGTAGTCTTTCCCCATACCGGATCAGGTCGAGGAAGAAGATAGCACCATAATGCACCCCAGGTACCCTGTAGTTGCCAATCTACCAATACCAACAATAGACTAGGATGAGCAAGAAGTCGATGACCTCGACACTATAACCAAGCCAATCTTGTCCTGTACCAAGGAGTGGGTTGATGAACGGGTGGCCCGACTAAAACAACAAGGGGTGGTCCTGACGTACAAAGGGCTCAAGAGTGAACCAAGTACCACAGACGATGTTGCTACCACCACTTCAATGGGTGGGACATCTAAGTCTCCTCTAGTTACCAGGTCTAAGAAGAGGAAGGAGACAGAAATAGAATAGTCTCCTGACCCCAAGGTCTATACAAGGAAAGAAACAGGAGGCTCACCCTCCAAAAGACTTAAGCAAATAGGGGGCACCATGGAGCAACCCTTAATCCAAGAGGAAGAAGTAAAGGGTACAGATCAATTAGAACACTCCTTAGCTCTCCCTGCCTTGACTGTCGCACCACCTGTTTCTCTAGTTATGGTCGCTACATCTGGGCCACCGGCAGTGGACATCTCTATCCATCTTGCCCCTTCGTCCCTGACTGAGCCGGTGATCATAATTGACTTCTCCTCTACCATAACTACTCCTCCCTCCTCTGCTGCTATGTCACCCACCACGTTTCTCCCTTTAGCTATGGTGACAAAACCTGTACCCACATCTACTTTTCCTAAGGCCTTCTCCAAGCATATGCAAAATATCCCCTCCAAGCTCTCCCAGATCCTCATGGATCCCACTCTTCAAGCAACCTTAGCTCAGGTCCTCACTTCTTCCAAACCTTCACAACCTCTGACAGGGCCACCAGCTATGGAAGCCACCATGTTAATCTCTAAGGAGTGGCAGAGGCAAGAACAAAAGGCCTCGAATCCCTTTGAAGAGGAGGTCGATGAATACCACGAGCACTCAGAATATGAACATCACACTATTAACAGGGTGGCCTATGAAGAAGAAGGATCTGGTTCCTCTGAGGGTAGGGATGAGGAGGACGACGCTGGTGGTAAGGTCATTGTGCAGACCGTTGATGATGAGCTAGAGGAAGAAATGGCCCAGTAGTTGAAGGATACTACGAAAAAGGAAGAAGGGTCGCTCCTTGAAGAAGAAGGACAACAAAAAGAAAACAAACCTGAGGGAGAGGCCCAAGTTGTCAAGGGCCTCGAAATCGAGCAATTCAAGGAACATGCGCATGAGGTTGAACAAACTGAGGAGAAGAAAGGGGAGGAAATGGAAGAAAAAGAAAGTTCCCTACAACAATTATCTTCCAAGCCTCCCATAAAGCGCCTTGTGTTCATCCAAGACTCTAATGACGAAGAGGGAGATGCTGCCAAGGAAGAATTGAGAGTTTAGGAGGCTAAGAGAACAAAATCCTTGACTGAGAGGGGTGAGGATGATCGTGAGTCACCTAAGGGCAAGTCTGATGTGCCTGAATGGTTAGAAAAATAGCTCAAAAGGAAAACTCCCATACTAAAAGACCCAAGGGTGAGACTAGAGGCTATCTTAGCCCGAGCTCAGATCACAACAAAGAAGGAGAAGAAGCCTAAGATCTGATCTAGGGTGACGATGGATGCTTTTGGGTCTTGAGCTGTGCAAATAGCAGCCCCTATGGTGGACCAGGCTAGCGTGAGTTATAACATCTCCACCATCGACTTAGGGACCACCACCAAAGAACAGAAGATGGAGCATCTTGAGGAGTCAGTGGCCACGGTGGTACACTTGATAAAGCAGGACAAGATTTCAAAAGATGAGCTCAAAGCACAGGTAGCTGCTTTGACGGATTACATTCAACAATGGTCTTTGGTGGATGACCTACCTACCACATCCACCACCGTGCCCCAATTGTTGTCCAAGGAACAAATTGATAAGATGGAAAGGAGAAAGAACTTGGAAAGGACTACAGAAAGCTGGTTCTGACAAGTCTTATATGTCAGAAACATGAGAATTAGTCAGGCTGTTCGGATAGCCAACAAGTTCTTGGACCTGCAGCAATCTTTGGAGGGCACAAAGAAGCTATGCATTGACTTCCCTGCAACATACGACTCTACCTTCCCAAAGATCGAGGCTATCCTTCAGATTTCAAAGGCCACATGGGAAAAGGAGCTTGCATTCAACAAAGATGATCATTGGCTGATGGATGTGTGGTGGCGACACTTTGACAATCGGAAGGAAAGGTTGGAACAAATAATGAACAAAGTGGACCCGGATATCGAATGGATCGAAGAGATCAGAGCAGAATGTGCCCAGTACCTCAAGCTAATGACAAAATATGACATGCCCGCAGTACGGATGGATCCGGAGAAGGTAAAACCTTACTTTCAAAAGAAGATGGAGGATGGGATGTCTGGCGAAATGACGGTGGAATTCATGAGTTTTACTATGCATGCCTTCGATCAATCAGAGCTGTTCAGGGATCAAGGTGCAAATTAGAATGAGGACTGGAAGAGGCTGGAAGATATGTGAAAGAGTGGAGCTACCAAGTGCTGCAGTATGAAATCATTGAGGTAGACAAACTCCAGCCGGTCATCCTAAAATTCATGGAATACACAGCCTCAAAGAAGCAGGAAGATAGCCCCGTAGATGATAGAGAACTCCCTAAAGAGTAGCTACAGTAAAACAACAATTAGCTAAAGGAAAAAATTGCTATAGTACCATCACTAGAGGACAAAATAAGGAAAGAGACAAATATTTTTTAAATTGTAATATATTGAGGGTTGGTGAAACCCTATTTTGTAATGAATCTTGGCCACACAGTGAGAATTAATCTTAGCCATTCATTTGACTTTTGGGGCACTATAAATCGGGCTCTCCTCTCATTTGAAAAGGGAGTTGAGTTGTTGTAAAGACATGCTGCAGAAATTTATAATGAAAATACATTGACTTGGTGCATTTTCTGAGTTTCTCACATGTTGCTTGATTCAACCTCCATTGTTAGATGTTTAACTTAGGTTTTATTGTTGTTCTAGTTAGCTGTTTTCTTGCTTTGGTAGATTTTAGGAATGTTGTTTTGTGGTTATGAAAATTCCTGCTGTGCAGATGCCTTCTTAGTCCATACTTTTTGCTATTTGTTGATGGTAGATAGTTGTGTAAAGTTAGTTTGGACTTAAATTCAAAGCTGCTCCAAACTTTCATCTTTGTTAATGCATGCACATGGTGAATGAAAGATGATACATTTGCAGACCTCAGAAGATAGCACAAATTCCATGAGACGGTGAGATCTCTGGTTAAGTGGAATATTGTTTCCAAGAAGCTGTCCATTGCAGGGACTCCATTATCACTGTTCACAATTAGTTGCAGATCCAAGAACCTCCTCTCTTCCCTACCCTTTTTCATTTTATTTAATGAGTGACCTATGTAAGGTTCATTGTACATTGTAAAGCTAAATCCAATGACAAAAATGGAGTTCAAGACTACTATTTGAACCTACAGCGAACACACAACAACTCTCCCATCTTAAGAACTCCGTTTCAAGAATCCAACTTCCCCACTTTGTAATCCATCTGTAAGACCGCCTTATGATTCCAGCAAATCACATCAAACAACTAAGATATTCCAAGCATTGTCAAGACCTAACATTAGAGACCTTGGGATAGTGTTTTGCAATCTGATTGTGGAAGATTGTCTTTCAAGAGAGGTAGTGCACCTACACGCTGCCTGTGTTGAGAAGTGCATAAAAACACATCAACAGTCCCGTGTGGCCCAAAATTAAAATTAGTTCAAATTTTTGGTGGGGTTTTACCCTCCTAGATCTGATGTCAGATTGTAGTGTTGTAATTTTAGGAAATTTTGCATAATTGAGTATAAATACAAGTTTCTTTCACTCATTTTCACCCCAAGCATTCAAGTATTAATCCTTATAGCAAGTTTGAGTTCACAAGTGCATTCAAGTGTTTACAAGATCATTCAATAGCTTATTATCAAGAATTTTAGAGTAGCATTCAATCATCAAGCATCATGTCAAATATTTTAGGCATCATGTTTGTTTTGGAGCTAACAATTGTGATGTAGGGTTTTATGATTCAAGCTAGAATTCCATTCAAGATCTATCACCTTCAAGCAAGAGTCGAGATCTACATCTATTGGAGCCATCTCACACATGTTTGTAACACTTCATTGGTAGGGTTTGGTGAGTTGCAACATAATATCTTGTTCATTCATCATTATCCATTACTATTTCATTTTATTTCAAGAATTGATTACCAAAACAAGGTTTGACCAAGGAAAACCCCTATCCACTAACCCCACAAGCTTTTCTCCCTCTCTTTTGTGTGTGATTTGCAAGTTTATATTGAAGAAACATTGAAGAGAAATATTGGAAGAAGTTGTCAAAGTACATAAAGTAGTCAAAGTTGTCATCAAGCCTTGGAGAACATTGGAGAACACCTACAGGTTGCAAATCAAGGTTTCAGATCTAGAAATCAATCGGGAAGGATATAGTAGATAGAGAAGAGGGTATGTGCAGGATCATCATGGAGAAACTAGGCCCTTAAGTGGCAAAAGAATTAGAAAAATCAGAGTTAGAAAACTTGACGTAAAAATTTGAATAAGTTATCTATATTATTTCAAAAATATGTAAGAATAGAATCTGTAGAAAATTGAATGTAGTTTCTAAACTACTAGGTTTTTAAATCTATTTGGTGAAATTTGAAATTTCAATAGAGTACAAATTTTAGGAAAAAAATAAGAAGTGTTTGTCTAACCACCTAACCATAATAAAATGATAATATTTTTTATAAGATTTTAGATATAAGTAGAGGGCTCATGTTCTGATGTGATGCATATTTTTTTATAATTTTTTTCCAAGTAAATAATTAATTATTAATTTTTTATTACAACTTTTAAAAAGTATAAAAACTCGTCTGTTTGACCACCTTAACTTGGTCAAAACTTCATGAAATTCATTTTTTTTAATCCTTTAGTATGCGAAGCATAGACTTGGGTTCAAAAAATGTGATACTGTTTGAAAGCTATAGATGTTTTTCAATCAGTCTATCAATCAAGAATTTAGTCATAATACAAATAGAAAATGAATAATAATTATTTATTAAATTCAAAGTAAAGGATAATTTATATTGGTGGAAAGCTGAGAATCTTTTTTAAAAACCCTTTTCGTTTCATCAATTTTGGTTAAAAAAAAGGTCGTCAATGACATACCCTACACATACCCATCATATCACCAATTTTTTTCCTATCATGATCCTACACATGCCCAATAGAAGGATTAGACTTTGAAGCTTTAGAAAACCCTAACTAGAATGATTCACCACTTCTGGTGAGCGAGTCCTAGTTTCAATCAAAATTCATATTTTTGCAGATTCGGATACCCATTCAGGAGTTTCCTATTCCCACACAAAAATCCAGATTCTGCATTGATTCTCCTATCTTGGTGAATGAGTCCCACTCAAAATTAAATTCTGAAATTCTAGTGTTTTAGACCTCCTTCCAGTCATCTCTATATTTCTAGGTGCATACATTTTATTCTATAGTTTTATATGTTGTTTCATTTGCATTTCTAGGTCATTTAGGGTTACTTTGCATTGAATCAAGGTTTAGCATTTCATCTTACATTTCAACTTGCATTGCATTTGTCTTTCCAAGTTCTTAGTTGGTGGAAAACCCCTTATTAGCTTACAATTAGCCCCTAGGACAGCCCTATTGCAACATCTCTTTCTCCTTTGCATTGAGATCTCTAGGGTTATCCTTGAATGAAATTGGGAAGTAGGTGTGCTCTATGTCCTAAAACCATATGATAACATCATACCCCTTTTTCATCATTTAAATTGCATAACCCTCTCTCTCCTCTTGTGTGTGCAGGTTGTAGACCTAAAGTGAATTGGAGGAATATTGAAGATTGTGTGTTTATTCATGCATCAAAACCCTACAAGTTGACAAGTAATAGAATCTACATTTTCTCACTAACAAACGAAGTTTTGACAACACTCAGAAGACAAAAGCTACAAACGTGTCTTGAGGCCTACACTTTTAGTTCTAAAAAAGAAGGATAGTCCAAGGTGCATTGCACCCTAGACCTGCAAGATCAAGCTCAAATTCACATCTTAGTTGCATCTTTGTCTGCCCTTTTCATTTTTGGAATCCAATTTTGTTTACCTAACTTTAGTTTCTCAGAAATCATAATAGAATGCATTGCATTTTCATAGCTTACATAGTTCATTTACATCATTCAAAATTGGTCAATTAGCAATCATAAACCATTTATTACACCCACACATAAAAAGAAACAAGGATTAGAACCCTAATCCACCATTTTATCTCTTCCTATTACGATGTGTAGTCAATTGGATTTGTGATTATTTGTAATCCTCCAATTGGGAAAGGTGTGATTTAGAACCTAGATCCTTTTCCCAATCAAACACCCTCCAAGGGTTTGACCTAGGAGAACTTGACTCTAGTGATTTGGTAACCTCTCCAAGGTATTTTTTAATATTTTCAATCTTTAATAGTAGGTGAAAAGAAAAGTTTCAAGTGATGTAGGTTAGTTCTATGTGAGAGGTCAAATATGTGGCTATGTCAAATTCTTAGAGAAACCCATTTCAATTTTTATTGTTGAAAGGTGGAAAATTGTGGGCTTTTCTAGGACTTAGGACCTAGAATGACAATTTTCACTCTCTTTCAAGAACAAACCCTTGAGATCTCAATGCAAAGGAGAAAGAGGTCTTGCAAGAGGGTTTTCCTAGGGGATGAATATAAACTAATGAGGGGTTCACCACCAAGTAAAACTTGGAAAGATAAATGCAATGCAAGGTAGAATGCTAAAACCTAGTTTAATGCAATGACTTACTAAATGATCTAAAGATGCAAATGAAATAGAAAATAAAGCTATAGAAAGGATTGTGTGCACCTAGAAATATGAAGATGGTTGGAAGGAGGTCTGAAACATTGGAATTTCTACCTTTAATGTTGAGTGGGACTCATTCGCTAAGCTAGGTGAATCAGTCCAGAATCTAGGTTTCTGTGTAGGAACAAGAATCTTCCAAATGAGTATCTGAATCTACAAAAACCTAATTTTTGACCAAAAATAGGACTCATTCGCCAGAAGTGGTAAATCAATCCAATTAGGGTTTTCTATAACTTCAAGGTTTGAATCTACTCTTCCCAGTCTACTCAATTTTCTTTTGTAAGTTTCTGGATCCAAATCTCTATAAATCAGTAGGTGTAGGTGTTCTCCAATGTTCTCCAATGCTTGATGAAAAAATTGACAACTTTATGCACTTTGAAAACTTTCTCCAACCTTTCTCTTCAATGTTTCTTCAATTTAAACCTACAAATCACACACTAAAGAGGGGGGAAAATGTTGTTGGGTTAGTGGACAGGGGTTTTCCTTGGTCAAACTCTATTTTGGTAATCAAACCTTGAAATAGAATAAAATAGGAATGGAGAATGATGAATGAACAAAATATGATGTTGAAACTCACCAAACCCTATCAATGAAGTGTTGCAAATATGTATGCAATTTCTCTAATGGATGTAGATCTTGACTATTGCTTGAAGGTGATAGATCTTGAATGAAATGCTAGCTTGAATCATAAAACCCTACATCACAATTGTTAGCTCCAAGATGAACATGATGCATGAAGTCCTTGACATGATGCTTGATGCTTGAATGCTACTCTAAAAAGCTTGATAATCTTCCCTTGAATTCTCTTGAATGCTCTTCTGAACTCAACTTTTCTATGAGGATTCTCATTCTACTTGTTGGGTGTAAAATGAGTGAAAGAAGCTTGTATTAATACTTAATTATGCAAGAATTCCTGAAATTAAAACACTACAAGCCGACATCAGATATAGGAGGATAAAAGCTCACAAAAAATTTGAATTAATTTTAATTTTGGGCCACACAAGACTCATTTTTCCCAGGTGGTGAATGAGTCCCATTAGGCATAATGTATGGTACCAAATTTAAAAATGATTAGAAATGTGTGAAACTAGGTTCAGGACCCAAAAACCTAGGTGGGACTCATTCGTCCAGGGTAGCGAATGTGTCCCAAATCACTAAGTCTAGAGCCATTCAACCTAAAATACCTAAATTATGATTGGGTAATGATTTGTGTCAGGATTATCCTCGAAAAGATACATTAAATAAGGCTTGTGGATGAAAAATTAGGCCAATTAAAGCATAAGAAGCCTAATTATTAATGACAACCCTAGAAAAGTGTGAAAGTCTATTACAACACTTTACAACACTCCAAATAAGGTAGGATTAAGGTTAAAAAGAGGTTTATTAGGTGTAGTTAATTAATAAAACCTTAGAAATGTGTGAAAGTGTGTTACAAAACTTCACGACACTTTAGCAAGGTACTATTTGAGTTAATTCATTCACAAGGTCCCGAGACCAGATGTGAATGCATCAACCACATTACAACACTAAATCAAGGCATCATTAAGCTCAATTCTGTAAGGAGGGCTCAAACAAGTGTGAAAAGGTCCCCGATGACATTTTTCAACACTACAGTTGTTATACTTCTAACACATGTAAGAAGCTTTAATTTTGAATTGCAAAGAAAAAAAAATTGATCAAAACAATAAACTATTTTTTAACCATCAAAGTTAATTAAGTGCATTTATTTTATTTTTTATATTTCATTTTTTAATTACATAACTTATCTCCTCTTAATTAAATTAATTAAACATATTATAAATATAAAACCCATTTTTATAAAGAGTTTCATTTATTTCCATATAATAATTTTATAATTTAATATTATTGCAATCAAATATAATAATAATAAATTCCAATATTCCTAAAGGGGAAGAATCCAAATAACATCTTTGTTTTAATCTTGATCATTACCTCTTCTCTTCTACCTTCAACTTAAATTTGCTTAACTGGATATAAATACATTTGTATTATCTAGAAGCAACTATCTCCTCATTTATAATTATCATTATTTTTAAATGTAGAACTTACCCACAATGTTTGTGGCATAGTTTCTTTTGGTCTATCGAAAAGGTATTGCCCTATGTGCTAAATAGATTCTTGGGGCTCTTGAGGGAAATGAAACCTGAGAAATTATCATCAAGCATTATATCAATTTAAGTTTGCTTTTGGATGGCCAATGTAGAGAGGAAGCCAATTCAAATTCAAGGCATTTTTTTCATTAAAATCCTTTAAAAATCCTAGGAAGCTTAGAAGCCTTGGCTTTTCTAGGTAAGAAATGATTTTAGTAATGGACTTTCAATCAACAAGCAATCTATTTGGCAGTCACATGTTCTTTCTTGTTAAGACTTCCTACTAGACAAAGTGCCATAGATCCATGCCTTAAATATTTCCAAACAAGGCATTCACATTCTACTAGATCTCATTCATAGAGCCACTAATATTTTCCTTTATTGGCCAAATATTGAAATAAAATGTGAGCTATCTAACCAAGATTAGGAGTTTTGTTAGATTGTTATTAGTGTTACTCCTCCCCAAATGATTCACAAAATTTGGGTCAAATCATTCAAGCCATGGTATAAGGATTGGAAATGGTATAATCAGACATGTAATTTCAAAATTATAAGCCTCATAAAAGGTATTTGTGATTTTCTCCTCATCTTCTTATGCTTGGTCAATTGAACCATTATTAGCAACTTTAGTCTTCTTGCTAGTTAGCATTTCAAATCCCAAGCTATCTAGTCATTTATTCTTGCATCTAAATTGGCCCACTTTCCCTAGGGTATTCTTTATCTAGACCTTATACTTGGTTATTTCTTAACACATTTGGGAGTTCCTAATTCCCATTGTCCCTTTTGTGGACAACTGAACACTCAAACATCTTTTTTCTGATTTAGCACTAGAGCTTGAGAAGCTTGGAATTGGATTCATGATTTCTTCAAACCTTCTAGACCTACTCCTTTTGTTGGCATGTGATTTTGTTAGGGGAATAAGCTTGTATCTCTTTCAATTACACCCAAATTTGGCATGCTTTTGAATTTAAGATTCTCTTTAGCATTTGGAAAGATATAAATGCTACTATTTTTCAAATTGTTCTACTAATGTTCATTTATCTCTATAAACTAAATCTATGATTCACTATATAATCTGTTTATGTGGATTTAGGTGCAAGCTAAAAAATTTGCATCATCAAAGTCCCACCTCCCTTCTCTTCTCCTCAAGGATATCGGTGAGGTGACAACTAATCTCCCAAAAAATATTGTTGTTTCCAATATATTTGTCTCAACCCTTGGGAAATAGAGATAATGCCACCAATAGCTGATTGTAGTCCCCATATCCACCTTTTTCCTCTTCTTATGGGCATGGTACTCCTAATCGACTAGAAAATCAAGGTTCCTTGATTAAAGTTGGTCATTTCTTTGATGTGTGCTCAAAACCTTTGAAGGATACTCCTAAAGACAAGTTTGTGCTAATTGGTTGTGAGTCGATTGATGATAATCTTATTCCTAATAATGTTTGGGGGAAACCTGATGATTAAAATTCCCAACTAAAATTACCTTAACTACTTAATTTTTATGCTATGTTCAAACTTAATCCTTTGAATTGTTGCCTT
>VDFB02373365.1:224604183-224862651 GCA_007258455.2 Sequoia sempervirens
TCGGGTTCAGACTTCTGGAATAACTAGGGACTTCTGCTCTGGGTCTTTTCCCGATCTTTGAAATGGCCCTTATTATCTTTGAAATGGCCCTTATTAGCCGCATTTGGTCTTGATCAATTGCTTCTTCTTCCTCTTCTACATTTGAACCTTCTTCCTCTCTTTCATCCTCACTTTCCTCCCTCAGGTTTAACCCTCTTCTCAACTGCTCTTGCAACACATCAATCTGTCTTTGGAGGGCTGCCAGTGCATCTCTTCCACCAGCATTTCTGCCACCTTGACCACCTCTAGCACCACCACGCTTACCAAGCATCACTCTTGGAGGCATATTTCTTGACCTTGACCCACAACCACAGTCCTGGTGTGAACTGCCTCACAATTAGCGATCTGTCCACACGCTCAAGAAAACCCACTCTAATACCACTTGATGAGGGTGCAACCCGAGACTTAGAAAATAACCCACAAACAAGAGAATAATTTTATTATTCAGAAAATGGAGCTTCTTACATGTAGAGGATCTCAAATCCCCAAGTTCTATAGCACATGCAAGTTACAGAAAGCTACAGAATAACCCTTTCGCAATATGCGAGCTTGTCCCCAAAAAGTTGCCCATAAATAGAGTTCCTCTTTAGTTTGGGGCCAAAACAACATTCAAATTTGAGTTTAGGCAGTTTGGCACCGAAAAATTACAACTTGAAGTTTAAATTTCAAAAGAACATTTGCAATTGTATTTTCTAGAAACTGTGCCAACTTCCCGGGGCCATAACTTTTGATCTGGGACTCTGATTCGTGAACCGTTTGAACCATTGGAAAGGTCTCGAAGTCAACAACATGCTCATAATATGGTACGCTGATTTTGGAAAGTTTCGGGGCTGATCCAGGAACTCTAAGTGCCTCAAATCTAACCCGAAAGATTTTCAGGTGCAAATTTGGGAAACTAAAACTACAATATCTTTCAACCCAGGAATAGAAAATAAAAATCATAAATTGGAAATTTCATTATGACAAAAAGGGTATCCAAAAATGTAAAAATATCTAAAAAATGAGAAACTTGAAATTTAACTATTTTTGGGTGATGCAAGATTGCCCTTACACCACTGGATGCTCCTGCATCATTTTCACTTTTACTTCATTTTTCAATCTCCTCATTCCCTACCCTCTCCCACCACTTAACTCTTCTCAAGGTCATTTCTACAATCATATTCTTCATTATCCTCTTCCTATGATGAATCATTTAGTGTGGTTCAAAACGTCAATTCAAAATAGCATACATAGTTTAATCTAAAAGTGTTTACTCCATCATTCATAGACTTTCAAAAAATCATACCATCTATAATCATTGATTTGTTAATATTTAACAATTATTGATTTGATTGAAGAGATATAGTTGAACTTGTGTCTACTATGAATCAAATATGATAATTTAATACAATACATTTTATTTTTAAATATATATATAAAATTAAAAATAAACAACTTGTAATAAATAATCATTTTAATAATAGAAATTTTATATTAATAATAAGAGAAGAAACATCCCCAACATGTAATATCTAACTTTTAATGATTTTAATAGTATATATTATATTTATTTTATTTATAAAATTTAATTAATATATAATATTTTTTAATATAACATTTATTAAATATGTTATTTATTTAAAAGTTAGTGATAAAAAATAGGTTTATAGTTATGGATAGTTTTACGATCATAGTCAGGGTTAGAGATAGGTCTAGGATTAAGATAACGGTTTAAAATTTATTGTTAGGGTTAGAATTAGGGATAGGGTTAAGGTTAGGGTTAGGGATAGAATTAGAAGTAGAGTTAGGGTATGAGTTAAGGTTAGGGTTAGGTCATTAAAATTACTAATTAAAAATACTAAAACACTATAATTAACAATTTAACTTACATTTTTTTTTATTCACATTAATAAATTTACATTTAATTTTTATCAAATCTAAAAAACAATAATTATAATACTATTAAGGCAAGTACTAGCCACTACGTGGCACTTGTTTTTATGGTCTTTATTTTTTGATCTTGGTTATATTTATTCATCTTCTCCCCTTTTTCAATATAGGTTCCTAATCTTTCCTTTTTAATATTTTCTTTTTTTCATTTTTATGACCATTGGTTATAGTAGATCGTACTTCCAAAGCATGATACTATTTTGGTTTTAATTTTTGCTTTCTTTCTTTTTACTCTTGTTTATATTTTTTTGTAGTATTCTTTTTTTCTTTAATTTTTTCCTTTATATTATCTATAGTCTATTGATTTTGTATTTTTTTATTTTTTATGGTTGTTTCTTGCTTCTTTATATATAGATTCCTTTTCCTTCTTTTTTATTCCTTTTTTTTTGTTAATTTGACATGATATATATTACTTTTATATAATTGAGTCTTTAGGTTTGTTGAATGCTACTTTAAATATAGATTCCTAATCTTTCCTTTATAAAAATTGTCATCATCTTTATAAAGGAAATATGAGGATTAGATATTTTTAGTAACTTAATTTTAAAGTGTCATACTTTCAAAAGCATGATACTTTTTAAGTTGTTTCTTTTATTTGTTGCCTTCTTTTTTACTCATTTTAGTCTTATTTTTATTGTAGTATTTAAAATATTTATTTTATTGTATTGATAATTTTTTGTGTATCTTTAATTATATCTTCATTTGTAAAGATATATATAAATTGTTTTTATATGGTTTTCTCTATTGATTTTTCTTATTAGTACTTGCCTTAGGCATAGTACTATTGTAATGAGTTTGTGTAACAACCCCCATGTTTGTATTTTGTTGTGGTCTTTCCTTGATGGATTCCGCTAACTGTATATTTTGTATTTATACTATTCGTCCCTTCATTATTTTGTATTGACACCTGAGAGGTGTAATTCCATGACTGTTATGTTGGATTACATGTTTACATGTTTACATGTTTATATGCTGTTATGTTGTTGACATGATTATTGTTCATGTTGGATTTCATGCTTACATGGCTAGATATTATGCTGGATTACATGCTTATATTTTTATGTATACATCATTGTCTTTGCTTATGTATGATTATGGACAAGAAAATGATGATTTCATAACACTCATAACCAAGAGGCTTATGATATTACAACTCTTTTTCCTAATGGTTGATTTTTTTTAGATATATGATATATGATTCATGCACATGTACTTTAACATTTGATTGGAGTGATGTAGGTACTGAGTATCGACTCCGCCTAAATTCATAGGTCTGAGCGTACTCTCATTCCTCGATGATGGTTATTGAAGGTAGTCACAGGTCAAATATCCCCTACCCTAGCCCACTGTACCCTATTAGGGCAGTGTTTCCGTGTTGTTGTCTTCCATCCAGTTACCTAATGGTAACGTCCGGAGCACCCTTCTGCCATTAGTGATTTTCCTGCTTGTCTCATTGAGGTATTTGGTTTTGGTTTTCATTAATATTTTGTGTTTATATATATTTAATTTAGATTGTCAGTGTTTTGATGTGGTTCCATTGACATCTTCTTGTGCTTTAAATATGGTATTTTATGGTGCTTAATTATTTGGGGATTTGAATTGTTAGTTTCTTGAGATTTTACATATTTTATTTAAATATTTACTAATCTTTTTGGGGAAGCCATATGTATTTTAATGTTTCTTATTTTGTGACTTTAATTAATTGTTCCTTTTGGGGGGAGCTTTAATAGCTAATTTTATCAAATGTTTTATGAGATTGTTTGGGAAAATACAAAATGAAAAAGGAGTCTTGTTTTGGGGGATATTTTTGGAAGACAAAAGAAAGAAATTGTTGTTTTTGCATGGTGAAAGAAACCCCATTATTTGGGTGATTGAGTTGGGGATATTGTGAAGGTTTTCTGAGAAGAATTTGTGGGTAGTAAATTGTTGAAATCAGCATGCCAGTTTTTGCTTTTTGTCTGATTTTGGAGCTTGGCTGTGCCTTCTTCATTGAGAAATTATCCATTTTGATTTTGGGGAAATTTGAGGTAATTGTCTGTTGTTCTTCATTGATGTATGGCTGGTAATTTTTCTTCTGATCTGGGTTATTTCTATCTCATGAAAACTTTGAGGAACTTCTTTATTTTTTTTATATTTTTTTGTAATGTTTGGAGTTGAATGATGGATTGTTTTAATTGGTTATTGCTGCTCTGTAGTGTTTTGTATGACCGATTTTTGTAAATATCTAGCAAACATGAAATGGGTTGATGGAAAAAATTTGTTTTACGGGATCTTTCTTATTTTTCTCTTTTGCTTAATTTTTGTAAGAAAAAAACATGTTTTTTTTTTTTTATTGTTGTTCATTAACCTTTTGATAAAAATGAAAATGAAGGGTGGATTTCATGTAGGAATGTCAAGATCTCAATTGGGTCTTTGGCAGATTTGAAATCTGGGCACTTATATTTTTCTATGATTTTTCTTGCCTAGTTTGGAAAGATGTTTTTAAGAACAACACTTCATTTTTGGTCCTAAACTCAAAAATAGAAGGTGGATTTCAACTTGAAACACCAAAATATGAACTAGGTCAGGCTTTGAATCATAATCTGGGCACTTTGAATTTTTACATGATTTCTATGCCTCCATTTCATGCTGAATTACAACTATTAAATGTTTCTTTTTACAATAGTATTAGTTGGTTGTTTTAATCTATTTGTTTGACAGAAATTGTGGCCTTTCCTTGTATTTCATGTATTCTTTGGATTACTTGTTTGGTTACATGAGATGAGCATAGGTCTAGGTAATAGAGTGGTCATATGGAGTGGCTCTCTATAGGCCTGGGGCCCGCAAGTGGCTACCAGGGGAACTAGTAGTAGAGTTAGAGTAAACAAGTGATAACTAAATAAAATTAATGGGGTAAAACACTAATAAGATAATGAGTCCTCGTGTATGGCCTTGAGCACTTGTAAAGGATAAGGATGCACTCAAGAAGGCCCATCCATCTGCGGGGCATTGAGTCATCTGTTTGTGGGGTGTTGAGTCATCCATCTACGGGGCATGGATTCAGGCATGATTGAGTCTCCTCATGCCTATGAGAGGTGTACTTGATTCCATGTGGTGCCATCCCTTCGAGCACGCATGATGACACTCCATCTGATATGCACTTTATTATCTAGCCCTTGGTAATCGTGAGTAGTAGCCATCATGATATTGGATGTGCATTTCTTATTGTGACATTGATTGTGTGCATTGCCTTCCATGTTTAATTTGTGATTGATTTGAGTGTTGGCCTTACCTTTCCTTTGTCTTACTACCTCTGTTGGGCCTTGTGACTATCTTCGAGCATGGTGGGGTGGCCTCTTTTGAGTCCACATGGTAGGGAGGCATTGCCACCACCATTAGGGACCGGTGTATAGGTTATTGGAGCACCAGTTGGAGTCATCCCCTCTTCTATATTTATCTTTTAGATGATGTATTTTATTTATGACAATGCTATTGTATTCATACTTATTCCTTTATGCACAGTGTACTCTCTCTTGAGAGAGAAAGAAATCATAAATTTAATGAGAAGATATGTGATGATTATGTTTGGCTTATGAGTTCCGGTGTTGGCATTGGACTCATGTGTACTATGATAATTATTTTATGGATTTCTTTCTTATTTCATGTAAAATTAGAGCTATGGATATATTTTCTTCCTTCATGTACCATGTTGTTAAGTTTCTAGCACAACACAACTTGCTATAATAATCTGTGTAGTTGTTGCTAAAGTTCCAGAGCAATGCAAAAAGTTCTGGAGTAGTGTTGCTAAAGTTCCAAAGTAGTACAAAAAGTTCTAGAGTAGTGCTGCTAAAGTTCCAAAGCAATGCAAAAAGTTCCGGAGTAGAGCAGAAAGTTCTGGAGCAGAAGTTATGAAGCAAGGTTTCTAGAGCAGGAAGTTCTAGAGTAGTAAGTTCCGAGGCATTTTTCCTGGAGCTATCTTATTTGCTCCTGTTTGGATTTTCTTTGGAGGGTAGAATAATCCTCTCCATTAGGTTGCATTAGGCCATACTTGGCCTTGTATGTGGTCGATATATTGTTCTGGGAACTGCTTTTTGTGTATGCTATCCTTTTTGTTTAAAAAAAATTATCTTGTCCTCTTTTGGCTCTTACCCTTTCAAGGTTACTTAGCGGGATGTTACAGTTTGACATTTTTTAGTTAACTAGTTATTAATAATTTAGTTTTCAACCAATCAAAAACAATATTTAAACAAAAATTAAAAATAAAATTCAATTTTGTAAAGTCAACTTGTAAAATATTTAACTTTACAAATTATAAAAAATATTTTTTGTGCATATGATTGGTTAAAAAAGTTTTGTGTGTTATTAATGGATAAAGCAAATTAAACATATTTTTAAGGAATTTTTTTTCATTTTTTTCTTTATAAAATAATTTCATTAAATCTTTCTAAAATAAATAAATGTTACTTATTTTGATATTTTTTTAAGAATGACTTTTTGATGTATGTAATTGTTATTTTTTTATTAATGAAAATTTTACAAAAATCAATTAACTATTTTATAGAGATTTGGATTCACACTATTCAAATAAAAAAATTAAACAAATTGTATTATTCTTTTCATTAAACTAATATCTTTATCTATGTTTTAAACATTTTATAGTATAATTTGATTATATATGTTCTCCTTCTTTTCATTAATAATTTTTTTTCATCATGTATATTTTTATATTAATTTATATTGCTATATATATAGTTTCTTAAAAAAATTATAGCCTATAATATATAGATATATAAGATAACTAGGTCTTTATTATATATAATATATAATCTAATGTAAGTAATATATATATATATATATATATATATATATATATATATATATATACTATTTCTATTTCATATTATTATAGGTAAATAAGTTAACCTATATTATATAGGTAATATATTAATTTATATTATATATTTATATAATATATAATATAGGTTATTTTATTTTGTAGGTTCTCCTTTCATATATATATATATAAACTATCTTAATTGACTACTATGTTAATTATAATAGTAATATTATTACTATTAATATAATTAATATAATAGTAAATCACTATATTAATAATTATAACAATATTTTAAAATATATTAATATTATAATATTACCTATTTACTTAGTTTATATAATATAATTTATAAATTATTAATATTAAATTAGAATATAATATATTTATTATATTAATAGTATATTTAACTTCAACTATAATATGAAGATTTCACTATCAAATCTAAAATCAACTATAATCAATCTAAGAATTATTTTTAATAATAAATCATTTGATTATTTAATGTTTAGCAAATATTTATTCTAAAGAATAAACTCAACTTCAACTTTATTAGTCATAGTTATGTCTGGTACAAATAATTCATAAACTACTTCCTTCTCTCAATAAATGGGTTCATTATATAAATATTCAAATGTATTCAACTTTAATCTTTTTGAAAAAAAAAACCACCAAACAATAAACATTTATTCCAATTTATTTTATTTTCAAATATTTAACATCAAACAAGATCTTTACATTACATAACCAAAACATATAAAAAACCAACACTATTAACCAAACAAAACACAAAATACAAAAGTCAAAACTAAAATACAACAATTAAAAAAATATTATATTTAATTTTATTCACAGTAATTAATCTTACATTTATTTTTATTCCAACTCTAAAAATCTCTAATTAGTATACTACAAAGACAAGTACTCGCCACTACATGGCACTTGTTTAATAAATAAGATTGGGTATTTTATATTTTTTAAGTTGTTTTTTCTCTTTAATTATTTCACTTACTATTTAGTTCTTTAGCTTTTTTAGCTCTTTAATTCTTTTTTTTTTTGTTTATTTTTTATGTTGATTATAATTTTTTCTTATCTCTCCTTAAAAAATGTTTATTTCTAATCCTTCCTTTATATAATTATCATCTTTTTTAAAAGAAATATTTTTATTGGGATCTTTATTGTCTCTTTTGTATCATGTTTTAAAAAAAAATCTTATATTTTTGAGGTTTTACATCTAATTTTTGCTCTCATTTTTTAATCATTTTGAATATAGTTTATTATATTTATATTTGTTAGTTTGTCACATTTCTCTTATTTTTTCTTCATTTTAAAATTTTATATAGTTGATGTTATTCTCTAATTATTTTCTTTCTTAAACTAATTTAAACTATGCTATTAGTATATGATTTTTTGTTATTAAATTTCAATTTAATTAATTGTTTTGATTTATTTTTATTTTTGGTTTTAGAATTAGTTTGTTTTTATTTAGTTAGTTATATTTTGATATAAATTTTTGGTTTTCTATCTCTTGGTTTGATTAGCATTTCATTTTTGTTTTCCTTTTTTCTCTTTAGTTTTATTGTTCTCTTTATATTTCCACCCTATTATTAGAGATTAAGTTTTATTCTTTTCCTTAATTTTTATTTTATTTTTATTGGCCAAGTTGACATGTTGAGATCTTTCTCTCTCAAACTCTTCACATCTATTTATACATCTGGTCTACTACCTTATTCTTTCACTCACACACACACACACTCTCTCTCTCTCTCTCTCTCTCTCTCTTTGTTGCTTGCATATCAATCCTGATGATGGATCATTGAGTATGATCCAAAATATTGATACAAAAAGTTTACATAGTTTTAATCCAAAAATAGCTCACTTCATTATCATGGACTATGAAAACTTCATGCTTTTAATTGAGTAGACACATCAGAAGAAGGAGAAGATAGACTTGGAAAAATAGGTGAGGAGTCACAAATATTTTCAAAATTATTCCTAAGACTCTAAAAAATAGACCTTGAAGTTGGGGATGAATGAATAGATTGAATTGAAATGGTAGGGGCAACAAAAATAACAATAGTAGAAATAACAGTAGCAGGAGGAAAAGGCTATTCAATTGAAATAATAGGAGGAGTGGGACTTGGAAAAGTGACAGTGACAGGGGAAGAGCAAATGGGAGAGTCTTTTAGAGCAGCCTCATGTGGAGACTCTTGTGCTTCTTCATCTAGAACCTCGTCTCCTTGTTCTTCATCTTGAACAATTGCTTCTTCTATGAGAGTTGATGGCCCTTCTGAATCCTTGCTCTTACCCCCTTTCATTATGAATTTGATCTTAGGATTAGGGGTTTTACTTGTACCTAATACATCACCCTTATTCTTTTTTCTAATCTCTGCTTTTTTCCTAGCATGACCCTCATTTTATTCTTCTTCAGATCTAGTATTAAAATACTTCAATCTTATTTTCCTCTATTGTAACTTGTTGTTCTTCATTGAAATCAGAATGTGAAGGTTTTCTGAGAAGAATTTGTGGGTAGTAAATTGTTGAAATCAGCATGCCAGTTTTTTCTTTTTGTCTGATTTTGGAGCTTGGCTGTGCCTTCTTCATTGAGAAATTCTCCATTTTGATTTTGGGGAAATTTGAGGTAATTGTCTGTTGTTCTTCATTGATGTATGGCTGGTAATTTTTCTTCTGATCTGGGTTATTTCTATCTCATGAAAACTTTGAGGAACTTCTTTATTTTTTTATATTTTTTTGTAATGTTTGGAGTTGAATGATGGATTGTTTTAATTGGTTATTGCTGCTCTGTAGTGTTTTGTATGACCGATTTTTGTAAATATCTAGCAAACATGAAATGGGTTGATGGAAAAAATTTGTTTTACGGGATCTTTCTTATTTTTCTCTTTTGCTTAATTTTTGTAAGAAAAAAACATGTTTTTTTTTTTTTATTGTTGTTCATTAACCTTTTGATAAAAATGAAAATGAAGGGTGGATTTCATGTAGGAATGTCAAGATCTCAATTGGGTCTTTGGCAGATTTGAAATCTGGGCACTTATATTTTTCTATGATTTTTCTTGCCTAGTTTGGAAAGACGTTTTTAAGAACAACACTTCATTTTTGGTCCTAAACTCAAAAATAGAAGGTGGATTTCAACTTGAAACACCAAAATATGAACTAGGTCAGGCTTTGAATCATTATCTGGGCACTTTGAATTTTTACATGATTTCTATGCCTCCATTTCATGCTGAATTACAACTATTAAATGTTTCTTTTTACAATAGTATTAGTTGGCTGTTTTAATCTATTTGTTTGACAGAAATTGTGGCCTTTCCTTGTATTTCATGTATTCTTTGGATTACTTGTTTGGTTACATGAGATGAGCATAGGTCTAGGTAATAGAGTGGTCATATGGAGTGGCTCTCTATAGGCCTGGGGCCCGCAAGTGGCTACCAGGGGAACTAGTAGTAGAGTTAGAGTAAACAAGTGATAACTAAATAAAATTAATGGGGTAAAACACTAATAAGATAATGAGTCCTCGTGTATGGCCTTGAGCACTTGTAAAGGATAAGGATGCACTCAAGAAGGCCCATCCATCTGCGGGGCATTGAGTCATCTGTTTGTGGGGTGTTGAGTCATCCATCTACGGGGCATGGATTCAGGCATGATTGAGTCTCCTCATGCCTATGAGAGGTGTACTTGATTCCATGTGGTGCCATCCCTTCGAGCACGCATGATGACACTCCATCTGATATGCACTTTATTATCTAGCCCTTGGTAATCGTGAGTAGTAGCCATCATGATATTGGATGTGCATTTCTTATTGTGACATTGATTGTGTGCATTGCCTTCCATGTTTAATTTGTGATTGATTTGAGTGTTGGCCTTACCTTTCCTTTGTCTTACTACCTCTGTTGGGCCTTGTGACTATCTTCGAGCATGGTGGGGTGGCCTCTTTTGAGTCCACATGGTAGGGAGGCATTGCCACCACCATTAGGGACCGGTGTATAGGTTATTGGAGCACCAGTTGGAGTCATCCCCTCTTCTATATTTATCTTTTAGATGATGTATTTTATTTATGACAATGCTATTGTATTCATACTTATTCCTTTATGCACAGTGTACTCTCTCTTGAGAGAGAAAGAAATCATAAATTTAATGAGAAGATATGTGATGATTATGTTTGGCTTATGAGTTCCGGTGTTGGCATTGGACTCATGTGTACTATGATAATTATTTTATGGATTTCTTTCTTATTTCATGTAAAATTAGAGCTATGGATATATTTTCTTCCTTCATGTACCATGTTGTTAAGTTTCTAGCGCAACACAACTTGCTATAATAATCTGTGTAGTTGTTGCTAAAGTTCCAGAGCAATGCAGAAAGTTCTAGAGTAGTGTTGCTAAAGTTCCAAAGTAGTACAAAAAGTTCTAAAGTAGTGCTGCTAAAGTTCCAAAGCAATGCAAAAAGTTCCGGAGTAGAGTAGAAAGTTCTGGAGCAGAAGTTCTGAAGCAAGGTTTCTAGAGCAGGAAGTTCTAGAGTAGTAAGTTCCGAGGCATTTTTCCTGGAGCTATCTTATTTGCTCCTGTTTGGATTTTCTTTGGAGGGTAGAATAATCCTCTCCATTAGGTTGCATTAGGCCATACTTGGCCTTGTATGTGGTCGATATATTGTTCTGGGAACTGATTTTTGTGTATGCTATCCTTTTTGTTTAAAAAAAATTATCTTGTCCTCTTTTGGCTCTTACCCTTTCAAGGTTGCTTAGCGGGATGTTACAGTTTGACATTTTTTAGTTAACTAGTTATTAATAATTTAGTTTTCAACCAATCAAAAACAATATTTAAACAAAAATTAAAAATAAAATTCAATTTTGTAAAGTCAACTTGTAAAATATTTAACTTTACAAATTATAAAAAATATTTTTTGTGCATATGATTGGTTAAAAAAGTTTTGTGTGTTATTAATGGATAAAGCAAATTAAACATATTTTTAAGGAATTTTTTTTCATTTTTTTCTTTATAAAATAATTTCATTAAATCTTTCTAAAATAAATAAATGTTACTTATTTTGATATTTTTTTAAGAATGACTTTTTGATGTATGTAATTGTTATTTTTTTATTAATGAAAATTTTACAAAAATCAATTAACTATTTTATAGAGATTTGGATTCACACTATTCAAATAAAAAAATTAAACAAATTGTATTATTCTTTTCATTAAACTAATATCTTTATCTATGTTTTAAATATTTTATAGTATAATTTGATTATATATGTTCTCCTTCTTTTCATTAATAATTTTTTTTCATCATGTATATTTTTATATTAATTTATATTGCTATATATATAGTTTCTTAAAAAAATTATAGCCTATAATATATAGATATATAAGATAACTAGGTCTTTATTATATATAATATATAATCTAATGTAAGTAATATATATATATATATATATATATATATATATATATATATATATACTATTTCTATTTCATATTATTACAGGTAATATTTTTAGGTAAATAAGTTAACCTATATTATATAGGTAATATATTAATTTATATTATATATTTATATAATATATAATATAGGTTATTTTATTTTGTAGGTTCTCCTTTCATATATATATATATATAATAAACTATCTTAATTGACTACTATGTTAATTATAATAGTAATATTATTACTATTAATATAATTAATATAATAGTAAATCACTATATTAATAATTATAACAATATTTTAAAATATATTAATATTATAATATTACCTATTTACTTAGTTTATATAATATAATTTATAAATTATTAATATTAAATTAGAATATAATATATTTATTATATTAATAGTATATTTAACTTCAACTATAATATGAAGATTTCACTATCAAATCTAAAATCAACTATAATCAATCTAAGAATTATTTTTAATAATAAATCATTTGATTATTTAATGTTTAGCAAATATTTATTCTAAAGAATAAACTCAACTTCAACTTTATTAGTCATAGTTATGTCTGGTACAAATAATTCATAAACTACTTCCTTCTCTCAATAAATGGGTTCATTATATAAATATTCAAATGTATTCAACTTTAATCTTTTTGAAAAAAAAAACCACCAAACAATAAACATTTATTCCAATTTATTTTATTTTCAAATATTTAACATCAAACAAGATCTTTACATTACATAACCAAAACATATAAAAAACCAACACTATTAACCAAACAAAACACAAAATACAAAAGTCAAAACTAAAATACAACAATTAAAAAAATATTATATTTAATTTTATTCACAGTAATTAATCTTACATTTATTTTTATTCCAACTCTAAAAATCTCTAATTAGTATACTACAAAGACAAGTACTCGCCACTACATGGCACTTGTTTAATAAATAAGATTGGGTATTTTATATTTTTTAAGTTGTTTTTTCTCTTTAATTATTTCACTTACTATTTAGTTCTTTAGCTTTTTTAGCTCTTTAATTCTTTTTTTTTTTGTTTATTTTTTATGTTGATTATAATTTTTTCTTATCTCTCCTTAAAAAATGTTTATTTCTAATCCTTCCTTTATATAATTATCATCTTTTTTAAAAGAAATATTTTTATTGGGATCTTTATTGTCTCTTTTGTATCATGTTTTAAAAAAAAATCTTATATTTTTGAGGTATTTACATCTAATTTTTGCTCTCATTTTTTAATCATTTTGAATATAGTTTATTATATTTATATTTGTTAGTTTGTCACATTTCTCTTATTTTTTCTTCATTTTAAAATTTTATATAGTTGATGTTATTCTCTAATTATTTTCTTTCTTAAACTAATTTAAACTATGCTATTAGTATATGATTTTTTGTTATTAAATTTCAATTTAATTAATTGTTTTGATTTATTTTTATTTTTGGTTTTAGAATTAGTTTGTTTTTATTTAGTTAGTTATATTTTGATATAAATTTTTGGTTTTCTATCTCTTGGTTTGATTAGCATTTCATTTTTGTTTTCCTTTTTTCTCTTTAGTTTTATTGTTCTCTTTATATTTCCACCCTATTATTAGGGATTAAGTTTTATTCTTTTCCTTACTTTTTATTTTATTTTTATTGGCCAAGTTGACATGTTGAGATCTTTCTCTCTCAAACTCTTCACATCTATTTATACATCTGGTCTACTACCTTATTCTTTCACTCACACACACACACTCTCTCTCTCTCTCTCTCTCTCTCTCTTTGTTGCTTGCATATCAATCCTGATGATGGATCATGGAGTATGATCCAAAATATTGATACAAAAAGTTTACATAGTTTTAATCCAAAAATAGCTCACTTCATTATCATGGACTATGAAAACTTCATGCTTTTAATTGAGTAGACACATCAGAAGAAGGAGAAGATAGACTTGGAAAAATAGGTGAGGAGTCACAAATATTTTCAAAATTATTCCTAGGACTCTAAAAAATAGACCTTGAAGTTGGGGATGAATGAATAGATTGAATTGAAATGGTAGGGGCAACAAAAATAACAATAGTAGAAATAACAGTAGCAGAAGGAAAAGGCTATTCAATTGAAATAATAGGAGGAGTGGGACTTGGAAAAGTGACAGTGATAGGGGAAGAGGAAATGGGAGAGTCTTTTAGAGCAGCCTCATGTGGAGACTCTTGTGCTTCTTCATCTAGAACCTCGTCTCCTTGTTCTTCATCTTGAACAATTGCTTCTTCTATGAGAGTTGATGGCCCTTCTGAATCCTTGCTCTTACCCCCTTTCATTATGAATTTGATCTTAGGATTAGGGGTTTTACTTGTACCTAACACATCACCCTTATTCTTTTTTCTAATCTCTGCTTTTTTCCTAGCATGTCCCTCATTTTATTCTTCTTCAGATCTAGTATTAAAATACTTCAATCTTATTTTCCTCTATTGTAACTAAACATTGGTGTTAGCAAGAACTAGTTGGAATCTTTCCTTGATCAAAGTCATTTCCTTTTTTGACCACTAGATGGGAGGAAGATGGGTTTTAGAAACATTATTCCTCTCATAAGTAGGATATAGGATGTTATCTTCATCCTCCATGTCTTCTAGGATATTAGCCATATCCAGATTTACAATCTGCTCTAAGGTAAGCCGACAATAGTCTAGCTTCCTTATGTCTTCCTCTGTTTTGCAATCTTCCCATATTTCCTCCACTCTGTGTACATGGGTATAGCTCTTCTTGAGATTATCCTTCATTCCTCTATAGTAAAAGTCAAGTATCCTTCTATATGTCTTCATTGTGACCCACTACATTTTTGATTCCATGGCTTTATCTTTGGGAGATGTAGTGATAGAGTACCTCCCTATTGTGATCTAGGAAACTTAAATCTTGGCTTGTGTGATTCTGCTTGTTTTCTATAAACTACCACGATCTATCTACAAAGTTCCATGAGAACTATCTTGTCACTCAGATACCTTAGAATCATATACAAGTATCTAAAAAGGCATCTGACTCAGATATATTTAAATGTGGGAAATTGTAGGAACATATGTAACTAACCTTATTGACCACCACCCATGCTTCATTTGACACTCTCCTCTTCTCAATTTCTCTGTCAAACATGCACATATATGGAGTGAAGAAGGCATCATTGACCCTCTTGAAATGTTGGATACTTTTCTTTAGGGTCAATTGGGAGTAATATTGATAAACTAGAACATGCCTCCTATCACTCTTTGATGTCAACCTTGGAAAGTTCCGCATTGATGCAACAACATAGACTAAGTATGAAGTCATATAAAACTTCAATGAGGTGGGCAACTTTATGAGCTGATCATGGATTGCATCACTTATCTATTGACCCTAGAATATTTGTTGTTTCGTTTTCCTTATAACATGAATATACAAGTACATCCACTCCTAAAAAGTGGAAGAAGTAGGCAATCCCTTAACTTTGCTGAGAAGGGTGATCAAGTCATTTATCTCTTCAATGAAATCACTACAAGGAAAGCTCTTAGGCCATATTGAATTATTTGGCTTCAGATTCTTAAGCCACTTGGTATTGATTTCCCTCTTGCACTTGTCTGGATTCTCATCATAATGAGCTCGTGCATGTTCAATGGTGAGGTCACCATATGCATAAATGCTTGGACATTGGAAGATTTTTTCAAAGAACTCCACATCTATTCTTATGATTACATTCCCATTAGGATCCTTGGCACTTTTTTCTTCCTTATGATAATGATTTTCTACGACAATAAAAAACTCATGATTGTGAGATGCAACTAGAAATGCAGCCACCAATTGAATATTTCTTTCCACAATGCATACCATGCTTGCATCCAAAGACTACTTATTTGTCCTTTCTAGAAATTTAGACATATCAATATGGCCTATTTCTATGTCTTTGATCACATTAATATTTGAAGCAATAGAGGTTGTTGCAAAAACCCCTTGATATTTGTACTTCATGGTTTTCTTGCTTAGGGACAGTTAGAAATTTGTAGAGCAACTATATGGTGAGTAAATTGCTTGTACCCTTTTAAGAATTCAAGTGTTAATGCCTGAAACAACATGCAATAGAAACTATAGAAAGAAATTCCATGTTTCCTAGTGTTAAAGAAAAAATAGGGTTTTATGTAGTGGTGAGAAAAAAATGAGACATTGCACGTGTTTTGGAACTTGAATGCAAGGGTGTTGAAAAATGCCGCCCTTGCATGGGGTTTTTAGTTTGGATGCAAAAGTGCATAATTTTTGTGCTCTTGCATGGTGTAGAAAAAAAATAATGTAAGGGTAGAGAAAAACCTCACCCCTACATGGGGGTAAAATGTCAAGTGTAAATGCAGGAAAAAATTCCACTACTACATGTACGCTTGGTAAAAAGGGTTCATGTTGGGTTTTAAAACCCGACTTGCACTTAGTGTAGTGATAGTTGTCTAAGATGTAGGTCAGGTTTTAAAGTCTGACCTACATCTTTGAGGTCCAAATGTTTGATATGCCGGTCGGGGTTTAAACCCCAACCTACATATGGGAAGCAATTAGTGTAAGTTGATGTTAGTTGCGGTTTAAACACCAACCTACATCTTTGAAGGTTTGTAGTATGGTATGCAATGTGGGGAAAAAATCTCAACATACATCATGAATGCAACATGGGGTATGTAGAATGGGATAAAAACACTGCATTGCATTTTTTGAATGACATGTTTAGATGGTTTGTTTCACATGTAGTGTGAGGTTTTAACCCCACATTGCATGTTGCAAAGTTAAGCATGATCGGGATAAGACCTGAGGATCGAGATTCAAAACCCGTGATACACTGTGTAGCATGAAGATGCAAACAACCACCTTTTTTTAAGGTTTTAAAGACCCATCTAACAATGGATGGAAATGAAAATAAAAATGAACAAAAGATGACCCCTAAAACCCTGAACAAAGATCCTTAGTAATGATGAAAACATTCAAAGAAAAATCATAAAACCCTATCCTACATTCCATGACATTACACATAAAAATGAGAAAAAGAGATGATAATGTACCTGTTAAAGGCAAAAATACTAGATGAAAACGGCAAAGAATCCACCTGAAGATCAAATACAAAGCTTCAAAATGAGTGAATGTGTGTAGAGAAAACTCGAATGAAGCAAGAACAAAGGTAAAACAAATAAAAATGAGGATTAAAATTGATTTAAAAACCAATCTAAACTAGCATTAAAACCACATTAAATGCCAAGTGTGTGATATGTGGAGTGTAGTCGCATTGAAAATCAGCATGAAAACATTCCTCAATGCAATCTGAAAAAGATGTAAGAGTGTTGATCTTTAGTGTTAGTGTATGTCATAGAAAAAACACTAGAACTCTGCAAAAATTATATTTTTGCAATTTTCAACCTTTCGCAATTTTTCAAAAGGAAAAAAGTTTTATTGCTCAAAATATATTTTTGAGGGATTAGACCACACACAAGAGAAAGCAAGATTTTCCTTGTGAACCATAGATTTTGAGTGGGGTTTATAGGCTATTCTTGCACTCTTAGGGTTTTTCGATAAACCCTCAAAATCAATGTGGTTCACTCAATCGAATGTATGTGTTATGTGATTAAGGCTAAATGAGATGATCTAAATGCAACTAAGCAATGTAATTGACTGATTATGAATGTAAAACCTAAGAAATGTGCAATGTTTGAAAACACAGTGTGATATGCAAGCATGAACTAAAACATGAATAAATGCAAAACATAATTAAACAAGGCTGAACAGAGTGCACCTGGGTAGTGAATGATGAATCTGGAGTGATCTGAATGCTGACAAAAATTAGTGAAAATTACTAGTGGGACTCATTTTCCACTGATGGCAAATTAGTCCTGCTTTTGGCAAAAACTTCTAAAAACTGGTTTTCGGCTATCGGGAACTAGAATATGACAATATCTACTTTTCCAACCTTAAGGTGGGACTCATTTTCCACTAATGGAAAATTAGTCCTCCCAAAATTCTGTGAAATCAGGGACCAATTCTGTAGCACCAGATCTGCACTTGTCTTCTTGTCGGGTTGATGGAGTCAAATCTGCAGAAAACGGACCATAGGTTGTCTCCAAGCTTGAAATAGGATGTAGTTGACTTGAAACACTTTGTTGACTTCTTGACCACCTTTCAACACCTAATTTCTTGATAAATCTGCATACACAACTCTGCAAACACACATTCAAAAGGGGAAAAATGGTTAAGGGTTAGGTTATAGGGATTTTCCTTGGTCAAATCCCACTTTGGTAATCAAACCCTTAATGAAGAAATGGAATGAAATGAACAAGGAAAGATGAATAAAAAACATGCAAATGTCCTAAACTCACCACAACCATGTTGAAGAAATATGAAGTTATGTCAATGGTTTCCCTAAGATGCTTGATTGAATGATGCAAAGTGCTCAAATGTGAATTGATGTTTATTGAATGCAAGTGAATGAGGAGATTCTAGGAAATGTAAAATAAGGAGAAAAACACTTATTTATACACATTTATGCCTTAGTAACCCAATGATACCTCATCACAGGCTGACATAAGGTAATTTTGAATAAAAACCCCAAAGAAAATTTGAAATATTTTGAATTTGGAGCCAAGAGGGACTCATTCACCACCCATGGCGAATGGGTCCTACCTTGGACTTGAAAGTGGGTGTTGAGGAATTAAGTCACATTTAATGTTGTTTGTCGGGTTTACATTCAAAAACACACTTAATTAAGCCTTATGAGTGCATGAAGGGGTCGAATAAAGCATAAGAAAGGTGTAAATAGTGAAATTAAGCCTAGAAAAGCATGAAATCTTGTTACAAGACTTTACAACACTTCAAAATAGGACTTGATAAGTGATGAAAAGGTGATTTTTAGGTGAATTATAATGAGAAGAGTCTAGAAAAGTGTATAAATGTTTTACAACACTTCACAACACCTTCACAAGACACCATAATTTAAATTTTTAGGACTTAATGTGAATGTTTAAGTCACATTACAACATTAAATCAAAGAAAAATAGACCAAGCATCATGAAGAAAGACCTAAAAGACCATGAAGACCTAAAAGACCATGAAAATTTCCAAGAGCCATTTTCTATGGTACACCTTGTTTTGCATGCTTAGAGGGTGTGGGCTACGAAACATACAAGTTTTGTAGGGGTTATCCACAAATTGAACACGTTGAATTCGAGGATAAGAAAATAAGAGACATTAATATAGGCATGTAAATCCTTCAACTAATGTGGTGCGTACTATGTATTTGGCTAGTACTCATTTAGGAAAAAACATATACATGTGAAAAATTTGAGAAAACTAAGAGGAAATTAAAACTTTTAGGACTTCTAGTCATTTGTATATTCTTGAACCTGATGAAGTTTAGGAGAAACTTGATTTATGAGAATGATGATTAAAACATGTGATTAGATGATTCGACCTTAGATAACAAAGTGCAAGATGTGTAGATATACATAAATATTAATGAATTGTGAGAGTTACTCTTCCACAAACTGCTATGTGTTTTATGCTTTGTGCGTGTTTTCTCTTCTATATTGCAATATTCCAAAATAAATGATTGAAAACCTTCCTTAGCAAGTGGAAAACCTTCTTTAACATACTATGAAAACTTATAGTGGGATTTCCCAATATAGACACATTAATGAGCATAAAAAACTCAATTAAATGAAAGAGGGCACAAATATATAGCTAAACATTGGAATCTAAATTTGACCATATGTGTAATGTTTAGTACCAATTAGTAAAATAAAAGTGTGATGTACCATGTAATGCCAATAAAAGGAATATGGAGTAATTCCTAGGCTATAGTTGGTTATTATTGAGCAATTTCTTAAACATATGCAAAGTGAGTAGATATGGGAAAATTGAGTAGCAAAGTAAACATTGGTTAAAGCAAAAGAAATGTGTATGGGAATATTGATCTTGTGTTGTAACATGGTGGACTTCATAAATTGTATTGTGTTGTGAAATGTGAAATGAAACCAATAAATTCTTTGTGCTCCAAGTATGAGATACAGAGTATCCAACTTGGATAAGGGTGGGTAGGCATCAAACATGATCCCCTATATGTACCTTTGATGATTATCTTTTATGTAAACTAGCTAGTTGTGAAATGATATAAACCCGTTTTGTGTGAATATGTGGCTACTAAATGAAATGTGATATCTTTCCTTGTGTAAGTCTTGTTCTCATGTTAAACATATACCCCTAACATATGGCTCTCTTATGAAATTGAGAGCCTACTAGTGTAGATAGGAGTCAAGAGATAAAAAGACCTTTAATGGGAGCTCTATGGGCTCCCTTGGATGTTGTCCCTAACCTACTCCCACACATATTAGAACCATAGTGCTATTCTATTCCTTTATATTTATAACCCACGGGTAAAGGATGAAATTTTGTGGACCATAGTGATAGGGATTCCGATCCCATTTAGGATAGACATTTCTTAGTAGAGAAGGTAAATTTTATAATTATTTTTTCTCTCATATTAGGGCCAGTGAGGCAAGGTGGGGGTAGAGTGTTTTTTCATTGTGATTCATCCTCATCTTTAGGGACTAAGGAGACAATGACAAGCGCATATGAGATTTTATATCAGCGTCGGTCTCGTATGGGTCAAATCCCTAAATTGTAGCTTCCTAACGTAGCTTCCAAGTGGTTAAGGTTGTTGGAAAATTTATTGTTCCTGAGGCTACTGCTCTCACGTCAGCCCTCTATTTCACCTACCTGTCAGGAGCCCCCAATTTCAATGAAAATTTTTGGGATCTTCATCCCTGTAGCTCCTAACAGCTCTAGAAGTAAATATGGTAGCTCATTTTGAATTTGAGAGGGAATGTTTTGAAGAGACAAAAAAGAATTCAAGGTAGATTGTTCTATCAATTAGAGAAGAAGAATTCCTGAGCATCAACAGTCTGAAGGGAATGTTTTTTCTTATTCTCTATGTGATTCAGAGAAGTTTCTGAGCAACAATAGTTGGATGTTTGTTTTGTGATTGAGAAGTGATTGCTCCTGAAGAGATCTATGTAGCTCCTTCCACTGAGCTCCTAGTAGCTCCCAAAGTTGTTGGTTTTGGTTGAGGTACTAATGAAGCTCCCAGCAGATTGTAGTTTGTAGCTTAGAGTTTGTTTTTAGTAGTTTCTATTTAATCTTTCATGTATTTCCATTTCCAGCTTAGTTAATACAAAAAGAAAATATTGCATGCCTAGATTTGTGTCTGCTTGTTTTATTTATTATTCCAAATTTTTGTTTTCCCTTGTTGTTTTGGGGAAACAGAGCAACAACTCTATGTTGTTTTTTTGTGTATTCAAAAACTTAGACATGGTATCAGAGCCATAGGCCCCATTTCCTCATTAGTTAGGGCATTTTGTTTTTCTGGGTATTGAGTTTTTCTATGTAGGAGACATGGCTGGAGATGAAGGAAAGAGCTGGAAACAACCACTATCCTTTAATGGATAGAACTATGATATTTTGGAAAAGAAGATGAAGACCATAATGGTTGCCAATGATTTGTGGGAGTTCGTGGTCAGTGTTTTCAATGATGTGACTGACCTAGCAACATATGTTGTGCTCTCAAACAACTAGAAGACCCAGTTGAAGGAGTTGAGGAGGAAAGATGCTAAGGCATTGAGTTTGATAGAAGTAGCCTTGACATAGGCCATTTTTCCTAGAATAACAGCAACTAAATATGCAAAGGAGGCTTGGGAAATCCTCCAAACAAACTATAAAGGGACTAACAAGGATAGATTGGTGAAGATTTAGATGCTTCAAAGAGAGTTTGAAACTCTTGAAATGAAGGACAATGAGTCCATTTCAATTTTTCACACAAGACTCTTAAGTTTAATAAACCAGTTGAGAGTGAATGTTGTGATCATTGATGATTAGAGGATTGTGGAGAAAATCCTCAAGAGCTTACCTACAAAGTTTGATGTCATGGTGATTTCCATTGAAGAGGCAAAGGATCTCACAATGTTGTCTATTGATGAGCTGATGGGTTCTCCACAAACCCATGAGCAACACCTAAATAGGTCTACTACTTCTTCCCAAGAGCAAGCTTTTAAAGCTCAGTCAAATGCAAGAGGAAGGGGGAGAAGAAACAATGGTGGAAGGAGCTCAAGAGGTAGAGGTCGTGGAAACTACGAACAAGGAAATATTGGAGGAGATAGCTTAGGATGAGCAAACAACCAAGAGGGAGTGAGCAGCTCTCAGACCATCTCCCGAAAAGGCAAGAAGAATAACAGTTCAAATTAGAAAAATGACAAGAGCAATGTTGAATGCTACTACTATCATAAATTTGGTCATTATGCAAGTGAATTCTGGACAAAGCAGCGTGATTAGTCAAAACAAAATGCAAATGTGGCTGATTCAAATGTGGGTGAAGGAAATTAGTCCATAGCCTTCATCATGTGCAACATTGGTGAAGAAGGAAAATATGAAGTCTGGTATTTGGACAATGGTTATAGCAACCACATGAGTGGTAATAAAATTTTGTTTTCTTTCATTGATAAAAATGTAAAGTCTAAAATAAGAATGGGGAACAATGGAGTAGTTCCAATTATGGGAAAATGATCTATCATGATCCACACCAAGCAAGGTGAGAAGAAGGAGATACAAAATGTATTTCTTGCTCCTGCGTTAAAGCATAACCTCATGAGTGTTGGAAAACTAATCCAAAATGGATACAAAATGCTGGTGGAGAAGGGTCAATGCATCATTTATGATAAGAATGAGAGGACGAAGGTGTTTGCAACAGTTCAAATGACAAAGAACTAGATGTTTCCTTTCAAGATTAAGATGTGTTTCTCATCTCAGTCCGTTGTTGTACCTCTCATGAATGGAAAATGTACAACAGTACAACAAGTAGAGCTCAAGAGCACCATTCAAGACCCCTCCAAGCTATGGCATCTCAGGTATGGACATTTAGGCTATGCTGGTTTAAGTCTTTTGTCCAAGAACAGTATGAGTGCTAGTTTGCTAAGAATAGTAGAGCCTAATGTTATGTGTGAGGCTTGCATTTTGGGTGAGCAGCATAGGCATCCCTTTCAATCAGGAAGCTCTACAAGGGCTTGAGCACCATTGGAGCTGGTGCACATGGATTTGGTAGGCCCTATGCAAATCATTTCTGTTGGTAAAAACAAATTTTTTATGACCTTTATTGATGATTACAACTGAAAGACATGGGTCTATTTTTGCAACATAAGTCTGAAGCATTTGATAAGTTTTTGTTGTTTAAGGCCCGGGCTAAAAAGGAGAGTGGACATGTGATCAAGGTCCTAAGGTCAGATCGAGGAGGAGAGCATACCTCTAATCAATTTGTAAATTTTTGCAAGAAAAATTTTATCAAGAAGGAGCTAACAACCAGTTATACTCCGCAGCAAAATGGAGTGGCAGAGAGAAAGAATAGGACCATTGTGGAGATGGAAAGGAGCATGATGAAAGAAAAGGGACTCCCAACTAAATATTGGGGAGAGGCTATAGCAAAAACTATTTATTTGATAAATAGAAGTCCAACAAAGGCAGTCCATGACAAAATCCCATAGGAGGCATGGAAAAAATGCAAGTGGACGGTTGAGAACTTAAGATTAATTGGTTGTGTGGCATATGCACATGTGCCTAAAGAAAAGATGCAAAAATTGGATGACAAGGGTGAAAAGTGTATTTTCACAGGCTACAATGAGGAGTCCAAAGCCTATCGTTTGTACAATCTGGTCACCAAGAAGATAGTGATTAGTAGGGATGTGGAGTTCCTTGGAGATGAGTCATGGGATTGAGTGATAGATTCTAACAGCTCAAAACAGCCCCTGACAACTCCTAAAGAAGCAAAAATAGAACATGAAGTTCAACAAGAAGAGCTTGCAGTTGCTCTTGAAAGTGTCAGTCGAGCTCTTGAAAGCTCTCGACGGCTCTTGACGACTCTTGAAGCAGGAAGATAGTCAGCAAGATAGTCAGGTAGATAGTCATAGACAGCTAGAGGATTGGCTCCTGAAAGCATCGATTGAGCTCCTAAAAGCTCCCGATAGCTCCTAAAAGCTCCTAAAGTGAGCAAACAGAAAGGAAAGCAGCTAGAGACAACCAGAAGATTGGCTCTTGAAAGCTCCAAAAGAGCTCTTGAGAGCTCCCGATAGCTCTTGAACCTGCTTGTTCAACAGAGCAGCATGAGTAGTGAAAGTTCAGACCCCACTCTCACCTCCCTAATGCCAAAAAAGACCAAGAGTCTAAGGGAGATCTACCAGAATGAAAGGTATGATGAAGAATTTGATGAGAGTGTGAATTTTGCATTATTTTCTCATAGTGATCCAATTTATTTTGAGGATGTTGTGAAAGAGGAGAAATTGTGTGAAGCTATGGATGAGGAGATAGATGTAATAGAGAGGAACAACGCATGGGAGTTAGCTGGTTTTCCTCCCAACAAGTAAGTTATTGCAGTGAAATGGGTCTACAAGACCAAATGCAATGCTGAAGGAAGGATAGAGTGACACAAAGCATGATTAGTTGTCAAGGGGTACAAACAACAGTTTGAGAGAGATTATAATGAGACATTTTGCCCTATTGCAAGGATGGAGAGCATGTAGGCAGTCATAGCAATTGCAACCCAACACAAGTGGAAGGTGTTTCAAATGGATGTGAAGTCTGCCTTCCTAAATGGAGTGTTGAAAGAAGAGGTATATGTGGAGTAGCCTTTCGGATATGAAGTTCTAGGTCAAGAACACAAGGTGTATAGACTGAAGAAAGCTCTTTATGGATTGAAGCAAGCTCCACGGGCATGGTACAATAGGATTGACTCATATTTGATGAGCAATGGCTTTAGCAAAATTGATGGCGAGCCCACTCTTTACATCAAGGCAGCAAATGGTAAGGTTTTAATTTTTGTCTTGTATGTTGATGATTTAGATTTCACTGGGGATGATGATTTCCTCATTGTTGATTGTAAAGAGGCCAGGAAAAGAGAGTTTGAAATGATAGATTTAGGTCTCTTGAGATATTTTCTAGGCATAGAAGTGAAACAAATGCATGATGGTATATTTATCTCTCAAGAAAAATATGCAAATGAGATCTTGAAGAGATTTAGAATGCTTTAAAGGAAGCCTTCCCCAACACCAATAGCCATAGGTCTAAAGTTGAGCAAGGAAGATTGCAATAGTAATGTGGATCTGACCATGTTTAATTTTTTGTTGTTGAAAGTTTAATGTATTTAACTGTACATAACTAGGCCTGATATAATGCATAGTGTGAGTCTTATTAACTAGGCCTGATATAATGCATAATATGAGTCTTATTAGCTAGGCCTAATATAATGCATAGTGTGTCTTATTTCCATATTTATGGAGACTCCAAGGGACACCCATTGGTAAGTGGGTAAAAGAATCCTAAGGTGTGTGAATGGCACCAAAGGATATGGAATTTACACAACAACAAATGAGTTTGGGCTAGTTGGATACATGGATAGTGATTGAGTAGGAAGTTTGGATGATAGGAAGAGCACATCGGGCTATGTGTTTCATTTGGGTTCGGGAGTGATTTCATGGGCTTCCAAGAAACAACCCATAGTTTCCCTATCCATAGTTGAGGTTGAGTATATAGCAACGAATGCAACAACATGTCAAGCTATTTGGCTAAGAAGAATCTTGGAAGATTTGAAAGAAGAACAAGAGGATGGAACAAAAATCTTTTGTGACAATGTTTCATTGATAGCTTTGATGAAAAATATTTTGTTTCATGGAAGAAGCAAGGACATTGAAATCATGTATCATTTTATCAGAGAATTGGTTGAGAATGGTGAAATTAAAATGGCATTTTGTAGGTCTGAGTAGTAGCTAGTAGACATATTCACCAAGTCTTTGAGCAAAGATAGTTTCAAGTGCCTAAGGAGCAGATTGGGTGTTGTTGATTTGGATAAGGATTGATCCTATTTTGTCAGCTCAGGAAAAAGGGGGAGTGCTGGAAAATTTATTGTTCTTGAGCCTCCTGCTCTCATGTCAGCCCCCTGTTTCGCCTACCTGTCAGGAGCCCCCAATTTCAATGACATTTTTTGGAATCTTCATCCTTGTAGCTCCTGACAGCTCTAGAAATAAATATGGTAGCTCATTTTGAATTCCCAATTAATGTTGGTAGGTAATTTCAAATTTGAGAGGGAATGTTTTGAAGAGACAAAAAAGAATTGAAGGAAAATTGTTCTGTTAGTTAGAGAAGAAGAATTCCTAAGTAACAACAGTATGAAGGGAATTTTTTTGTTTGTTCTCTGTGTGATTCAGAGAAGTTTATGAGCAGCAACAACTGCATTTTTTTTTGTGATTGAGCAGTGATTGCTCCTGAAGAACTTTGTGTAGCTCCTGCCAGTGAACTCCTAGCAACTCCTGAAGTTGTATGTTTTGTTTGAGCAGCTAATGAAGCTCCTAACAGATTGTAGTTCATATCTTAGAGTTTGTTTTCAGTAGTTTCTAATTAATATTTCATGTATTTCCATTTCCAACTTAGTTAATACAGAAAGAAAATATTGCATGCCCAAATTTGTGTCTCCTTGTTTTATTTGTTATTCCGCATTTTTGTATTCCCTTGTTATTTTGGGGAAACAAAGAAACAAATTTGTGTTTTTTTTTCTATGCATTCAGAAACTTAGAAGAAGGTCCATTAGCTCCAACACACATTATCATCGTTGTAGTAATCACTACGATCTAATCTTTGTTTATGGGCCAAACTTTATTTTATCAAAAATTGTATTGATCTATATTTAAAATTTAATTTCTTGTTTTGGAAAACTCACCTTAATTTATTGTCTTCAAAGTTTACATGTTTATTCTATAATAGCTATCAACTTTTAGAATAGAATTGTATCACCAGAAACCTAGACAGACTTACCTAGTTTCCTATCTTCATATATCCTATTTTATGTTTTAGACAATATTTTAGGAGTGCCAAAAAAGTGAAATCCTTTTCCCATTTTTGTATATACTATAATTTTTAAGTATTCAATTTTTATACATATAACATATAACTTTTTTCATCATTTGACATAAGATGATTTATGATGTTTTTAATCATGCAGTATGATGTATCTTTGATCATATAAATAATTTACATGTTCATTATATCACTGGACTGATAAATTCAAATAGAGGATGGATGTTGATTCTTGAGGAAAAAGAAGAAGAAAAATTTGGGTTGATTGAATTGTATGTTCCATCTTGCAATATGATTAATTTCCCATTGTTGTATAGATCTACCTAAATTTATCTAAGTAGTGGACTAAAATGCAACTTGAATAGGTTGTTTTTGAAATTATTTCTATGATTTAGTGTTAGGACCTTTTCCAATGCATTACAAATAATTGTTGGAGTGCATTCTTAATGTTTTACATGTGGATGGTAGTGTTGTTTTTGCACCTCACAAGTAGAATAGTGTACAAGAGTACATCCTTTTTATTTGATGATGTTCAGTTTATCAAAATTCTTGTACAACTCTCTTCCTTTGGTGTTACTAGCATTGTCTCCTATCCTAGTTTTCAATGCAATTAGTGAACTAGTTATGCTGTGCTCATTGTTCATATCTATAAATATCTTCAATATTAATAACTTTTTTAAGGTCACTATTGTTTGCAAATTTGGTCTCTTTCATTGTTGTTGCCAACATTGTCTATCCTCCTAGTTTTCTATGTAGATATTTGAACTAGTTTTTAATAATATACTAGATTTTTTTTGAGCTAGAAAAGAAATTAAGGCCTTCTTTCAATAGTCAATGGGTTGGATTGCTGAAAATACCTTTTTATTTTTAAATGAAGGATGATCAAAGTCAATTTTCTGAACATACCTCTACCAGTTCTATGCACAATGATGAGACCAGCCATGTTCGAAACAAGCTTATTGATACCTTCAATGAGCAAGCTGCTAAAAATAAGAGTCATCATGGAGAAATTGAGCTCTTTTATTACAGAATTAGGGCTGCATCTCTTGTCAGTAACAGGTATGCCATGGTTTTGTTTCCTAAGTTATGGTGAGGATTTATGCATCATAATTCTATTGGACATAGAGCCATGTAGTAGTAATTTTGGAGGTATCAATAAATTTCAACAATCTTCAATGTCTGATGTGTGTGTCCCAGGCATAATATCAAAGCTTCAACTACTATAGAATTATGAAATTAATTAAGTGAAGATCCAATTTTAAGGGATGATGGGCTCACTGAAGTTGACAGGAACAGGCTTGTATCCAGAAATAGACTGTATGAGGAAGATCTAGAAGTAGAAATTTATGTTCCACATCAACTTAAGCCTTAGGGGATTAATCAGAAGGGCATTAGTAATTTGCAAAGAGAATTATTTGAGCCAAGGTCAACAGCTGGGAGCACAAAATACAAAGAAGCAAAATCATCTTTAGAATAGGAAGATTGCCTAGTGTGCTTAGAACACTTTTTTCTTGGTGAACAATTGATATGACTTGCATGTCATCACAGGTTTCACCCTGTTTGTTTGACCCCATGGCTCAAGATTTTTGGAGAGTGTCTATACTGCCGAGCCAATGTTCTTTAGGATCATGGGCCAAGCATTAGTAAATCTTAGTTCCACTGAAGATGTAGTTCTTAGTTACTAGTATATAGGATACCCCATGAATCTAGTACTTGCTATGACACATTGTATTGAACTCATGAAAGGGTTCAATAAGTTTAGAGCATGTTAAAAATTTCATTTCAAGCATTAAATATCTTGCCTTTGTTGTGCAAGGTATGCAAATAGTAATATATGTTGTGCAAGGTATGTAAATAGTAATATATTATCTAGATGATTGTGCTTGCCCTTAAAGTTGAGGCTGAAAGGAAATTCTATTGTTGGATTCCACTGTGCATCTCATAGATCATGTATTTGTGTGTTGTCTAATTGTAGGGTGTGTTCCTTGACATTGGGATTTCAATATCTTATTCTACTTGTTGAGGCTAAAAAGCAAGCTCATCAATGGATTATATTGTGCATCTTATAAATTGTCTTTGTGTTTTATATAATTGCAAGGTGTGTTCATTGACATTGGGATTCTAAGATCGTATTCTACTTGCAATTGTAAGTGTTGTACCAAAGATAATTTTTATCACTCTTCATTTAATCCTTGAGGATCATCCTTAGATTTTACTATAGTTAATCTATGTTATGGGGGTCATGTTCATCCTTTGAGCATTTTTTTATGTTATATTTTAATTACAAACCTATTTCATTTTTAACAATCACCACACAATTGGTAAGTACATTTGAGCTTGTCAAAAGTAAAGGGTAACTAATATATATTTTTTGAGCAAGTCTGACCAGTGTGACACTTTCTGTATCTATATATCTTAAGACGATTGAGTAGCAGGGTTGAGATTCATCTTGATAACCAACAAGGAGTGGATCTCCTTGCATATAATCACAAGACAACTATGCTAACTGAATGAATGATGATAATCTTAGTTATGATGGCAAGGAGATTTTTTTAGAAATATAATCTCAACTTTCCCTTTTGTACCTATCCTCTCCAGCTTAGCCTCTTTATCAACATTAAATACATATTAATGGAAAGTTTTTGTAGAAAATATTTTGGGAGATTTGAAATGATTTGGCATTAAATTTTTATTTATCTCTCACATCCTTTATGGGTAGTAAAAATATTAATATTATATTCCTTTCTTCTCCACTGTAGCTTTTAGTTTTTAATGTTGTTTGGTTGTCATTTTGTATTATGAAAAGGAAGAAATAGAGCAACACAACTTTGCAACAAGAAAGAACAAGGTGTAAGGAAGAAGACAGAGCATCGAAGCTCTATTGTAATTATCAAGCTGAAATATAAATCTGATATTTTGCATACTTTCTATTGTGTTTAAATCTATGTGTTATGAGAAGCATTTAAATGTTTTTCATTTGTTTTTTCATTTGTTTCTTTTAGTGTTGTATGAAATTTTTTTTTTCTACTCTATTTTTATATTAAATCCTCTACCCCTTTCCCCACATTTGGTATCAGAGCTTGAGTTTAAACCCTTTGTCTCTCTATTTTCTTGGGTTTGCTAGTTTTATGTTTGACAACCATTAATGGAAAAAGTTGAGTATTGGTCATTGAACATGAAAGCCCTGTTTTGGTCTCAAGATGTCTAGGAGATTGTTGAGAATGGTTATGCAGAACAAGTAGACCAAGCAACTTATAATGCTCTCACATAGGGAGAGAATGATCTCTTGAAAGAGAAAAGAAAGAAGGATGGAAAAACCCTTTTCTACATTCATCAAGCAATGCATGAAAGCATATTTCCAAGAGTTGTAGCAGAAACACAAGCAAAGGAGGAATGGGATACACTACAAAAAACCTATCAAGGTAAGGACAAAGCTAAAACTACAAAAATCTAGTTACTTAGAAGAGATTTTGAGAACATAAATATGAAAGATTCAGATTCTATGGAATCATTTTTTACTTGTGTTGTTGGGCTTGTGAATGAAATAAAATCACATGGGGAAACAATAGAAGAGAAAAGAATAGTTGAAAAAATTCTAAGGGTTTTGCCTGCTAAATTTGATCCTTTAGTTGCTATAGAGGAAACTAAGGATTTAACCCGGATGACAATGGATGAATTGCATGCATCCTTGATAAATCATGAATATAGGCTGAATAGATCACACACTTCCATTGAGAATTCTTTCTCATCTTAGGCTTCAATAAGCCTTGGAAGAGGTAAAGGTATATTCACTCCTATAAGGGGTAGAGGAAGAAACACATTTAGAGGACGCAACAATAGTCCTGCAAATCAAGGTGGAAGAGGACATAACAATGAACACTCTCAAAATCATTCAACTTGTCAAAGACAAGATAATTCACATGTTCAATGTCATTACTACAAGAAGTATGGTCATTACTCTTCTGAATGCAGAAAGAAACAACATGATCAAGGAAGAAAAAATCAAAATCCCCCAGAAAATTCTACAAAAAATTCTATGTTTATTGCATGCACAAAGATTGTTGAAACAATTTCTATAAAATCACCATTTGAATGTAATATGGTTCAAGAGAGTCCAAATGATATTTGGTATTTAGATTCTAGCTGTAGCAATCACATTTCTAGAAATCTAGAGTTATTTTCTAGCTTGGATAAATCAGTTACCTTAAATGTCACTCTTGGGAACAATAATCAAGTGAATATTATGGGAAAAGGGACTATTGACATTCTAACCAAAAAGGGGGAGAAAAAACTCATTCATGATGTTTTTTATGTTGTTGGTCTAAAGGATAATCTAATGAGTATTGGTCAATTAGTGCAAAAAGGATATAGAATTTATATGAAGGATAATGCATGTGTTATTCTTGATAAAACTCCTAGTACTCAATTGATAGCAGAGGTACAAATGACAAAAAAATGAATGTTTCTATTGAGGTTGAAACTTGATATCAAAAGTATTGCAATTGAAGCTTATCATATGTCAGAAAATAAACAAGCTGGAGCAACATTTAAGGCTGAAAATTCTCAAGATGCCTCTCAGAGTTGCTCCGAAAAAGCATAAATTGGAACTAAAGATGAACAAAATGATAGTGTGAATATTCAAAAAAAAAATCAGTCAGTGGTAAAGAATGAATCTTGGTTATGACATATGAGATTTGGCCATTTAAACTTTGGAGGTCTAAATTTGTTGCATAGAAAGAATATGGTTAAGGGATTGCCATTGATTCAAAAACTAGAAAGAGTATGTGAAGTGTGCATCTTGGGTAAACAACATAGAGAGACCTTCCCTATTGGAAAATCAGAAAGATCATGTAAACCTCTTGAAATTATTCACTTTGATATATGTGGACTGATGCAAACTCCTTCCATTGGAGGTTGTACATATTTTTTAACTTTTATTGTTGACTATACAAGGAAGACATGGGTCTAATTTTTGAGGCATAAATCTGATGCATTTGGAGTCTTTCAATAGTTAAGGGATCTTGTAGAGAAGAAAAGTGGTTACTACATCAAAATATTAAGAACTGATAGAGGTAGTGAGTATAGTTCTAATGATTTTCTGAATTTTTGCAGACAACATGGTATTCACAAACAATTTATAGCCCACTAGACACCTCAACAAAATGGTGTGGCTGAAAGGAGAAATAGAACTATCATGGATATGGAAAGGAGTGTGTTGAAGTCAAAGCATTTACCAAATCAATATTGGGCTGAAGCAGTAGCAACTGCTGTTTATATTTTAAATAGATGTCCAACTACAAGTGTAAGGAATTTGATTCCTCAAGAGGCTTGGAGTTGTAGAAAGCATAATGTTGCACACTTCAAAGTCTTTGGTTGCATTGCATATGCTCATGTTCTTGAAGAGTTGAGAAGGAAGTATGATAACAAAGGTGAGAAATATATTTTTGTTGGATATTCATAAGATACAAAAGCTTACAATTTGTTTAATCCAAATACAAGAAAAGTTATAATAAACAGAGATGTGCAATTTGTGGATAACGAAGCATGGGATGAAAGTGTAGAAAAAATAATAAGTATAGAAGCATCTAATTCACATGCTGATATGACTGATGAAGTGATAGAAAAAAAGGTATTCCTCAAGCAATACCTCCTTCCACTCCTGGACAAGGAACAAAATTTGTAGCACAAGCTACACCTTCTTCTATAGCAAGAGTCTCAAGAAATCAGTTTTTTTCACCCACACAACAAACTCCACAAGGAACACCAGCCATAACACCATCAAGAAGTCCATCAAACTCAGTTGATAGAAGCAACTCATCGGATCCTACATTGGCAAGCTTATTGTAGTGAAAAACAAGGAGTTTAAGAGATATCTATGAAGCTGATTTTAATGTTGAAACATCAAATTCATTTTTTTTTTTTTATTTTTTTTTAGAAGTTGTTGATCCAATGTTTTTTGATGAAGAAATTAAGGATGAAGCATGGGTTGAAGCTATGGATGAAAAGATTGAAGCTATTGAAAATAATGGCACTTGGGAGTTGGTGGATCACCCACAAAGAAAAGATGTTATAAGCATAAAATGGATTTACAAAACAAAGAATGACATGGATGGAAATGTGTTGAAGCATAAGGCAAGGTTGGTTGCTAGAGGCTTCACTCAATAGCCTGGTATTGATTACAATGAAAAAATTTCACCTGTAGCTCGCTTGGATACAGTAAGAAGTGTTTTGGCCATTGCAACCCAAAAGAAGTGGTTTGTTTTTCAAATGGATGTAAAACATGCTTTTTTAAATAGTTTTATTGAAGAGGAATTTTATGTTGAGTAGCTAGAAGGATATGAAATTGTAGGTCATGAAGGAAAAGTATACAAGTTGTAAAAGGTGCTCTATGGACTCAAGCAAGATCCTAGATCATGGTACAGTCAAATTGATTCTTATTTAATTAAGAATGGTTTTAGTAGGTGCAATAGTGAGCCTACTTTATATATCAAGATGGATGAAGAAGGTAAAATGTTGATAGTTTTTCTTTATGTAGATGATTTGATCTTTATGGGAGACCTTTCTATAAGTTCCTTTAAGAAAGCTATGATGAAAGAGTTTGAGATGACTGATTTTGGTCCTATGAAATATTTTTTGGGAATAGAAGTTAAGTAATTAGTAGATGGTATTTTTATTTCTCAATCAAAATATGCAAGTGATGTGTTGAAAAGATTTAATATGCACCAGTTGTCACATGACTAAAGTTAAGCAAGGAAGATGATGGTTCATTATTGATCCTAGATTGTTTAAAAGGATGGTTGGTAGTCTTATGCATTTGACTACCACAAGGCCTGGAATCATGTATGGTGTGAGCCTTATCTCAAGGTTCAAGGAGTATTCAAAAGAATCTCATTGACAAGCTAGAAAAAGGATATTGAGGTACGTATGTGGAACAAAGAACTATGGAATTTTATATTAAGCCATAGATGACTTCAAACTCATTGGATACATGGACAAAAATTGTGTTGGAAACATAGATGATAGAAAAAGTAATTTTGGTTATGATTTTCATTTTGGATCAGGGGTTGTATCATGGGATTCAAAGAAATAACCCATTGTCACTCTTTCTTTAGCAGAAGCAGAGTATGTGTCAGCCACAGGAGCAACATGTCAAGTTGTATGGATGAGAAGAATGTTAGTTGAGTCGATGCATAAACAAGATGAAGAAACAAAGATTTATTTTGATAATAACTCAACCATTGCATTGTATAAAAATCATATTTTTCATAGAAGAAGCAAGCACATAGACACTAGATACCATTTTATAAGAGAGCTAGTGAACAACAAAGAAATATTTTTAGAGTTTTGTAGATCAGAAGATCAATTTTCTAATATTTTCACTAAACCTTTGGAAAAATATTCATTTGAATATTTGAGAAGTTGTTTGGGTGTCTATGCTGAAGACAAATGCATCAGAAATTTTAGAGCTGTAAGTGAAGACAGATGCTCTAGAAACTTCAAAGCTGGAACTGAAACTAGATGCACCGAAACTTTTTGAATGAGGATTGGATGTGCCAAAATTTTTTGAGAAAAATATTTGAAATGAAGATAGATGCTCTGGAAATTTTTGTGAAGGTGGATGCTCCAGAAATTTTTGTGAAGATGGATGCTCCAAATTTTTTTTTGAGAAGAATGTCAACTAGTTGAGATTAAGGGGGAGTGTCAGAAATATAATCTCAACTTTCCCTTTCGTACCTATCCTCTCTAGCTCAACCTCTTTATCAGTATTAAATACATATTAATGGAAAAATTTTGGAGAAAAGATTTTGGGAGATTTGAAATGATTTGGCATTAACTTCTTATTTATCTCTCACATGCTTTATGGGTAGTAAAAATATTAATATTATATTCCTTTCTTCTCCACCGTAGCTTTTGGTTTTTAATACTGTTTGGTTGTCATTTTGTATTATGAAAAAGAAGAAGAAAGAAAGCAATGCAGCTTTGCAACAAGCAAGAACAAGGTGTAAGGAAGAAGACAAAGCATCGAAGTTCTGCTGTAATTATCAAGCTGAAATATAAATATGATATTTTGCATACTTTCTGTTGTGTTTAAATCTATGTGTTATGAGCAACATTTAAATGCTTTGCATTTGTTTCTTTTACTGTTGTATGAAATTTTTGTTTGTTGCTATGTTTTTATATTAAATCCTTTGCCCCTTTCCCCATAGATTTTTGAGACCATGCACTACATTCTTCATTGATTCTAACTAGTGTTTTATTTTCTTTATATTTTCATTTTTAACAATCCACTCTAATGCTTAGATTTTAACATTTTTAGTTCACAAGGATGCATTTCACCAGGAGGTATCCTAATGTTTGTGATAGGATGCTTTGCTATCTAGTGTTTTGCCTCACCAAAACACTAGTTATTGTAGGGTTTCTATAAAATCAGAGTTCTTGTGGAGCCTATTCATTAGGAGAGAAGGTAATGAATGATCTTGGCCTCTTGCCTTGATCTTTGTATCTTCGTTGCCTTGTATCCAGAATCGATAATTTTTTTGTACTCATGTTTTCGAAGGGGGATTTCTCTACATTTTGTGTTCTTTCCAAAGTTTTTTACACAGATTATTCCCTTGGTCATAGCTTTAGTAACTCTTTTAATGAGGCTTTTTGGGTTTTGTTGCCCCTTGAAACACATACTTAAGATCTCTCAAAACTAGAATTTCTGGGAGTTGCACTGCTTTCATGCTTTGGAGACATGTTGAAAAACCTTGCATTGGCCATGTTTTGATTTCGATTAGAGTTTCATTCTATTTTTCTACTGATGGGAGCATAGAGTGGAGCTCTATCAAAAGAAAATGAGTTCAATTCCCTTGGTGACATATCATGATATTCTAGTTCAATTTTGCTTTGTTCGCAAGCTTGTGAATTTCCACTCTTTTGTTTCGTAATAACCATCAAGCATTATTGTTTCCATCTTTCTTTTATTTGCAATATGCACTTGTATGGATGCATTTTTTTGCCAATATGTGTAATTGTAGTCAAATAGTACATGGTCTATTTTGTTCTAGAGATGTAGATGCAAGAGATTTTACAATTATAGACAACCTTTATCTTGCATATTTTATCTTTAATCCCTATGTGTTTACTGCTTCTATTTGTTGATATAATTTTCTATTTTGACCTTCAAAAGAAGAGTGGGGTTTTGGTTGCAAGTCTTTAAGTTTAAAAAAGAAAAATAGAATCAGAATTATGGAGACCGATTTAAAAACTACATAGTTGAATCTTGATAATTATGAAACAATCAAAATATAATTTCATGATGTTAGAAAATTATTCAATCAATGAAGATTTTTCCTATGTTAGGGGCTTCAAAATTATTCAAGAGTGTTTTGTTTAATTTATCACACTCTTTTTTAATCCAACTCATTTATCTACATTTTACAAGTATCAATTCACAAGAAATCATCTATCATGAGCATGAATGGTTAACTTAGATGATCTTCATTCAAATAAATCAAATAATATAGATAAATTTTGATTGGAAAAAAAACATACTATAATTCGTAGACATTAGCATTGATTTAAATCGCTTGATTTTTGCAAAATAGACGTTACATTGAAATTCTTTAGTTTTGGAATAAAATTTCTTTTGTGGTTTGTTCAAAGTCTTTATTTTATAATGGTTCTCTTGTCAATTCATTAATTTGTATGTACACTTGTTGAGGAGGTTTAAGGTGATATCTTTGTACTTCATGGATGTTTCATTGGACACTAAACACAGTGCATGTTTGTTGCTTTCCTTTTTGAAGCAAAGGTGATTTGGACTTGGGTTTTCTTTATGTGGACCGTGTACTCTATTAAGTATTACACTACAACCCTTTGGCAGATTTCATGCATTTTTTTAGATGAATAGGCACTAATCTATATTAATTATAAATATTAAAATACATATTCACAAAAAAAAATTGGGTGGTAAGAAGGCACACACTGAGAGTCAAATGGGCAATGCCTAGAAATCCAAAAAATAACCAGTCACATGTGCCTAGCCCATAAGTCCACGATTACAAACATAAAAAATGCCATTAAGTGGCCAAAGCAGTACCAACAGAGCCAGGAGGGTCTCTGTCATCCATTTTATTCCCCCATACATCGGCGGGGTCTGGAGTGACATCAGGAAGACGACCCCAACCATCATCAACTTCTTTTTATTTTTCTTTATCTTCCATTTCCTTGTGTCAGGCCGAGATTGTAAGTGCCAGATGTGGAAAACATTTGCCAGATTCTGGCCAACCAGAGCCACTACCAGGAGTATTATTAGAGGGCCACTTGGAACCGCCACCATTGCTCCCCATCACTCCTCTAGAGGGCCACCCCTGGCTATCCCGTGAAGGAGGATAATGAGACCATCAAGGAGGGTGGGAACCACAGTGAAGAGGAGGTTGAGAGCAAGGGCAAGTAGAGCCACTCCACTACCGGCCTTGAGAGGGCAACCAACCATGAGAGGAAGTGGGAAAAGTGGGCACTCGAGCCACAATACACGGGGCATTACCCCAATGATCCAGAAGCACCTGAAGGTAAGCCACCTCAAGTGCAACTTTTTTTTCTTGAACTTGAATTTGCTAAAGTGCATTAGAGCAAATAATAGCTTTAGAATACAAAGGAACATTTTTATCCATTTGGGTGTGAGCAAATATGCATGCATTTCTATCTTTCCAGATATTGAAGAGGATTTCCACCTTGAAAGTGTGTCAAAGCTAGGTATGGGTAAAATCAAGAATTTGGGTCCATGAAGAGGGGAAGTTTTGGCCAAAAAAAAATCTCGTAAAAAATGCGTATGCGTTATTAAAAACATGTATGTGTTATGCTTCGGGTACTCGAACCTAAAAAAATGTGCATGCATTATATAGCACACGCATTTTATAACACGTACAAGCCATTTATTTAAAAAATTAAATACCTTTTAGAAATGTGTTCGTGTTTTAAAATGCATACGCAAATGCTTACGCATTTCTAAAAAGTATTTAATTTTTTAAATAATCAAGAAAATGAAGAACACATATGCGTTTTGTAATGCATACACGTTTTTAAAAACGTGTACACATTTTTAAAATTTTGAATTCCCAATCCACATGCTACTTCGGTTTTAGGCTCGGGAAAGGCTTGGCAACCCAACCCTTAGCCTTTGACCTGCAACTAAAAAACTAAGAAAAATTGAAGAAGAATGTCCAACTTTGGCAATATGCATGATGGGCTTTTTTTCTAAATCAATCTATAAAATTAAAACCCATTAGAGAACACGATGTCTAGTTTCCAAATATATAATTTTTATTAAGATTGGATTATATTTGTTATTTTTTAATTAATTTCTAAGCAAACTAGTGCTTAAACTTGAAATATTATGTTTTTTTGTTTTTTAATAACTACTTTTTGGTTAAGTTTCTTGTAAAAAAATTATATGGCATCAATCTTCAGACAATTCTCTACACAATGGAAAAAAAAAGATTCAAATTTTTTTAGTTTAGGTTCAATTATGTTGTCTGTACATGTTGATTTTTAGAAACAACAATTAAGGCCAATAAAAATTCAATAAAAAAAATTATTCAAAAAAAAAAAAAATCCCTCATCAATTTTCATGTTGTTAGCTCTCTTTTCCCAAAAGGAATTAGCAAAATACTTTTATTTGGGTCAAAAAGTGGTGTCCGTACACATGCACGGTATGGTAAAACAATAGGGACTTTTAAAAAGTGGTTTTTATACATCCCTATCAAAATTTAATTTCTATCATCTGGGTATTTGAATAAATTACATATTTGGAAACTAGATTCAAAATTCAAACTTTCATATTATTGAATTTTTCCAAGATTCATTGTGTAAGTGCCTCAAATTTTCAATCCAAGTGTGAATTTTTTTGAAAAATAGCAAAAACACTTCCACTTTTTGAGCTTTTTGTGGACCCAACTTCTTGCATCAGCCCGTATATTTAGCAGGAAGTCTCAGTGAATCTCCCTGCATAACCATATTCTAAGAGAAGGGCTCTAGTCTGAAAGGCCAAAAGAAGTCATGAATCAAATTCCAAAACTGTCGAGCTCTGGTACAAAACTAGAAGAGATGCTTAAAAGATAGCTTTCCCACAAAAAGGGCACCGAGGGTCCTGGACCCCCAAGTGAAAAAGACGAGATCCCATAGGTAATCATTGGAAAAGAAAACACCAAGAAAAGTGGGCAAGTTTTGGCTCAACACTTGAGTTTTTTAAATATAATTTTATTTTGTTTTCTTTATAGGAGATTTGAGGCATTTCTTTTGTTTGGAGATGGCCGAGTTATGCAAATGTCAGCTGAATTTTTCTTTGTTAAATCATTAGAGAAATAAGACTTAAGACTTGTGAGTACTTCACGGATAATGATTTTGTAGGGGTTTCCATTTGTTATAAATTTTATACTTTGCAGTCCATGGTTAGGATTGATGAGGCATCATGGCATAGGAATTCATTGGTTTTTTTCATAAGCACTGAAATCACATTTTGAATTATTGCCTTCTTTGGTTTTAGTTATCCTTATTTATGTTTCCATTCAACCATCTCATTGAAGGTTTTCAAGTAATCTGACATTATGTATAATACTAAATGTTTCTCATGAATAAGAAATGATGTATGCAAGGGGAAGCCATGGATGAGAACTAAAAAATAAATCATGAAATATATACTTTTCGTAGGAGTGGGTGGTGAGCAATGGAACAAATTAATATAGAAAATGAAATCAGCATAAGCAAATATAAGTTGCAAGGGCTTTATATTAGAGGCCACAATAAGTTTAAGCTCGAAATAAACTAATGAAACTAAGTATGGATAATTTTGATGGGAATAGTGATTTTAAACAAATAATAAGACTTATCCTACCTAAACACTTACCTCATGTTGCTCATACTACAAAAATTATGTTAAAAAATTTAATCACTTCAATAGTGTCATTGAAGCTTGATGAAAGATTTGATTTGGCAAGTCATTTAAAAATTATCAAGAATTGTTTCATGAAATTTATGTGTTGATTTCATATGAGCAATTGCATGCTTAGGTTTATATGATATTCTTGATATGGATTTAATAAGTTTAAGTTATATTTTTGATGAATGAGTGATTTAAAAAAAATATTAAGTAAAAATATAAAATAGATTATTCAAAATAAAGTGGATGGTAAAAAGACACACCATAAAGTTTAAGTGGGATCAAGTCCAAATGAAAGGCAACAATTCAAAGGATTAAGTTTGAACATAGCATAAAAATTAAGTAGTTAAGGTAATTTTAGTTGGGGATTTTAATCATCAGGTTTCCCCCTAACATTATTAGGAATACGATTATCATCAATCGACTCACAACCAATTAGCACAAACTTGTCTTTAGGAGTATCCTTCAAAGGTTGTTGAGCACACATCAAAGAAATGACCAACTTTAATCAAGGAACCTTGATTTTCTAGTCGATTAGGAGTACCATGCCCATAAGAAGAGGAAAAAGGTGGACATGGGGACTACAATCAGCTATCGGTGGCATTATCTCTATTTCCCAAGGGTTGAGACAAATATATTGGAAACAACAATATTTTTTGGCAGATTAGTTTTCACCTCACCGATATCCTTGAGGAGAAGAGAAGGGAGGTGGGACTTTGATGATGCAAATTTTTTAGCTTGCACCTAAATCCACATAAACACATTATATAGTGAATCATAGATTTAGTTTATAGAGATAAATGAACATTAGTAAAACAATTTGAAAAATAGTAGCATTTATATCTTTCCAAATGCTAAAGAGAATCTTAAATTCAAAAGCATGCCAAATTTGGGTGTAATTGAAAGAGATACAAGCTTATTCCCCTAACAAAATCATATGCCAACAAAAGGAGTAGGTCTAGAAGGTTCGAAGAAATCATGAATCCAATTCCAAGCTTCTCAAGCTCTAGTGCTAAATCAGAAAAAAGATGTTTGAGTGTTCAGTTGTCCACAAAAGGGACAATGGGAATTAGGAACTCCCAAATGTGTTAAGAAATAACCAAGTATAAGGTCTAGATAAAGAATACCCTAGGGAAAGTGGGCCAATTTAGATGCAAGAATAAATGACTAGATAGCTTGGGATTTGAAATGCTAACTAGCAAGAAGACTAAAGTTGCTAATAATGGTTCAATTGACCAAGCATAAGAAGATGAGGAGAAAATCACAAATACCTTTTATGAGGCTTATAATTTTGAAATTACATGTCTGATTATACCATTTCCAATCCTTATACCATGGCTTGAATGATTTGACCCAAATTTTGTGAATCATTTGGGGAGGAGTAACACTAATAACAATCTAACAAAACTCCTAATCTTGGTTAGATAGCTCACATTTTATTTCAATATTTGGCCAATAAAGGAAAATATTAGTGGCTCTATGAATGAGATCTAGTAGAATGTGAATGCCTTGTTTGGAAATATTTAAGGCATGGATCTATGGCACTTTGTCTAGTAGGAAGTCTTAACAAGAAAGAACATGCGACTACCAAATAGATTGCTCGTTGATTGAAAGGCCATTACTAAAATCATTTCTTACCTAGAAAAGCCAAGGCTTCTAAGCTTCTTAGGATTTTTAAAGGATTTTAATGAAAAAAATGCCTTGAATTTGAATTGGCTTCCTCTCTACATTGGCCATCCAAAAGCACACTTAAATTGATATAATGCTTGATGATAATTTCTCAAGTTTCATTTCCCTCAAGAGCCCCAAGAATCTATTTAGCACATAGGGAAATACCTTTTCGATAGACCAAAAGAAACTATGCCACAAACATTGTGGGTAAGTTCTACATTTAAAAAATAATGATAATTATAAATGAGGAGATAGTTGATTCTAGATAATACAAATGTATTTATATCCAGTTAAGTAAAATTAAGTTGAAGGTAGAAGAGAAGAGGTAATGATCAAGATTAAAACAAAGATGTTATTTGGATTCTTCCCCTTTAGGAATATTGGAATTTATTATTATTATATTTGATTGCAATAATATTAAATTATAAAATTATTATATGGAAATAAATGAAACTCTTTATAAAAATGGGTTTTATATTTATAATATGTTTAATTAATTTAATTAAGAGGAGATAAGTTATGTAATTAAAAAATGAAATATAAAAAATAAAATAAATGCACTTAATTAACTTTGATGGTTAAAAAATAGTTTATTGTTTTGATCAAATTTTTTTTCTTTGCAATTCAAAATTAAAGCTTCTTACATGTGTTAGAAGTATAACAACTGTAGTGTTGAAAAATGTCATCGGGGACCTTTTCACACTTGTTTGAGCCCTCCTTGCAGAATTGAGCTTAATGATGCCTTGATTTAGTGTTGTAATGTGGTTGATGCATTCACATCAGGTCTCGGGACCTTGTGAATGAATTAACTCAAATAGTACCTTGCTAAAGTGTCGTGAAGTTTTGTAACACACTTTCACACATTTCTAAGGTTTTATTAATTAACTACACCTAATAAACCTCTTTTTAACCTTAATCCTACCTTATTTGGAGTGTTGTAAAGTGTTGTAATAGACTTTCACACTTTTCTAGAGTTGTCATTAATAATTAGGCTTCTTATGCTTTAATTGGCCTAATTTATCATCCACAAGCCTTATTTAATGTATCTTTTCGAGGATAATCCTGACACAAATCATTACCCAATCATAATTTAGGTATTTTAGGTTGAATGGCTCTAGACTTAGTGATTTGGGACACATTCGCTACCTTGGACGAATGAGTCCCACCTAGGTTTTTGGGTCTTGAACCTAGTTTCACACATTTCTAATCATTTTTAAATTTGGTACCATACATTATGCCTAATGGGACTCATTCAACACCTAGGAAAATGAGTCTTGTGTGGCCCAAAATTAAAATTAATTCAAATTTTTGGCAGGCTTTTATCCTCCTATATCTGATGTCGGCTTGTAGTGTTTTAATTTCAGGAATTCTTGCATAATTAAGTATTAATACAAGCTTCTTTCACTCATTTTACACCCAACAAGTAGAATGAGAATCCTCATAGAAAAGTTGAGTTCACAAGAGCATTCAAGAGAATTCAAGGGAAGATTATCAAGCTTTTTAGAGTAGCATTCAAGCATCAAGCATCATGTCAAGGACTTCATGCATCATGTTCATTTTGGAGCTAACAATTGTGATGTAGGGTTTTATGATTCAAGCTAGCATTTCATTCAAGATCTATCACCTTCAAGCAATAGTCAAGATCTACATCCATTAGAGAAATTGCATACATGTTTGCAACACTTCATTGATAGGGTTTGGTGAGTTTCAACATCATATTTTTTTCATTCATCATTCTCCATTCCTATTTTATTCTATTTCAAGGTTTGATTACCAAAATAGAGTTTGACCAAGGAAAACCCCTGTCCACTAACCCAACAACATTTTCCCCCCTCTTTAGTGTGTGATTTGTAGGTTTAAATTGAAGAAAAATTGAAGAGAAAGGTTGGAGAAAGTTTTCAAAGTGCATAAAGTTGTCAATTTTTTCATCAAGCATTGGAGAACATTGGAGAACACCTACACATACTAATTTATAGAGATTCGGATCTAGAAACTTACAAAATAAAATTGAGTAGACTGGGAAGAGTAGATTCAAACCTTGAAGTTATAGAAAACCCTAATTGGATTGATTTACCACTTCTGGTGAATGAGTCCTATTTTTGGTCAAAAATTAGGTTTTTGTAGATTCAGATACTCATTTGGAAGATTCTTGTTCCTACACAGAAACCCAGATTCTGGACTGATTCACCTAGCTTGGCGAATGAGTCCCACTCAAAATTAAAGGTAGAAATTCTAGTGTTTCAGACCTCCTTCCAACCATCTTCATATTTCCAGGTGCACACAATCCTTTCTATAGCTTTCTTTTCTATTTCATTTGCATCTTTAGATCAGTTAGTCAGTCATTGCATTAAACTAGGTTTTAGCATTCTACCTTGCATTGCATTTATCTTTCCAAGTTCTTACTTGGTGGTGAACCCCTCATTAGTTTATATTCATCCCCTAGGAAAACCCTCTTGCAAGACCTTTTTCTCCTTTGCATTGAGATCTCAAGGGTTTTTTCTTGAAAGAGAGTGAAAATTGTCATTCTAGGTCCTAAGTCCTAGAAAAGCCCACAATTTTCCACCTTTCAACAATAAAAATTGAAATGGGTTTCTCTAAGAATTTGACATAGCCACATATTTGACCTCTCACATAGAACTAACCTACATCACTTGAAACTTTTCTTTTCACCTACTATTAAAGATTGAAAATATTGAAAAATACCTTGGAGAGGTTACCAAATCACTAGAGTCAAGTTCTCCTAGGTCAAACCCTTGGAGGGTGTTTGATTGGGAAAAGGATCTAGGTTCTAAATCACACCTTTCCCAATTGGAGGATTACAAATAATCACAAATCCACTTGACTACACATCGTAATAGGAAGAGATAAAATAGTGGATTGGGGTTCTAATCCTTGTTTCTTTTTGTGTGTGGGTGTAATAAATGGTTTATGATTGCTAATTGACCAATTTTGAATGATGTAAATGAACTATGTAAGCTATGAAAATGCAATGCATTCTATTATGATTTCTGAGAAACTAAAGTTAGGTAAACAAAATTGGATTCCAAAAATGAAAAGGGCAGACAAAGATGCAGCTGAGATGTGAATTTGAGCTTGATCTTGCAGGTCTAGGGTGAAATGCACCTTGGACTATCCTTCTTTTTTAGAACTAAAAGTGTACGCCTCAAGACATGTTTGTAGCTTTTGTCTTCTGAGTGTTGTCAAAAATTTGTTTGTTAGTGAGAAAATGTAGATTCTATTACTTGTCAACTTGTAGGGTTTTGATGCATGAATAAACACACAATCTTCAATCTTCCTCCAATTCACTTTAGGTCTACAACCTGCACACACAAGAGGAGAGAGAGGGTTATGCCATTGAAATGATGAAAAAGGGGTATGATGTTATCATGTGGTTTTAGGACATAGAGCACACCTACTTCCCAATTTCATTCAAGGATAACCCTAGAGATCTCAATGCAAAGGAGAAAGAGATCTTGCAATAGGGCTGTCCTAGGGGCTAATTGTAAGCTAATAAGGGGTTTTCCACCAATTAAGAACTTGGAAAGACAAATGCAATGCAATTTGAAATGTAAGATGAAATTCTAAACATTGATTCAATGCAAAGTAACCCTAAATGACCTAGAAATGCAAATGAAACAACATATAAAACTATAGAATAAAATGTATGCACCTAGAAATCTAGAGATGACTGGAAGGAGGTCTGAAACACTAGAATTTCAGACTTTAATTTTGAGTGGGACTCATTCACCAAGCTAGGAGAATTAGTCTAGAATTTGGATCTATGTGTGGGAATAGGAAACTCCCGAATGGGTATCCGAATCTGCAAAAATCTGAATTTTGATATAAACTAGGAATCACTCACCAGAAGTGGTGAATCATTCCAGTTAGGGTTTTCTAAAGCTTCAAAGTCTAATCCTTCTATTGGGCATGTGTAGGATCATGATAGGAAAAAAATTGGTGATATGATGGGTATGTGTAGGGTATGTCATTGACGACTTTTTTTTTTACCCAAAATTGATGAAACGAAAAGGGTTTTTAAAAAAGATTCTTAGCTTTCCACCAATATAAATTATCCTTTACTTTTAATTTAATAAATAATTATTATTCATTTTCTATTTGTATTATGACTAAATTCTTGATTGACAGACTGATTGAAAAACATCTATAGCTTTCAAACAGTATCACATTTTTTGAGCCCAAGTCTATGCTTCGCATACTAAAGGATTAAAAAAAATGAATTTCATGAAGTTTTGACCAAGTTAAGGTGGTCAAACAGACGAGTTTTTATACTTTTTAAAAGTTGTAATAAAAAATTAATAATTAATTATTTATTTGGAAAAAAATTATAAAAAAAATATGCATCACATCAGAACATGAGCCCTCTACTTATATCTAAAATCTTATAAAAAAATATTATCATTTTATTATGGTTAGGGTGGTTAGACAAACACTTCTTATTTTTTCCCTAAAATTTATGTACTACTGCATTAAAATTTCAAATTTTCATTAAATAGATTAAAAAAAAACCTAGTAGTTTAGAAACTACATTCAATTTGCTATAGATTCTATTCTTACATATTTTGAAATAATATAGATAACTTATTCAAATTTTTATGTCAAGTTTCCTAACTCTGATTTTTCTAATTTTTTTGCCACTTAAGGGCCTGGTTTCTCCATGATGATCCTGCACATACCCTCTTCTCTATCTGCTATATCCTTCCCGATTGATTTCTAGATCTGAAACCTTGATTTGCAACCTGTAGGTGTTCTCCAATGTTCTCCAAGGCTTGATGACAATTTTGACAACTTTATGTACTTTGACAACTTCTTCCAATATTTCTCTTCAATGTTTCTTCAATATAAACTTGCAAATCACACACAAAAGAGAGGGAGAAAAGCTTGTGGGGTTAGTGGATAGGGGTTTTCCTTGGTCAAACCTTGTTTTGGTAATCAATCCTTGAAATAAAATGAAATAGTAATGGATAATGATGAATGAACAAGATATGATGTTGCAACTCACCAAACCCTACCAATGAAGTGTTACAAACATGTGTGAGATGGCTCCAATAGATGTAGATCTCGACTCTTGCTTGAAGGTGATAGATCTTGAATGAAATTCTAGCTTGAATCATAAAACCCTACATCACAATTGTTAGCTCCAAAACAAACATGATGCCTAAAATCTTTGACATGATGCTTGATGATTGAATGCTACTCTAAAATCCTTGATAATAAGCTATTGAATGATCTTGTAAACACTTGAATGCACTTGTGAACTCAAACTTGCTATAAGGATGAATACTTGAATGCTTGGGGTGAAAATGAGTGAAAGAAACTTGTATTTATACTCAATTATGCAAAATTTCCTAAAATTACAACACTACAATCTGACATCAGATCTAGGAGGGTAAAACCCCACCAAAAATTTGAACTAATTTTGATTTTGGGCCACACGGGACTGTTGATGTGTTTTTATGCACTTCTCAACACAGACAGCACGCAGGTGCACTACTTCTCTTGAAAGACAATCTTCCACAATCAGATTGCAGAACACTATCCCAAGGTCTCTAATGTTAGGTCTTGACAATGCTTGGAATATCTTAGTTGTTTGATGTGATTTGCTGCAATCATAAGGTGGTCTTACGGATGGATTACAAAGTGGGGAAGTTGGATTCTTGAAACAGAGTTCTTAAGATGGGAGAGTTGTTGTGTGTTCGCTGTAGGTTCAAATAGTAGTCTTGAACTCCATTTTTGTCATTGGATTTAGCTTTACAATGTACAATGAACCTTAGCATAGGTCACTCATTAAATAAAATGAAAAAGGGCAGGGAAGAGAGGAGGTTCCTGGATCTGCAACTAATTGTGAACAGTGATAATGGAGTCCCTACAATGGACAGCTTCTTGGAAACAATATTCCACTTAACCAGAGATCTCACCGTCTCATGGAATTTGTGCTATCTTCTGAGGTCTGCAAATGTATCATCTTTCATTCACCATGTGCATGCATGAACAAAGATGAAATTTTGGAGCAGCTTTGAATTTAAGTCCAAACTAACTTTACACAACTATCTACCATCAACAAACAGCAAAAAGTATGGACTAAGAAGGCATCTACACAGCAATAATTTTCATAACCACAAAACAACATTCCTAAAATCTACCAAAGCAAGAAAACAGCTAACTAGAACAGCAATAAAACCTAAGTTAAACATCTAACAATGGAGGTTGAATCAAGCAACATGTGAGAAACTCAGAAAATGCACCAAGTCAATGTATTTTCATTATAAATTTCTGCAGCATGTCTTTACAACAACTCAACTCCCTTTTCAAATGAGAGGAGAGCCCAATTTATAGTGCCCCAAAAGTCAAATGAATGGCTAAGATTAATTCTCACTGTGTGGCCAAGATTCATTACAAAATAGGGTTTCACCAACCCTCAATATATTACAATTTAAAAAATATTTGTCTCTTTCCTTATTTTGTCCTCTAGTGACGGTACTATAACAATTTTGTCCTTTAGCTAATTGTTGTTTTACTGTAGCTACTCTTTAGGGAGTTCTCTATCATCTATGGGGCTATCTTCCTACTTCTTTGAGGTTGTGTATTCCATGAATTTTAGGATGACCGGCTGGAGTTTTTCTACCTCAACGATTTCATACCGCAGCACTTGGTAGCTCCACTCTTTCACATGATCTTCCAGCCTCTTCCAGTCCTCATTGTACTTTGCACCTTAATCCCTGAACAACTCTGATTGATCAAAGGCATGGACAGTAAAACTCATGAATTCCACCGTCATTTCGCCAGACATCCCATCCTCCATCTTCTTTTGAAAGTAAGGTTTTACCTTCTCCAGATCCATCCGTACTGCAGGCATGTCATATTCCGTCATTAGATTGAGGTACTTGGCACATTCTACTCTGATCTCTTCGATCCATTTGATATCTAGGTCCACTTTGTTCATTATTTGTTCCAACCTTTCCTTTTGATTGTCAAAGTGTCGCCACCACACATCCATCAGCCAATGATCATCTTTGTTGAATGCAAGCTCCTTTTCCCATGTGGCCTTTGAAATCTAAAGGATAGCCTCGATCTTTGGGAAGGTAGAGTCGTATGTTGCAGGGAAGTCAGTGCATAGCTTCTTTGTGCCCTCCAAAGATTGCTGCAAGTCCAAGAACTTGTTGGCTGTCCGAACAGACCGACTAATTCCCATGTTTCTGACATATAAGACTTGTCAGAACCAGCTTTCTGTAGTCCTTTCCAAGTTCTTTCTCCTTTCCATCTTATCAATTTGTTCCTTGGACAACAATTGGGGGATGGTGGTGGACGTGGTAGGTAGGTCATCCACCAAAGACCATTGCTGAATGTAATCTTTCAAAGCAGCTACCTGTGCTTTGAGCTCATCTTTTGAAATCTTGTCCTGCTTTATCAAGTGTACCACCATGGCCACTGACTCCTCAAGATGCTCCATCTTCTGTTCTTTGATGGCAGTCCCTAAGTCGATGGTGGAGATGTTATAACTCACGCTAGCCTGGTCCACCATAGGGGCTACTATTTGCACAACTCGAGACCCAAAAGCATCCATCGTCACCCTAGATCAGATCTTAGGCTTCTTCTCCTTCTTTGTTGTGATCTGAGCTAGGGCTAAGATAGCCTCTAGTCTCGCCCTTGGGTCTTTTAGTATGGGAGTTTTCCTTTCGAGCTATTTTTCTAACCATTCAGGCACATCAGACTTTCCCTTAGGTGACTCACGATCATCCTCACCCCTCTCAATCAAGGCTTTTGTTATCTTAGCCTCCTAAACTCTCAATTCTTCCTTGGCAGTATCTCCCTCTTCATCATTAGAGTCTTGGATGAACACAAGGTGCTTTATGGGAGGCTTGGCAGATAATTGTTGTAGGGGACTTTCTTTTTCTTTCATTTCCTCCCCTTCCTTCTCCTTAGTTTGTTCAACCTCGTGCGCATGTTCCTTGAATTGCTCAATTTCGAGGCCCTTAACAGCTTGGGCCTCTCCCTCAGGTTTGTTTTCTTTCTATTGTCCTTCTTCAAGGAGCGACCCTTCTGCCTTTTTCGTAGTATCCTTCAGCTACTGGGCCATTTCTTCCTCTAGGTCATCATCAAAGGTCTACACAATGACCTTACCACCAGTGTTGTCCTCCTCATCCCTACCCTCAGAGGAACCAGATCCTTCTTCTTCATAGGCCACCCTATTAATAGTGTGATGTTCATATTCTGGGTGCTCGTGGTATTCATCGACCTCCTCTTCAAAGGGCTTCGAGGCCTCTTGTTCTTGCCTCTCCCACTCCTTAGAGATTAACATGGTGGCTTCCATAGCTAGTGGCCCTATCAGAGGTTGTGAAGGTTTGGCAGTAGTGAGGACCTGAGCTAAGGCTGCTTGAAGAGTGGGATCCATGAGGATCTGGGAGAGCTTGGAGGGGATAATTTGCATATGCTTGGAGAAGGCCTTAGGAAAAGTAGATGTGGGTATAGGTTTTTTCACCACAGCTAAAGGGAGCAACATGGTGGGTGACATAGCAGCAGAGGAGGGAGGAGTAGTTATGGCAAAGGAGAAGTCAATTATGATCATCGGTTCAGTCAGGGATGAAGGGGCAAGATGGATAGAGATGTCCACCACTGGTGGCCCAGATGTAGCGACCATAACTAGAGAAATAGGTGGTGCGACAGTCAGGGCAGGGAGAGCTAAGAGGGGTTCTAATTGATCTGTACCCTTTACTTCTTCCTCTTGGATTAAGGGTTGCTCCATGGTGCCCCCTGTTTGCTTAAGTCTTTTGGAGGGTGAGCCTCTTGTTTCTTTCCTTGTATAGACCTTGGGGTCAGGAGACTGTTCTATTTCCGTCTCCTTCCTCTTCTTAGACCTGGTAACTAGAGGAGACTTAGATGTCCCACCCATTGAAGTGGTGGTAGCAACATCGTCTATGGTACTTGGTTCACTCTTGAGCCCTTTGTACGTCAGGACCACCCCTTGTTGTTTTAGTTGGGCCACCCGTTCATCAACCCACTCCTTGGTATGGGACAAGATTGGCTTGGTTATAGTGTCGAGGTCATCGACCTCTTGCTCATCCTAGTCTATTGTTGGTATTGGTAGATTGGCAACTGTAGGGTACTTGGGGTGCATTATGGTGCTATCGTCTTCCTCGACCTGATCCGGTATGGGGAAAGACTACACCTTCCTTACAAAATGCATAGTCATCCGCATATAATGCCTTGCACATACCTCTTTATCATCTTGACAATCTCCCCAAAAGTCTTCAATGTGGTGGAGATGAGCGAATCCTGACCCTAGCACTTTCCTTACGTGCCCATATGGATCCATTCGAGGGAGAGCCGTGTGTAGATGAAAATGATAATATTTTAGTTCTTTCTCAGTGTTACCAACACATTGGGAAGTTTGTAGTTTATACATGCCCTGGCCAAGAGTCATAGGATAAGAGATCCCTACTATATGCTTGCCATTGAAGATTGCCTATATGTGTTGGAGCTGCCGAGAAAGCTCCAATAGGATGATTTGGTCATTGGGGTATTGAGGCAACTTGCTTAGCCTTTCGGTGAAGCTTTGGGCATGGATGTATGTAAACTTCGGGTATTGAATGAAGAGGAAGGCATATTGCTTAAAAAATGCCCGAGCACTGTGGGAAACTCTCCTTTCAAAATCTCTGGCGATCATTCTAACAATATGGCCGATGAAGGCATCATTCACTCTACAGTACTCCCTCTTGAAGTTTTGGTACTAGAGCTGGGGGTATCTATCATAGGCTTTGAGTCTTTGACCCTGCTCCTGATCGGGTGCCACAAACAACCCGTTGTACTGTCTCCGGTCTGCCAAGGAGTATATGAGATATGAATTCATATAGAACTTAGAACTCTTCTTCATGTTGACAAACTGCTCATGGAAGCAGTCGCTTATTATACCTCCCCAATACAATGTAGTCTTTGTGGTAACGTCATCATTCCCATGAAGGATTTGCTCAACGAAGTACACCATCCACCCTTGAAAGAAGGCTGCAGTGGGGAGGCCCATAACTCTGCTTAGCATTATGACCAAATCATGGTAGTCTTCATAGAAATCGCTGCGGAAGAGTTCGTTAGGAACCTTCGCGGTGCTGCCCCACTTTTCCTTGAGCCAATGCTGATTTATTAACTTCTTACAAACCGTAGGGTTAGCATCCCATGCCGCCTGACACTCCTCAATGGTAGGCATCTCCATTTCTTGAAATGTGGGAATGTGAAAGGTTTTCTTGATTCCTCCAACTGACATGTCTATGAGAATGTTACCGTCCCTGTCAACAATTGTCCTTGTGTTGGGATGATATGCCTGCCGACAGGCCATGACCAATTTAGGGGCCATGAGGGATGGGGGGAAGCCCACAGCTTTCGTGATTCCACTCTGCCTTATCAATCTTGCATTTTTTGTTGTTGGATTGACCCTGACCCTTTGTGTAAATTTGTCAATATTGACGTGGCCTATGTTGGTGTCGGTGATTTCTTTCCAATCCATGGTAACCTTTGAGGGAAAAGGCTCACCTTAGAATTGGTATTTCATCTGGTCTTTGTCTTCTTTTCCTCGAGGAGTTTTTCCTGACTTCTTGCCTTTGTCCTTTTCGATAGTTTCCCCCGAAGGTCCCGCACCCGATTCCATATATTCTGCAGGCAAAGGTGCAGTCAGTGCAACTGATAACGAAGGTGTTTATGTTAGTTGAAATCCCAAAGATGAAATCCATTTTAAGTAATCTATCAAGCATAACATGAACATTATCTCACAATATCATTGGCCTTTTGATTGAGATATTTTGAACAACCCGGGCCTGGAGGGCTGGGCCTCCCTGGCAAGGACGTTGTCTTAGAAAGGCCAATGGGGCGGTGGGCTCCGGGAGATTCTTTCCAATCAAATTTTGATAATTCAAAAGGTTTGCAATGAAGAAGACCAAAATTGAGCACGTGGGTCAAGATCAGATTTCAAATTTGGGGCCATTTGGATGGGTTTAGGGGCATCCAGAGGTCCCAGACTAGAAAGCCATCTAGAGATGGCCGTTTGGGATGGCTGAGCAGAAATGGAGTTCCCAGACAGGAACCCCGGGGTCCGGGGTCCGACAGGTCAAAGGACGGTCGACACTTCACCATCTTCAACTGACCGGGCTCAGAGGGTCGGGATGCTGTAGTGCTTTTGCCTTTTGGGACGGCAGTCGTCAGACAAAAGTCCAGAGTTTCAGGCCTGGGAGGGGAGGAAGTAGTCAGTTCATTTTAGTTTCAATCGGGCGGATGGACCTCATTCTGATAATAGCCAATCAGTGAGACATTACTCATTGTCCCGACAACTAGGAGTTTCCAGTTGGTGTGAAAGTCTCCCTTGGGGAAAGGTCTTGGCGAGAACCTTGTGTCTCGCCGATTAAGCATGTCGGCAGGAGTTTGTGCAGTGGGGAGATGTCCTGGCAAGATCTAAATGTCTTGTCGATCGACAGGAAGAATGCTCATTGGTGAGAGGTGTTGCCAACTTCCTCGTGTCTCGTCGAACAAGCATATTGGCAGGGGGTGATCTTTGGTGTGAAGTCTCTATGACCTCACAAGGTCCTATCGACCCTTCCCCCGGTGTAAGGTTTGCACTTTTGGCGAGAGGTCTCGGCGACTTCCAAATGTCTCGCCGACCCTTAAGAGGCAAACTGAGCCCGACTTTAGTGTTGGTTGTTGGGTTTTAATTTTAGCGGCAAAGATGAGACAGAGCTCCAGAGGCTGGGGCCTGGGAGGGGTGAGGCTGTTTTGAGTCCAGATTGGGATTTCAGTGGAGAATGGAGGCTCGGGGCCCAGAGGGCAGAGTGATGTCAGGCACTCGTCGTTTGCAACGGCAAAGACCGCATGAAGCTGCCAAGAGAAATTGATGTCGTCACAATGTCCTGGCGAAGGCATCATGTCCTACTGAAGATAAAGAGCCTCGGTGTAGTATTCCAAGTCGGCGTAAGGTCACAGTGAAACAAGAATGTCTCGCCGATGAAGAGTTCCATTAGCATAACCTCTTGCCGACATTATGAAGTCTCCCCGAAAAGATCTGGGCTTACCAAGAGAAAGGTTTTGCTATGAAGTCTTGGCGACTGTTAGGAGTCTCACCAAAAGCAAAGGCTTTGGCGAGAGAATTATAGTGTCCTGGCGAAGCAAATGTATATCGGTAAAGCTACTAAATCCCACCATGACCTCTTGGCGACTAGGGCATGTATCATCGACTGAGTAGCTTGGGGAGAACAAGGTGCGGAAATCCGGATGTGGAATCATGTAGACTTGGGCCCAAGAGAGCTAAAGGATATTTCAACATTTCTAGTTTGCCCCTAAGTTCTCAACCGGTGGAGGGAGCGTCCGGGTCCGAGGGCCATGAATGCTCCTGCGAAGAATGGCTGTGTGGGGATAAAGTTCTGAATTAATCATGAGGGTGCTACGTTGGTTTTCTCAATTTTTGAGGTCATAGGTTTCGGTTGTGATGTCATGGTTCACCATTTATATGTTGTTTTAATTGTTATTGTTCATTTTAATCCCTGGAAACCATGAAAACACTGTTCGAGAGGGTGAACGGAGAACCTACCTTGAACCCTCGATGTAGCAAGGCATGGAATCCACCAGTGGTCGGTAAACATAGGTAATGAGCAATGATCGATGAAGGTTTTGAAGACAGAAGACTCCTATGGCAAGCTCTGATCTCTCTCTACAACATCGTCAAGTGAAAATGATAGACCTAGGCAAGCAATTTATACCCCTAACTGCCATTAATGGCCCTATTAAATGCAGGTACGACGAGCAAGGAAGTTGGTGATTTTGAATTCACCGATGGGGGCGGGAAACCCGAGGTTCGGCAACCAGGAAGATGCAGGACGATAGCCGTTTAGCAAGTTTCACTCAGAAATCCCCGGTGGCGAAGGGGAGGTCGGGGCTCGAAGGGCTGAGCTCTGCCCGAGATCTGCTGTCAGGAATGGTGAAACACTCGAGGAACCCGAGAAGCAGAAGTCCAGAGTCTCGGGCCCAAAAGGTTTGAAAGCAGCCGAAACTAAGAATTTAATCAAACATAGAATGAGGGTCTGGACGCCGAGGTCCGGCAAGGCGCAAACCATCCACCGTTAATGAACGACAGACACAACAAGGAAACTTGGTGAAGGAAATCTGCAGGGCCGGGCCTGGCAGGGCCTGGGGCTGCTGGCAGAGGAAAACTGCCAGGGAGTCCACGCGAGGCACCATAACTTGTCAAAATTAAAAAAAGGGGGAGGTGCGGTCAACTTATGGTGAGACATTAAAGTCCACATTGACCACCTGGGACACCAAAAAAAGGGGCACGCAAAATGAGGCAGCAACAAAATGACCCGACAAGGTGAAAGAAAAAAAGGGTCCCCATTCAAAATGGGGCTTGTATGCCAAGCGCACAACAAGGACTCATTCGCCCAAGGTGGCGAATGAGTCCCATGAGGCATAATGTATGGGACCAAATTTACAAATGCTTAGAAATGTGTGAAACTAGGTTTAGGACCCAAAAACCTAGGTGGAACTCATTCGCCCAAGGTGGTGAATGAGTCCTAGATCACTAAATATGGGTCCATTCAACCTAAAAATTGGTATGTGCAGGATCATCATGGAAAAATAGGCCCTTAAGTGGCAAAAAACTCAGAAAACTCAGAGTTAGGCAACTTGATGTAAAAATTTGAATAAGTTATCTATATTATTTTAAAAATATGTAAGAATAGAATCTATAGCAAATTGAATTTAGTTTCTAAACTACTAGGTTTATTTTTTTCTAAAAATCTATTTGGTGAAAATTTGAAATTTTAATGCAATAGCACTTAAATTTCAGGGAAAAAATAAGAAGTAGGTGTTTGTTTGACCACCCTAACCACATTAAAATGATAATATATTTTTATAAGATTTTAGATATAAGTAGAGGACTCATGTCTAGATGTGATGCATATTTTTTGTAATTTTTTTCCAAGTAAATTATTAATTATGATTTTTTTATTACAACTTTAAAAAAATATAAAAACTCATGTCTAACCACCTTTACTTGGTCAAAACTTCATGAAATTCAATTTTTATTTTTTTAATCCTATAGTATGTGAACCATAGAATGTGACGCATGTTTCAAATTCAAAAATTGTGATACCGTTTGAAAGCTATAGATGTTTTTCAACCAGCCTATCAATCAAGACTTTAGTCATAATTTAAATAGAAAATGAATAATAATTATTTATTAAATTAAAAATAAAGCATAATTTATATTGGTGGAAAGCTGAGAATCTCCTTTAAAAACCCTTTTTCTTTTCATCAATTTTGGGTAAAAAAAAGTTGTCAGCCACATACCCTACACATACCAATCATATCACCACTTTTTGGCCCATCATGATCCTACACATACCCAGTACATTTAACCCCCACTTTAGTGAGAGGAGGAACTTGCTTCAAACTCACACTAAAGTATACCAAATGCATTAACATTGGAGTAAGATAGGATGAACAAGATCAAGAGGGTTTCAAACATGTACCAATGCTAGTAAGATAGGACGACCATGATCAAGAGGGTTGCGCAAGCCCCCAAGACCAAGGTCCTATGGAAAACTATCATAGGCACAAAAGAACACACATGAAAATGATATAACGAGAAACAAAAAAGAACAAGAATACAATGTTAAGGACATAAAGAAAATTAAATAAAATGAAAAAGAAAAGGGGCGGATCAAGCTTTGACCGTTTGTCTAACACGATGTGGATAAGATCTAGGTGGTTTGTCCGAAAAAAATGCATACTCACTTTGAGAAAACAAAACTTTAGGCTGTATGTTGGGTGAGAAGTCCAAGAAGGTGAGACACATACACTCATGGCTGGTATGCACTCACACACATGTGAGTGGCTAAGGGAAATCCATGCCCTCATTCATCTTACCATCAAACCATACCAAATTTATACCTCCTGACAACTTTAATAAGGTGCCACACAACAAATGAATTTCAAGCTTCATGAGACAAGAAAAACTTTGTATGCTTGGAGCTCATGAACAAACAAGATGAATCTACAAGCATGCAAGCTGTGTTATGCAAGGTGGCCATATAATTGAAAATGAAAAATTAAGGAATGTTCAAGGGAGTCTTGCTTAGTTCTTATGAGGTCTTTAACTTAGGGAACATTGTGCCTGATGTCTCCAAGAGAGGACCAATCAAAGAATAGAAAATTCACAACTTAGGGGATGTAGTGTGTCACATCAAGCCACTAAGAGGAATTTAATATGCTAAGAGAGATCGTGCTCTTGAAGGAAATTATACCCAATGTTATCCACAAAGTAAAAAGACTGCACCATGAAACATGGAAAGAAAAATGCAAAAGAATAATGTCAATGTATGCCCCCACTTTAAAGAAATTGCTAAACACCATACTATGAGAAATTAATTTAAAGTAGCAAATGATAAATGTTAACAATAAAGAAGACATGAGTGCTAACGTAGAAAGCCCTATACCAAGTCATACGTTTCCAAGTAAAGCTATGTCATGCAAAAGAAAAGGAAAAGAGAGGGGTTGCCCCCAAAATGAAAACACCAAACACATAAGGGATCTATGGATTTGGGGTCAGTATGTTCTTGCTACAATGTTTTTAGAGAGCTCAAAACTATCATCATTCCCCAAATATACATAGAATTGGAAGAATGACACAAAGAGAATGAAAAAAAAAGAATTTTTTTTTGGGTCAACATGGAAGAGACATGAATGTCTCGACGCCTTGTGTCATCCCCGAAAGGAAAACACAAGACAAAATAAAAAGAAAAGGAAAGGCCTTTTGGGTCAACATGGAAGAGATATAAATTTCTCAATGGACCTTGTGTCATCCCCAAAAGGAAAACACAAGACCAAAGGAAAAATATAAAAGGCGAAAAGATAAAATATTTACAACATAGAAGAATGAAGGTACAAATAGAGGAATGTCATGAAGAGAGAGAGAGATACATGAAACAAAACATTATGGGGGATCACATTACACACATGCAATCATAAATTTAGAAAAATGAAAAAGAAATGATGCAAAAGACTAGAAAGGCACATGCGATTCAACCTAAAGCGGGTCATCCACATCCAATCTCAGTCTGTATAAATGGAAGGTGGACTTGTACTAGCCTAAGGGACAACAACAACTGCATTACTAAGACAAGGCTATCTACCTCTTTCCCCCACTAAGTGCAAGACAAGATGATCCAAGGTAAGTGATGGGAAAGATCATGTAATGGTAGAATACAAGATTCTACAACTATTACATGACAAGGGGTAGGAAGGGTATGTTATACAATCATTGGATAACAATTATTTTTATCAAAGTGATATTTACTCAAGATGATTTTGAATGAACGATGCTCATCAGTACTATGTCCAAGAGTTTTGTGGTATAAAAAATGTGGAACATTTACATCTTTAGGATATAGTATTAGCTTGTCTTTCATAGGTGGCAATAGTATAAGTCCTTAGTTTAGAAGTATTTGTAATTTTCTTTCACTTTCAGGTGGTGGACAAGGGAACTTTAATTTCTTTAGTTTGTAGGGTCTCTTGCACTTGCTAGATTCACCAACTTCTCTAGTTGAATGTTGAGGAGGAGGACCTAAGGTGATCCTGTCATCCTTGTCATCATTATGAATCATTGGTTGTTCTTTAGGAAGAAGGACATCTATATTAGGCGGAGGATCTAAGATAATCGTACCATCACTACGAAGCCTTAGGTATTCTTTAGGAGCACTTATGTTGAGAGAGGGATCTTGATATCCTATCCCTTTGGTTGCTTCAATTGGTATTTGTTCTAGGAGTTGATGAATTTCATGCTCACTTGTTGTATCAAATACTTGTTTACTCAAGATTGTGAATCCTTTTCCACATGGACCTCTTCTAGGTTGATAGGAGTATCCGTCACTTTTTTAACATAGAATGGTTGAGTGTTTGCTTGGTTAGAGGAACTAGGTTCACCTATTAGAGGGAACTTCAGTTCAATTCTTGTGTCAAATTCAGGATGTAAATAAGCAAACATCTGAAGAGCTCGTATTGTAGGGGGTGTTGGTTGTTTCATTGATGGATAAAAGTATGCATTGGCTTCAAGGTTGTTAATGAAATCATTTAGGAACTTATTCATGTTGTCATCATCTTCTCCAATGATGTCAACATCACGAGGAGGACATGCATTAGGAGTTGAAGGAGCATGAGTCTGTTTGATTTCATTAGGGTCATGTCCAAAAGCACAATTTGAGACATCCACTAAGGATTTCGTGGACATCCATAGTTTTCCAAAGAACATATCCATGATGAAAATTTCATATTCTAAACTATGCAACAATGTGAAATGAAATGCTCGAGATGTAATTTTGAATTTAAGCAATGCATAAGATGAACTAATTTAAACTAGATGCAATGAATTGAATGAAACAAAAGATCTGTAAACTTAATAGAAAGTTAATAACAAGTAGGAGCTCAGAAATAGTTCTTTAAATGCCAGAAAGTATAGTGTAGAATGTGCATAGGGACTAATTTTCCCAAGGTGGCAAATGAGTCCCAGTAGGGATTTTTTTTTTCAAAAATTTCAGAAGTTTTCAATTGATTTTTATGTTGCTTATACTGTATGATCTATATTCTAAGTGAAAATGCAGATTTTTTTTTTCTTTTCAATGAAATGAGATGCAAACATGCAAGCTATATGATCTTGCACTAATGAAAAATTAGAAACCCTAGAATGCCAATTAAGCAATGCAAACTCTAATGCAATGTTAATGCAAGCCAAATCTAGGATGATGATGCACTCTAAATCAGAATTTTAATGTTCTAAATGCAAGTTCACAAAAATGAAATGAAGAAAAAGTGGTATGGTGATATCATATGGTTTTAGGACATAGAGCACACCCACTTCCCAATTTCATTCAGGGATAACCCTAGAGATCTCAATGCAAACAAGAAAGAGATCTTGCAATAGGGCTATCCTAGGGGTTGATTGTAAGCTAATAAGGGGTTCACCACCAAGTAAGAACTTGGAAAGAAAAATGCAATGCAAGTTGAAATGTAATATGAAATGCTAAACCCTAATTCAATGCAAAGTAACACTAAATGACCTAGAAATGCAAATGAAACAACACAAAAAACTATAGCATGAAATGGATGCACCTAGAAATATGGAGATGGCTGGAAGGAGATCTGAAACACTAGAATTTCTAACTTTATGCTGAGTGGGACTCATTCACCAAGATAGGTGAATTAGTCTAGAATCTAGATTTCTATGTAGGAACATGAATCTACCGAATGGGTATTGGAATCTGCAAAAAAATGAATTTTGACTAAAACTGGGACTCATTTTCCAGAAGTGGAAAATCAGTATAGTTAGGGTTTTTTAAAGTTTCAAATTCTAATCCCGCTCTTCTTCATTTGCTCTGTCCTTCCTAATTGATTTTTGGATCCAAAACCCTGATTTGCAATCTGTAGGTGTTCTCCAATGTTCTCTAAGGCTTGATGACAACTTTGAAAACTTTATGTACTTTGAAAACTTCTTCCAATCTGTTTCTTCAATGTTTCTTCAATCTAAACCTACAAATCACACACAAAAGAGAGGGAAAAAATGTTGTGGGGTTAGTGGATAGGGGTTTTCCTTGGTCAAACCCTGTTTTGGTAATCAAACCTTGAAATAAAATGAAATAGTAATGAAGAATGATGAATGAAAAATATATGATGTTGTAAAGTTCACCAAACCCTATTAATGAAGTGCTACAAACATGTGTGAGATGGCTCCAATGGATTTAGATCTTGACTCTTGCTTGAAGGTGATAGATCTTGAATGGAATGCTAGTTTGAATCATAAAACCCTACATCACAATTGTTAGCTCCAAAACAAGCATGATGCATGAAATCCTTGAAATGATGCTTGAATGTTGCTCTAAAATGCTTGATAATCAGCTCTTGAATGCTCTTGTAAACACTTGAATGCACTTGTGAATTCAAAATTTCTATAAGGATGAATACTTGAATGCCTGGGGTGAAAATGAGTGAAGGAAACTTGTATTTATACTCAATTATGCAAAAATTACCGAAATTACAACACTACAAGCCAACATCAGATCTAGGAGGATAAAACCCCACCAAAAATGTGAATTAGTTTTGATTTTGGGCCACATATGACTCATTCACTCAAGGTGGAAAATGAGTCCCATCAAACATAATGTATGGGACCAAATTTTAAAATGCTTAGAAATGTGTGAAACCAAGTTCGGGACGTAAAAACCTAGGTGGGACTCATTCACCCAAGGTGGCTAATGAGTCCCAAATCACTAAATATGGGGCGATTCAACCTGAAATACCTAAATTATGATTGGGTATTGAGCTACGTCGGGATTATCCTTGAAAATATGCATTAAATGAGGCTTGTGGATGCAAAATAGGTTTGGAATTAAGGCATAAGAAATCCCAATTATTAAATAAAACCCTAGAAAAGTGTGAAAGTGTGTTACAACACTTTACAACACTTCAAATAAGGTAGGATTAAGGTTAAAAATATATTTATTAGGTGTAATTAATCAATAAAACCTCATAAAAGTGTGAAATTTTGTTACAACACTTCAGCAAGGTAGAATTTAATTTCATTAGTTCACAAGGGCCCAAGACCTAAGTGAATATGTTAGGCATATTACAACACTAAATCAAGACCAAGCTAGGGGGGACCTTTTTCTGTCATTACAACCATATAAGGCTTGCCTAAGTCAAACCCCATGTTGGTATTTCTACCTCTACAATGGAAAATTATGATGAAAGAGAGTGTATCCTTGGTTGGATAGCGGCTAATTGATAAAAAGTAATGAATTGACAACTTTTCTACAACTCACCACTCAGATATGATCTCCTTGATGGATTGAAGTCACACTCATCACCTTCAAGGATCAGTTGTTGCTTGACTTGAATTGATTTGATCATCTACAAGGGTTATTACACATAATAAAATGCATGTAAACATGAACACAAACTCACATTACATATGACATGATGTTTGAATGATGAAACACTACAATAATCTTGATAATTTTTCTCTTGATTACTCTTGAAACCTTTTTAGGATCTCTAATTTTCTCAATTAAAGTGCTAGTTCTTGTTAGGAGTAAAATGGTAAAAATACCTTGTATTAAGTCTTCTAATTTCCTAAAAATCAAATGCTGACAGTCGACAATTGAAATTGAAAATTCAAATAATAAATTACTGACTCTGAGATATTCAAATTTGGAGCCAAAAATTCTAGTCTAGGGCGCAGTGCGCCCTAGACTAGATTCCTTCTTTTTCAAAATCAAAGTGTTAGGGGAAAATATTAAATGCATAATTTGATTTCCCATGTTTGACTTTTCAAGAATGTTTATAAAATTGGCAATTAATGCATAATTGGGTCCAAGCACATAAGGGGAGCTAAACCTAATGTGAAATTGTCAAGAGCGATTGACACTACATTTAGCCTCCACTTCAATGAGAGTATGAACTTAAGCTCAAACTCACACTAAAGTAAGAATATGTCAAGAGGGGTTCAATTATCCAAATATTAAAGAGATATGATGACATTGAATATAGGGGATGTGCTAGCCTCCAAGGTTCTAGATCCCATGACAAGACAACATAGGGACAAAGGAACACACATGTTAATTGAAAATGCAACATGACAACACAAAGCATGCATGACAAAGACACCACACATAACATAAACACAAAGAAAAAACAACACAAGTACAAAATCCTAGATGTAAAAATCTATTTTTTTCAAACCATTTTGATTCTATAGATCACCCAAGGATATAAGAGAAGAGCATACTACATTTTAGGAGAATACAAATGCAAATTGATTAGCCCACTTCTCCCAATCTATCAAAAACTAAAAGATATATCCTAACTCCATAACTTTAATAACATGTTAGAATTTATAAAATACATTTAACCTAGAATCTAGTGCAAGGATTAGATATAATAAAATATTAAATATACATGATCAAAGATCAAAATAACATCACAAAGTTAGTTTCAAGAGACACATGCAAATTATTAAGAGACACATATATGTAGTAAGAAAGATAACATAAAGAAAATCTCACAATAACATTAATCAATATTCTATATGAATAAGAGGAAAGAGATAAAATAGATATAGCCTTATAGTTCTAAAAACTAATAAGGATGCAAAAAAAGTAGAAAACTTAAAAATATAGGATTACCATCTATGTTTCCAAATCCAAGAGGAAAATGAATAAGAAGAATCCCATAAACAAGGAGAATATGTGTGATATCATTATCATATCCTATATAAGTAATCATTTTTTCTATTTAAGAGAATATAACATATCCAAAGTGAACGAACTACAACACTAAAATGGATGCTAGTGACCTAAATTTATTGAATATATATAGATTCATTCGAACTAAAATAAATTTTGACCATAAAATTTCTAACTATAAGTGTTAGATATATACATTTGTATCATCACTATGGTTCTACTTAACAAAAAAGAAAAAGTATTTGAAAAAATGAGTGTTCCTATCACATATGCTCTTGTAAATAACATTTTTTGTAAAACCTCCAAAATTCCAATTTGTAGATCTAAAACCATACAAAAACCATTTAAATTAATATAAATAATATATTATTTATATTAATTTATGGTTTTTGTATGGTTTTAGATCTACAAAATGGATTTTTTTATTAATATTAATTTATGGTTTTAGATCTACAAAATGGAATTTTGGAGGTTTTTAAAAAAATGTTATTTACAAGAGCATATGTGATAGGAACACTAATTTTTTAAAATATTTTTTAATTTTTTTTTAAGTGGCACCATAGTGATGTTACAAATTGTAACATAGATTTTTGGCTCCCTAATGTTTTCTTACACTTCTAGGGTTTTTCACCTAAAAGGAGAAAGAAGGGTCAAAATGCTCATGTCTACATTCAAAGTCAATGCAATATGGATGGAATATGGATGTAATATGCCTAGATGCAATGTTTGAATGCAAGAAACTAATAAGATTGATTGATTAATGAATGGAAACTAAAGGAAAACAACTTGTTTGAAAGCACATTGTGTAATACAAAACACCTAAAAATGAATGCAAATATAATAGAACTTGATGAAACTGAAAGTGTGCACCTAGAATATGGATGAAGACTGGAAATGAATTCTGGAATGCTGCTGAAGCTGATTTTCAGGCCTAGTGGGACTCATTCGCCATTCTAGGTGAATCAGTCCTAGTTCTGCAAAACTGTTCTGGAACCTATTTCAAACAAAAGGGTATCTAAAAATGCAGAAAACCAAAAATTGACCTTGGAGTAGGACTCATTCGCCACCCATGGTGAATGATTCCACTTTTGAATTTGAAACAAAATATTTTGGGCACCTACTTGCTTTCTATCATTCCTAGGGCTTTTCACCTAGAAGGAGAAAGGTGGGGCCAAAATGCATAGGGTTTCATTCAAGATTAATGTGAGAATGGATGGGAAATGAATGTGAAGGTTGTGTAGATGTGTTTGAATGCTTACAAATGAAAATAAATGAATATAATCTAACCTAAAGCAAGATGCTGGAAAACACAATGTTGATTACAAGTATGAACTAGAAACTTAAACAAATGAGAACAAAAGTTGATGAGACTAATCAGAGTGCACCTGGAGGATTATTACTATTGTTGGAGGGTTCTGGAATCTTTCTAAAGTTACTATTGATGGCCACTAGGACTGATTCACCATGCATGGTGAATCGGTCATGCTTCTGGTGAAAAGTTCTGGAAACAGGTTTATGACTATCGGGAGCTAAATTCTGACAAAAATAATTTTGTAGACCTATAGGTGGGAATCATTCACCATGGGTGGAAAATTAGTCCACCTACAAGGATCTACAAAATTAGGGGTTGAATCTGTGGAGCTAAATTTGCAATTCTGCTCTCTACAGGTGTTCGCTCCTGAAATTGTCAGATTTAGATCTAAAAGTGGCTTTTTGTTGATTCTTTGACTTTAATGATGAGGGGATGACTTGAATGAATTTTCAACTTTATCTTCAATTATTTCTAATCTTCCAAGAGACCTAAATATGCAAACACAAGAAGAAAAGAAGAAATGTTGATTGTTAGGGCATGGGGGTTTGCCTTGGTCAAACCCCATTTAGGTAATTAAACCAAAATGATGAAAGAAAGGATTGAAACATGCAAAAATGGAGTTGATTACCTTGCCATGATGATTGATCTTGAAAGTCTACAACATAACATGAAGATTCAGCCCTTGAATGCTTTAGAAAGCTAACTTGATGTCTTCTAATGAAGAAACTGTAGCTTGCTTGACTTGGATGAGAAAATAGATGATGAATTAATGATGAGAGATGTAAACATGAGAATGTTCCCTCCTAAAATGAGGATAAAAACACTTATTTATAGAAAGTTATGCCTTAGTATCCCGATTATACCTCATCACAGGCCGACATCAAGTAATTTTGAATAAATCCCCGAAAGGAAAATTTAAAATATTTTGAATTTGGGGCCAAGGGGACTCATTCGCCACCCATGGCAAATGGGTCCCACCTAGGACCTAAAAAGAAGTGTTAGGAGATATATTGAATTTAATGTTGTTTGTCAGGTTTACATTCAAAAATGTACTTAATTAAGTCACATGAGGGCATAAAGGGGTCAAATAAAGCATAAGAAAGGTATAAATAAGGAGATTATGCCTAGAAAAGCGTAAAAGCTTGTTACAAGACTTTACAACACTTCAAAATAGGACTTGTTGATGAATAAAAAGGAATATTTAAATGATTTATAATAAAAAGAGTCTAGAAGAATGTAGAAATGTCCTATAACACTTCACAACACCTTCACAAGACATTATTAAATGCATTTTATTTAGTTTGTAAGAGTCCAAGACTTAGTGTGGATGCATAAAATGCCTCACAACACCTAAATCAAGGCCTCATTAAGTCCAATTACCATGAATTATTCCCATGTCAAGCAAAGGGTCCTTTTTTCTATGACACCAAATTTCTAAATATTCAACGGTGGAATCCAGAGCTTTTGGTCTACACTTTAGACTCCTCCAGGTGTCCGCTTCCAAAGCTTTGATTTCCACACTTGAAAGTGAGTTTTTGTTGATATTTTGACTTGGAAAATGAAGAGAATACCTAAACAACTTTGCAACTTGATTCTTAATGATTTCCAAGCTTCCAAGAGACCTAAATCTGCAAACACACAAGACAAGAAAGAAAAATGTTGAATGTTAGGGCATGGGGGTTTGCCTTGGTCAAACCCCTTTTAGGTAATTAAACCAAAATGATGAAAAAGGGTAATGAAACATGCAATAATGGAGTTGATTACCTTGCCATGATATTTGATCTAGAATGTCTGCAACAAAACATGAAGAATTTTCCCTTGAATGTTTGAAAATTGAGCTTAATGATTTGCAATGTTAAAACCCTAGCTTGCTTGAGAAGATAAATGATGAATGAGTTGTAAAAAAATGAGTTGAGAGATGTAAATTAGGGCTTAGAAGGTTGTATTTATAGGAAATTCTCCCAATTTACTCGTAAATTGGATCCCTAAGGCTGACATGTGAAAATAATAAACTTAAATTTCACTTTTTCCCGCTCAAAGGTAAAAAATGAGCCAAATGGGACTCATTCACCACCCATGGTGAATGGGTCCCACCTAGATGGGACTGATTTTCCATGGATGGCGAATGGGTCCCATAGGGATATTTTAACAACTAGGATGTGAGGAGATAAGAAAATAAGGTTTAAATTGCAACTTTGTTGGTTATTTGATCAATTTAAGCCTCGAGATGCACAATATAGGGTAATAGGGGCCTATTAGTGATGATGTAAAGAGTAATTGGGGCTTGTGACACAAAATTCAATGTGAAAGTGTGATTAAATACACCTTACAACACTAAAATGAGGTCCACATAGCCTAGGAAGGCACTAGAACCAATGTGAATGTGCAAGACACATTACAACACTAGTTTAACATTAAATTTAATTCGCAATCCTTCTAGATTGATGTGATAATGCAATTAAATTCATTTTATAATGTTGAATTAAGGGAGAATGGGTTCGTTAAGTCTAGAAAAGCATGAAAGTCCTTTACAACACTTTACAACACCTTTACAAGACATTGTTAAAAGCATATTATTCAGTTTGCAAGGGTCCAAGACCTAGTGTGGATGCATAAAATGTCTTGCAACACCAAATCAAGGCCTCATTAAGTCTAATTTATCATGAATTATTCCCATGTCAAGCAAGAGGTCCCTTTTTTCTATGACACACAAATGTATCTAATAAACACTCAATTATAAAAGTTATGGTCAAAATTTATTATATTTGGAATGAATCTAACCAAAATATTATTTTAATTAAAACTAACTTTTAGTTGGAAGTGCTTAAATTTGATCTTAAAAAGTATAGGCTAAAAGGTGACATGTAGCTTTCAAATCTCACCTAGGGATACATGCTCCTTGGGTAGAATGGTATACCTAATTAATAGATTGAGATATGTATTAGAGGGATAATATTCATAATAGAGATGGTTAGGTAGTCTCCACTGTTTATGATGATGTAATTGAATAAGGTTGAGGAGAATTTGATAATTATCTTAGATGTGCTCAAGAAATCAAGTAAAAAAAAAGTCCATTATATGACCATGTGGGTGGTCACTATTGGTTACGGGTTTATTAGGTTGATATTTGTGTGTACCAAGCTATTGAGACCTTTACTAGGTGGAAAAGGTGATATATTTTGAAAGAAGGGTGAGAATGCATGCATGGAATGGAATGAAGAATGTTAAGTAGGAAATTGGAAGTGAGTTAGGAGTGATTTTATGATTTCCTCAATCATGGATGGTCACACATGTTGAAAGGAACAAAATAAAATGTGTGTGGGCGGTGGGTCTTTTTAGGTGGAGCTTGCTAAGGTAGAAAGTTTATGTCATATAATACAAGACCAATAATGAGTAGATGTTTTTTTAACAACTAATATTGGAGATAATTAATTTTTTTCTCACCCCATTAAGTCTTATTTTATGGATGGACCAAATTTACAAATTCTTGAAGAACATTAAGGGCCATTAGATTTGCAACCTAAGAAAATTGACACACCAAAGATTTAGAATAGAGTGGAAGAGGATGCACTATAGGATTCTTTAATGATTGTTGTGCATTGAAAGAATAAAAATATCTATGTGAATACCTTTGGAAATATTTCTATAGATAATAGTAAATTCATATAAATAGGCCATAAGAATGGTCATTATATATCTTTTCATTAGAAAAGATAAAAATAAGCCCACTAGGAGGATAAAGGGCTCTACAATGAGCCACTTTGATAAAATTTCCATTTGTAAATATTAGGAGGAATTAAATTTTTTTTTTTAATAACATCTCTATAATGTGTATGTGTGCCATGATAATATGTAGATGGTTGGACAATTATTGTAATTATTTGTTGTTCAATTGAGTTCATGAAAGAAAATGAGTTCTATAAATCTACAAATTTTTATTCAGTGGAGAAGTTAAATGATCACACCCATGATTAAAAACATAACATGTATATTATTATTATGTATCAAATCTTGTAATTTATGCTCTATATCCATATACATATGTTTGTGATTACCATTCATCCTATGATAGTGATAAAAAGTATGTTCATTATATACAATAGGAAATAATCTAGATGGATCCAATATATTAATGTGAATAAGTGTAGAAAAAATCATAGTATTCAATAATATTTGGAACACATTATCAAGAGGTTCACTTAATTTTGTGATTTTTTTAGTTTTTGAAATTACAAAATTAGAAGTGGTAATCACTTGATTAAAAATAGTTTTTTTTTTCTTTCTTTTCATTACTATTTTGAAAAGTATTTGGATCTTGAAACTTTGATGCATAAGAAGACATAGGAGATAAATGTGAGAACTCAAATTTTAATCCATTAGAGTGACATAAATAATTAAATAAAAATACTTTGTTGTTCATAATTAGGATGATGGTGTTCCATTTTGAAACATAGTGATTAGAATCTAATGTTCAAAACACTATTGATTTTTTATTAGTTCCTTAAATATATAAAAATAAATAAATAAATCTAATTTTTAATTCCTTGTTAACATTTAAATTATCAATAAAATATTTGGAAAACTCATAAAATAAGTTAATGGATCCAAAAGGTAATGAAAATAACCATTATATATTTCTATAATCCTTCAAAGAGTATGCAAATAACTTGGCCAATATTGGTCCTCATCATGAAATCTAGACATATGACTTTGAATGATTTTAAATTCATATAACAATCACTTTTTGGTACACATATCAAAATGTGTTGCCACAAAACTAATGTGTAAAGTGCAAGTAACAATCTCAAAAGAAAGAGGCATATTTTGTATCTTATTGTAATCATCCTTATTCTATTTAATAGGAATAGTATCGTTATTGCTCTCTACTCTATCTATCTTTTATGTAAATGCATAAATGGTTATCATAGGAAGAGTGGTCATGGGAACATTAGAGATAATAGATGGGGTGTAAAGAGGTAGGGGAAAAGGAGGCAAGGATACGCCACTTGAGTTTGGATGAGAGGCAATAATAGAAGGCAAAGAGAAATGTATGAAGTAAACTATATGGGATGAAGGATGGAATTACAAATGTGGAATGAGGAAGAAGTAATGGAATATTAGTAGGATGAGAGATGGGAATAAATTGGGAATGTGGAAACAAAATGAATCATAAATCGAATAAGGGTTAGAAATAATACAAGAGGATGGAGTATGAGGAATATTAGAGATGGGAGGGGTGATATTGATAATAGTGGGAGAGGGTTCAATACAATGGGGAGCACGCAATGAATAGAACTTGATGAATTAAGTTTTGTTTCAAAATTTTGAAGAATATCAAAATTAAATGCCGCACCAAGAAAAAACTCATAAATATTTCTAGCTAATTATGTAGGAGATGTACAAATTACAAAGATCTTGACCTTTTTTGTGTGGTATTAGAAAGTTTGTGCTTATTCACATTTGTGTCGATGATTGAAATTAGATTATTCTTGATTATTATGATCCATATAGTCAATGCAAATCTACTAACCATTGAAGTTATGATCATATGAGGGATTAGGAAATAATTTTTTCTTAAAGAAAAATTGAGATTTCTATTAAATCTTAGCATAAACAAGCCCCAATTAAATAAAAAGTGATAAATCAAGGTTTAAAGAAAAAATATAAATTAACATATAAATCATCCTTAGATTAGAAAGCTAGCAATAAAAACTATAGTAAAAACCTATGGGATTTTAGAAGGGGATTAGTTCACCAATTTATGTAGTGGGATGATCACATTATCACATAATATATCTAGGTTGTTTAAAAATCAAGGAAATAAATAAAATATTCAACCTAGCTATATGAGACATGTTTTTGATAAAGGAAAAAACAAGTTTTGAATGGACCTGGAACCATTTACAATAGGTTTTGAAAGATCTTGAAACCTTCAGGTTTTAAGGGGACCCAAAACCCACACCAAGAGGAACAAGCCTCCCGAAAGATAGGAACAAAAACAACTAGCAGAACCACAGGGAAACAACAAGTTGGCTAACATCCAACCAAAAGCTAGCAGGCAGCCCAAACAAGAACTAAGAAACTACAAGAGTCTAACACTCATTGGTTTTGATGGGACCAACAACCCAATATAGATCTAGAACAAAGCTCCAACAAGAAAAGTTTCATAGCCCCAAAAACCACACTTTCTGCCTCTATAGGAAGGGTAACCACAAGTGTGTAAGGCAACAAAAGTGGCCTTCAAAGACCATTTGTTCTCTCCACCTCTATAGGAGAGAAACCCAAGCTCAACCATATCGTGGTGACTGCAGCACCCCTTATCCTTGAGATAGAACTCCATAAAGATCAGCTCTCTTTTCAAGATCCCCACCTCAATAGAAGATGAAGAAAAGAAAACAGCATGTAGGCCAGCCTCAGTTCCCTTGTAGCCACAAAACAGGGTATAATCAGCCCCTTAGCAGTTCTTCCAGGCGTACTCAAAAGCATCTCGCTCCACCTCTATAGGAGAGAGGTCACAACCAACCACATCCATCTCCCCCTCAATAGAAGATAGGACCACCTCCATAGGAAAGGCTAGAGTGACCCAAAGATACACAATAGGAAACACAAAGAACAGCTGCGCCATGGATCCAAGAACCTCTCCCAGTTCTAGATTAGAAAACAATTCCGGGTGCAGGGAGAGAAGAAAAAAAGTAAGACAACCATATTTCAGGCATAGATAAGACAAAAATTCAAACTTAGAATGCATAGGCCTGACCATCATCAAAAGCAAAAACTCAATCTCATAATGCTTAGGAACAAGCAAACCCTAGGAGGAACAGGGGTTCCTGCACAGCAAAGTAGTAAAGAGAAGACCCAACAAGAGAGCACACCAAGCAACCCTAACATGTTGGCCAGACCCAAAGAGGGGCCAAAACTCCTCACAAACTACCAATGGAAAACACCACCAAACCACAAAGAGGGGCAAAGAATGAACCAAAACAAACCGAAAAAGAAAGCCCCCAGAAAATAGGCATCAAACACACCACGGGCAGAAGTGAGGAACAACCAAGAAGAAGCAGGAAGAAGACCAAGCCGACATGAAGAGTCCCCAAGCCCTCTTGCTACATTGAGTAGGAGCAAAGATTGGCACGATCTTTAACCACACTTCTTCAAAGAAGACACCACAACGAACCCATCGAATAGATGAAACCCACAAAGGATATAGGTAGGGCAACCTGCACCCAATCCCCACCAAGCACTGCATATAGGAAGGAGAGCCAACAATCCAAAGAAGATTTCTAGTAGGCACTCACGAAACACAGCCACAAGACAAACACCCACAGGCAACAGAGTCGGTAGCAACAAAAGGAGACTCCACCAAGGGAAGAGATGGATCCAAAACATTCTCCGCACCCTGCGAAGCGTAAGCTCTAGCCACAGCGGACCGACACCAAACTGTAGCCTCGGACGAGGCAGAAGATCCAACCACCACACACCGTCTCCACCAAACCAAGAGGCCTGAGAGAGTCTCAAAGACCTCCCAAGACACAAACGATCGCGCCATAGGAGGAAGATAAACTAGCGCCAAACCGGAATCATTGGCATCATCATCAGAATCATCACCTCCTTCGTCTACAGATTTTGAATCCCCTCCCTCGCTCCTATTCCCGCCCAAAGCTCCCATCGTTAGTTTTCTGAACGAGGGACTATATGAGACATGTTAGAAACTACTTGAAGTAATTTATTGAAATAAATGTAAAATACAATTAATTTCTCAAAGAGTAGGAAATTAAGGAATAGTTAGATAAATGATTTAGAATATTAAAAATGGATGATTGTCATTTTAGGCTACTTTTGTGAGTATGAAAGTGATTTGAGTAATTGCATATTTGACACAAGCTTGTAGATTTCAACTTTCGTACATGCAAATCTATTTTTTTCTTTTCAATTTATCTTGATGCTTGTGATTAATACATACTATCATACAACATTCCCATTATTGTCATTTTTTAAACTAATATTTAATCATTAAAAAATTAAATATTTAAGTCGGGTATCCACTGTCTACCTAAACATCAGAATGCACATCAGCCATTATTATTTTACTGTCTATTTAGACATGAGAATGCACATCATCCATTATTTAAGTAGGGTACCCATTATTATTTTACGGTCTATTTATAGAGTGATATGTACATGCTGATGTGTGAATAGACATCACCCATTTTTTAATCCTTAATCCCATTACTGCGTTTTACCATTTCTTCTGTGACAGTGTTAGCTTTCCAATAATAGGTGACGTGCATGGCTGTGGCTGTAAGAACTTTTCATCCACCAACTAGGGAAGTCAAAAACGTGCCTTGAATAAGTTCTCCAATTAAAAAACATTTTCTCTCTCAAATCCATGCAATTGTGTGTATAAATACATCCCCAGTTCATAGTTGTGAGACAAGATTTTGGACATGGCTTCCATGGTAGAGCATTACGTTCAGAATTTCAGTGAAGTGCCTCAAGACTTCAGAGTTGAAGGCAAAGACAGGCCCATGTCTGAAGATGGGATCTTTGAGGAGCTGCCCTTAGTTGACATGAGTCACACGGACCAACAAATGAAAGACGAAATTTCTGCTGCTTGCCGGGAATGGGGATTCTTTCAGGTGATAAGCATTATACGTAACAGTAATAATTATCTTTGATTCTGTTGTACTGATGAAATCCCAGGTAATAATACGTGTTTGTGATGACAGGTGGTGAATCATGGTATTCCTGTTGATCTGGTTGAGAGTGCAAGGAGGGTAGCAAGACAGTTCTTTGAGCTGCCAGTAGAAGAAAAAATGAAATGGGCACGAGAAGAGGGTAAAACAGATCAGATTGCTGGTTATGGACGTACAGAGGGATTCAGAGGACAGCATACTGACTGGATGGATTCCCTCTATGCCTTCCTTGCTCCTCATTCCCTCAAAGCTCCTCATCTCTGGCCCTCAACACCCACAGAATATAGGTTATAGAAGAGCTTAGATTCATTCTTAATCTTCCTTTGGATTATTTCTTTACTTTTCTTATGTAAAAGTTTTTGGATCTGCGCTATTGTTTTTTCATTGCAGAGATACAATAGATGAGTTTGGAAAGGAGTGTAGCAAACTTGTGAAGCACTTGCTGGGGATAATATCTGAGGATTTGGGCATGCCCGTTGATGGTCTGGAGAAAGAATTTGCAGAGTACAATATTTTCTACAGAGCAAATTACTATCCTCCATGCCCAGAACCAGATAAAGTTCTGGGCACTCATGCACACACAGACCATGGTGCAATTGCTATTCTTGTTCAAGATAATATCTGTGATGGCTTGCAAGTTCAGAAAAGAGATGGGCGTTGGATCTCAGTTGCTCCTGTACCCAACGCGCTTGTTATCAACCTTGGGGAATCTCTTCTGGTGGGTGTTTGATAATCTTTTTGGGTTCTTTATTATTGAATCTTTGATTTTAAGGGGGAACTCACAATATAATTAACTTGTGGTTGTGCAGAAAGTTTGCAAAGGAAAGTACAAAGTCGCTCTGCACAGAGGAGTAGTCACAAACAAAACCACTGCAATGACTCTTGTGGTTCACCTTGATCCTCCGCTCAATCTCTAAGATCTTGAGAAGAAAGATAAATAACTTGGACCAATATTAAAAAAGCCAAGATCTGGCAAAGTGGTTCTTTTTATTTTATTTCTTGAAAACAATTTTATTATATTATGGATTTGACGCTCATTTAAAAGTATTTTTAAGATTTTAATATATTTGAATGGAATTATAATGTTTCAGCCAATAAATTTTAAATTTCTATTGCAGTGGTAGTATTAAAATTTGTAATATTTGTTTTTTTAATTTGTATTATTAATTATTATTTAATTATTTTAAAATGATGTTTTATTATTTCTTAAGATTTATAGGTATATGTTCTCATTCATATCACTTTTTAGAATTTTTAGAATCAGCCTTAATATTTTATTCAAATCAATTAAAATATACATTTAATTTTTAAATTTCTATAATATAATGTGATATTATTAAATTTTATGATTTTTTTAATTTTATTTTTACAATTATTATTTTTAAATGGTGTTTTATTATTTCATGGTGTATAAGTATGTGCTTTGATAGACAATTGATTCATTCATATCAATATTAATATTTTATTCAAATCAATTAAATTAGTTATTGTTCTTGTTTAATGTTTTTTATTAGTTAGTTTTAGATATTCTATATAAATTCTTTAATTTTTATTTTGATTGTAATGTTCATTATTAATAAATTATTTGGTAGGTAATTTTTATGATTAATAGATTTTTATGTTGATAATTGATTACTATTAGGTTACGTGTTGATGTTTAATTTAAATGGTAATAAATTTAAATGGTAATAATCTTTCCTTTTTGTTTGGTTGTGATTATGTTTATAATTTATGAAATTATTCGGTGATTTGTTTTGGTAATCATGACTTCATGTATGTTTTCATTTAGATTCATTTTATTGATTAACTTGTGTGCTGATATGATACTATTTTGACATCATAGTGGTAGTTTTAGGGTGTTATGTTAATTGTTTTTTAATTTATAAATATGAAGATTTGGGTATTATATTATAGTTTTTTATATGTTGGTATTGGATATTTAATTCTATAGATTTTAGTATGTGGTTATTTAGTTAACTTACATATAACAAGTGTGGATCTTCCCAATGTCATTTAATTCATTTCAAAAATAAATTTTATTATAATTATGAATATAACTATATTAGTTGTGATTCAAGTATACATATTGATGTAGGAGCATCCAGGGAGTAAGGAAATATTGCATCACCAAAAATATTGCTATTGCTATTTTGTTGTTTTCAATAAAGGTTAAGGTGCATGAAAAATAAATATCTTAATTTGTAACATTGTAGTTTTTCCTTGTGGTGATTTGCAAATGCAACTTTTGAAGAAACTATGCTTCGATAAATATTTCAAAGCATCTCCAAAGGGAATCTACTTCTTGGGTGTCCATTTCCAAGTGGGGACCACTTTTCTTACATGTTTTTGCATCATCATTGCATATCTTGCATGCATTTACATGTTGGGCCACCAAATTTGCATGTTGGTGCATGTTCATATTTGGAGTTGTCAAGGCCACCAAAGATCAATGAAGATGCTAGAATTGACTAAAGCTGGTTGGTTGAGGGATAGGTACCCATGTGAGGGAAATGTAAATAATTAAAAATATTCATTTTTATCTTGGATTCTCCTCAAAATTGGCATGGGAGTTTCTAGGTGGTATTGACAGGTTTTTTTGGTAAACGACAATGGTTTTATCACTCTCACACTTCTTTATATTGATGCCTTATTATTTGGAGAAGTAGGCTTTGGAGTTTTTGTAGGTTGAGATGGGGAGATACTGTTGGATTGAAGAGTAGATTCGAAGACACCATTGTTGCAAATTTCTATTTGCATTGAAGCCCATGTTTTTGGGAGCTAGTGAGCTTCACATTTTAGGAGATAGTAAGTGAGTGAAGTCCTTGTGAAGGGAGCTTGAGAGCTTCAAAAAAAGAAGGGTTGAAAGAGACCAATATGACGTTATTTTTTGCAAGTTTGAAGGTGTTTGGACAAAAGAAAACAGACTCGAAGGTTGTAATTTTATTGCGGTAGTTATTTCCATTAATGATTGCAGGTTGAAGGAGTTAGAATCTTGTGAAATAATACAAATTGAAGGAGATAATTTGTGTATTGATATTTTCCATTGTAAATCAAATTTATATTAGTTATGTAATGGTTTTAATCAACCCTCATGGCTACAATAATAATACATTTTCAGAAATGATTTGTTATTATGTAATTTCAAGAGAATTTGTATAAGAGACAAAGACACTTATTGCAGAATTTTGTGTTGTTTCAAACAATTTACAAGTTCAATTTTTTAGATTGTTGGTAATTGTGGTTGAGTGTTGGATTCCCTCTTCAGCACATATGATGTTTATGAATATCTTATCACATTTTTAGATTACAATTCATATATATATAAAACCTTTATGAGACGTTGATAATTGGTAACTGGTTTAATGTTGATTTAAGTGAGTTACTAATAAAATGTGTGTTTTAAGTTTAGTAATGAATAGTGACTCTTATAATGTGTATTGAACACTATGGATTTAATGAAATGGTGGGTGGACATTTATTATGAGATTAAATCAAAAGTTAATTTGGATGGATGTTAAATAAGGAGTTGAAAATGACATTGGATATATGATATTATTTTATAGGAACCTCAAAATAATAGTATTGTTAAAATTAATACTATGATGGACTAAATTCGTGAATCAAGTACACAAAAAAATGCATAAATTAGTAAACAAAGATAAGAAGTGGTTGCTTTTATTTTATTTGGTGCAAGAAATTTTATAATGTTATGTATTTGATTATTATGAAGTAATTGTTAGGTGCTCATTTAGAAGTATTTTTTAAGATTTTAATGGATTTGAATAGAATTACAAAGTTTCATATTTATATGATATAACATGATATTAATAAACTTTGTGATATTTGATTTTTTATTTGTTTTTATAATTATTATTTATAAATGATATAGTTTTAAATATTATTTCTTGAGCTTTATAGGTATATGTTTGGATAGAAAAGTGATTCATATTATGTTATACATAATATTTGGCTTGATTAGAATCAATCTTAATATTTTACTCAAATTAATTAAATTAATTATTATTCATGATTAATGATTTTTGTGTGTGTTAGTTTTAGATATTGTATATAAATTCTTCTTTTTTTTTAATTATTATTTTTATTATTGATAAACTATTTTGTAGGTTTTTTTATTAATAGACTTCTATGTTGATATTTTTTATTAGATTAAAGTCATGAAGGGCCCATACCCTTAAAAAATAGTCATGAAGGCCAAGAAAGGGAGCTCATGAGACATGAGGCACCTGAAAAAGAAAAGAAAAGAAAAATAAATAGAGACCAACAAAAGAAGAGAAATAAAACACAAAAGAAGACCATCCAGGCAATAGATCAACTACTAGTCGCCCAATAGCTTGATGCCATTAATGGCTTTCCATTCATTCACCAGAAATTATAGTTTTTCTTCAAAAGATAATGGTTTCTTTTGTGTGGGATGGCCCTCTTGGGTATTAGGCATAGTTGAATAATCAAATTATTTTTTTACCTTCTTTTTAGACTGAGAAACATCTTGAAATTCCTCCCCTCCCCACTTTCCATGACTATTGTGCAACTCCTATAGGAAACCCTAAATGGTGATCGTTGAATTTTTCACCATTTCCTTGTTGTAGTCAATGATTTCTTGTAAACACTTCAAAGTATTTTCCTAGTTTCTACGCATAGTAGCCACCTCTTCCTGCAACTTTTCCCTCTCTTCCATAGTTCCAACCATAACTTTTAGCTCTTCAACTTTGGTTTCCAAATTGGCCCACTTGTCAAAAGACTTGGCAAGAGAAGACAAAAGTGTTGGCCCCATAGTTGTCGTTGCACAAAAAGATCGACCTATTAATGCCTGATACAACTGCTAGGTTAACGAATCCACGGGAGATGGTTAGTCCATGTCACAAATCCTGAGGGGAGCACTGACCATTAGTCAACAAACTCCCCCTCAGCATTACTCGAGGGGATTCGAACCTGACACCTTTAGCTCTGATACTAATTGTTGTCCCCACAATTATCGTTGCACCAAAAGATCAACCTATTAATGCCTGATACAACTACTAGAGTTAATGGATCCACGAGAGGCGGTTAGTCCATGTCACGAATCCTGAGGGGAGTGCTAACCATCAACCAACAAAAAGTTCCCAATGACCCTCATCATCAACTTCACATTGCTAGGCATCCTTATGGTTGAGAACCTTCTCTTCCTGAAAATAAAATTTATCTTTAGCCATGATTTATTGAGTGAACAATCGTTTCAAAATATTGTTCTAAACATTCATAACCTCATTAAGATCATTAATTTTTAGTTTAAGAGGGGTAGAATTGGTACAAATATCAACATCCAAATGAGGATCTACAGGGGCATTGTCTAGGTTAATACAAAGGGTAGGGGAATCTAGAGGGCTAGAAGGGTTGGTCAAAAGGGGAGACTTGGAGGCTTAAAAAAAGTCTTCTCAAATAGGAGAGCCATTAGGAGAACTTTTGTGTTGATAGTTGATTACTATTAAGTTATGTTAATTTTTAATGTCTAATTAAGATGGTGATAATCTAATTTTTAATATTTAATTAAGATGGTGATAGTATGATGGTGAAATCATGGTGTTGTGGTTCTTTCCACCAAGGTTTAAACCCCTATTGGGTTTTATTAAACTGAGTATTCATATTGGGGATACAGTCCCGTATTTGTGGCCTCATTGGTTCATAGCTCTGATAAAAAGTGTTTACCCCAAATTTTTGGTTATTAAGTGATTGTTTAAACTTCTGGTATGTTCTCATCTATTAGTTGATTTGGAGATTAAATATTTGACATGATGTATATAATTCTATTTATTAAATTGTGTGCTTATATGACTATTTTTTGACATCATTGTGGTAGTTTTAGGGTGCAACATAAGTAATTTATGTTATTTATTTTTAAAAATGTATAAGTGAATATTTGACCATTGTATTATAATTTTATTTTTTTATGTTGAAATTGGATTAGCTAGTTCAATAAATTTTAATACATATGTGGTTATTTAATTAACTTATAATATATAAAAAAATAATTCCTCGCCGATTAAAGTGTGGATATTCTCAATGACACTTATTTTATTTTAAAATAATTTTTAATACAATTATGAATGTAACTAGTTTAGTTGTGATTCAAGTACATATGTGATGTTTATAAATATCTTATCATGTTTTTAGATTTATCTTGGTAGATAATTAATCTATTTATTGATATGCAATAAATTATTGAAATAAAATGACTTAGATCTAATAAAATCACTGATATTGATTAAGTATTGATAATAAGTAATTGGTTTAATAATGTTAAGATGTTGATTTAACTAAATTACTAATAATAGGAATGTTTTGAGTTTAATAATTGAACATAGAAACCTATAATGTGTATTGAATACTATGGAATCAATGAAATGGTGGGTGGATTTTTATTTTGAGGTTAAATTGAAAGTCAATTTGGATATTGAATAAGGAGTTGATCGTGACATTGGATATGATGTAGAGTTAATGATCTTATAATATTATTTTTTAGTGACCTCAAAATAAATAATGTTATTATAGGTAATTTTATGATGGATTAAATTAGTTAATTAAGTACAAAAGAAATTACATAATTATTCAACAAAGATAATAAGTGCTTCTAGAAAATAATTCACCATCTTGCCTCATGTTTGGAGTAGTGAGTGTAATTGAGTATGATTAAAACCTAATACACCAATTATCATAGCTTTGTGTGGCTAGGGCCCCTTTCATAACCTTGTGTTATTTTCCATACCCTTTGTATTTATTTTAGTGGTGAACATCATTTTAGAAATTATTATGATTTATTTTCATTTTAAATTTTGAATTTTACATTTTGAGAGTTATGATATTTTAAAATATTAATAAATAATCCATTTTCCTTATCTTTGTGTATTTTCATATTCCTATAGTTAGTGCATAGGGATATGATGTTTCAAGGCAAGTATTATATTACATGTAAGAACAATTTTTACCTTTCTAGTGATATTAAAAAGGTAATGAGTTTATAAAGCATGGATGAGTTAAGTACAAGTACATAAGTAAACTCATTAATATTCCCATTATGTTGTGAAGACAATTATAATTTACTTCTCTTTGTATTGGGAAGGTGAACTAATATAGGTTCATAAGGGTTGTGTGTGGTTCCTTAAACACTTGTAAATATTTTAAGTGATTTGGGTTATGGGATCTGGTATGTTGATCCATCCCATTAGATGGAAAGTAATGATGTATAAATACCTTTTATACCTTAGAAAGAATTTGAAAAGGTTTTATATCATTTTTTATTTTTTTGATAAATTTTTTTAAGAGCTCAGTTAAAAAAGTTTATAAATGTTGGAAAGGTATAGAATTGGGAGGTTGGATCTCATGTATTTTCCTTCTCTCTTTTATAGTTATATATATTTTTAAAAGGAAAAGAATGAGAAAAGGGTTGTATGTTTATTTAATGTAAGATTGATAAAAAAATGCATTCATTGACTATTGATAACCTCGTGTATATTTTTATGTATATCACACATTCAATGTATAATGAAAAATATTTTTTGATATATATATGAGATGAGCAATTATTATGTGGCCGGTATATATGGTGTTGTTACTACATATTTATGAGCTCTTATTATGTATGATGTATGGATGATTATGTTATGATTATGGATGCAGATGTATGTATGGATGTATATGTTATTATGATCTTGATTTGATATGCATGTTCCTAATGATTTTTGGATTCATGATGTATGATATTAATGATTTTTTTTGTATTTTTATATAATATATGATGATTATGAAGGATGATTAATATGAGATTTATGTTGATGGTTTATAGATGTAGGATGGATGCATGTTATTTTTGTTATGTCATGATACTTGGATAGAAATATAAGTATGGATAGAAGAATAATATAGAATTAGAATAGAATGATGATGTTGACCAAGATACTAATAAACTTATGATTATTCCAAGATTTTATTAGATATGTGATGATATAAGATAGATGATTTTCTTTTTCGTTTTAGATTATACCATATTACATAGAGCAATCCTTATTTGATGTAGCAAGTAGACATGATGCACCAAAGTATGAATAACCAAGGTGGCTTCGTATCTATTACATGGAATTTGACTATGCAAATAGATAGGAGTATCCTTATTCATACTTGACATACAAACACCTTGTTTGATCATGTAAGAAAATGAAGCTGTCAAAGGAAACCAATATACAAAAGGTATGAAGAACCTAATATGTTCTAGTCGTTGTATTACTTGAGACTATTCATGTACACATAAGGCAAGTATTCACCAAGGTCATATTACAAGAGCATCCAACAAGCACAAAAAGTGAAAGTAATGATAAATTCCCCATTCCTTTCTCTCTAAATAATTTTAGATATCTTTGAGAGATCATCGAAACAAAACAATAAGATAAATCAAAAGAAAAGATCAAAATGACAAAAATATCAATGTAATCATATCTCTTGCTAGAGAGTGTTTTTTTAGGTTGATATTTGAAATGATGTCTATCATTAGAAAGATCTATTTGTAAGACATACATTGGATGGTGATTGGTTGTAGATGTTTGATAGGCCATTGATATGATGGTTAACTGAAATATTTGATAATGATCAAGAATCACGATTTTGCATGAAATTTTATGTTTTGATAATTGTTGTACTTGTTTCTATTTGTTTCACCAAAGGTAAGGATGATAATGAGTTTATTATGGATGAAATTTAATTGCAGATGAAAATGATATGGGATGGGTAATTTTCTTATTTTAAACTTTTTTAATGTTTTTGAGATTTTTTAATTTTTTTGAGGTTTTTTTTGTATTTTGAAGTTTTATGAGTTTGTTTTTAGTATTTTGAAATGTTTTTAGGCTTTTTATGGTATTTTTGATGAATATTTGGATTCCTTTGAAGCTTTTTGAAATGTTTAGAATAGAGAACATGGCCTAAGGGATAAACCTATGCCTCGAGGGCTCATTAGAGATGGCCTTAAACCTACGTGAATGTGTAAAGGCTTCGTAGTTTGATTAATTAGACTTGGATTAGTAAATGATGGTGATATTTTTGGGATTTTGATAGTTGTAAATATTTTTTGGATTTTAAAGTTATTTGATGTTTTTAGATTTTCAAATGTTATGGATGTTTATGGATTTTGACAAGTTTTAGATATTTTTAGATTTTTAAGTTATTTGATGTTTTTTGGATTTTTAAATGTTTCAAATGTTTCTAGATTTTGACATGTTTTAGATGTTTTTAGATTTTTTGAATGTTACGTAGATCACGATGTCAATGTTGCATTGTGAAATATAGGACATGGATAAAGATTTATTCAGAAGTGAGATGCAAGTACCTACCCTCAATTTCAAGCAATGTTTGGAACTCCATGAACAAATGTATAGATTAGGATGATGAATAAAAATATTTGTGAAGGATGCCAAAGATTATCTTGTGATAGGATAGAGTATGATCATTGGGATAGTGAAATATATAAGCTAGGGGATCACATGGAATAGAATAAGGCCAATGGTAAGGACCATGCCAAGATTTTTCCATAAGAAAGTTTAAAGTGTACCCCAAACCTTTTTCAAGATCAAGATAATTCGTAGATTTGGATGAAAGATGGATTGGATCTAGATGGATGGTGGATTTATTATGATGGATGGAATGTTGGATTTATTGAGGGGATGAGATGCTTCCACCTAGAATGGTGCATGTAGATGATTGATTCTACACATGATACTTGTTTTCCAAGTTTTCATCATAGTACCTACCCAAAGCACCATTGAAGAAATTTTCACTAGCAGATGATTTTTCTCTTTATTGTTTCTTTTTTCTTTTTCTTTTTTTTAATGGTTTTTATGGTTTTTGAATGCTTAGATCATATCAAACCACCTAGTGGTGCTGATATGGATGATACTGCTATCATGATGTGCCAATGATATCCTACTTGGAGGAGTTTATTTTCCAAGATACATGAGCTTGAATATAACCCTTGAATGTTCTTGTCTTTTTCAATAATAGAGTTAACCTTACATAGATGCATATATTGTGATAGAGTTCCATTAAATTTCTTATGATAAAGAGTTGCTACCAAGACATGATCAATACAAGATGCGAATATTCTTGATTTTGAAGTGGAGGATGGATTGCAATGAGAGATATGAGATATAGATTGATGGGTTGATAGTTTGGATGATGAATCTTTGATTCTCCAAAATTTCTAGGGTAATGAGCAATGAAAGGTGGATATGGAGTTTTTAGTGGAATTAGGACCAACTTCTTCATATAATTTATATATTACTCTTGAAGCCTTCTTTTGCATCGACATAAATCTTTCATGGATGAAATTTCATTTTTTAGTTTTCCCCATAGTTTCTTTGACTAATAGAGTTTGATAGGGATTATTTTTCTTTATTTTTCTTTTGCATCCATTTGAATTTTATTGGTCCATTTTGATTTTTTTATTCTTTAGCTTCAATGACATGCTATTTTCTTACATAAGTATTTTCTTCTTGTTGGTCTCAATCAATGGGTGGAAAGATGCGAGGATGATGATTCATGGTCTATGGATGGTTGAAATGTTGGTAGTAGTTTCATCATAAAGAATATTCATGACTTCCATGTTAGTGTTTGCATTAGATAAAGTTTCCCTTAGTATTATGGAGGTATCATTGATATATTTAGATTCTTTGATTTTTGAATAACCATTACCTTGATGCTCAAGATTGTCAATTGTCTACACTGCTTCTAGGATATCCTATTCATGTAGGTTTAATCCTCCTCTTTGATAATGTATCCATTGAAAAAATACCACTGAATATGATTTATCTTGAGGATATATTCATATGTGTAATGTTTGGTATCAAATTGTAAGCAGCGTATAGATTCGTATCATGATATGGAGGAACATTTGTGCCATATGAACCCATTTGATATTGGAGATTAGTTTGAGGTAAGGGACCCATTTGATAATGATGAATATTTTGAGGTAAGTGACCCTTTTGATAATTTCATTGATATTGGGCAGGTGCATTGTGAGATCCATATTGAATTTGGGGAAAATGTTTTGTTGTGAAGGGTTTGGTTGTTAATAATGGATGTATGATGGATGTTGAGGATTTTGTTGAAAGTTTTTTTGTGTAAGCAATTGTTGTTGGGAAAGTTTTTATTGTTGTTCTTGGAGTTTTTGCAATGTAATGATGATGTTGAAGATGTTGTGAGGTGTATTGATGTTGTAGAGTGATATTTTGAGAAGATTATTGTTGATTTGTTGTTGTGGGTTGATGCTTTATTGAGTTTGATGATGTTGTTGAAGTGATTGTTGAGGGTGTTGTTGATGAACATATATGTTTTGTGAGGGTTATGTGGTAAGGGATTTCTCCCATAGTTCATCAAATTTGGATTTGACATGTTTGGATTTGATACATTCATGTTTGGTATGTTCGTGTTTGGTACATTTGATGATAGATTGTTTATAGTGTGCAAACCTAGGTTGGTTGGAGTCCCTAGATTTTGAGTATTATATAATGGATTGTTGTATTGATTTATGAAGTTTTTTTGATCTACTACTTGCAAAGTTACCATGGGTTGAATTAGTACATTTGTTGAAGAAGGATTAGGTAGTTTTTCAATGCTATGGTGTATTAAGGGGTCACTTCCTTATGGATGACTCTTTTCCCCAAATTTTGATGCATTTTTTGTTCCTTAAGTTGATTAACATAAAACTCTATAGGAAATTTAGCTCCTTGTTATGCGAGTATAAACATGTATAAGTTTGGATCTAGTATTATCACAACATCTATTGCTTTAACAAGAGATGGGCCTTATTGCATCTCTAATATATACTTGAGAGTTAATTAAAAAATATTTAATAGGGATGTCCCCTATATAAACAATTTCAACTTCAACAAGATTGGGTTGAATTTTTGTTGGAAAAGGAAGTTCATACCCTTTAGAATTTTTTTGAGGCATTCCATAAGGTTTCTCACTAGCACTTGTGGTAATAGGAGCATTTGAACCACTAGGACTTGACTCCATGTTTTTCTTGTATTTAGATCTTGATGTGATCATACAACTTGTAAATACACCTTAATATGTTTTGGACCAATGTTGGATGATGTTTGGATGAATAGATGGAGTGAAACCTTGAACTTTGGGAAATTTTTTGTTTTGGATAAATCTCTCGTTTAGGATGTATTTGAGGATGATATTTTTCTTGTACTAGACCAATGAGTGCAAGAAAAAAGAGGATGATAATGAGATTCACAAACTTTCAGAGTAGACTAATGACTCCAAAGCAAGTTAACTCACAATTTTTTATACTAATTTGAATAAGTACTTGAAAGATGATAGTTCTCCAAGAAAAGAGTTAAACTAGGGGATGCTGATATAGGTTTATGTAACCAAAAGTGAGCGATAATTTTTTTTAGCTTGTTTATTTCTATATGGATTAGTTTTTTATTTGTGATGGATTTGAATTGATCCAATGATGGAAAAATAAGTTTAGACTAGTTCAAAGTGCAATAGTGATGTGAAATAGAGATGAAAATATGAAGTTTGATGTTGTTTTGAATTAGAATGAATACATATTTATTTTGCATAAATATCAAATTTTTGATGTTTGATAGTCAACATTTAGAATCTATAAAATTTAGGTTTTTCTATTTTTCTGTTGACAGTCAAAGGTGTGTCATTGTTTTCTATAAAGGCATCAACTCATCTGAATTTATACACTTCATTCTGATCTGCACTAATACTTTGCTCTACTCTAAATTTTCCTAACATTCACACAAATCACATCAACAAAATCTATCTTCACATCCACATCCTCAAAAGACCAAAAAAGAACTCACATATATATATATCCATATCAACCTCAGACATCAATTAGGTTGGCCTAATTAGATGTATCATACAAAATATGCCTTGTTGGATCAATCATACAAATCATATACACTTCATGCCTCAATTCAAACTTATAACACATAAGATAGATCAGGGTGGACCTATAACAACATACTTATAATAGATTATAAATACTTACTCAAACTTTGCAATACTCAAAACTTATTAGGTCGATGCTAGTAATGACCTAACATCAAAATTCAACAACTATTCAATCACAAATAGACATGTGGACCTCAAAAATTTATGTTACTTGGATCAAAAACTCTACTAAAACCTATCAACACTTCAAAATATATGCAAGGCTAGATAACAATCCACAACAAAGTGCAGTTTTACTAAAACATATACACTATACAAGAAACAATATCACTGGCAGACCAAAGCTTCTATCATCCATAACTTCTACTCCAAAAACCAAAACAATGTGAAACTTTGAATTTAAATGCTTCTATCATCCAAAAAAATTATATTAAAATTGTAGAGCAAGATTCTTCACAACAAACCAATGTAGACCAAATTTCCAGATGTCTTGTACACCAAATTAGCTATTCTAATACAGTTTAGGAAATTTACCACATCAACTATCTACACTAGATCAAACCTTCTTGTAACCAAGGATTGGATTAACATGTTCAAGAATGTTCAAGCTATAAAAAATGATCTACATAATGATCTTCATATTGGATCATAATTTTGACATCATTGACAACACTATACTACATACTATACAACTTGTATTATACCTCATTCATTATTTCAATAAGTATATCAATGAAAAATTCTTATGGGTATGTGCAGGATCATCATGGAAAAAATAGGCCCTTAAGTGGCAAAAAAATCAAAAAAATCAGAGTTAGGCAACTTGACATAAAAAATTGAATAATTTATTTGTATTATTTCAAAAATATGTAAGAATAGAATCTGTAGAAAATTGAATGTAGCTTCTAAACTACTAGGTTTGTTTAAAAAAAAAGAAATCTATTTGGTGAAAATTAGAAATTTCAATGCAATAGTACTTAAATTTTAGGAAAAAATAAGAAGTAGGTGTCTGCCTAACCACCCTAACCACAATAAAATGATAATAATTTAGATATAACTAGAGGACTCATGTCCATGTGATACATTTTTGTATTTTTTTTTCCAAGTAAATAATTAATTATGAATTTTTTATTACAACTTTTAAAAATATAAAAAACTCGTATGTTTGACCACCTTAACTTGGTCAAAAATTCATGAAATTCAATTTTTCTTTTTTAATCCTATAGTATGTGAAGCATAGAATGTGATGCATGTTTTGGATTCAAAAAATGTGATACCATTTGAAAGCTATAGATGTTTTTCAATCAGTTTATCAATCAAGACTTTAGTCATAATTTGAATAGAAAATGAATAATAATTACTTATTAAATTCAAAGTAAAGCATAATTTATATTGGTGGAAAGCTAAGAATCTCCTTTAAAAATCCTTTTCATTTCATCAATTTTGGGTAAAAAAAAAGTCGTCAGCCACATACTTTTTGGCCCATCATGATCCTGCACATACCCTTATTCTTCTAACAATCTGCCCCTTTGTCATTGATGGAAACATGCCAAAATTTCTCTCCAAAACTAATCTCCCCCTTTGAAATCAAGGGAAAAGAGTGCACACATATGTCATGTTCTTTTCTCTCTTTTTGACACATATCTTCTCCCCCTTTGATGACTTGCATGATTATGATTTTTCATTTACCAAATTACATGTATACTTGCATATGCCCCCCTAATAGATATATACATGTATACAAGAGAGTGATAAACTAAAAAAATTGACTAACTCCCCCTAAGGGTGCTATCTAATAATACCAGATCAAAACTTGTACTAGAAAACTTTTTATAACATCCACAAATATACACTGAAATTTGAACAACAAACTAAAATACATAAAAATAAATAGAATCACCTGGAAGAAGTATTTGGCACTTGAAGCTTCTCGAGGTGTGCTTACCATTCCTTCTTCCCTTCTTCCCAACCTTTCTTGGTGAGGCCAAGCATTCAACTCTGATTCTCAAATTCCATCAAAATTTCTTCACCATCATTTAGAGAATAGGGTACCGGATTTAACTTTGCTTCTCTTTCTGCACTCATCAGGGCACTAGAGATAGGTGAGAATTTAGTGTTTACTAGATCCCTAAGATTTCCAAATTGTATAATTATCTTCTCCTTTTGAACTTGTAATTGGAAAAACTACTCATGTAGGCTCTCTATCATAGTCCTAGTGCTCTCGTCAGTGTATTGTACTAGATCACAGGAACTAGAGTCTTTATCAATTTGGAACTCAATAAAGTCCATCTCATCATTTATGCTCTTGGTGGAGCTAGGCCATTTCATACAAAATTGGAATAAATTTTGGATTCTTCCAAGCAATCTTGTACACCCTTGAGCTTATCCTAAAATTTATTGTGTGTGGTGGCACATTTCTTGATTATGTCCATCAATCTCTTACCATTTATCTTTTTATCTATTTCTTTCTCCAAAATTTCCTTCAATCCACTAGAGTACTCCTTGAATGAGTCAAGAAAAAACCTTAAGTTCTCCATACCAGATAGGGAGTTATTGACACATGCATCAGGTATGATCTCCTACAATAGCTTTATCACTTCATCAATCAAGTATGCACTTTTTTGATGTATGTAAAATTTAATTTTAGGAAAAAGAATGAAAATAATCAACTAATTGAAGCTTGTGCAGTGGAGAAATCTTGTCCATGTCAACTTACCCCTGTTGCATTAGAAGTTGAAGTAATTAGGAAATCACTACTGGTTGAAATTGGAGTTGCATGCTTAACAAATATTTTAATGAATCTCTAGAGGTACTGAAAGATTTTCCAATTTCCTTTACCTCTACAACCTTTTTCTCCATGGCCTTTTCTTTGTTACCAGTATTGACCAGTGTCTTCACATCCTTGTTCTCAACATTTTTGAGTTCATCCTCATCTTTCTTCTCTTGAATAATGGATGTATTCAAATATTTTTTCCCATTATCCATAGGTTTTTTAGATCTATCAAAGGTATATTTATCTCTAGGTTCCCTTGTGCATCCTCCTTCTAAGCCTCTATATGTCTTCTACATATGCACTGGTATTTCCTCCTACTAGAGGAGCATCATTTGTAACATCTTTAGATGTAGTGTATTGTCCACTAGTAACTCCTTCCTCTGTAAAATTTTCTCACTTTCAGAAGACTATCATCGAAATCCTTTTACATATTTTCTTCTTTAGTCCCATTCTCATGTTTTTCTTCTTCTACAATATTCACTTTCGGAGCCAGTATGTCATCATGCATTTCCTCAGTGTTGTCTGAAGTTAGTCCTATCCTTTTTGCTAAATCAAAAACCTTCTCAAATGTTTCATTTTGGAGCCTCTCTAGATCATTTTGATCCTTGTTCATAAGGGTAGTTTCCCTTTTCTTTTTTTGGAACTCCCTACTATACAATTGAGCCAAAGTGGCTTTATTTTCTTTTGATAGGGATGCACTAATCTTCTCCAAAGAAAAAGCTCTTAATTTTTCCTCTTTATGAATTGCTTCTTGTCTCCTTGCATATAATACATTTCTCAATTCTACTGGTAAAGAATTTTCAATATTTTTCATATTAACTTCAAAATTGATGATGTAATTTATAATTTCTTCTTCAATGGTAGCTTTATCTACCTCATTAGTAGTAGTATACAAAGTAGCTATTTTCTCTAGCATTTCATGCTCAACAATCCCATTAAATAAAGAATCAAGTCTCATAGGACTATGTGTAAGGAAGTTAAGGTCATGGAAAAACTTCCTACACTAATCTTAAGAGGAGAAAAATATAAAACTTTATAGATCTTTAACAATTGGGTATGTGTAGGATCATGATGGGCCAAAAAGTGGCAATATGATGGTTATGTGTAGGGTATGTGGCTGATGAATTTTTTTACCAAAAATTGATGAAATGAAAAGGGTTTTTAAAGGATATTCTTAGCTTTCCACCAATATAAATTATGCTTTACTTTGAATTTAATAAATAATTATTATTCATTTTCTATTTGAATTACAACTAAAGTCCTGATTAATAGGCTGATTGAAAAACATCTATAGCTTTCAAACGGTACACATATTTTGAATCTGAAACATGCATCACATTCTATGCTTCGCATACTATAGGATTAAAAAAAAATGAATTTAGTGAAGTTTTAACCAAGTTAAGGTGGTTAGACATACGAGTTTTTATATTTTTTAAAAGTTGTAATAAAAAAATCATAATTAATTGTTTACTTAAAAAAAATACAAAAAAATGTGTATCACATCCGAACATGAGTCCTCTACTTATCTCTAAAATCTTATAAAAAAATGTTATCATTAAATTATTGTGGTTAGGGTGGTCAGACATACACCTACATCTTATTTTTTCCCTTAAATTTAAGTACTACTGCATTGAAATTTCAAATTTTCACCAAATATTTATATTTTCTTAAATAAACCTAGTAGTTTAGAAACTACATTCAATTTGCTACAAATTCGATTCTTACATATTTTTGAAATAATATAGATAATGTATTAAAATTTTTATGTCAAGTTGCCTAACTCTGATTTTTTAAAAAAAATTGATACTTAAGGGCCTATATTTTCCATGATGATCCTGCACATACCCAATTACAAAACTTAAATAGAAATAAACACAAGCATCATGCATACCACAACACAATTATTTATGTGGGAAAAATCCTTTTGGGAGAAAAACCCCACACTCCAAAAGTTGTCCAATATATTATTTAGAAATCAAAAGATTACAATATACTTGTAGAGAAAGCTTCTCACATGAGTATCACCACCAGAGATTAAGAGACAATATGACCACTATCAAACTCTTAGAATACACACACATCTACATACATCCCAACCGCTTATAACAAGCTTTTTTTGGAACCTTCTAGAATTAGGGTTTTACAAGGTTGTTTTTCATTTGATGTGTTAACAAAAAAACCTTGATGTGTCAGTAGGAAAAAAACTTAACATGTCAATGGGAAAAAACCTTGACATGTAAGTGGGAAAACCTTGACGTTTCAACGATTTTTTTTATATCTTGCTACAAGTGTACAATATTTGCATGATTAGTCACCACATACCAATATAAATCCTATCAGCAATAAACCATATATAATTGCAAGGTTGAGACACATTTTCCCAACAAATCTCCCACTTGTTGAACACCTTGCAAGAGAAACATGAGGGTGTAACCATTGCCTCTTTAATTGCTAGGGACCGAAAGGACCATAGTCTCTGAACACCATCTGAACTTCTCTGTGCTCATAGGATTAGTTAAAGAATCAAATACATTCATCAAAGTCTCTACCTTAACCAAATTCACCCTACCATCTTCAACCATATCTCTAACAAAATGATACTATACACAAACGTGCCTAGTCCTAGCATGAAATTTCCGCACTCTGACTATCACAATAAATTATCATTGCACCTTGTATTATTCCAATATTTGAACACATTCTCTTAAGCCAAATGGCTTCTTTACAAACATGAGTAGCTATCATATACTATGCTTCAGTAGTGGACAAAGCAACCATGGCCTGTCACTTACTCATCCAACTAATTTCACCACCAAATAATATAAAAACATAAGCAGTGTTGGATTTTCTGCTATCAACATCACCTACCCAATCTGAATCCATATAACCATGAAAATCAAGGGAAATATCAACTTCATTCATATTACTATGATAACATAGGGAATAATTTGAGGTACCTCGCAAATATCTGAAGACTCTTTTAACTGCATCCTAATGAACTCTACTAGGATTAGAGATATATCTAGCTGAAATAACTCCCACTACTTGAGTAATGTCTAGTCTAGTACAAACCATAACATACATCAAAATTTCAATTGCACTCTAGTAAGGAACTTTGTTCATGTCTTCCATCTTTGATGGAGATGTTGGACAATCTAAAATAGATTTAACTTTGCTCCAACTGAAACAAGAAAAAAAATGGTCTACAATCCTGCATATCAAACCTCTATAAATTGAGTTGACATACTTGCTTTGGCCAAGCCATACCTTTCTATTCACTCTATCTCTTTTAATGTCCATCCCAAGAATGTGTTTAGCTACACCAAAATCTTTCATTTCAAATTTAGCAGCAAGTTGATATTTTAGCTCTGAAATCATACCTTTCCCTCTACCAATAAATAACATATCATCAATATATAATGCAATAAACATGAAATTATCACTATTAGTTTTAAAATAAACATAATGATTTGATTTAGAATGGTCACATCCCAAACTCAACACATATGTATCAAATTTATGGTACCACATCCTAGGATTTTATTTTAATCCATACAAAGATTTATTCAATTTACAAGCCAACTTAATTTTACCTTTCACCATGTAGTGCTCTAGCTGTGACATATAAATATCCTCCTCCAAATCACCATGAAGGAAAGCATTTTTCACATCCATTTTCTCAACCTCTATATAATAAGTAGCATTAATAGAAAGTAAAAATATAATGGATGTCATTTTTGTAATAGGAGAAAATATCTCACCATAATCAACACCCTCAACTTGAGAGTAACCCTTCACAACCAACCTTGATTTGTACTTCCCAATACCTCCATCTAAACCAGTATTTTTCTTGAACACCCATTTACAACCAATAGGTTTTCATCCTTCAAGAAATGGTACAAGGTCCCATGTGTCATTATTTTTCAAAGATTCTATTTCTTCATCCATAGCAATCTTCCAGGATTCTGCATCATTAATACCTTGTGCATCTTCTACAAATCTGGGTTCATCCATGTTAGTATTCAAAGAAAAAATACATTTCTGGAATCATTGGGTGAATACCTTTCAGGTGGTTTTCTATGCCTTGTAGACCTATGAGCTGATTTGGAGGTTCTCCCTCTTCTTTTGAAGATCCAGAGCTCGATGATCTCTCTTCAACTTCTTGTTTATCCTCGGGCCTTGATTCAACTTTCTCAAGTGTAAAAGGTAATTGAATCACATCTCCTTGTTTACTTAGTCTTGAATGCAATATAATAGAAGAAGGCTTAGTTTCTCTAAAAATAACACTTCTACTACATGTATTACCTTTTGTGCAAAAGGATCCCAAAGCTTGTATCCTTTCATAGTGCCATAACTATATCCAATGAAGATAGATTTCATAGCCTTGTTCTCTAACTTTATTTGCTTCTCCTTTGGCACATGTGCATATGGCTCGCAACTAAAAACTTTAAGATGTCTTAATGAAGGCTTGTGACTCGAACATGCCTCTATAGGTGTCTTATCAACAAGAGTTGATGTAGGAGACCTGTTAATCAGGTAATAGGTAGTGGCAATAGCTTCAGGCTAGAACCTTTGTTCTAGGCCAACACCACTCAACATACTCCTAGCCTTCTCCATCAGTGTCTTGTACATTCTTTGTGCAACTCTATTCTATTGTGGAGAATACAGAGTTGTCTTCTATCTATGAATACCATAATCTTTATAGAATTTATCAAAAAAATTAGAGCAAAATTCATCACCATTATGAGTGGACTCAAACATTTTATTTTCTTTCCATTCTGCACTCAACCATTGCTTTAAATTATTTAAATCGACTAAACATTTCAAATTTACTCTTTACAAAATATACCCATGTCCTACTATAATAATCAATAAATAAAACATAATATGTGGATTTACCAATTGAAGGAACATCTACAGGACCAAATACATCAGAATGAATAAGATCCAATACATCAAAATATTTATGAGAACTCAAGTAAAATTGAATGAGGTTTTGTTTTCCATAAATGTAATGCTCACATAAATAAAATTCAAGATTACAATCAGATAAAAACTTCAACAATATTTTTATTTTTCAAGGTCCTTAGACCCTTTTCTCTAATGTGGCCAAGTCTCTAGTGCCATAATATAGTTTTCTCTATAGGTAACTTTTTCTCAGAAGAAAGAGCACCCTTTTGTATCTAAAAGCCATGAACATCTATTGACGGTAAAACCCCCACTTCTTCTATAGAATTTCTTTTCATAGAAGTACTATTGCACTCAACAATGCATGCATCAAGCTTATACAATGTCCCATATCTGACACCTCTAGCAATCACCATAGCACCTCTAACCATCTTGCATCTTGCATCAGAAAATACTACTTGCACACCTACATCTATTTGTTTTCTCACATATAGAAAATTTTGTGCTAATCTAGGGATATGCAACACACCATTAATCCTTTTTTTATTATACCATTAGGAAACCTGATTTTAAATTTATCATGACCAACGATGTCTAAATGAGAATCATCACCCAAGTACACCTCACCTCTATCAAATTCTTCATATTCACAAAACCAATCTCTATTAAAGGTCATATGAAAAGATGCATTTGATTCAATTAACCATGCATCATTACCTGCACAAGTTGCCAAAGTTGCAATGAGTGTGTCACCATCTTCCTTCTTAGACTTGGAATCAAAATCAAGTTCCTTATTTTTCTTCATCTTTTCTTCTTTGCATCCCTTACAAACATTTCTAAGCTTACTGCAATTCTAGAAAATAACTTTGGACTTTCTAGGAGATTTAGATCTCCCCTTGGACTTAGATTTGTCATGCTTCTCATTCTTCTTTCCTTTTTCCTTAGGTCTTCCATGAAAATTTAGGGCCTCCTTGGTAGTGATGAATTCCTTCCTCCTCATCTCTTTAGAAAGCAAAGAACCCACCACATCTTCATTCTTCAATATAACAAAAGTACTCCCAATAGCCATAACAAGAGAATCCCATGAATCAGACAAAGAACAAAGCAAGATTTGACATTTCTCCTCATCGATTTTGACACCAACTAATGTCAATTGATCCACCAACATATTGAATGCTTCTAGGTGGTCTATGATTCATCCACCCTCTTCCATTCTCAAGGAATACAACTTCTTCCTCAAGAAAATATTTTTCACTAAATATTTGGCCTAATATATCTCACCAAGCTTCTTCCATAGTTTCTATGCAGAGGTCTATTCATGGACATTAATAAAAATAGAGTCTGCCAAGCACAATTTGATTAGACCCTTGGCTTTACAGTCCATAACATCATATTGAGTAGCTTGAGTAGGATCTGTAGGCCTTGAAACATTCTCATCAATAACATCCCATAGATCTCGACCTATAAATAGATCCTCCATATTTATCTTCCACATCTCAAAATTATTCCCAGAAAATTTCTCCACCTCTATTCTCCTTGATAAACTTTCCATCTAAAAATTCCTATAACAAGATCACAAAGTTTCTTTTGCACAAGCTCCCACTCAAATTTGGATTAGCTCAAAAAACCCAACAACCCACAACTGAAACCAAAGGTGATCAAGCTATGATACCACTTGTAAGGAAGTTAAGGTAGTAGAACAACTTCGTACACTAGTCTTGAGAGGAGAAAAATGCAAAACTTTATAGATCTTCAACATTTATATAACTTAAATTGAAATAAACACAAATATCATGCATACCAAAACTCAATGATTTACATGGGGAAACCCTTTCAAGAGAAAAACCCAACGCTCCAAAAGCTACCTAATATATTATTCAAAAATCAAAAGATTACAATATACTTGCAGAGCAAGCTTCTCACAAGAGGATCACCACAAGAGATCAAGAGACACTATGACTGCTATCAGACTCGTAGAATATACATCTATCTATATACATCCCAGTTGCTTATAACAAGTTTTTTTTAGAACCTTCTAAAATTAGGGTTTTAAAAGGTCATTTTTTATTTGACGTGTTAGCAAAAAAACCTTGATGTGTTAGTGAAAAAAATCTTGACATGTTAGTGTGAAAAAACCTTGATGTGTAAACAATTTTTTTTCGAGGCGATGCCCTGAACCCCATATCTTGCTATGAGTGTACAACATTTGCATGATCAAACACCACATACCAACATACATCTTATCAAAAATAAACCATATATAATTGCAAGGTTGAGACAAATTTTCCCAATACTATGTGTCCTTATCGGAGAGGAATCCTTACTCTTTTTATTCTTTTCTTCCAATGAAATTTTTCATTTATCTAATTCTTGCTTCTTCTCCTTCATTTGTATCTTGTAGCCCTCGTTTTCTTTTTCAAAATTTTCCTCACTAACAATGTCCACTTTATCAACCTTTTTTCTTTTAACACTAGAATCTTCCTCAGATGTACGGGTATGTGCAGGATCATCATAAAAAAAATAAGCCCTTAAGTGGCGAAAAATTTAGAAAAATCAGACCTAGGAAACTTGACGTAAAAATTTGAATAATTTATCTAGATATTATTTCAAAAATATGTAAGAATAGAACCTGTAGCAAATTGAATGTAGTTTCTAAACTACTAGGTTATTTAAAAATAAATAAAAATCTATTTGGTGAAAATTTGAAATGTCAATGTAGTAGCACTTAAATTTCAGGGAAAAAATAAGTAGTTGTTTGTCTGACCACCCTAACCATAATAAAATGATAATATTTTTATGAGATTTTAGATATAAGTAGAGGAATCATGTCCCAATGTGATGCATATTTTTTTTTTAATTATTTTCCAAGTAAATAATTAATTATGAATTTTTTTATTACAAATTTTAAAAAATATAAAACCTCGTATGTTTGACCACCTTAAGTTGGTCAAAACTTCATGAAATTCATTTTTTTTTTAATCCTATGGTATGCAAAGCATAAAATGTTACGCATGTTTCAGATTCAAAAAATGTGATACCGTTTGAAAGCTATAGATATTTTTCAATTAGCCTATCAATCGGGACTTTAGTTGTAATTCAAATAGAAAATGAATAATAATTGTTTATTAAATTCAAAGTAAAGCATAATTTATATTGGTGGAAAGTTGAGAATATCTTTTAAAAACCCTTTTCGTTTCATCAATTTTGGGTTAAAAAAAAGTCGTCAGCCACATACCCATCATATTGCCACTTTCTGGCCCATCATGATCCTGCACATACCCATACCAGATCTCTTTTGGATCAAGGGTTCTATATCTTCTTCTTCTTCTTCTTCATCTACATTCACAATGATAAAATGATCTCTTTTTTCTTTTACCTTCACACTTTTTCTTGGAGTACCTGTTTGTTGTGGCACTAGAGTGGATTTTTCTTTTATAGGCATCTTTTGCTTCTTTGTCAGAGGTGTCTTCTCCTTCACTGGAGTTCTTGTAGACTCTTTCCTCTTCTCACCAATCATAGAATTAGTCCTAAAGGATTTGGGGGAAACTAGAGGAGTGGTAGCTATTCTATCAGATCTCCTGACACTTGATGATCCTCCTAATGAGCTAGACATATCTTTTTCCTTCTCATCTTGCTCCTTAGTAAGGCCAATTTCCTTCGCAAATGTTGTATTCATCTTATCAAAAGTCTTATTTTTTATCTTTGGTCCATGTGCACATCCATGGACTTCTCGTCATATGTTCATACCTCTTTTCAAAGGTGTCTCTTGGTTTGTTCAACATGAAATCTGTTGATATGGTGATTTCTTGCTTTGTGATCTCATATCCCATTTCTAGGATCTAGACAACCCTAGTCTCAATAGCTTGTATGATGCAAATATCTTTTATAGCCAGAAAAGTGGCATCATCTTTGTAAGTTTCCACCAATGTTTTCTCTAATAGGCCAGGCATGCCAACCCACAACTCATATCCATGTGCTAAAGCATCAACAACATTTCTCTTGCAGGGGATAAATTTTTTTTGTTGATGCTCCCCCTAAGCCAAATATTTCTTCTTAGAGGAAACATCTACACCAAATGCTGGTATAGACTCAGGCTTAGTTTCACTATCTTCCTTCTTTCTCCAAATATTTTCCATCTCTTTCTTCATCTCTATTGTGTCATCCTTTTTTACCAGATCATTCTTCTTTACCTGATTATTCTTCTTCACATTCTTACTTCTACAAAAAATTTGAAATGTGTCCTAGTCTATTGTAGTTGTAACATATGATAACATTTTAAACAAGATTACTTCCACCCATTCTAGATCTACATTGATTAGCATTATGTCTAAATCCTTTGCATGCTTAACAGTAGCCATTGAAATATTGAAACATCATGTACCATTGTTATAGATATTCATCATTCTACATTCACTAGCCTTATGAACAAACGTTTTGCATGTAAACATATGATTGAGAAAAGATGGAACATTTTGATTCATTCAACTTCTACATTCCATAGCCTTATGTCCAAATTTACTGTAGGAATAATAGAAACCATTAAAATATGGGTACCTCTATGCATTTGGTTGTCTAATTGGTGGTATTTTGAAGTCTTTCCTTTGATTTCAAACCTATTTTTCATTGCTCTTTTTGTTCTCAATCCTTTTTTCTTCATTGTTATTCTTTTCAACACTTGTTGTCTAATCTGCCTTTTAAATTTCACCTTTCTTAAACCTAATCCTTCTTTATCTTTAAACCCTTTCTAGTTTGCAATCATTTCATCAAGCTTTGTAGAGCTCATTTTAAATTTGACTTCATGACTCTTTTTTTTTTCAAGATCTGATCTTAAGGGGCCACCACTTCTTCAAGCTTTGAAAATTCTTCATATTTTCTTTTCACTATTGCATCCAGACATTCTTCAAACCTCTTTCCTTCTTCAAATTGTACTTTCAGACTAGTAATTGCTTCATTGGGTTGCTTCAGCTTCTCACTAAACTCCTTATGTCTTTCTTTGAATTTTTTTATTTTCTTTGTCAAAATTTTGATGCATTCATTTGCTTCTTTGACATTTTCCTTCAGATATTTGTTCACTTTTAGTCCTTTCCAAATATTCAAGGGCTATTCTGAGTTCTCCATTCTTGTCAACCATGCACTCTTCTTCTATGAGTCCAACAATAGGAATTTCTTCCAAAGGAGTAGGATATCTTCTAAGAGCCATGTGTTCAACCTCCAAGATCTTCCCCAAGTAGTTAAGCTTCTTCCAAGGAACCAAGCTCTGATACAAATTTTTTAACACCTAGAATACTAAGAGGGGGGTGAATCTATATTCTCTAAATCCACCTAAACATTCATTTAACATAGGATATTTAATTTGTAGTAAGAAAGGAAAGCATGAAATCAACCATCAACATCACATAACACATGAACACTAGATTTTTACATGGAAAACCCAAAAAGGGAAAAACCATAGTGATGATTAGCTGACAATATATTATAATTAGTTATAAGATATTAAAAAAAGGCTCACTATAGGTGGAATCACTACCCACAAAAAGAAGAAAAGATAGAAGAGAGTGGTGACACACATCCGAGATTTAAACTGTTACAATTGCAAATACAATATGCATGAATTACAAATCCATTGAAGCTCAAAATACTAACTTTATACACTTCATACTGATCTGCACTAACACTCTACTATGCTTTGCATTCACCACACATTCACACAATTTGCATTGGCAAAATTTATCTCCATATCTACATCCTAAAAACACCAAAAAAAATGAAGTCACATATATATCCATCTCAACCTCATACATCAATTAGGTTGGACTAATTAGATGTATCATACAAAATATGCCCTATTGGCTCAATCATACAAATCATATACACTTCACACCTTAATTCAAACTTGTAACACATAAGATAGGGTGAGGTGGACTTATAATAACATCTTTATAATGGATCAATACTTACTCAAACTTTGCAATACTCAAAACTTATTAGGTCGGGACTGGAAATGGCCTAACATCAAAATTCACCAACTATTCAATTAGAAACAGACATTCAAATGTCAAAAATTTAAGCTACTTGGATCGTAGACTCTATTGAAACTTTTCAACACTTCTACAAGTTTGCAAAGCTAGATACCAATCTATGATGAAGTGCAGATTTATAAAAATATATACACTATAAAAGAAACACTTTCATTGATAGAATCAAACTTCTGTCATCCATAACTTCTACTCTAAAGACAAAAATAATGTGAAACATTGGATTTAAATGCTTCTATCATCCAAAAAAAATTGAACATTAAAACCTCAAAGAAATATTCTTCATAGTAGACCAATTCAGACCAAATAATCGGATGTCTTGTAAACTAAATTACCTATTCTAATACTTAGGAAATTTATCACATCAACTGTCTGCACCGAATTAAAACTTCTTGCAACCAAGAACTGGATTAACATGTTCAAGTATGCTCAAGCTATACAAAATGATTTGCACAATGATCTTCATACTAGAACACAATGTTGACACTAATGATAACACTATACTGCATACAATACAACTTGTATTCATACCTCATGCTCATGTTTCTAGTAAGTATATCAATGACAAACTTCTTATTCTTCCAACAATTTTGTATCTTAATATAATCATCCTTATTCTATCCAATATGAATAGTATCATTATTTCTCTCTACTCTATCTAGCCTTTATGTAAATGCATAAGGGGTTATCATAGGAAGAGTGGTGGTGGAAATATTATAGACAATAGATGAGGTGTAAAGAGGTAGGGAAAAGGAGGTAAGGATATTACACTTGAGTTTGGATGAGAGGCAATAATATCTAAGGCAAAGATAAATGTATGAAATAAACTATATGAGATGAAGGATGGAATTAAGAATGTGAAAATAAGTAGGTGGAATATTAGTAGGATGAGAGAAGGGAATGAAACTAGGAATTTGGAAACAAGATGCATCATGAATGGAATAAGGGCTAGAAATAACACAAGAGGATAGAACATGGGGAACCTTATAGATAGGAGGGGTGATATTCATAATAGTGGGAGAGGGTTCAATCTCATGTGGAAACACACAATTCATAGAACTTGATGAATTAAGTTTAGTTTCAAATATTTGAAGAATATCAAAATTAAATGGTGCACCAAGAAAAAAATAATTAATATTTTTAGCTAATTATGTAGGAGATGTAAAAATTACAAAGCTGTTGGATTCTTTTTGTATGGTAGTAGAAAGCTTGTGCTTATTCACATTTATGTCGATGATTGAAATTAGATTATCTTGATTATTGTGATCTATAGAGTCAATGCAAATATCATAATCATTGAAGTTATGACCATATGAGGGATTAGTAAAGAAATTTTTCTTAAAAAAAATTTGGGATTTTTATTAGATCTTAGCATAAACAAGCCCTAATTGAATCAAGAGCAATAAATCAATCTTCAAAGAAGAAATATAAATTAACATATAAATTATCCTTATATTAGAAAGATAGCAATAAAAACTATAGTAAAAAACCTAGAGGACTGTAGGAGGGGATTAGTTCACCAATTTATGCAGTGGGATGATCACATCATCGCATAATATATCTAGGTTTCTTAAAAAGTGAAGAAATGAATAAAATAACCAACCTAGCTATATGAGACATGTTAGAAACTCCTTGAAGTAATTTATTGAAATAAATATAAAACACAATTAATTTGTCAAAGAGTATAAATGATTTAGAATATTAAGAATGGAAAATTGTCATTTTAGGCTACTTTTGTGACAATGAAAGTGATTTGAGTAATTGCATATTTGACACAAGCTAGTAGATTTAAACTTTGGTACATGCAACTCTAATTTTTTCTTTTCAATTTGTCTTGATGCTTCTGATTTGTTTTAGAAAATTGGCAAATGAATAAAAATACTTTTGGATATTTTGCTAGGAAAGTATTGATTTTTCTTTGATCAAACTATATGATACTTAATTTAATAAATTAAAAATAATCCAACATATTGTCATATAAGAAATGCTCTAGATGTTGATGTAAGAAAATAATAGAGGAATGATACTCTAATTTTGATTGTAGATTTTTCTTGAATTACCTCTAGGTGTTGGATTGTAGGTAGATCTCCGATATAAAATACTGTATTAGGGAATGATATTTAGCTGATAGGCTACATATAGTGTGATATTTGAGCTTGAAACAAGCCTCACATCTACAAACCACTGTTGAGTGATTGGAAAACAAGTTTCACCTATTGTTTAATGGTAAACCACCTATCGTTTTACCGTAAAAGCCTCTAAAATCTCACTTATCACATAAAGCTAGATAAATATGGATTTGACAACTAGATGAGAACATTTTATTTCCAAATTTGTAGTGTTTTCTGTCAATTTGATGAGAAATTTCTTTTTTCATTTGCATTGCTTTATGTTTTAATCTATACTCAAATATTTCATAATTAGATAATACTTAATTTCTTTAAGGAAAAAATCTAGATTTGTTTAAGCTTATTTCATTCCATTATTTAGCATTTATTATTAATTGTTTAATCCAGCCACATGCAGCTAGAATTTGCATGCACAAACACTACTCTAACATATTAACATACATATAGTTTTTTATTGGCATAATCCTTGAACCTCCTTTAGATGCAAGTGCTAGTAAATACAACTCCAAAGATGACAAATGAAATATATAAATAAATTGAAAAAAAAATGAAAAGAAATTAAGGTACCTATTGTCTTTCAACAAAAAAACACACCAGTTACACACTTATCACTAAATAAAATATAACTAGAAATCAAAATGAATCTAAAACAAAAAGTAAAACTGTAAAGCAATGTGATTTTCACTATTACAAGAATATCTAAAATAATGTTCTATTAATAAAGACTATCATACAAGACTCCCATTACTGTCACTTTTTAAACTAATGATTCTCCCATTACTGTCACTTTTTAAAGTAATGTTTAATCATTGAATGTGGGTACCCATTATTATTTTACTGTCTATCTAGACATCACAATACACCTTTGACCATATTTTTTTAATTGATTAAAAATCCAAATATATACTTTTTAATTCTTTCAATTAATTAATAAATACGGTGAAATGTACATGCTAATGTCTGAATAGACATCACCCATTATTTTATCCTTAATCCCATTGCTTCGTTTACCATTTCCTCTATCACAGTGATAGCTTTCGAATAATAGGTGCCGTGCATGGCCGTAAGAGCTTTTCATCCAGCATTAAGGGAAGTCTAAAAACGTGCCATGAATAAGTCCTCCAATAAAAAACATTTTCACTCTCAAATCCATGAAATGGTGTGTATATATACATCCTCAGTTCAAAGTTGTGAGACGAGATTTTAGAGATGACTTCCACAGTAGAGCATTACGTTCAGAATTTCAGTCAAGTGCCTCAAGACTTTAGTGTCGAAGGCAAAGACAGGCCCCTCTCTGAAGATGGGATTTTTGATGAGCTGCCCTTAGTTGACATGAGTAACACTGACCAACAAATGAAACACGAAATTTCTGCTGCTTGCCAGGAATGGGGATTCTTTCAGGTGATAAGCATGATACGTAACACTAATAATTATCATTAATTCTGTTGTACTAATGAAATTCTGGGTTTTAATACGTGTTTGTGATGACAGGTGGTGAATCATGGTATTCCTGCAGATTTAGTTGAGAGTGCAAGGACGGTAGCAAGACAGTTCTTTGAGCTGCCAGTCGAAGAAAAAAATGAAATGGGCACGAGAAGAAGGTAAAACAGATCAGATTGCTGGTTATGGATGTACAGAGGGATTCAGAGGACAGCATACTGACTGGATGGATTCCCTATATGCCTTCCTTGCTCCTCATTCCCTCAAAGCTCGTCATCTCTGGACCTCAACACCCACAGAATATCGGTTATAGAAAAGCTTAGATTCATTCTTAATCTTCCTTTGGATTATTTCTTTACTGTCAGAGTCAGAATCAATCACTTGGACTGCTGTCAAAAACAATTTTTGTGAGAAACCTTGAGACATCCCATAATTAAAGCATTACATTGACAAATATCACTGTCTTTGTGCCTTTTGGTCTTGACTTCAAAATCTAATCAGATCTAAGACTTTTATTCCACTCATGACCAAGGAAAGAAGCATCAATACATTTTTACCAAGAATCCAAATCCAACATATATCAAACATGAAACAAATAATTGAACCGAGGATATTATAACACTGTCACAGAGGAATCACAATTAAAGTCTCACAGAAGCTACATGTCTATCATGTCCATATCAAACTCAAACTCCACCTTGCAACAGTATCTTGTAAACACACACTGTCATCTCTTTTTCATATATTTACTAGGACATTCACAACTGCAGCAATATTAGAACACAGAACTCCATAAAACATACAGCTCACACCTTAATTACTGAAAAGAATGCAAAGAGATGAATTCTCTGCTCAAACAGTCATTCACCCATAAAGATTGCACCATCGCTCAAAGGTTTGCATATGCATAAAATTTGTCACCTACACCTTATGAATTGAGCCATCAAAGCATCAAACTTGCCAAAGAGTTGTCATTGTACTTTCAAACTTGAATTCTTGCAATGAATGTGTTAGTGGAAACACATACAAGATGGTGAGAACTTTAGAAGATCACAATGCAAAATATTCATTAGCTTAATCTTTTTTGTTGCCTGAAGGATAGGGCATGAAAGGCTCCGTAAACCTTAACAACCTATAACAGTAAATTTGTTATGCATAGTACAACAATCATGATGATCTCTGTTATTTCCAAAACTGTCTATATTTGAGACCTCTTATTTAGCAACATATACCTCCAACAGCAGAAGCATGTTGTCATACCTCATTCTTGACTTCATAGGGGTAAAAGATGAAACATCTGACATCTCCCCCTTAACTTCATGCTTCTCTTTATGCACTAGTAGAGATCACTTGTGCAATATGCACAATATTTAATTCATCCTTCTCCTAGTTTTCCTTTCTTCTTCAAACTTTCTTAACACCTATCTTCTTCTTGTCCAATGTAACACCCCTCCATTTTGGATCTTTTGATCGGTAGTGTTTTTCTTTGTTATGTGTTCCTGTTATGCTGTGACTATGGTACTTGGTTCTATTTGATCGCAATTGTTAAGCGATGCGTATGTGATATTTTGATGTGATGGAATTTTACTTTGATGTTATCATTATGGCATGTTTTGAATTAGCATAGCAGTTATTTAATTTAAAAATGCCTTATGCTTTTATTATATTGTTGATGTTAGACTTATCAGTTAAAAACTCTGTATTCGTGAAGGGGAAGGGAATCTTGTATCACTCGCTTGCGAACGCCCTACGATTCGGAGATATTCTCTTCACGGTGTGTTTAATTATGTATATAATTGCACGTTCGATATACTCTTTGTGATTCCAAGATATCCTCTTCACGGTGTGTTTAATTATGTATATAATTGCATGTTCGATATACTCTTTGCTCGCAAGTTGACAGGTACAGGACATCGACTCCACCTGATTTCACAGGTTTGAGCATGTCCATTGACCAACGGTAATCGATTGGGAGATAGTAGCTAAGTTTTATGTGTCAAGTCATCACCCTAGTCATAGTGTGTCGTCGAGTTAGTAGTCGGATTCAGTTATTTTTTGTTGTCCTTTTTCACATTGGCTTTTTATTTAAATTGCAAGTTAAAGGTTATTAAATGGCTTTTGAAGTTAAAAATGATGATTGATTGTATCTAGTTGCAATGTTGAAATGTTATTTATTTTATTGATTAATTTGATTTAATTAATAAAATTAGATTTAGTTTATTGATTAATTAGGTTAATGGTGATAAATTAAATGAAATAGTTATTTTGGCATTATTGTATATTAAGATTAAAATTTAAAACGAAAATAGAAATCATATTGGATATTTAAAGTTAAATTAAAATAAAAATTAAAATGTGTTTTAAATTTCACTTTTGAAATTTTGGATAAAATAAATTATTTGCAAACATTGAAATTCTTTTGTTTAATGAAATTTTGAAAAATGCTTGAAATATCATTTAGAAAGTAAAATTGTTTTAAATTTAAAAAAATGGAAATATCCTCCAAATGTTCAATAAATTTAGTGGGTGGGGATATTCTGGGGCTGCGTAGCAGCAGGGTTGAGTCCCCTTTTGTTTTTTAGTTATTTTATATTTCATTTTTTTTAATATTTTTTTTTAATTGTTTCATATTATATATATTTTATAATATATATATTATATTATAATATTATAATATTATATATATATAATATGTATATATTATGTATATACATATAATATATTTTAATTTAAATAAATTTTTCTTTATTATTTTTTAAATATATATCTATTAAATAATATGAGATTTAGTTTTAAATTAGTTGGTTATAAAAGTATATATATATATTTTTTAGACATATTTAAATAATGTTTAAATATTTTAAATAGAAATTTTAAAATGTTTGTGTTATTATAGTTGAAATGAAATTGATATTATAATAAATAATTTTATTTAAAAAGATTGATTTTAATCATTATGTAGCATTGAACAAATGAAATTAAATTGTTAGCATTTTAAATACCTAAATGTTGCCAAGGTGATTTGATTTACCTTGAGTATGTGCGAATAATGTCAATTATTTAATTGATTTCATGTACTATGTTAGTGCTTGGCTTGGGTTTAGGAAACCCTAACATTAGTTAATTGAGTTGCCTGAAATGCCTTTTTAAGTGATGTTTTCATTCATTCTCTATGTTGGGCAATTGAGTCAATTGTTTACGTAAGTCTTCCAGATGGGGTTTTTAATCTTTTGGGGTTGTCGTATTATGTAGTCAACTTCTGTTTTGCCTTGGGTAGCGTGTATTGAGGTACCATGTTGTTTCACCCAATTTTCACAAACGGGGACGGTTTGTGCCTCCTTGGGATTAGGAGAGGGTTATGAGGTTTGTGCCTCTTTTGGAAGGAGTGGGTTTTTTATTTTGTTTTCCTCTAGTGTTTGGAGTGATTTTCCTTTGTTTGTTGCCTCCTTGGATTGGAGAGGTCGTCTTATCTAGTTTACCCATTGGATTGTGGTTTTGTACAGTGTGTGTTGTCGTTAGGAGAGTGGCTCTTTGTGGGGGTCCGACACACAAAGGGGTGCCAGGGTAACTCACCTAGGGTTTAATCAAGTTATAATTTAGATGAATTAATGGGGAACTTTCACACTAATAAAGATAATGAATGCCTCTCTCTTGAAGCATGCGTTTGTTAAGGCTTGAGATGAGATGAGACCCATAGTTTTGCATGAGGGTACGACTGCCGGTAGAGGCAAGCTAGGGTAACCCAAGATGGGGGTTTGGTAGCCTAGGAAGGTTGGGCTAGGGTAACTCATAAGCAATTTATGTATGACACTCTTCCTACATTAGCAGTCAGTCAGTTATTGTGTGGTGTACATATGATGTACTTGATCATTATTCTCTGGAAGCATTGTAACTTTGTGTTAAGTGATATTGTGGTTGTAGTTGATTCAGTTCAGTTGTGTTTTAGCCTGTGTCTAGAGGTAGATGGTCTTGTGTATGAATCCTTGTTACTATCTCCTAGCACGGGGGGTGAGCCTTCGGGTATCACATGGTTGGGTGGAATGTGCACCTTAATCCATTAGGTTTTCTTCTTGTTCGTGTGGACGAGACTTCCAGTTGGAGAGCTCGTGGGATCTTGTGCCTTCATGCCTTATTCTTTTTAGTTATTATTGTAATTTTATTACCCCTCATTGTATCGAGGTGGAGGATGTAATTTGTAACCTTGTATTTTGGAATTACCTCATTCGGGGAATGAGTGTTGTAATCTTATTGTAAAGTATATTTTGGAATCATGTGGAATTTCTTATGCTTTGTCGTAATTTTATCATGTTTGGAATGGATGTGTAATTAATTTGTTGTATAATTAAATGTTATGTTTTTAATTCATGTTTCTTGTTTGGGTTTTAAAGTAATCTCAGTCTCGTAACCTTAGAGGTTGTTGGCAATGGATAGTGATCTTGCATGTTATTTGTACCAAAACAAAAATAAAAAAATAGTACATTTGAGTAGTAAATTGCAACTTCCTCTAGGGTTGCGTGGCGGGGCATTACATCCAAGCTAGGTATCTGCCTGTTGTTGCTTGGTCAAGGTATTTGTCCTTTTTTTATGTCTAGATGACCTCAACAAATGATTTCTACAAGATTGAGCTCTATGTCCAAGATAGTTACATCTATAACACATGACATTATGATCTGAACCAAAAGAACAATAACTTCCTCTAGACATTCTATAAGAACTTTCATTACCATTCTTATCATTCCACCAACAATTAATTGCTACATGACCAAATTTGTGATAGATATAACATATAGTGCCACAATTCTGATTTGACAAACTATAATTAGTTCTGGCATAACTTTCACAGTCTCTAGCCCTATGTCCATAAACATGACATGAATAGCAGTAACCATGGAAATGGGAATAATTGTACCTTATTGATTGACATTTCCTGGAAGATGAGAAACATGTGAATCTGTTAACAGTTTTTCTTTCTGTCTCTGGAGCATGATTTTTCAAGTCTATTTTCTTCTTAGGAGTCTACCTAACCTTGAAACTCTGTCCATCTTTTGTTGCAAATACTATTTCATGTTGAGACTCATTTTGAACTCTTGAACTTTGTCCTTTTTCATATCCTAAACCAAAAATGTCTTTGTGATGCTTTTTCTTATTCAGCATCTCATTTAGCTTAATAATTCTTTGTGCAAAATTTTGATTTCTCTGAATCTTGACACTTTCAAGGTCTTTATTTAGAGTGATTACCTCTCCTTCCATTTTTTGACACACAATCTTTTTAACTTCCAAATTAGAATTTTCTACATCTATTATCCTTGTATACTCTTGGACTTCTAACTTCAAACTATTGATTAATTTATCTGATTCTTCTTGTCTTTTTATTAGCAAGTTATTCTCCTCCATCTTTTTTTCTTCTTCAAGTTGATGTTTACAATCTATAACCATTTTTTCTGCATTTTTAAGATCTGTAAGAATTTTATCCTTAAGATTCCTTTCTTCTTGGAGTTGCTTCTCCAATTTTTGATTTACTTTCTAAGCCTCTTAATCTCATCTAGAGAAACAATAAGTTCTTCCTCAAAATGAATTACTCCCTAGGAGTCACTAACACACTCTTCTATATCTAATCCATTCATATTTACTATAAATCCATCAAGATTTATATTAGACGCATTTTATTCTACAATATTGTCCTTATTAACACTTATAGAGTCAATTGGCAAAGAATTTTCTTGAGACAATATTTCACTAGACTTGACACTAGTGTTTTTCTTCTGACGTCTGTTTCTTTTGCACTTACGCATAGTACTCCTCTAAGCAAGAACTTGGTTGGACTTAAGCAAAGATCTAGCTCTATATATCAATAGCAATTGAGATCAGATATATTTCCATCCCAATTTTAAAAAACACATAATCTGTACCATCAAACAGTGGATCTCTAGTCACAAAGATACCTTCTTGAGCTTGTGACATGTTTACTAGGCTTCCAAAAACAAAAATCAATCCTAGGTGGATTAGACCTATATGAGGACCCTATTCTCTGATACCAATTGTTGGAAGATTGAAATCATTGAGAGGGGGGGTGAATCAGTGATTTATGAGAGTTACAACTTTTTAAACTTTGAAATTTTTTTATCAAATGACTATTAAAAACCAGACTTCACATGAACTCAGACAAAATGGTATGTATTGCAAATCAAATAAAAATTCACTAACATAGACTAGCTTGATAAATTTTGCACACATATCAGAGCTTGTAACTAAACCATTTATGCAAGGTGATTTAAAGAATGGGCAGAAATGGATGACTGATATCAACAATATTATGCAACTCAAGCAAGTGAACCAATCACACATAGAAACATCACCTAACACTAGAATTTTGTCTTGGGTGGAAAAACCCTCTTGGGGTATAAAAAACCACTCGAAAAAATATTTCCTTTATTCACTTAGAGCTCCAACTCTTTCACATTTAGGAGCACCAACTCCTTTTACAAGATTACAAGAGCACCAACCCCTTCTACAAATTAGAATAATAAATATCAGAGGGTTTCTCTGTTACAATTTAACCAACATATTTCTTTCAAACTTATACACCAAATATCCTAAAGATTCATTGTTTGAATCTCTAAAATACCAGATGTATTAGATAAAATTTCTACATCATGTTTACAATAATTTCTATTACAGAATGTGTGTACAAACTTCTCAAAAAATTCCAACCACAAAACTCGTGTTCCATCTCTGTTTTTATATACAAATGATCTCATGAATCTTCAACAAAAATTCATGATTACAATAACTATTTTCTTCAACCGATTGCTTTTTAACCCTTTATTTGTTTGCAAAGAAATAACCAAGGGTTTCGAATCAAACTAATCACTGAACCTTCATTGTTAATACCTTAACAAAAATCATGATCAAAGCCCATAAAAATGTGTTAACTGTAATACTTATTTAGGGAAGAATGAAGGAAAATAAAAATTAGAGGAACCATTTCAAAACTTCCAAATTGAAGATCTCCATCTGTTATCTTCCAACTTCCTTAGTCAACACTCTATCTTCTTCCACTTTCGAGCTCAGAAATCTGCTAACACATCTTCACGGTGGCGGCTAGGGTTTCGCATGTTTTCCACATTGAAACAATAATGACTTTTCCCTATACTTTCCTCAAGTCTTTTGAAGACTTTTCAAACAAAAATTATCATTTGAAATCAAAACATAATGATGCCTTTAGAATTTGTTGTCGATTTCCAAATCAAAAACCTTTTATCAAAACATAATGCTCGATGTCAAATGCTAGGTATGACCAAAAACTATGCATCAAAACCATATTGTTGTTGCTGCCAAATGACTTTATACAAAGTCAAAAACTTTATAATTTTATAACAACTGATGTCACATGTGAAATTTAACTAAAATATAAACACCAAAAAAAACCTCCACTTAAGCTTTTAAAAAGCTTTTAAGACTTCAAAATGCCAACTCCCCAATACTTAGCATTCCCGACAAGGGCTTTTAAACATAGACCAAATATATATATTAAGTGTTGGTTTCTTTGCATTATTTAAACATAGATCGCATAAAACTTAAGTGCCCAATACCTCTAGATCACATTAACTTAAGTTCCTAATACCTCTAGATCATATTATCTTAAGTGCTCGATACCTCCATGGTAAAACATTCAATATCTTCATCACAAGACACACCATAAAATCAATCAATGAAATCTTTTAGAGCATGTACAATGTAAAATGAAGTTCAAACTACCTGAAGTGATATGCTTCACAATGTTTTAAATCTGAAGACCTATAAACTGCATTTTCTTGCAACTTGTATAATCAATATAAGACTTCACATCATATTTGAACCGTCAGCCACATAGAAATAAATGTGCACACATATATATAAGCAAATGTATACCTCACTAAGAACTTGCCAAACCACTATCCATGGTGTTAAACATGCCTAATCAAAACCCATGTTATCATGTAACTTGTCCTTTCGTGTAGCTTCCTAAAAGATAATCACTGTCACTTGTAGCACCCTGAAAGACAATCATTGTCTGTACTAGCATGCATATATCAAGAGTATCAAAATCCCATAGTCAAATAAATCATGATACACACTGAGTCAAGTAAATCACTATAAGAACCTCCTATGTAAGATCATGAACAAGAATGTATCCTATGCCATAGTTCCATATGTATCCATGTATAGGTATGTATCCAAACCAAAGTTATATTGAAGTTTTGTCACAGTGTTACCAAAATGTCACCAAGACAATTACCCAAACTGATGATGCATAAACAAGTAAGCTGGAGTTATTATATATACCATGTGTGTTGATGACAATGATGCAAAAGCAACTAAATTGAGTCAAAAACTCAGCTATGAACATCACAACTTTAATCAAGAAACATTCACCATCCAACATCATCTACACCAATTTGTGTAGCTTGGTAGCTTGTCATCTCAAACAAAGAACCATAGAACCAATTTTTTCATCAAGGACAAATCAAGAAACAACTAAAAAAACTAAGAGCCAACATTTTTGAGGTTCTCTAAGGAAACATTGTTTACCAAAGACACTTATTGATCTTAGTGGGATGAATCAATTTCCCTTCATCCTGTACCCAACGTGCTTGTTATCAATCTTTGGGAATCTCTTCTGGTGGGTATTTGATAATCTTTTTGGGTTCTTTATTATTGAAAGTTTTGATTTTAAGGGGGAACTCACAATATAATTAACTTGTGGTTGTGTAGAAAGCTTGCAAAGGAAAGTACAAAGTCGCTCTACACAAAGGAGTAGTCACAAATAAAACCACTGCGATGACTCTTGTGGTTCACCTTGATCCTCCACTCAATCTCTAAGATCTTGAGAAAAAAAAAAGATATCTTGGACATATATTAATAAAGCCAAGATTTGGCACAGTAGTTGTTTTTATTTTATTTGTTGCAAACAATTTTATAACATGTTATGGATTTCATTATTGTGAAGTAATTGTTAGATGTTCATCTATAATTATTTTTAAGATTTTGAGATGGTACTATTAAACTTTGTAATATTTGATTTTTTATTTGTATTATTAATTATTATTTTAAAATGATTTTGTTTTATTATTTTATAAGATTTATAGGTATATTGAAAAATTGATTCATTCATATATCACTTTCTAAAATTTTTGGAATCAATGTTAATATTTTATTCAAATAATTAAAATAATTTAAGTTTTAAATTTCTATGATATAAAGTGATATTATAAAATTTCATGATATTTTATTTTTAAATGTGTTTTTATTATTTCATGGTTTATAAGTATGTGCTTTGATAGACAATTGATTCGTTCATATCACTTTTTAGAATCAATATTAATATTTTATTCAAATTAATTAAATTAGTTATTGTGCTCATTAATGTTTTATTAGTTAGTTTAAATATTGTATACAAATTCTTTAATTTTTTATTTTAATTGTAATGTTCATTATTAATAAATTATTTGGTAGGTAATTTTTATGATTAATAGATTTTTGTGTTGATAATTGATTACTATCAGGTTACGTTAATGTTGATGTTTAATTTAAATGGCAATAATTTTTCTTTTTTGTTTGGTTGTGATTATGTTTATAATTTATGAAATTACTAAGTATCATGTGTTGGTAATCATGACTTTGTGTATGTTTTCATTTAGATTCAATTTATTGATTAATTTGTGTGCTTATATGATACTTTTTGACACCATTGTGGTAGTTTTATGGTGTTATGGTTGTTTTTTTTAATTTATAAATGTGAAGATTTGGGTATTGTATTATAATTTAAGTTTATATGTTGGAATTGGATATTTAATTCTATAGATTTTGGTATGTGATTATTTTTAATTAACTTATATATAACAAGTGTGGATCTTTTCAATACCATTAAATTCATTTTAAAAATGAATTTTATTATAATTATGAACCTAACTAGATTAGTGGTGATTCAAGTGTACATATGATGTTTATAAATATCTTATCACATTTTTAGATTCCACTTGATATATATATATATATCAAAATATCTTAGATTAGATTAAATCATTAACCTTTATGAGGCATTGATAATTGGTAATTGGTTTAATAATATTAAGATGTCGATTTAAGTGAGTTACTAATAAAAGGTGTGTTTTGAGTTTAGTAATGAATAGTGAATCTTATAATGTGTATTGAACACTATGGATTTAATGAAATGGTGGGTGGACTTTGATTATGAAATTAAATCAAAAGTTAATTTAGATGTTAAATAAGGAGTTGATCATGACATTGGATATATGATATTATTTTATAGGAGCCTAGAAAATAAATGGTGTTGTTATATGTATACTATGATGGACTAAATTAGTGAATTAAGTACACAAAAAATTACATAATTAACAAAGATAAGAAGTGGTTGTTTTTATTTTATTTGTTGCAAACAATTTTATAATGTTATGGATTTGATTATTATGAAGTAATTGTTAGGTGCTCATTTAGAAGTATTTTTTAATATTTTAATAGATTTTAATGGATTTGAATAGAATTATAATGTTTCATATTTATATGATATGACATGGTATTAATAAAATTTGTGATATTTGATTATTTATTGATTTTTATAATTATTATTTATGAATGATATAGTTTTAAATATTATTTCTTGATGACAACAGGGGAGAAAAAGAAAAAAGGGCTCTACAATTTGGTTGTGAGTGTGGTTGCCTATTTTGTGGGTGTCCTCGAGCACCCATGGAGGAGGCTCAACCCTCCTCCATCATTTTTTGGACTTTGTATTGTATTGTGTAGTGTGGGAGTGATATTATCTTCTAATCAGGTGTGGTGTGTTTTACGGGCTCCTCCCGTCAGTTTTTTTCATTCGTGCCAAGGCATGTAGGTGATTGCTTTGGGGATTTATGGTCATAATGAATGGGGATACGGTTTCCCCGGTAGATTCCTTACATGGCTCGGCTTCCGGCGGGTCTGTTAAGTCTTTTAGAGATATTGTGGCGGGCGAGTGTGAGTGTCTTTTATAGGGTGCAAAGTTTGTTGCCAATTGGACTACTTTGTTGGTAGGTGATGGAAAAGAGGGGAAAGGTAAGCAATCATTGTCTCCTCCTTTGAAATATTTCCTGGTTCTGAATGAAGAATTGGATAAAGCTATTTATGAGGAGGATGTGAGGCTTTCTAAGATTGCTATTTTCTTTGCAACTGTCAACCCTGATAGGGTCTCGACTAGAAAATATATGGAAGAATGGTTCAAAAATGTGTGGGAAAAGAAATTAGGGTTGCATTTTTATTATTGTAGAATGGTGCAAAAAGGATTATTTGTTGTTTTCATTAACAACCATAAATTTCAACAGGAAATTGTTAACAAGGAATTTTGGACTATTGGAAAGGTTACTTTTCAAGCCCTGGCATGGCATCCAAAGGCTCTGAATGAGGAGGTTCTAGCTTTGTCCAATCCCCGATGGTTGGTTATAAATAATGTTCCCCCTTGGCTCTAGAAATTTGTTCCTCTTTTTCTTGAGCCTTATGGCAAGGTGTTGAGAATGGATGAGACCAAATCGCCTCTTCCCCATTCGGATGCGAGGGTTTTGGTCTCTATAAACTTAGGACTAGATCTTCCATGGATCCTGGAAATTAAATTGAAGTCTAGCACCATCAATTGTGTTGTGGAAACCCTAGGAGGCCTTAATGCTTGTTATCTCTGTCACAAAGAAGGGCATATTAGAAGGAATTGTTCGGTGATTAAAAATAAGATTAATAAAAAGATAGATTATGGAGGTAATAAGAGCAATAAGCATGTTTCACTAGAGTTTGGTGGGGATTTTAACCTTTCAGGGGAGCCAAAGGAATGTTTTCCTCCCCCGAGAGTTGAACACAAGAAGGATTTCGCCACCTCTACAAATGAGGTTGAAATCAGTGATGTAGAAAATTTGAACTCATTAATTCAGGATATGAACATTGGCATGAATAATAATGGTGATGAGGTGGGGGACCTATTTTTTGACAGGAATTGTCTTCCACCTCCCTACCCAAATGATTCGAATAAGGTTTTTTTTAATGGTAAGCATAATGCACAACAATTGGCTCTTCAGAAAATAAGACAAATAAAGAAACCTGAGGGTAATGAATCTATTACAGTGAATGAACTTTATTCATTTAATGATAATTTTTTTAGGGATTTAAAACTTGTTGGCTTAACAAAGGAATCACAAATAATAAAATACCATAAGAATGAAAATGGAATTGAGCCCTAAAAATGGTGGGGTCTGCTCCACTGAAGCTATTGATATTTCTGCATCTTTATGCTCTAACAAGGAGGCCAACTTGGAGGTGTATATCCATCCCAAGGGGGATGTGTTTGACTCAAGACCAAATCTTGAATATTACACCTTGAACCTTAACTCTGAATTTGATAAGGAGAATGAGACTCAGTCAAAATTGGCAGTTGCAACTATTAGCCCCCTTGATGGATTGGTTAGTTCGGATGGGTTTTCTTCCCAATCAAGCATTGACTCTATAGATGACCTAGGCATTCTCCCTATTAGGGAAACCACTGATGGGGAAGGTGTGCCCATTGAGGTGCTTGTTAAAAAAACCATGAGGTATATAGAAAGAAGGGTTTAGATGGCACAAAATTGCAGGATGACAAAGATGGTAATCCCCTTTTAAAAGAAAAAAGGAAGAAGCTTAGTGGGGTGATCCTCCCACCCAATGCTAAGAGAATTGAGGCAGAGAATAAACTTCCTAAGTGCTTTCATAACTTTAGGATTGATAAGGACCCCTCATCCATCGATCAAAAGAATGGAACTTAATTGTCTTTCTTGGAATGTAAGGGGTCTTGATTCCCCTGATAGAAAACATCTTTTCAGGAGGTTAGTTGCCCAAAAAAAGGAAATGGATTTCTTACTTCTCTAAGAAGTCAAATCTGTTGGATTTTCCTTAGATACTAGCCTAAAGGTAATATGGAAGGATGCCTCTTAGCTTGTGACCAAGCATGATTAGGGGAAGGGTGGGGTTTTCATTATGTTGGCTAACATGTGGAGCCAGTATGTGGTACAATCTAGTGTATCTCCCTGTGACAGGGTTGTTTGGGTAATTGTAAAGAAAAAGGAAGACTACTTTGGTGTCTAATTGATTTATGCTCCTAATGACTACAAATATAGAGTTTTGTTGTGGAAGTGGTTGTTCAATCTCAAAGACATCCCTTGGATTCTAGGGGGAGACTTTAATTTTGTGGAAAGAGATGAGGAAAAATATGGAGGTGTTGGTCATGTTTGGAAAGACTATGAGAAATTTCATTGGTTAAGACTTAAGTCTAAGTTAAGTCTTGAGGATCCCATTGAAGGCCAGAAGAAGGAATGTAAGGAGATATGGTTCACTTGGTCCAATTACCAAAAAAATGGGAGGAGAGTTCTTTGTAGGCTGGATAGATTTTATATAAATAAAGCCTTCTTTTTTTATGTCCTCCTTAAGGATTGCTACAAGGTGGAGGTTACTCCATACTCACTAAATGATCATCACCCAATAAGAGAAAAAATTATGTTTAAAAATGGTGTTGCCTCTAGTGTTGGTCCCAGAAATGAGTTTTCTCTTAACACCATGCTTCTTAAGGATGAAGATTATAAATGTGCCATAAACTCTCTTAGAGCCATTAATAAGTGGTTGGATAGGTCCCTTCCTCCCATTGAGAGATGGGACTTGAATGTGCAACACTGGAGGATTCTTTTCCAGACCATTGGAAGGAAAAAGGTAAAGGATAGTAGGAGAAAGGAGACTTGTCTACATGACAATCTTTTCAAGGAAGAATTTGAAGTGCAAAATTTTCCTAATGATAGCTCCCTGGTGGATAAGCTCATAGTGGCCAGAGACAATCTCGGGAGGTTTCAAACTAACAAAGTCAAGGGTCTAAGAATTAGAGCCAAGATGAATTGGTTGGAAAATGGTGACAAGGGTACAAAAATTTTCTTCAGATATTTAAAGGAGAAGCAGGCCAAAGAATTAATTGATTAGATTAATGCATATGGTAATATCCTTCTGAAATAGGATGATATAAGAGGGTAGTTTTTCCTCTTCTATTAGAGTCTTTTCACTTCTAAAGGGTGTAATGAGTCTTGTTTTTTAGCTAGGGACTATATCAAGGGGATATTTCATAGTCAAGTTAGTAAGGAGGCAACCCTTGATTTAAACAGAGAAATTTCTAAGGAGTAGATAAGGAGATATATTCTCTCCCTTAAAAATGACAAATCTCCAGGACCTGATGGTTTATCTGCAGAATTTTACAAATCCTTCATTGATTGGGCTTGTGATGATCTATACATGGTCTATAAGGATGCCTTTTAGAGAGGTTCTCCTGGAAAAAACATTAATAGCAGAATTATTAAGTTGATTCCTAAAGAGGGAGATAGAACCCTTGTTAAGAATTGGAGACCCATTACTCTCCTAAATGTTTCTTATAAAATTTTGGCACAAGTTTTGGCTGAGAGAGAGGTTGGCTAGTATTCTTCCCACAATCATTAATTCAAATTAAATTGGCTTCATTAAGGGGAGGTACATCTTGGAAAATCTGGTGACAAGTTGGGAGGCCATGAATTGGGCCAGGAATTCAGGGAAAGATGCTGCAATGCTCCTGCTAGACTTTGAGAAAGCCTATGACAGAATTGAATGGGACTTTGTGCTTATGGTCCTTGAAGCATTTGGTTTTCCAAGTTTTTTTTGGTTCTATGGTCAAGACTATGTTCCAAGATGCTTCTGCTCGAGTGGATGTTAATGGAGTTCTTTCATAGGAAATTGTTCTTGGGAGGTCAATCAGGAAAGGATGCCCCCTTGCACTAGCTTTTTTTGTCATTGCCTCTGATGCTCTTCATTGCAGTTTGAGAGATAGATCATTGAACCCTAGGGTAAGAGGTATTAGGCTGTCGGATTCCAATGAACTTATCAATCTCCAGTTTGTTAATGATACTTCTATTCTCATACAACTTGATGAGGATAACTTTGCAATTCTTATGAAGAAGCTTGATATTTTTTGCTTTGCTTCAAGGGAAAAAATTTCCTCTTCAAAATCTTACCTTCTTGGGTGGAAAGATAAGCCCCCTAATTGGGTGTGTAGTTATGGTATTCAATGGGATGGTCCTCATAAATTTGTGAGATACCTTGGTATCCCATTTTCTATTGAGCCCAACTTGAAAGACATGTGGTGTTGGATTAGAGATAAGATTGAGAATAAATTAACCAAAAGGAATTTAAGCATTACCTCTCTTTTGCTGGGAGGTTTCAGATCTCTCAAAAAAAAATTTCTTCTTATAGAATTTATTTTGCCTCTATTTGGTTTATTTTCTCTTACCAAATCAATGCTATTCATAAAAGAATAAGGGAATTTTTGTGGTCTAATGGTAAGGGGAGGAAGAAGAAGCATTTTTTCAAATGGGAATGGTGTACCATTTCTAGAGTGAGAGGTGGGTTGGGGCTAAAGGATCTAAGGATCCAAGGTATTCCTTTGGCTTCTAAATGGGTGATTAGGGCTTTGGATGGGGAAGAACCATGGAAGGTGCTCGTGAGATACAATATTGCTAATGTTGTGCCTAAGCATGCTAAATTCTGGAAACTTCTCCCCTTAAGTGATATTCTTAGCTGTGAGTGGTCTATGTCACCTACAGAGTCCAATGTTTTTAAAACCTTATGGAAGACTTGGGAAATTATTAAGAAGCACTTATCCAACTACCATTTCACCAAGGGTGATAATAGGGAAATCTTTGCCAACAAATCTATTTGGTGGAACCTAAGATGTAAAGGGAAGCCCTTGGCCCTAATTCAGAGGTTCTCTGCTAAAGGCTAGGCACTTAAAGGAATCCTTTGCTTTAAGGATATCTTAATTAATGGAAATTTGAAGGAATGGAATACCCTTAGCACTGAATTTAACATCCCTCAAAGTAACTAGAGAGCATACATGATGTTGAGAGAGGCTTGTGGCCATCTCAAGTTCCCGATTAAATTCATAAATGAACCCCTCCATTATAAATATTTTGTGTGGCACAATGGTAACAAAATAATGAATGTTAAAGTTAAAGATATGTATTATAGGCTTACTAATCAGGTAGATATTACTAAACATATGAATAAAGTTTGGCAACTAAACTTGAGCAAGGATCATTGGCAAAAAATGTTTTTGAAGAATTGGTGGAAGGAACTTGAGGAAAAAAAGGCCTACTTTAGATGGCTTCTGATTCTATAGAAGCTCCCTTATAAAACTAGTAAAGATGATCCTGATATGTGCTCGTTATGCAGAAAACTTGAAAATTTGTCTCATATTTTCTTTGATTGCATCTTTGCCAAAAAAAATGGAATATGTTCTACTTTTCTCATAATATTTGGGGTGTAATGGAGGTTTAAATTATGTGAATATGCTTTTTCTTCAAAATTGCAAGTTAAGTAAAACTGGTGCTTTATTTTGGCATATCCTTTCTACTGAGATTTTTTGGGCAATTTGGAAATCCCAGAATGAGGACCAATTTCAAGGTAGAAGAAGATTTTTTATTGAGTCCTATAAGGGAATCATATTCTATAATGTTGCTATGTAGGTGCTCATCATTGTGGAGTTGTCAAAGGATAAATTCTAGAAATACTTGGAGAACAAGGAAACTTCTATTGATATCATGGATGCCAGATATGGTCATATGTGGCAAGAAGGCCACCCTGGTGCTGAGGTTTTTTTGAGGGCCTTGCAGGCATTTAGAGATGAACTTAAAGAAGAGAAAAAAAAACCAATCCTAGTCTGTATAAAGGTAAAGCAGTGGTCAATGGAACAGAAGAACAATGTGCCTGACTTTTCAGTTGAAGAGGTCAATGCAACTCAGGCTCTAGTGGCTCTTCGTGATAGTGACAAATTTGTTCATCATGGTTAAATTTTGTCTGATGGTTCTCTTTTTGTCATGGTTCCTTATATATGGGTTTGCTACATATGGTGGTATCTTTGTTAATTTATTTGTGTATATTATGATCTTGGACTATGATGTAATTTTGAGATGTACCTAGTCCTAATGATTTAAGTTTGTATCTTTTGTGGTCCAAGTTAGGTTTTTTTTGTGGTTGTAGGGCTTCTTGAATGCACTGATTTGATACTCTGATGTTTCCTATCTGATCTACTATGTATTGTTCTCCTTATATTTAATATAAAAAAATATATTATTTCTTGAGATTTATAGGTATATTTCTAGATAGAAAACTGATTCATATTATGTTATACATAATATTTGGCTTGATCAGAACCAGTCTTAATATTTTTTCTCAAATCAATTAAATTAACTATTATTCTTGTTTAATTATTTTTGTATTAGCTAGTTTTAGATATTGTATATAAATTCTTTAATTATTATTTTAGTTGTTATTTTTATTATTAATAAATTATTTTTTAGGTCATTTTTCTAATTAATAGACTTTTGCGTTGATAGTTTTGATTAGATTAAAGTCTGAAAGGGTCAATTCCCTTACAAAAATTTATGAAGGCCAAACAAGGGAGGTCACGAGACATGAGGCACCCAAAAAGAAAAGAAGGTAGCTAAACAGAGACCAAAAAAAAAGATAAAAAAATCACAAGAGAAGAACAACTAGGAACTATACTAGATAGTGGTTACCTAGTAGCTTGAGGCCATTAATAGCTTTCCATTCATTCATGAGAAATCATAGTTTTTCTTTAAAATATAATGGTTTATTTTGCATGGGTTGGCCCTCTTGGGTATTGAGCATAGTTGAACAATCAAAAAAAATTCCCTTCTTTTTAGACTAAGCAACATCCTGACATTCCTTCCTAGCCCTCTTTCCATGACTATTGTATAGATCCTGTTAGAACACCTAAATGATAGCTGTTATATTTTTTTCCATTTCCTTTTTGTAGTCAATGATTTCATGTACACACTTTAGAGTCTTTTCCTAGTTGCTACACATAGTAGCCACCTCTTCATGCAAATTTTCCCTCTCCTCCATAGTTCTGACCACAACCTTGAGCTCTTCAACTTCGATCTCCCAATTGGCCCACTTGTCAAAAGACTTGGCAAGAGAAGATAAAAGGGCCCAACATCCATCATCATCAACTTCACCTAACTCGATACCCTTATGGTTGAGCACCTTCTATTCCAAATACTAAATTTTATCTTTAGCCATGATTTATTAAGAAAATAATCATTTCAAAATATTTTTCTAAACATTCATAGCCTCACTAAGATCATTATTTTTTAGTTTTAGAGGGGTAAAATTGGTACAAACATTAGCATCCAAATGAGAGTCTTCAGGGGAATTTTCTAGGTTAATACAAAGGGTAGGGAACTCTAGTGGGCTAGAAGGGTTGGTCGAAAGGGGAGACTTGGAGGATTCAAAAAAGTCTTCTCAAATAGGGAGCTAGTAAGAGAAATTTTTTGTTGATAGTTGATTATAATGGAACCCCTCAAAAAAATTCTTTGGTTCCATTCTAAAATTTTACAATAACTGGCTTAGACCCTCGTTTCTGGCTTAAGGGTTATGTTCCTCATCATTGTTTTAGGGTTTGTGTTGTCAAGACACTTCCAAATTAACCTTTGAGTCTAAAAAAAAACCCTAGTTGTTCTATTCCTACATTGACTTGTTGTCACAGATTCTTGGTCTTTTATCACCACTTATGCCATTAGAATCGTTATTTTTATTGGCCCCCTGGTTTTAGGTTTGTTAGTCACCAAATTCCTTTTATGTGCTTAATTTTTCCTATGGGATTGAATTCCATATTAAACACCTTAAGTCTTAAAATTTTCATGCCTAAGGGTCAAATTCTTGTCGACCTAGTAATGGCCCTCTTTTTAAGACTAACATTTATGACATGCAAATTTTGGCTGTATAAGGATTGTTCAATCATCATAGGAAAATCTTGACCGTTCCCCATGTGCTCACTCTATTTTAATTTTAATTAAAATATTCGAGCAGGCTAGTGGGCAGTTGCCATGTGTCATGTCAGCAGTGAGATCGTTCCTGCCAAAGAGTTAGCAGGCAGAGCTTTTAGAAAAATCAACGAATAGCACCGCAACACATGTCTTCATTTGGGTCATTCCCCACACACTTGTCTATTTTTCCCATTAAAAGGTTAAGTAGTCACACGAGTTGATGGGCACTGGACACATGTTACCTTATGTGGTGGGTCTGATATCTTCTTGTGATTGGTGAACGGTATCAAAGGGAAATCTATGGTGGTTGTTGGGTGACGCGGTCAAATCTCCACTGCTCCCCACTGCCCCGTCATATTTTATTTGATATTTATTTATTCCCACGAGCTAGTGAGGAAGGTGACACCTATCACTTCATGGAGGGACCCGCCAAGCTATGGAGACAATGTATTTTTCTAAGGATAGTGATCAATGGTTGATGATGAGCGACGTGGGTCAATCCTGATTGCTCCCAGCCATCTCGTGAGTGGCCCACTTGCATCTCCTATTTCTCAGTGGGCAAGTGGGCAGCTGCCACATGGAACATATCAAGAGCTCTAATGGAATTTAGTGGAGACAAAGTATTGCTAAATTTGGCTGAGACAAGACCAAGATAAAAATGGTGCCATATTAGACCTTATTCTTTTGGCACATGTTCAAGATTTTAGCCGTCAATTCTGTCAAATGCTAGTATATGCAGGAAGGTGAAAATAAAGTGATGTAGGGTATGGGCCGATATTCTGAGATTGAATCAAGATCACTCCCCACTGTTCTACTATGATGAAATGCAAGTGTATTAATTCCCATGGGTGAGTGGGTAAATATGACACAACATGCTTTATTTAAAGCTAAATATGTAGTTAAATGTGCAAACAAAGTGGATGCATATCCACTTGGATTTTTATGATTAGGAAAAGCCATTAATCGCATACAATTGAGCTTTGTCAAAATTAATTCCTCTGATGGTAACTATCTGTTGATTTATTTCAATGTGTGATCAACGGCTGAGATTCAAAAAATCAATCAACATATTGTCATCTCGCTCAAACAAGCTTTTCTTGAGTATTAATGGTTGGCACACTTGCATGGATCGATATAATGAGGGTTGATCAGCTATATTCTTCATTCAAAGTTTGCATTCAGAGGTTGAAAATTAAGTTAATTTCAAGAACAGGTTGGTGGGGAATTTCTTTATAAAAGGTTGCAGAAGGTATCATGATAAGCCTTTACCTAGGTAAGTAGGTACTCATACTTGCTCTTCTCAATTATGTTTATAATAGTTTATGGGTTTTAGAATCCTGGGGTGGTGAGGGTTTTGTTTGTAAATTAGTAGTCTTCTTGTTCTTGCTTTAGTTATTTTGAAAATGAGTAAGTCTAGTGAGTTAGTTAAGCTAGTCTAAAGGTCCAGGAGACTTAATTTGCTTGAGTCCAAGGACAATGCACTTGAAAGTGAAACATAGGGAGCTCCTAGAACAACAAAAGAGAGAAAGGCACACAAGAAATTTAAGTAGTATGGTGTAAGGATTAGTTACCAATTTAGGAGTTCGAACATTTTAGAAGAATTGGTCAAGTTTAGAGGGAAGAAACTGGTTGAGTCTGAGAAGAGAGCGAAGAAAAAGGGAAAGTGTCGTAAGGCTTACCTGGGGAAACTTAATTCTCCCATTGAGATTTCTAATAGCCCTTCGGATGGTGGTGACACTAATCCAGAGTGTAGCCATTATCCCCTTTCCTTGGTGCCTTCTAAAGACTTTGATGAGGAAGCGATGATGGTTCCTCCAATTTCATCATGAACAAGGCGATGGCGAGCATACTCTAATGCTGACGACTCAAGCAATGTATCCATCCCATTTTTATTTTTGATGACACCATAGCTACTACATCAAGGTTGCCCCCTTCAACATCTCTATGGTCTTTTGTTTTTTTGTGCTGATGTGGATGTCTTTTGGGTTGGTGTACATTGCAGAATTGTTAGACTCCCTAACTTTGATGGTAGGTATGCTTTTTTTGGGTGGTAAATAAATTTTTGCTTTGGCTGTGAATGGAGAATCCTCTTTGGCCAACAAGGATAAGGAGTTTCAGTGCTATTCAAGCAACAAAATTTTCCTTTTGGAAGGCTAGCTTGTCTTCATCCAAATGATGTGGAGTTTTTTCTTTTACTCTTCCATACTCTACAATGATTACATGTAACTAATTGAGGAACGTCTCAAACTTTGGTGAAATTAATCATCAAATGAAATGAAATTTAATTGTAATTCAGCCTATTGCTTGTTGTTCCCTTGTTCTATAAAAGAGATTTTAGGGCTGATTACAGGGGGTTTGAATTTTAGGTCCCAAAATGGTCTAGGTGAAAAGCTAAGCTTGGAAAGGAGCATATTGTAGCATACCAATGAATAGTTTAGTAATGAGTCTAGGGTATGAGTCATGTATGTAATAATCTTAAAATAGTTTTCCAATGGTAGTAGTAATAGAAGAAAGTATTAGTTTTGAAACATATGCTCTCTTATGCAATTTTCTCTTGAATTATAAATGGGATGATTAATGATCTTTTTCATTTGTCTTCAACTATTTTACTTGAATGTGTGGGTTTATTTTTGCTTCAATTCAAATAATTGATTAAAATGTTGAAGTAAGGTCACAAGTTTGTGAGGAAAAGACATTAGATTGATAAGTAGGTGTGTTACAGGCATAGTGAGTTGAAACTACAAAGTAGTATGTCAATAGTTCACAAATTAATGATTTAAATTGCTAATGAATTACTGGTTGTTACAAATATGACTCCATTATCCCAATAGATAAGACACTAGCCTTTCATTTAAGTTATCTTGATAATAAGTGAGTTGGTAATGCACTTGACCTAGAGCTTGGGATGAGAATAAAGAATCAATTATAAACTTTTAATTACAATGCACAAATCTGAAGTACCCTTTTATTCCTTACAATAGATGGTAATAGGTTGAAGGTTAGCCAAATCTTTAATAACTATTGTCTATTTGTAGTTGTAGGAATTTATCTGTGTATAGAAATGTTCTTGATCGAGTGAATATTACATGAACATATTTAGGATTACCCTCTTGGGTTTCATAGAGCCCAAAGTGAATAAGTAAAGGCCTAAGGGTCCTTATGTGATTCCCCCTTAGTTTTCTTATGGTTGGATAACTCTTGGGTATGCGCAGGATCATGATGGGCCAAAAAGTGGCGATATGATGGGTATGTGGATGATGACTCTTTTTTACCCAAAATTGATGAAACAAAAAGGGTTTTTAAAGAAGATTCTCAACTTTCCACCAATATAAATTATGATTTACTTTGAATTTAATAAATAATTATTATTTGGATTTTCTATTTGAATTACGACTAAATTCCTAATTGATAGGTTGATTGAAAAACATCTATAGCTTTCAAACAGTATCACATTTTTTGAATCAAACATGTGTCACATTCTATGCTTCACATACTATAGGATTAAAAAAAAAATTGAATTTCATGAAGTTTTGACCAAGTTAAGGTGGTCAGACATACAAGTTTTTATATTTTTAAAGTTGTAATAAAAAATCATAATTAATTATTTACTTGGAAAAAAATATGTACCACATCAGGACATGAGTCCTCTACTTATATCTAAAATCCTATAAAAAATATTATCATTTTATTGTGTTTAGGGTGGTCAGAAAGACACCCACTTCTTATTTTTTCCTTGAAATTTAAGTACTACTACATTGAAATTTCAAATTTCACCAAATAGATTTAAAAAAAAAAAAACCTAGTAGTTTAGAAACTACATTCAATTTGCTACAAATTCCATTCTTACATATTTTTGAAATAATATAGATAACTTATTCAAATTTTTATGTCAAGTTGCCTAACATTGATTTTTCTAAATTTTTTGCCACTTAAGGGCCTATTTTTTCCTTGATGATCTTGCACATACCCTCCTTGGATTTCATTTAGACCTTGTGATGTTGTTTGTTAGACCCTATGATATTGCTTGATAGACATTATGATTTTGTTGGTTATTATTTAGACATGGTGATATTTTGATGTGTTGATCTTGAGAATGTTTGATAACATTATGTTACATGTTAGTTACTTAAAAAAAAATTGTGCCATTTATGTAATAAGTATTAGTTTCCTTTTGGGTTGTGTGGTGGGGCGTTACACCTTATGTGTTGGCCAATCCTTACCATTACTAATAATTGAATTCTAGCAAGTTCATAGGTATATGGTAAGAATTAGTTTGGTTCATAAAAAATCACCAACAGAAATGATGACTCTATTGGGGACTAACTTGAGAAAATTTTGATAGAAGATAATCTAGCCTTAAGATTCATTGAAGTTTCAAAATAGTTTGTAACCAGATATTTGGAAATCATGGAGTCTTATTTTCCCATCCGAGTCACCAATAGAAATGTCAACTCTGGTAGGGAGAATTAGAGGATTATCCATTTGGAAAGAGTCAAGAATTTGGTGAATCTGAACATTTGTTTTAGATATTGAGAAGTTTTCAGACTTGGAAGTGATTTTGTTGCAGCCACTTTAAATGAATTTATGTGTGAATTTGTTGTTGGAGAAGACCCAAAATGAAATTCATCTTTGAATGGCTTCATACTATTTCAAGTTTAGTCCTCTATGAAGAGAGGTGGTGACTCTATCAAAATAACCTGATGAAGATGTGAAGAACGTTTCAGATCTACAAATATTTCTAGTCAGGAAGAAGAATTTGTAGTAGCTGCAACATATCCAGGTATTTTTCATGTTTTGGTTTTCAAGAGGGATAAATCTGTATATGAAAACCATATTTGAAAGTCATGAAAAAATTTGGTTCCCTATTGAGTGATTAAACACTAAGAAAGGGAAATAGTAGTAACAAGCTTGCATACTTCTGTATTACTAGTTTGCAACCTCTATTATGAAGTGGCGTATGCAATATTTTTGAAGAAAATCATTTAGAAGGTCTTAAGCAAGTTGAGATAGAAATCTGCATTGTAAAAGCTTAAGATTATGTTGTAAAAGAAGTTTGAAGTACCCTATGTAACTACAAAGTTAATATGAAAAGGCTTGTAAGGGTATAAGAAAATGTATCATCAACCTATGCATCCCTGTGTGGACCCAAATGTAACAATGCATAGTGTGCAGCCCATGCCATGTCATAAAAGAATTTTCTGCATTGGAAGACATAGAGCCATCAATTTCAGAGGAATTAATGGTTACCCAAATTTTATTCCACCTAAAATCAGAAATAAGCTACCAAGATTTAGTGGTACAAAGAGTGAGTCAGCTAATAAGCATCTGCAAGAATTCAATAATATAATGGATGATTATGAACTTGACCGTGAGGATGTCATCATGAGGCTATTTGTTCAATCTTTGAAAGGAGATGCAAGAGATTGGTTCTCTTATTCACCAACATGCTCCATCTATTCTTGGGTAGAGTTCAAAGCAATGTTCATGGAGCAATTTGGTGAAAAAATCAATGCTAGTTCAGTGGTAAATAAATTTATGAGCATTGAGAAAGAAGAGGATGAGTTGATTCTAGCATTTAACCGAAGATTTGCTAAAACATTAAGGGATATTCCTAAGGGTTTGAGACTAAGTGATGTAGTGTGTTTGGTTGTTTATTTGGGAGCTTTTGATAATGAGATGAGATATCTATTAAGAGATAAGGATCCTAAAACCTTGCATTAGGCTTATGGGATAGCCATGAACATTGAAAACAACCAAAAATATGGAATGCAAAGGAGTTATTTGTCTACAAGTGTTTGCGACCCTAAGACACCAAATGTTTATGAAAGATGTAAGTTAGAAATAAAAAATGAATATATGAGCACTTACATCCCTATTGTTTTTGCTCACACATCATCCCATAATGTTGATCACATCGAGCCCCAAACAAATTGTCAAGAAGTTGCATGCACTTGTGATCCTATGGTATTTTTCCAAGACCTCTTTTACATAAGGAGACATAAAAGAGAATCATCATATGATCTCTACGCAAGATTTATGGATACTTTGGTTGCAATTCCTGAGTGTCACATACCTAAAAAATTTAGTACATGCATTGATTTATTTTATGAATCTTATGAACCAAGTTTGGGTTCTCTACAAAAGGAGTTGAAGCCTGTTAGGCTTGACCAAGTGTGTGAATGCATTTCTTGTTTTGAAAATTTAGAGATGATCATCAAAAGGCTATTTTTTTTCAATCTACAATGATAATTATTTTGTTGCTCCATATGAGTCAAGTATTGAGATATTACATAAAGAAGAAGAGAGTAGAGAAAAGGTTGAAACTACATACCTTAGTGAAACAAATGAAATGTGGGTAATCCCACAATACCGGTTTACAATTTTTGGCCAAACTGGACATTGAACTAATTTTTTCTAACTAAATCTTCACTTTCGAGAACCTATAGCGGCTAAATCGCGAGGAATTTTAAGATGATGCAAACTAGTGATTTGTGGCATTTTGTCTATAGATTCTAAATATTATTTTTTCATTTTTTTTGGAATTAGATTGTACTTCTTTTTCCATATCCTTCAAAAACTATTTTTTTTTCAGTAAACACCATTTTTAAGGAGTGATGCTCGCCATATACAACATAACTTTTTTTATAATGAAGGATTAAATTCTATTTTTTTCAAACTTATATTTGTAACAACGATATCTAGTACTTTCATTTTGTTTCATGGTGTTTCGTTGAATATTTTTTCCTTAATAAAGTTTTGAAATCAAACCAATTACAATTCAGACATAGGTGGACTATATACAACATAACTTTTTTTGAATGTATCAAAATTCATTTTTTTTGTTGGATCAAGGACTTCAATATCTAGTGCACTGATATTTTTCAAATTTTTTTGATAATTTGCTATTTTTCCACATGTGCAGAACAAAGAGCTTGATTTTCAGTGAAAAACCTACATTCACAAGAAATATTTAAAATAAATATAATAATTAAATTAAATTTATTTAAAATTATACTTTTTGGGAAGCTTATAATAAGTACTACATACTAACAAAAAATAAATTTTAAATGAACTCATTTGATCCCCCAAAAGGTAAATCAAAAGTGGTTTTTTATCAACATTTTGATAGGTGTAAAGGAGACTTTGATATAGGTATGGTTTAAAACTAGCGAGGTTCTATCCAAGGGGGTTTGATCTAAGGTGGTTCGATCAAACCCTCTTCAATTGGAATCCTTTAAATGGAACTTTTCAAGGCTTAAATCATTATATTTTCTAAAACTGTGTGATTTCAACAAGAATTAGGATCTCCTAGAAATTGTAAACTAGTATTGTCAGATCACCCATGTGTTTTTTGAATTCTTTTGAAGATCCGAGTACCTATAGTCCTATGGAAGACATAAGACTGAGCAATCAATTTGAAGATTTTGAACATAGTTCTAGTATTGATGAGCCCTCTTGCTATAGTAACCATGATGGCATTGAGTATGGTCAATTCTCTATTGATTGTGATTATCTTCATGAAGTAGAGATGGAATCTTTTGCTGCAAATGAGAAATATGCTAATAATGGTGGGAACACATGTTTACTTAAAAAGGAACAACTTTCTTTTTGTGAAGAGTTTTCACAATGTGAGTCAAAGATGTTAACTATAGGGGATGTGAATGAAGTTGAAAATCTGTCTGTATGCTCTTTTAGTGATTGCAATGATTTTGAATGCATTGATAATATGAAATATTTAGACTTTCATGCTAAGGAGGTTGAGGATTTTATGACAACAATGAATGTAATGGAAAACCCCTTATTTGATGAGCCTCCATTTTCACTAGAAATGAGAAATAGTGACCTTTATTGGTGTAGAGATAGTACAATCTTTGTTGAGAACTCTGATGATGCATCTAACATAGGGTTAGAATGTGGTCTTGAGGAAATAGAGAAACACATTGATGAGCTCCTCAAGGGAATTTCCTATGATTTTTTTACATTTAAAATAGATGTATATTTAATGTTGAATATCATGATGCCGGCTACTTGAAGGAATATGAATACTTCCAGTTTCTAGTTCAGTTTGAAGGTATTTTTTTGGAGCATGACAATAAGATTAAGAGCAAGGAATGTTGTTTTTAGTATGAATATGTCTCATGTAATGAACATAACACATATGTGTCATGTGGTGATGAAAATTTGTAGTTTATGCTTGATTATATAATGTAGAATGACAAAGATTGCACTAGCAATGCTATGCTCAGGAAAGTTGTGAGAGATGTTATTGGAAATGTTTTTAATTAGGTAGATTTCAATGGTAACGACATATTTTTTCTATTTAGAAGAAGGTTATACTTTTTGCAGTGTTATGGTAGAGGTAGATGTGGGTTGAGGGAAATTAGTTCCTTCAAAAGATTAGTTTTTGATAGGGGTAAGTATCTTCCCTAAGCTTAGTGGCATGGGGCCACCAAGTAAATTTAAAGCCTAGTTAAATTTTAGGGTGCATATTGATAACTTGCACTTCAAAGGAAGACTTCAGACAAGATGGAGATTGAATCTCTTGGTTTAGGTTTTTGTAGCCTATGTAAAAACTATACATATGTTGGTTGTTTTGGTCTGGTCTTCTTTCTTGTTCCAAGAAGGTCCTGGTTTTGTTTTTTGTGCTTGGTATGCTTCACCTGAGATTCTTAGATTTCACCATGCCTACGAGAGGCATGTGTCCCCTACAATATCCACTGATGGAACCTCTCAAAAAATTTCTTTGGTTCAATTCTAAAATTTTGCAATAACTGGCTTAGACCCTCATTTATGTCTTAAGGGTTATGTTCCTCATCATTGTTTTAGGGTTTGTGTTGTCAAGACCCTTCTAAATTAACCTTTGACTCTAAAAAAAATCCCTGGGAATTCTATTCCTACATTGAAATGTTGTCACCAGTTCCCAGTCTTTTAAGTCACCACTTATGCCATTAGAATCGTTATTTTCACTACCCCCCCAGGTTCAGGTTTTTCGATCACCAAATGCCTTTTTAGCACTTAATTTTTCCTATGGTTGGGCTTGAATTTCATATTAAACACCTTAAGTCTTAATTTTTTGTGCCTAAGGGTCAAATTCCCATCGACCTAGTAATGGCCCTCTTTTTAAGACTAACATTTATGGCATGTGTAGATTTTGGCTATATAAGGACCGTTTGATCATTATACGAAAATCTTGACCATTCCCCGCATGCTTGCTCTGTTTTATTTTTCATTAAAATATTCGAGCAGGCTGGTGGGAATTTTCCATGTGTCATGTCAGCGGTGGGACCATTTCTTCCAAAGGGTCAGTAGGCAGAGCTTGGGTTCCAAACACACACAACTCATAGGTTTCTAAAACACAAAACAAAAAATTGCTGATTCATCCTTCTTTGATTCAACTTTCCCTTCAATGATAACATGATTACAAAGACTCACACATGCTCAAGAGTGTTTCCAAGCCTTACACCACACAAAATAGACCTTTAACAGAATTAAAATGACCAACCTAACATACTTTGAGTGTCCAAAGACTTAGGGATAAACAACAAATAGTAGTTCCCTCAAGGTTGCTCCAATTCTTGTAGACATTCCTCTTAGGACTGGTTACTACCATTTCCAAACTAAGCCTCCAATAAATACTATAAAAAAATTCTTGGATACCCTTTTGGGAATTCTAAAACATATCTCTAATTGACTATTGGTTACTTTGGGCCAAACCACCCAAAACTTGATTGTTCTACTGCTCACAGGGGTTAATTAGGCTAGGTAGCAAGATGGTTTATTGGTTCTTGTGGTTCCAAGGCCTAAAATATTTAATCAAATCTTCAATAACATCATATTTTACCTTTTCATTCTTTCTAAACCATCTCCCATTCATTTCCAAGGTTATTTCTTCAAACCCTAACCTCTAACCACCACTTCTTTCCCAAAAACACATTGTTTCAGCCTAGGGCTTCCTCATACTATATGTAAACATTCTTCATAATTCATGAAACCTTAGGAAATCATCAAAAACCTAAAAATATAATTTCTCACAAATTTTGAAAGGTTTTCAATGGTGGAAACTAAAGATATGAATTTTCCTTCCAAATTGGAACCTTAATTTCTGAATAGGGCTGCTAGGAAGATTACCTTGTTAGACAAATAAAATGAAATTATATTTTGGACTGGTAAGAACAAAAATGTCTGAAATTAAATTATCTTTCCAACCATGTGAGTTGCAAGTCTATGCCATTCCGTATGTAGTCGTACAACACAAATTACAATCATATTTTTCAAGAAAACAATGAGTTTATTGATTCCAATTTGCATCCAAATAGCCACCAACCTTGTGGTCGACCATACAAAGTCTTTTTAAACATTTTACATCTTGTTTTGATCAGTTACAAACCACCAACCAATTCCTAATACCCGTTGACTCTTCAACTTCCATTCTTGCATTTTTGCACTTTGACAACATGATAACTTTTGCAAGAATTTACAAAATTTGACAAACCACCACCTATAAACTTAATAATGACTCAAGAAACCTTACACACGTTAGAAATGGTCTTTAAGACCTTATGAAATGACTCAAACACAACATAAAGGAAAAATTACAAAATGGCCTCATGGAGGCATGAAATCTATAAGGTGCTCATATGGAAGAGATGATAAGAAGGCATGAAGATGAGATGGACCAGTTGCTCAAAAGAGCACTCAGTTGGCACTTGAAAATAAAGAAGAAGGTTGTATGGCCTATTCAAAGTCTGATGCAAAAGAGAAGACAAACGAAATCATTAGAACCAAGTGTGAAGACAAAAGAACCTTTGGTGGAAAAAGGTAATGAACAATCCAAGGAAGATGAAGAAATCATTGCTACATTGCAAAGGAAAAAGGCTAAGGAAAACAACTATCACTTCCTTGTTTTGATCCTTGTTGTGATATCAATTTTGAGGTGGAACAAAATGACCTCATCAAGGCATGAAATCCATAAGGTGCTCCTGCACCAAACTCTTGGCTACAAGAAAATCCAAGCCCTCTTAGATTGAGGGTAATAACAGGTCTTCATCCTTTGAATGCTCCTCCTTGATGTCCTCTATGCTCTACCTCTTGTCCTCTTTGAAACAAATCCAATTGGTCTTTATTTTCACTTTTGGTTTCAACTTGTCAAAGAAAACTAGCCTTCTAATTGTCCTGTCACCTAGAACCTAATCCTTCATTCTTTGATGTATCCCAATCTCTGTCTCAACACCTTTTCCTTCTTCTTTCATTTTGAACTTGGGTTTGTTCCACCTCAAAATTTCTATCACAACAAGGATCACAACAAGTAAGTGATAGTTGTTTTCCTTAGCCTTTTTCCTTTGCAATGTAGCAATGATTTCTTCATCTTCCTTGGATTGTTCATTAGCTTTTTCCACCAAAGGTTATTTTGTCTTCACATTTGGTTCTAATGTTTTCATTTGTCTTTTCTTTTGCATTAGCCTTTGAATAAGCTATACAATTTTCTTCTTCATTTTCAAGTGCCAATTGAGTGCTCTTTTGAGCAACTGCTCCATCTCATCATTCCTTCTTATCATCTCTTCCATTGCTTTCCTATATTATGTTGTGAAGACGATTGTAATTGACTTCTCTTCGTATTGGGAAGGTGAACTAATATAGGTTCATAAGGTTTGTATAAGGTTCCTTCAAAACTTGTAAATATTATAAGTGATTTGGGTTATGGGATGCTATGTTGATCCATCCCATTATATGGGAAGTAGTGATGCACAATTGCATTTTATACCTTATCCTTGAATTTGAAAAGGGTTTATATCATTTTTATTTTTTTGATGAAGATTTTTTAAGAGCTCAGTTAAAAAAAAGTTTATAAATGTTGGAAAGATATAGAATTGGGAGGTAGGATCTCATGTATTTTCCTTCTCTCTTTTATAGTTATATATGTTTTTTAAAAGGAGAAGAATAAGAAAGGGTTGTATTTTTTTTTAATGTAAGCTTGATAAAAAATACATTCATCAGCTATTGATAGCCTCATGTATATCACACATTCAATGCATCATGACAAATATTTTTTGATATATATATGAGATGAGCAATTATTATGTGGCCAGTATATATGGTGTTATTATTGCATGTTTATGATTATGGATGCAGATGTATGTATTTATGTATGTATGTATGTATATATTATTATGATGTTCCTAATTTGATATGCATGTTGCTCAGGGATAACTTTAAGAAACCCCCCTTAGTGAAGTTGTAAAATCTTGGTGAATCTTGTATACTTCTCAAAAAAATTAATTTAATTGGTCACTTTTTCATTTTTCAAGAAAAAAAATAATCTCAATTAGTGAATCTTTTGTAATCGCTAGAAGTCTGTGGAAAATCTTGGCGAATTGCAATTTTTGAAAACCAATAAAATATTTTCATTGGCGATTAAAACCTATTTTCAAACCAATAAAATAGTTTCATTGGCGAATGAAACATGTTTTCAAACCAATTAAATATTTTTGTGGGTGAATTAAACCAGTTTTCAAAACAAAAAATATTTTTGTTGGCGATTAAAACCTATTTTCAAACCAAAAAGTATTTTCATTGGTGAATTAAACCTATTTTCAAACCAATAAAAAATTCATTGGCGAACTAAACATAATTTCAAACCAATAAAAAAAATTATTGGTAAAATAAATTGGCATATGCCAATAAAAAATCATAGCATGGTTGGAAAAAATATCAAATGCTACATATTGCTCTATTTTGGGAAAAAAAATTCCACACATCCAAATTCCTTCATAAATTGTCAGGAATGGGGACAAGTGTCAACATATTTATTATGTATGAAGCCAAATGTCAGTGTAAATTAATATAACCGATTACAGTTTGATAAAGTTTTGATGGATGGTTGTAGTTGCATTCTAGAAGCAAATGTCTAAAGCACTAGACTTGCAAATTCAAACCTCCAGAATAACACTAGAACCCTTATATATTCAAATATCAATGGTTGACATTTTATTACTTACTAAATCACTCAAAGTCATGACACCCAAAATAATATTTTATCATTGAATAGCTATCGGTTGTTGAAGGTCACTTAAGTTATGACTTAAGCATTTGGAGTCATTGTGGTGACTGACCCCTTGACCTAGGTGATTATCGATTCCATGGAGTATCAAAGAATTTAATATCTCCTAAGTTTGGTGATAAATATTTGCTCACGAAAAATCAATGGTCCTAGATGAATTTTTGATGGACGACTGTAGTTATATTCTAGAAGAAAATGTCTAAAATAATAGACTTGTGAATTTAAACCTCCAAAATAATGTCAGAACCATTAGATTTTATAATATCAATGGTTTGATGTTTTATTATTTAGTAAGTCACTTAAAGTCATGACTCGGTTTTTTTGAAATAATATAGTCACATCAAGTGGTGAATTAAATATTCAAGTGTTGAGTATTTGATGTCTTCGTTCTATATATACTTCACCAACTTGATGTTCTTCATATAATTTATAATATATTTGGATTTTCTTTCTTTGTGATATTATGGAGTCTTCATGGTGTGTTATGCTACCCAAATGTTTTTGGGAGAAAAGAAGCAACGATTCATATGATAGACAAAATTTGGGTATGGTTTTTACTATTCCTTGCATGTAGGTTGAGGAGGCTATAAGAATAATTATGGGTAGGGAATGGCTTCAAAACAACCCTCATGCTCTATTTTCTGAGGTAGCTTTTGTGTACTTGTCTAATTGCATGGACATTTTGTTTGGTAAATAGTTGGTGAAGACGTTGGAAATACATTATTTGTAGCCTTTTATTTACTCTCTTTCTTCATTGGAGTTGGCACTTGAGCTTTACAATTTTAAAATTGGGTTAAAACCTGTTGGTGGAATCTTCCCCAAAATTGAACTAGTTGCTTCTATAGTGCAAGCTCTTTTCTTGGTTAATATGAGGTGTGGTATGGTGTATGATATGACTAATGAATCATTGCAGAGTCTAGAGTTTTGGAAGAAGGATTTGGGTGATTCCCTTTTCTTCTCTATTGTTGCTTTGTTCAATTGGATTCACCTTTTTCTCAAACATTCGGTTGAGGGCCTCTGTTATTGTTACATAATTTTTTAATAATGAATTGTGTCTATATTTTATTGTATAGGCTACAACTCTTGTAATGCTTTTTTTATGACTATATTTTTTGTCAAAATTAGTGGATTGTTGGCCAAGTTGGCTATGTACTTCATGGCTACTTAAGTTAAAATAATTTTCGTAGATTCATTCTTGTGGATCCTTTCTACTTTGTTCAATATAAAAATGTGTCTTCAAGTATGGAAAGATATTTATATTTTTGTATGATTCAAGTTCAACATATAGTTTTGATCATAAGCAAGTGAAATTTATTGACTTATTAGTAGAAATTAATAATGATTAAGCTACAAAAATCCATTTAATGCCTCAAAGGACTCTACCTTTCATTTAATTCTCAATCTTTTTATTGATTTCTACATATCCACCAGATAGTCTTTCATTGAAGAAAATGTGGTTGCGGTACTATGAATTAATGTCATACGTACTTTGGAAATCTTTAAAAGATTCAAAATTATGCTCCTCTTCTAATCCCAAGTGAGAAAAATGTTTAATTTGATAACTTGATACTAAAAATGGCAGAAAGTGTGGCATGTGGCACATGCTTTCTTTTTATCGATTTCCGTCTTTTTATCAATTTCCTCATATCTGTTGAATTTTCTTTAATTGAACAAAGTGTGGTTGCGATACCATAGATTAATGCCATATGTACATCTGAAGTGAGTGATTGGATAACTTGATAGTGAAAACTACATGACATATGTTGTAGATGATGATATCCTTAATCCAGTGATCAATTGAAATAATATTTGTAATGATTTCATATCATTTGAGTGGTGATTTTGAAAAAAAAGAAGCTTGAGGTACAATGTGCATGTAGCCAAACGTCAATCAAAATAAACATTGTAAATGTAAGACTTAAGTTACATGATTAAGTTGGTTACTTAGTTTGTGTGATTATACCTCACACAACTCATGAGTAAATAGGGATCAAGCTGGTGGCCCATAAATAGGGATAGTGAGCACAACTAAAATCATTCATAGAAGGCTAAAGGCTTTACTATTGAGTGCAATGTTTTGAATTCTCATAAAGGTTTTCATTTTGCAAGGTTAATAAGGAAGAAGCTTAGAAGACGATGTGGTATTATTGGGGATACTCTAAAATTCTCTTGCCTCCAATTATATAGTTATAGAGTAAAAATCCAATTTCCTGCAAGTTTAGAATGGCTGGAATCGGGAAGAAGTTGGTCTAGTTCATTTGACTTCTCAGACAATTTTTGAACCAGGATGAGGAGCTCTAATGGAGATAAGTGCTTTCATAGAGATTATTCCCACATAAGTATTTTAATCTTTTTTTCATTCAAATCCAATGACTTCTCATACTCCATTTTGACAGAGGCCCTCAAAGAGGATTTGTAGACTTTTAGACTCATTGTGTGCTATCCCGATGCATGGATGTTGAATGAAGATGGTAGTAGAAAATTTACTACCCCTTATCTTTTGCATGATTCTAGTTGATAAACAGCATGGTAGGCAAGCCCTATGGATTCTCAAATTTATTTGTCTGGCAATATGGTTTGGATCCTATAGCTGCCACTACCAACTTGGAATCAATTGTATCATTTTGGGTTGTTTTGGTGAATCAAATTAAGCATATTATAAATGTAGAAGCATATTCAAGATCCCAAGATCCAAACCATGGTCAACAAGCCTCATGATTTGAGAATATGGTATAAGAAATGCTCTTCCATTGTCACTAGTAGCAACTTGCAATCAAGTTTCTAATGTAAAGTCAAAAGTGACATGTACCATTTATACAAAGCAATAACTTGCATGCTCTACTCATCTTTAAAAATCCATTTAATAATGTAACATTGTAATTCATTTGTAATAAAATAAATGGTTGTCTTATTCTTTGGTATTCATTTACAGTAAAGAATTACTTTGTGTTTTTAGTGTCTATTCAAATTATACAAGTAATTATACAATTAATGTAAATGGAATGAAATATTTAATAAAATTAGAAAAATTGGATTTTTTTCCTTTAAGATATTATGTATTATCTATTTATGAAATATTTTCATGCATATTTAAAACATAAAGCAATACAAATAAAAAAATAAAGTTATCATCAAATTGACAAAAAGCATAAGGAACACTAAAAGTTGTCACTCTTGCTAGGGTTTTCCCAAATGTTATTGATTTCTAATTTGTCGTTGACCTACTCCCCCGATTCCTGGTATCGTTATTCATTTTATTAAGTCCTTTGCAACATTAAGTTATTGGCCTCTTGGCCTTGATGTCAATCAATTTCTTGCTTTTAAAGGAATTCCTTGAGTTTACAAGATGCTTAAGTAGATCTATATCTGACTTACAGAACCACATAATGGACATGTGGACTCATCTCGATGACTCCATTATGATTGTGAATCCTAGCACCACTAAAGTTTAATACAAATTTAAAACACATGTTTATTTTTGATATCATAAATTGCGCAATTGTTCGATAAACATTTGATGGATGGTTGTAGTCGCATTCCAGAATGAAATGCACATAGCACTAGGCTTGTGAACTCAAACCTCTAGAATCATCCTATAATCGTTAGGTTTACAAAGATCAACAGTTGAGATTTTTTTTGAGAATTTATTTCTAAGTGTCATTACAAAATTGTAATGTACTAATTGTGTAGTCTAGAGGCAACACATTGACGTTTCATTCACTTTAATATTAAAAAAAGTGTGAAATTTCTATTGCTAAGTGATTTTATTTTTAAGTGAGAGAGTTAGCACACATGGAGATTTTAGATTGCTCATTGTAGTGGAAAATTTTAGGTTCCAACAAATTTACAAAGCTAGTCCATACCTGTCAGTATTAATATTTTCATGAATCAAAATACGGGAAAGTGAAAGAAAAAATTCTTATGTTTCATCATTTCTTGAATTCTTATTTTGTCAAACTTTTGGTTTAGGGTTGAGAACTTGAGAGACTTGAGGAAAATTAAGGAGGAATTAAGAGGGCTTTCACATTGTATAAGCATTTCCACCACCACAAGAACACTAGTTGTTGGGAAAGGAAAAGAAAAATTGGGTAGAAAAATATATTATGTTGGATTGCTTAGAAACTTAGGTTTTACTGATAAATAACATGATATTTATGATCCTGATATCTATGGTAGGATTACCTCAAAACTTAGATTTTCATGTGGCAATAAGGATGCAAAGGAAATGCAACTTACCAATTTCAATGCATCATGGGTACTTGGATTAGGGTGCATGATGTTACATGAGTTTTTCCCTTGCCTAGAATTTATCATGATCTATGCCCACAATTATGATGATAACAAAAGAGTAATTGCTAATATAGATAGAAAAGAAGAAATGTTATCCATTAATGCAGAATAATTTGGAAAAGTGTTGGGGTTTAGAACATAAGAATTTGGAAATGTCCACATTGACCTAGAAAAGCTTGCTAGTGATTATCAAGCAGTGGATGTAAGGGAAAAATATTCTTTCCTAAATAAAATAGTTCAAGATACCAAAGAAAGAAAAAATTGAAAGGTAATCATAAGCATCCTTATGATTTTGAAATTTTTAGACCATGGGTTTAGGATACTATTTCCATGCTAGTATTTTCCTCAAACTTGATAGCAATCTAGAAGTGGGTGCAAGCCTCCTTGAAATGGTATGGAATATCCATTATGTTGAAAAACATGTCAAATATAACTATCTTGAGCATATTGTTGAATCCATGCATAAACAATTTTTAATGATTAAAGGAGGTTCCACGAAGACATTTAGGTTCACAACCTATTTGTGCTACTTTTTTCTATTCAAATTTAGTGGGATGTTTCAGACCAACAAGCTTCAAATTCAGCCCATACGAATCCTGAGGAAAAAAATGTCTCAAGTATATGATTGAAAAACTAAGATAAGGATGCATGATTCTTAAAGGAACTACAATCATTTTGTAGACTACTTTTTGGCTCTATTGTATCAAGCAATTACAAATACTCTAATGCCTAGGTTTCCTATGTCTTGTAGAAATTAGATTCAACTAGGAAAAGAAATAAAATTGGTTGATTGATACTTAATGGAAGAATATACTGTGCTAAGATTTAATGGATTAGGAGTAAAGCCATACAAACTTCCAATTCATGTGAAATAAAAGGTTTTTTGCATTGGAATATGTAAGGCAGATGGAGAGTACTAATGAAGAATACTTTCTCAGTCAGCAGAAGAAGAGCTTATTTCCTTCTTTACCTTTTTCATGTGGAGGGTTCACATTAGAGAGAAAAGAATTTAGTAGGTGGCAAGCTCAATTTTTGGAGTTTTGACTAGTCTTGCTACTTGAGCTCTAAAGCCTGTTTGGTTTGTTCCTCAGTGAGTATTGCTTCATTAGGTAAAAATGGAGAAGGAAAACCCAATTGAATCGAAGCTCTAAAATCCTCTCATTTTTTTGACCTTCTTGGTTAGTGCCAACTAACAGTTCTTGCTCCTCTGGCTGACCTAGTTGCACATGATGAAATCATTTACCTTCTTGGAAGTTGTTAGAATCAATCTAAAATCCTAATGTTTTCTAGAGCCTGCTCAGTCACCTTATACAACTTGGTTATTAAATTACCTAGCTCAATAGATCGGGGGTGACTGTATTCAGAATTTGGTCGACTACTAGGCCAACCTTTGCATTTAACTCCTGTGTGTCAGCTATAAATCTTAGAGCTAGCTTCAGGGTCATCATCGCAACCTTGATTATTTCCCAATGGGAAAAGAGCAATGTTTGTACCACTATGAAGAGTTCATACCTTCTTTCCATAGTCAATTCTTGTTGGAATTGAGATTCCTTAACCTTTATTTCCTCCTTCAATTGATCAACCTCTATTCAAGCCTATTGAAGCTTCTTTGTTGCTAAAGATTGGGCATTAGTTAGCTTTCCTTACATCTCATTCCTTTCCTTTTTGAATTGCTTGTTTAGCTTCTTAATTTGATTTGCTGCTTTGGACCATTTCTCTTATATTTCCTATAATTTTGTACATCTATCATCCTATCATCCCAAAATGTTGATGAACTCCTTTTACTTCTACTGCCATTCCTCTACAACCTTCTACATTTAGTCCTTTACATATTTTGTTACCTTGCACTCAATCTCAACCTCACATGTCATATTTTCCACCTCAGATAAAAGTTGATCCTTTTCAATTTGAGTGGCCTGAAGTGATATGGAAACTTCTCCTTGCATATCTTATGCTCGCCTTAGGAGGGAAATCTCCACATCCTTTTCTTTTATCTCCATCTAGTGCTTGTCAATTATGGATGTTATATCTACCAACTCTACCTCCCACTTCCTCAATTTCTTCTCTATCTTCATTTAATCAACATATATGACCTTTTTCATGGCTTTGGAAAGGCCTATTTTATCATGGGGAAGCACTTCACCCAGTTCCATGCCCATGGTCTAGATCTCATAGTCTTCATATTTCATCTCTCCTTCTGGCTTGGAGACTAGTGGCTTCATATCTGAAATCATTAGGGACCTTCGTTCTTCATCAAAACATGCCTCCAACCTCAAGGTCGTTGGAGCCACAACAACCTTTTCCAATTGCTTCTATTTCCTCTCCCTCCAAGCCTTTCTGGTTAATTCAATTTGGATCTAAAAACTTTGTGGGGACTCGATGCTTTGTGCAGCAATGGGAACACTAGTAGTGAGGCCATAAAGAGTGGCATGGGGTGTGCTTCTGGATGCTTGGGATTGGGGAGAGGAAAAGGGAAAAGCATCAATGAGAAGGGTGGAATTCCTTGCAAATATTGTGTGGAATGTGGAGTACTCATTGGGGTAAGGGGTGCAATAGTTAAAAATAGGGGCATAGGCCTAGTAGCAGGAAATGGTGATGAAACCTATAACATTTGTGTCTCTAAAAATGAAACCTAGGCCTCAGATAAAGAGATTAAAATGTCAATTGCAATTGTGGTGGAATATGCATGTTTGACATGCATGGCTTCTATATGAGGCTCATTAGTAAATACAAAAGGGTGTGTGTCAAGGATGAGTAGGTCAAAATCGATCGATGGAGGATTTTGCTTTGTGGATGGGAGGCTTATAGATACTAATGAAGTAGTGGAAGAAAGAATAATAGGTGCAAAACTTACCTAAACTATAGGGGTTGAAGATGCTTGTGGAGTGAAATCCACCTCTTCACCAAGTCCTTGTTCGAGGATCCTTGTATGTCCAAGTCTTGGATTCTCCCTCTCTTTACAAAAGGCACACTAGTTGCTCTAGACCCTTTGATAGCCGACCTTGATGAACCTTAGGTTCCTTGGACTTCCAAAGAATTCCTTGTGGATCACTTAGTCTATCTCACTCTTGTCAGAATGTTGGTAGAAGAGGAGACTCGTGGCTCCTTTTTCTGCCATACTTCTTTTTCCTTCCCCTTTCTAGTTTTTCCATCTAGGGTGGTGAGTCAAAACCTTGGACATTTTCTTGTTCAGAGTCCTGATTAGATTCCTGATCTAAATCAGACTCAACCTCTCTATCATAAATATATTCAAATTATTTGTCTGTAGAGATGGCTCCACACAAGGGGTCTATTTAGCTGATCTCTTGCAAATATCTCTATAGGTTAGCCACTTTCATTTCAGACCACCCCTTCTTCCTTAGTTGTTGTTTGAAGGACTTATCCATCAAAAATATTGGGTTGAATTTTTCCATGATATGGTAGAAAGCGAGCCATGGAGACTGCACAAATGGTATAGCATCCAAGTCAAAATAGGTGCCTTCATTTCCATCAATTGGATTAAGTATTTCTTCCCATTACAATTGTGGCTCATGTCAAAAATATAGGTGCCCTTCCATATTATACTTCCATTTATCACAAATAAGCCTAAGGCTAAGATAGGCCAATTGTCTCTAGTCAATAAATGTTGTTCCTCTCTCTTTACAAGCATCACTTTGCTTTTACCAATAGTGAGAGGGATTTCATGAAAAAAATTCATTTTCTTCTTGGTATTGTAGTCATAATACATAATTGATAATTGTCAATGTATTTCCAGGCCAAGTGTCTTGGCCATTACAAAATTGGAAGTTGAAAAGGTTTACCTATAAACCTATCACATCTGATGAATTTAAAATAGAAGCCCATGAACCAGTCAAGTGGGGTCACATGTTTCCTCATCCACTCTAGATCCTCAATAGGAAACCTTCGCAAAGGTTGTTGGGATATGAACCAAATATTTTTGGGATGTTGTGGGGCTCTCTTACACTTCTAGGGTTTTTCATCTAAAAGGAGAGAGGTACCAAAAATATTAATGGCTCACTCAAGAATAAGCCCTTGAGATTACAATGCAAATAAGATTGAAATATGTCAAAGGGGAATGTCCTAGATGCTAAAAACTGATAAAAGAGATTAACTACTAATGCAAAACTAAGAAAATGAAAAATGTTTGAAAACATGTGATATGCAAAATGACCTAGAAATGTAAACAAACTGTAACAAAAAGTTATGAAATTAAAAGTGTGCACCTAGAAATTGGAAAGCGATGGAAAGAAGCTCTAAAATCCAAAGAATTCATTGTTGAAGCCAACTAGTACTCATACACCAAGTTGGGTGACTTAGTCCTATTTCAGGAAGATTCTGCCATAACAAGTTTTGGACAACTAGGTACTCGGAACTACAAAAATCCTTGTTCAGGCCTAGTAGTGGGACTCATACACCACTAATGGTGTATCAGTCCACTTCAGGATTTCTAGAAATTTAAAATGGAATTTGTAGCTCCTGATCTGCACTTCTACTCTTAACAGGTTTCCGGATCTAAAACTACAAAATTTGACCTATAGGTGTTCTCCAAGCATCTTTTAGGGCTTTGACAACTTTGAATAACTTTTACAATTTGTTGATAATTATTCCAACCTTTCTCTTTGACAAATATGAAAACTAGACTTGCAAAACACATGCAAAGAGGGGGGAAAATTGTTGAGGGTTAGTGAATAGGGGTTGGCCTTGGTCAAACCCTGGTTTGGTAATTAAACCCTTGAAAATGAAATGAAATATGAAAAGAGAATGATGGATGAACAAAACCAATGCTACAACTCACCAAACCCTTGAAGTATAATTTTGAAGACATGCAAGTAGAATCTTCAATGGATGTAGACTTGAGAATGCTTGAAATGCCTAGAATGCTTAAGTGAATGACTAATTAATTTCTTGAATAACTAGGAAAATTGAGGAGGATGAAATGAGAGGAAAAACCCTATATTTATACACAATTATGCAATAATTCCTAAAAATACCATATCACAAGCTGACCTCAGGTCTTAGAAAATAATAACTCACTAGAAATTTGAAATTATTTTGATTTTGTGCCAAAGGGGACTCATTCGCTCCTAGTGGTGAATGGGTCCCATTTAGGCATTTTAAGTGGGTTTCAGAAATTAGATGTATTAATTGATTTTTATCAGGATTATTTTCAAAAATACACTTAAGGCCTGTAAGTGTAAAATGAGGCCAATTAAAGCATAAGAAAGGGTCAAATTATTGATAACAAGCCTAGAAAAGTGTAAAATTTTGTTACAACACTTTACAACACTTTGAAATAAGGCTTCATAAGTGATAAAAGGAGGTTATTTAAGTGAAATATATTAATAAGACCCTAGAAAAGTGTGAAAGTGTGTTACAAAACTTCACAACACTTTTACAAGGCATCATAAAATTCTTATTAATTCAAGAGAGTCCAAGACCTAATGTGAATGTGTTGACCACATTACAACACAAAATCAAGAAAATACTAAGCGAACATCAACAAGGACTCAAATGAGCATGAAAATGTTCAAAGATACATTTTTTACGCTACATTTAGCCCCCACTTTAGTGAGAGGATGAACCTGCTTCAAACTCACACTAAAGTAGCTAAACATGCACATCAAGAGGGATCCAAGTGCACCCATGATGGCAAGATAATACAACAATAATCAAGAGGGGTGATCAAGCCCCCAGGATCGAGATCCTATTGGAAAACCAAAAATTAGCACAAAGAAACACACATGAAAATGATGTCAAGAGTGAAAGGGAGAAAAGGAAAGAGAGAATTAGATCAAGCTTTAATCATTTTTCCATCCCATTGTGGATTAGATCTAGGCTATTTGTCTGAAAAATGCATACTTACTCTGAGGCGATGGAACTCATGATTGTTCATCGAGTAAGAAGTCTTAGAAGGTTAGAAACGTAAACTCATGGATGGTATGCACTTATACACACACAAGTGTATATGGGGAAATTCATGCCTCAGAATGGGCTTCCCACTCAACCATACCAAAGTTATACCTCCTAATAACTTTAATAAGGCACCATAAAAGAAAAATGGTCTTTTCGAGCTTCATGAGGTAAGAAAAACTTTGTATGCTTGGAGCTCATGAAAAAACACGATGGCTTTATAGGCATGCAAGCTATGTTATTAAAGGTGGCCATATAACAAATGCAAAATTCAACATGCAAATGATTTCCAAAGGATTCTTTCTTAGTTCATGCGAGGTCTTTAACTTAGGGAACATTGTGTCTAATGTCTCCACGAGAGGACCAATCAAAGAATAGAAAATTCCTCAACTTAGGGGATGCAGTGTGTTGCATCAAGCCACTAAGAGGAATGCAATATGCTAAGGTAGATCATGATCATGAAGGAAACTGAACACCCAATTTCATTCACAAAGTGACAAAATGCATTGTATGAAGTAAGAAGGCTACACTAAGAACCAAGAAAAGGAAAAAAAAAAAAAGAGCAAAAGAATACTGCCAATGTATGTCCCCACTTTAAAGGAATTTCTACACACCATATTGTGAGCAATTACTTTAAAGTAGCAAATGAAAAATGTAAACAAGAAAGAAAGACATGAGAACCAACTTGGAAAGCCCTATGCTAATTCATATGTTTTTCGAGTAAGGGTACATCATGTGAAGGAAAGGAGAAAGAAAAGGAAGGGGTTGCCCCAAAATGCAAACACCAAACACATAAGGGATTTATCAATTTGGGGTTAGTATGTTCTTTTTGCAATGTTGTTAGAGAGCTCGAAATTGTCATCATCCCCCAAATACATAGAACTAGAAGAATGACACAAAGAGAGTGTTAACAAAGAAAAATCTTGTGGGTCAACTTGGAAAAGACATAGGGTGTCTTGACGCTTATCGTCATCCCCAAAAGGAAAACACAAGACAAATGAAAAAAACAAGGTGAAAGAAAAAAGAAAAATCTTTTGGGTCAATATGAAGGATACATGAATGTCTCAATGCCTTGCATCATCCCCAAAAGGAAAACACAAGAAAAAGACAAAAGAAAATCCTTTTAGGTCAACATGAAAGAGACATGAATTTCTCGATTCCTTGCATCATCCCCAAAAGGAAAACATAAGCAAAAAAGAAAAAGACAAAAAGGTGAAAGTGATGTATGACATAGAGAAGAATGAAGGTACAAAGAGAGAGAACATCAAAAATAACATCATAGGGGATCACATTACACACATTCAAACACACAAAAGAAAAATAAGAAAAATAAATGCAAAAGACTAGTAAGGAACATGCGAGTCAACTGTCGAGCTAGTCATCTACCTCCCAATCTCAGTTTGTATAAGCGGAAGGTGAATAACACAACTAAGGGACATTGGAAAATACATTACTAGGACAAGGCTAGCAACTTCTTTCCCCCATTGGTTGCAAGGAAAGAATGAGTCGAGGTAGGTGATGGGAAAGGTCATGTAATAGTGAGAAGGGAATTTTCTACAACTATGACATGACAAGGAGTTGGAGAGTGTTTTATGGGTTCACTAGATAGAAATTATCGCCATCGAAATGATACTTAATTAGTATTTCTTTCAATGTATGACACTTATCACTATTATGTCCAAGAACATGATGATATGCATAATGTGGAACTTTGGCATCTTTAGGATATATCACCAACCTATTCATAGGTGGTAATAGGATGAGTTCTTTGTTTAAAAGTATTTGTAGTTTCCTTTCCCTTTCAGGTGGTGGACAAAGAGGAAACTTTAGTTTTTGTAACTTGTAAGGCCTCTTGCATTTGCTAGATTCACCCTTCTCTTGAATTGGAGGACCCAAAGTGATCCTCTCATCCTTGTCATTGTTATTAAGCAAGGGTTGCTCTCTAGGAAGGAGGACATTTAGATTGGAAGGGGAATCAAAGATCACCATGCCATCATCACGAAGCCTCATATATTATCTAGGAGGCTTGTTGTTATGAGAGGGATCTAGATATCCTAACCCTATAGTGTTTTCATCTTTTGAATTTTTCTCAGAGTTGATGAATTCCATGTTTAGTTGTTTTGTCACATCCTTGTTTGCTCAAAATGGTGAAGCCTTTTCCATATGTTTCTTCAAGGTTGATCAGAGTGTTTGTTACTTTATTATCATAAAATGGTTGAATGTTTACTTGTCTAGAAGAGCTAGGCTCACCTATTGTAGGGAACTTAGTTTCAACTTTTGTTTCAGGATGTAAGTAACCAAACATCTGAAGAGGTGGTATTGGAGGAAGGTCTTGTTGTTTCATGAATGGATAAACGGATGCATTAGCTTCAAGGTTGTCAAGGAAATCATTTAGGAACTTATTCATGTTATCATCATCTTCTCCAATGATGGCAACATCATGAGGAGGAAATGCATGAGGAGTTGAAGGAGCATGTGTAAGTTCAATGTCATTAGGATCAGTTCCAAAGGCACAACTTGACATATCAACTAAGGATTTTAATGACCTCCAAATCTTATTAAAACACATATCCATGATTGTAATGAATGAAAGTAACTAAATGCAAGAATTTGAATGAAAAAAAAAATCTAGAAATACAAATAGAAAGGTAACAACAAAAAATAGAAGTGCAGAGAATGAATTGGAAATGATAGAAAATGTAGTGCAAAATGTGCAACTGGACTAATTCGCCTAGGGTGGCAAATGAGTCCAAGTAGTGATTTTTTTGAAAAAAAAATCAATTTTTTGAATTGGTTTTTATACTTTGTATATTTTCAGATGTAGTTATAATATGAAAATGTATAATTTTAGTGATTTTTAATGAGATGAAATGCACAAATGCAAGATAGATGAGCTTTTCACTAATGCAAATTTGAAAACCCTAGAATACAAATTAAATAATGCAAAATGCAATGAAATGCTAATGTAAGCTATTCCTAGGATGAAAATGCACCTATAATCAGAAATATGATGTTCTAAAGTTGGGTTCACCAAAATGAACCATAGATTTTTGGGATGTTGTGGGGATCTCTTACACTTCTAGGGTTTTTCATCTAAAAGGAGAGAGGTACCAAAAATATTAATAGCTCACTCAAGAATAATCCCTTGAGATTCCAATGCAAATGAGATTGAAATATGTCAAAGGGGAATGTCCTAGATGTTGAAAATTGATAAAAGAGATTAATTACTAATGCAAAATGTTTGAAAACACGTTGTGATATGCTAAATGGCCTAGAAGTGCAAACAAACTGTAGCATAAACTTATGAAAATAAAAGTGTGCACCTAGAAATTGGAAAGTGATGGAAAGGAGCTCTAAAATCCTAGAGAATTCATTGTTGAATCCAACTAGGACTCATATGCCGAGCTGGGCGAGTTAGTCTTGTTCTGGGAAGATTCTGTCATAATAGGTTTTGGACAATTGGGTACTTAGAATTAGAAAATTCTCTATCCAGGCCTGATAGTGGGACTCATATGTCACTAATGGCGTATCAGTCCACTTCAAGATTTCTAGAAATTCAAAAGTGGAATCTGTAGCTCTTGGTCTACACTTCTGCTCCTAATAGGTTTCTAGATTCAAAATTACAGAATTTGACCTATAGGTGTTCTCCAAACTTCTTTTAGGGCTTTGACATCTTTGCATAAGTTTGAAAATTTGTTGAAAACTTTTCCAACCTTGCTATTTAACAAATCTATAAACTAGACCTGCAAAACACATGCAAAGAGGGGGAATTTTTTTTTAGGGTTAGTGAATAGTGGTTTGCCTTGGTCAAACCCCAGTTTGGTAACTAAACCCTTGAAAATGAAATGAAATATGAAAAGAGAATGATGAATGAACAAAACCAATGCTACAACTCACCAAACCCTTGAAGTAGAATTCTAAAGACATGCAAGTAGAAGTTCCAGTGGATGTAGACTTGAGAATGCTTGAAATGTCTAGAATGCTTAAGTGAATGATTGATTAATTGCTTGAATGATTAGGAAAATTGAGGAGGATTAAATGAGAGGAAAAACCCTATATTTATACATAAAATTTTATGCAATAATTCTCAAAAATACCACATCACAGGCTAACCTTAGGTCTTAGAAAATAATAACCCACCAAAAATTTGAAATTATTTTGATTTTTGTGCCAAAGGGGACTCATTCACCCCTAGTGGTGAATGGGTGTACCACTTAGGCATTTTAAGTCACAGGTTTTGGAAATTAGAAGTATTAAATGATGTTTATCAAGAGGGTCCAAGACCTAATGTGAGTGTGTTGACCACATTGAAACACTAAATCAAGGAATTACTAAGCCAACATTGACAAGGACTCAAATGAATGTGAAAATTTCCAAAGATACATTTTTCTACACTACAAGATAAATATTGAAGAATTGGGTTTAGAAAATAATCAAAAAATATATAATAGTCGTTGTGCTTGAAAGCATATGGGTCCACACTTAAACTAGTTTGAACAAACTTGATCTACTCCACATGTTAAGTGGTAATCCAAAATGATTGAATAAATTAGGGTTTTGGTGCAAAATCAAATGTACCAAGAAAGAAGAATACCTAAACTTAAAAGAATGGTTGTACTCTTTTAACTAATCGAGCATCTTGTTTGCAATCATTTTGAAAGTCATACTGGCATCTTCCCTTTTCTTTCTTGAGCTTAAAGGCCAAGCCCATCTGATACTTGTGGACCTCATCATCATGGTCCATGCCATATATGAAAGCCAACAATGAAAACACATCATTAAAGTCTAAATTGAATAGACTAAATGCTAGAGGGAATTTGGGCTCTTCACTATTAGGTCCTAGGCTTGTTTCATCCCTGTAGAATGCTAACTTATCTCTCTTTGACCTCTAGAATTTTTCCATTTTTTTCCATGAGAAAAGCTCAACCTCCATGTTAGTGGGGATACATAACATATCCTTGATGTCCATGACATTGATGGTGATTTTAAGCTCTCCACCCTTGTGATCCCATTTTCCTTATCTAGTTTCTCAACACATATATCAACCAGTTTTGGGCATGAATGCATGAAAGGTAGCATGTACTATGGTAAACCACAATTCCAAAGTCTTACCCCAAGGCTCTCAACATTTCCTTCCTGCAATCTGGTGACCTTTCTATAGAAGGCCCCTTCTTGCAAACTCTTGGGGTTGGTATGCAGCTTTGGATCGAAGATATTATCTATGAAATCCTTGATCACTTTTGGTTTTATGTGGGTTCTAGATGCTATGCTTCTGGTATGAGGAAATCTCTATTCCTCTAGCATTTGTGCATTAGCGAAGGATATATCATGAAATATGTCAGCATAACTTGGTTGAGTGAAGGGAATTTTAATACCCCTGTCGAAGGATGATGCTTCATTAGCCATTATCATATCCTTCAAAAGATTTATGCAAAACTCGCTTATGAACTTAGAGAATTTCACTTCTGCCAAGGGCTCACACTTAGAAAAATTTTCTTTGATTATCAATTTACTCATTTGTTATAGAATAAATGCATGGTCATTAAACTAGCCTCTTATTTGTGTTACCAGCAAAAGGTGATACGTGTAGAATAAATGCCTACATTCTTAGGAAACGTGACCTTTTCTTTGGGAAGGGAATTAAGTACATTCCTTACATGGATTTTGGTGAAGGACAACCTTGAGAAATGAGAGACATAATTAGAAAAGACATTTGCATTAATTAAGCAAGAAGTGGCCTTTAAAGATGGTCTTTTCAAATGACGGAGTTGGCTGATGATCACAAAGACGATGAACACATGGTAATAAGTTTTATATCTAGTTATTAATACTAGAATATTCATTAAATATTCAAAGCCTTGCAAAATCCCATATGTATGATTCTCCTTTAGTTCTTGTTGTCAACTCGCATTTCCAATTTTTGTTTCGACAGGGAAAAGATTTTTCATTTATAGATATTTTGGCTCACTTTTTTCTATAAATAGAGTGTTACTTTCATGAAAATATTCATTATGTTGTAATTTTCCTTATTCTACATTCTACAAAGCATGGGCACTCTGATCAGACTCCTGGGTTGGAAGAACTAGGTGGCTTTCATGGGAGATCACCAATGACAAAATTAAGAGGCTGCAGAGGATGAAGTGAAAAATGACCATTACTACATTTAAGTGGGTACTGGGGAGAGATTTCATCATGGAAAAAAACCACTTTCAAGCTAATATAGATGTCATCTCTTATTTTTTTGCTTCCCTCTTAGAACTAAACATTGTGAAGCCATGGATAGTACAACTTTGTAGGAACATGTTCTACAAAGAATACCTGGTTGGCCTTGAGGAAGTCATTGTCGTTGTAGACCCAGGCCTTGGCATACCCTTTTCCATGGACCTCTGCTGAAATGTGGAAAATTTTGAGATTGTGTCATGGCTTCCCTTGCTTTCTGGCTTTTGAACGATGACTCTAGAGTGGCACAGCGAGTGAGTGAGGCTTGCTACCTCCTTCCTCCTTTGTGTGAACAACGTTGAGTTGGTTTATGGCATAGAATGGATCACTTCCTTTGAGAATTTGGAGTACAACCTTGGTGGAGTGGTGGTGAAAAATGATGAATGACCCTCGATCACTCCCTATGGAGCCATGAGATGCAAATATTGCTACTGTAAGTATCGAGACCTTGAAGATATCATAGTGTTTTTTCTCGCCATGACCTGGAGGTTAAAAATTCATGCTTCCTCATGCTACCACCTCTAGTACTTTTGGTTATAATGATGGATAATGCTTTTGGCTACTTTTGGTAAAGAAGATTTATTTACTTCCACTCTGAGCTCACAAGATCTCAAAAAATATAAGCCTTAGCACCTTAAACTATATGTAAATTTTATCTCATAAATATAATATAGATTTTCCTTGTCTCTGATCCTTTTTTCTTTGCAAAATCATATTTACAAAAGAATATACATATGGTATATAAAGTGTAATTTTTTGAAGAACTACGAGCTGCTAATTAAATAATTTCAAGTGAATACCATTTATTGGTATCCCTAGGATGCTCCCATTTAAATATTCAAGCTCATATGTGTTACTAGCCTTACATTTTGAAATATGGAAGGGACCCTTCCATAATTAATCAAATTTGGAGTGTTGGCCCAATTTAGGATCCCGTTCATAAAATTTTAGGAATAAGCTCCTCTCCCTAAAACTTGGGTTGGAGACCTTTTTCTCAAACCACCATTTGACCACCTGTTGGTGCTTTATCATGGTGTTGAACACCTTTTCTCTTTTCTCTTGAAGGCTTAGCAACTCAATTAGCCTTACTTCCATTCCACTAGTCTCCTCAAATTCTAAAGACTTTAACAGTTGTAACACCAGGATCTCCATTAAGATGGGTAGGATTAGCACTTTCCCATATACCAACTCATAGGGAGAAGCCTTTAGTATTTTCTTTGGGATGATGTGGTCCACCCATAAAGCTACCCATAGGTGCTTGTGTCATTCTTTCTAATGATCTGACCCAATGCACTTTATCAATCTAATCATATTCTTGTTGGTAGACTCTTCTAATCTATTTTTCTCTGGATAATAATTTTATGAAGTATTTAGATAGACTGCATACTTGAGAGAAAAATCTGACATGCTGAATCCCAAAAGGGCTCACACATTATCTGAGATGATGGTCTTAGGGGATCCAAACTTTGCTACCAATTCTTCCAAGAAGTTGATGATCTCAACTTTAGTAGCATTCTTTAGAGGGGTTTCCCCCATCTATTTTGTAAAATAATCAGTGACCATTAAGATCCACTTATGTCCTAATCTAGAGATTGGATTGATCATCCCAATGAAATCCAACCCCATTATTTGAAGGGTTCCTCTACTGCGATCGGGTTTAAAGGCATAGGGGAGTTTTTTGCTTGCCAACATAAAATTGTTATTTAGAGCACTTCACTAGACCATGAGCTTCGAAAAATAAATTAGGCCTCTAATATGCCACCCATATGATTTTTAAAGAAATGGTTTTGGTGGAGAAGTGTTCACCTTCTAGGTTACTATGGAATTCACCCAAAATTATCTCTACTTGTACTCTATCCATGCAACGAAAGAGAACTCTGTCATAATTCATTTTGAATAAAAGGCCTTCAATAAGTACATACTCGACACCTTGGAGCCTATAGTATCTTCTCTTATGTGTCGAGATGTTGGGTGGGTATCTGCTGGTCTGCATGAATCTTATTCAATCAACCACCTAGGACTCATCTGACTCAAATTTGTTCGAGAAGACTTGATTAGCCTCTTTAGCTCTTGTCTCAGGGCCAAGTTCTTGTGCAAGATACTTACATAGGCCTCTTCCTCTAACAAGCTTTGTGGTCCAAATATCATCATATTTTAGGATCATGGTGATCCAATTGGCTCTTTTCTTGGTGATCTCTCCTTTCATGATATACTCCCTCACATTGAGATGAGTAATGATGACTATAATATTGCTGGCCAAAACCAAGTGTCCAAATTTTTTAAGGCTCTTGAATATGGTAAAGGCCTATTTCTCTACAAAATTGTACCTAGTTTCATTTTCCCTTAAATTCCTTGAATGGAAAGCCATGGGGTGTTGCCCACTTCTCTATGTGTCCTTTTGTGTGAGCATAGAGGCTATGCTATGCTTGCCACTATAGACATACAATACAAAGTTATTTGAAAATTCTAGGTTGGCTAACACTAGAGTTGTGGAATGGCTACCTTTATTTTCTTAGAGGAAAGTTTTCCTTCTTCAGTCCACTTGAAAGCTAGGATTTCTTCAACATTAGTGTGATTGGTCTCACAATACCCATGAAATCTGAGATAAACTTGCTAATGAAGTTGATCTTTCCTAAGAAATATTGCAATCCCTTCTGGTTGACTGGTAGCAATAGTTCAATTATAGCCTTCATCTTGTCAGGGTCAATGGCTATTCCTTCTTTGGAGACCACTAAGCAAAGCAACTTGCCTTGTGACACACCAAATACACATTTTTTGGGATTTAAGGAAATCTCAAACTATTGACCCTTTGAAAGACCCTTTCTAGGTGATCAAAATGGTCACCCTTAGATTTTGAAAATATCATCAATCCATCCAAATAGATAAGGATAATCTTATTGATCAAATCCTTGAATGTGACATCCATCGTGTGTTGAAAGGTGGCACTCGCATTTGATAGTATGAATAAAATATTTGCATACATGAATGTTCCCCATTTAGTGGTGAATGTCATCTTATATTGATCTTCTTCTTTTACAAAGACCTAATTATAACTCAAAAATTTGTCAAGTAATGAGAACATCTCTGACCCTGCCATTGTCTGCAAGATCTGTTCCATTGAAGGTAGAGGGTAGTGATCCTTTAGAGAGGCCTTGTTTAGGCCTCATAAATCCATGCAAAGTTGAATGTCACCATCTTCCTTTGGATAGGGACTAGATTAGTTACCCAAGTAGAGTGTTTAATTGGGTATATGATCCTTGGCTCGATTAGCTTTGTGAGTTCTTGTGCCTTTAAGGCCTCTATCTTTGAGTTAACTAGCCTTTGCTTTTTTCGGATTGGATTAGTTGGATTATGTTCATATCATATCTCATTATATCATCATAGGTCCAGGCTATGACCCAATCGTATTTGGTGCATAAGGATCTCAACCTTTCCTTATCCTTTGGTATGTTCCTTTCAACTTTAAGCTTTTTGTCATTTCCAACATTGAAGTTCTCATAGTCTTATTTGTTAGCTGCAAATCTCTATTTACTATTCCTTGCATCTTTGGAGTTAAAGAGGTTCTTTAGGGTGATTAGATCTCGCAAGAGATTATTTATTTTGAGTTGAATTATTTTCTCCTCGCCGACCTCTTTAGATCTTGGCTATGTTTGTTTCACAAATTCTCCCAACAGTCGTTAAAAATTAGTAATTTAAGCATCATCTTCAAAGACCTACCAATTCTGATCATTATTAGGGATAGATGGTTAGACAATGATGCATATTGCATGTTGGATTTTAGCTAATTCATAGGCTAGCTCAAATTGTGAGCCGATAGAGGCTATTCTATCTGTGGAAGAGTTTTGAGATCTTAGAATGACCTAGATATTGAAAGTCTCAAACCTTTCGATCAAATCCCACACTTTATGCCAATAGGACTGTATTCTTAGATTCTCCATGGCTTCCTATCCTCAGAATTGTTTCACCACTATCTCATAATCTTCAAACACTTGTATCCTTTTTATGCCCATTTTCTTTGTTAGTATCAGGCCATGAACCAGTCCTTCATATTTCACATCATTATTCAAACATGGGAACTGAAAATGGAAAGCCCTGAGGGTCTCTAACCTGATTGGGGATACAAGTAAAATTCTAGCTCTAGAGCCAATCTTACATTTGGCACCATCAAATTGAAAATTCCATAAGCCATCGTTAATAGGTTCACATGGGTTCTCTTGTTCCTTGACCAATTTTGGGAGGGCTTGATCTTTGTCAAATATTACATATATGCCTAGCCCAATGGCATGTAAATTACTGAAAGGATCGAAATGAATAAAATGGTTCAATAAGACCTCTTCTTCTAGGTTTTGATCACTCATGGATTCTTCATCCTCCAAAATTTCTACATAGTACTTCTCTTTCTTAAAAATGGAGGTATTTGCAACCTCAATCTCATTACCGCATCCTCCATGATGCAAAGGTTCAGATAAAATTTTCATTTTTTCCCCATGCTTAGTCCTCAATATCAAGTGGAACCACTCAAGCACCAAGTATCCACCAATCTTTGTAGTGAAATATCTTTACATGCACCTTCTGAAAATAGGGGGAATGTCAATTATGACCACCTCCTGGGTGACTTTTTGGCTTGGGTAGGAATATGAGGTTAAAGGGAGATCTTTAATGTGACCTATAGTCAAGACCTTCTTTCTGTATAATTACATAATTCCCTTTTCCAAAGGTTCGTATTTCAAATTCATGGCATTAGCTACTAGCTTGGGCATAATAGTAGCACTGGCCCCTAAGTCTATCATGTTATCATGTAGTAACTTATCCCCTACGATAAGAGTTAAGAAAAAGGGAGTGGGTTTTTTCCTACACAACTCTTTCTCATTTTTTTTGCTTCCCACATTCATATATGTCATGGATTTTGAAGATTGGGGATTTGATGTGGGTATTTTTCCTTTATCTTGGTTATATAGTGGGATTGGGTTCGGCAACAAAGCTTGTTTTTCTTTACTCAACGCACCCAATAGAAAATTCTTCTGCTTCAGAATGGATAGGACATCCCATAGAGATACATTGGTGGGAGCCTTTTTCAATTGCTCCACCACATTGTGTGTTCCAATTGGTGGGATCGTTGGTTTGAATGGGAGCCTCTCCCTTGATTTAGGAAAAGGTTGTTCTATCACAGGCAAACCAGGAACCTTATCTGTGACTTTTGGTTGTAATTTGTGTATTTTTTATTGAGGTTGCTATTTTTTTGGGTTGGTGGTACCGATGGTACCTATGGAACATACTCTTTGGTGATTCTTCTTTTTTATCAGGTATTATAGTCTAACTGTACTTGCATTGTTCTCACTATCAAAACTTCATTTGTGAACACCAAGTATTCTCCCTCCATCCAAGAAAAGAGTGCTTGGTTGAGGGAGATATCTAATTCTTGCTCCAGGGACATCCCCTACAACTGAGCACTAAATTTGGCATTTTCAATCCCAAGGGACTGATAACTTTTGGCATTTGAAGGAATGCCTTGACTTCTTTATTTTTCCACCCTTTATTGAAGATTTCCCCTTGGAAAATTTTAGAGCATGTGGGTGTCATTGTATGAAAAAAACCACACATTTATATCTTCTGCAAGGTTATTCTAGCCTAGGACCAAGTCCTTGATTGTGCTAGCTTTGATCATCTAGAATAGATTGGTTACAAGAACTATTTGGCCTGACACCTATAACTAGTTACCTCCTCTTGTGGCTCCAAGTGATATGTATTATGGTGGAAGGGTGGCATTCTTCGATAGTTTTGTTTGGGGCTTTTAGAGGTGCTACTTGCTGACACCGGATAATAACAAGCTCATTTGTAAAAAAATTCATTAACTTCTTCATGTCATTGATATTCATGGCCAACGAAGAAGAGCTCAATGTGCTCAGCTGTGCATTTAGATACACATACATTAAAGGTGGTGGCATAGTTGATGCGCTAGGAAGTGAAGTATATGTATTGGGGGATACTTCCTCTTGTGTTCTACAAAATATTTCTATAAACATTGGCATTAGTGGTTGTGGCCAAAGCTTCCTAGCACCTATCAAACTATTCTCTACTCTCACAACTAGATCATATACATCGGTTAGAGTATCACCTTTGAGCGATTGTACCATGACCATAATATCTGAATTAAAATCCTTTAGGTAGAACATGAATGCCATGTCTAATGGAGGTCTGGTTGTCATGGGAATCCTTTGCAAGGTTTTATGGAACTTGGTATTGAAATATGATATAGCCTCTTGTGGAGCTCTCTTGATTGTTATCAACTATTGAAACAAGGTTGAGTGGTATCCTTTCTCTAAAAATGCTTGAAGAGATTTTCTTTAAGGTCATCCCAAGAGTGGATGGAATTGGGAGCTAGGGATCAGTACTAGTCTTGAGCCTTGCCTTTAAATGATGTGGCTAATAGTCTAAGGGATATTTTTTTCTTCATGATGTTATGAACCCTCCAAACATATGCGATGTCTTGGAGATGTTCGGAAGTTATTTTTAAATCCTCCCCAATAAACTTCAAGACTACCTTGAGGGCATTATTGGGATAGTGGACCATAGATCTAAAGGGGTGGGAGGATTCAATGGACTGCTTTTCCCAGGTGTACTATAGAAAAATATATCCCTTTACATTTTCACACTTTTTTGGGCCCTCCCTACTAAAATTAGGCTTCTTTATGCCTTATTTAATGCATTCATTTGAGGATAATCATGAAACTTAACTAATGACCAATAATAATTAATGATTTTGGGTTGTGTGTTCCATATTTAGTGATTTGGGACTCATATACCAAATTGGGAATATGGGTCCCACCTAATTTTTAGGGTTTGATCTTGAATTTTGTATAGAACTCATCATTTCTTGAAATTTGTGTCCCAAGCTTACGCTACTGGGAGTCATACGTCCCAATTAGCATATGATTCCCACTTTATCTTTTACCTATTTTGAATTTAATTCTTGGTGGGATTTTATTTTCCTAGATCTGATGTTAGCTTGTAGTGTTGTAATTTTAGGAAATTTGGCATAAACAAGTATAAACACAAGGTTATTTCACATATTTTCTCCTAGCAATTCAAGTATTCAAGAAATATAGTAAATTTATGATCAAGAGAGCACTAAAGAGATGGTTATCAAGCATTTTGGAGCTACATTCAAGATTCAAGCATCATGTGAAGTTCATCATGCATCATGTGTGTTTTTGAGCTAACATTTGTGATGTAGGTTCTTATGATTCAAGCAAGCATTCAAGTCAATATTCATAGCATACAATCAAGAGTTAAGATCTACATTCATGTTATCCATTTCACATAAGCTTTTAGCCTTTGTTACAAGGGTTAAATAGTGAGTTGCAACATTACATATTGTTCATTCATCATTCCTTTCATGTTTTTCTATTTCATTTCAAGGTTTGATTACCAAAACAGGGTTTGACCAAGGAAAATCCCTATCCAATAACAAAACAACCATTTTCTCCCTCTACATGTGTGATTGTAGATCTTGATGTTTTGGGGCTTGAAGATCCTTTCGATACAAGGTTACAATATTCAAGAAAGTTGTCAAAGTTGTCATCTTCACAGAAAGTCACCTACAAGACAAAATTCAGAGTTTCAGACTTGGAGATCGGATAGGAGAGAAGCTACATAAGATCACTAGAAAATACTAGAGTTTTAGAAAAACCCTAACATTGGGACTAAATCACCACCTTGAGCGTATGATTCCTAGTATACCATTTTAATCATTTTCTATAGATCTTGATTTACCAATTGCAAATTACAAGTTCATCCCAAAACCCTAAACTAGGACTAAATTTCCTAGCCTAGCTTATGAGTCCCAATGTGCATCAAAATTAATAATTTCAAGATTGTGGACCTTGTTTCAAGCATCTCTAGTTTTCCAAGTTCCCCTCTATTTATTCTCAGTTTATTATTCTAGTTTAAGGTTTCATTTCTAGGTTACATAGTAATATTTGTATATCATTTTCGTTTGCTTCTTTCTAAGCCTTAGCTTAGTAATGAACACCCTTTCTTTAATCACACCCAAGGAAACCATCCTAATCCTAGTCCATTCATCACTCAAGTCAATTATTTAAGGGATCTTGGTTTTCTTTAATGAACTAGAGTGAAATAGGTCCCTTAGTTCCATCTCCTAAAAGGTGGAACCCTATTTCTTTGTGCTCATTTTGGTGAACCTAGCCTTTGGACACCTTATTTTAGATTTGGAGTAAATTTAAGTCCTAGATCTAGCTTACATTAACTTTGCATTAGATCTTGCATTATTTAATTTGCATTTAGGGCTTCTAAATCTTACATTAGTGAAAAGTGCATATAGGTTGCATTTTTACATCTTAATCATTTAATTTCATTGAAAATCTATAATTGCACATAGTCAAAACAACATAAAAACCAAAAAACATAACATTCACTTAGAATTTATTGAATTTAGTGTCAAAACCCTAATCTAGGACTCATTGTCCCTCTGGGCGATTTAGTCCCAATACAAGTTGTTTTACATGATTTTTGGGAATTTTGTGTTGACTATTTTTTAGCATTTGAACCCTTCAAAAACCCTAATTGGGACTCATATGCCCCTTTGGGTGATTTAGTCTCGTGTCAGATCTAAATCTACATTTTATAGCATTAAAAACCTTTTTCCTATGCTTCTATTTAATGTTGTTAGATCTCTATTTCAGATTACTAAGTTTTCTGATTCATTCATTTTATTAGACCTAGCTTCATTTGGCTCATTTCATGCATTGCTTAATTTAAAATTTACATTTACAACATTTCATTTTCAGATTGTTACATAGTGTAATCAATAAATCACCTTGCTTAGAATTTGAAAATTGCATTTCATTCTTGGTCATTGCATTACATTTCATCATGGATATGTGCTTTGGTAAGCTTTGGATGTCCTTGAAATCATTGGTGGATGTGTCAAGCTGTGCTTTTGGAAATGACCCTAATGAAATTGAACTCACTCATGCTCAATCAACTCCTAATGCATGTCCTCCTCATGATGTTTACATCATTGGAGAAGATGATGACAACATGGAGAACTTCATAAATGATTGCCTTGACAACCTTGATACTAATGCATCATTTTATCCTTCTATGAAAAAACCAACACAACTTGAGATGTTTGGTCTTCTACATCTTGAAATTGAGACACAAACTGAGCCTAAGCTCCCTACAATAGGAGAACTTAGCACCTCTAATCAAAAAAAAAATCAACAATCCTGTCAACCTAGAAGAGAATATGGAAAAGGATTCATGATCTTAAGCAAACAAGGATGTGATACAAAAAGCAAACATGAAATTCATCAACTCTTAGAACAAATACCAATTGAAAATGCCAAAGGGATAGGATATTAAGACCCTTCTCTCGACATAAGTGCCTTCCTTCCTAAAGAACAACCAATGCATCATAACAATGATAGGATCATCTTAGGTCCTCCTCAACATCTAACTCAAGAAATTGGTGAATCTAGCAAACAACAAAAACCTCACAAACTAAAGAAGCTAAAATTACCTTGTCCCATGTCTACAACTAAAAGAACCCTACACATACTTCTAAGTCAAGGACTTATCACATTACCGCCTATAAAAGAACATCCAAAACCATATCATAATAATGCAAACACATCACATTTTCAATATCATAGAGTTCTTGGACATAGTATTGATGTGTGTCATGTTGTAAAACAAATATTTAAAAAGTTTTATATCATAGAAATAATCCATTAAAGCATGTCCTTTCACTCCTTTCCATGTATAATTGTAGGAATTTAATATTCTCACTATTAAATTATTTGCATTCAATGCAAATCATCTAAAAAATACAAGGAGCTCTTTCTCATCACCTACCTTGGCTCATTCTTTTCTTGCACATAGTTGGGGCAAGAATTAGATAGCCTTATGCTAGTTTTGATACTTGTCGTTGTCCCTTTGGCTGGTTGTTTTATTTTGTATATGATGAACAATATTGGGATGTAGACAACCTACTGATAGGTTGATTCACATGTGCCTTACTATTCTTGTCTTTATTTTATTTTTCATGTTTCTTTTATTGGTTGCATGTGTGTAATGTGATCTCCCCATACCATTTTTTTTATGTACTTCTCTCTTTGTGAAATTCCTATATTTGTATCTACATTCTTCTTTATGTCACAAAGATTTATCTTTTCATTTGTCTTGTGTTTTCCTTTTGGATATGATGCAAGGTGTTGAGACATTTAGGTCTCTTCCATGTTGACCCAAAATATTTCTCTTTATATTTTTCATTTGTCTTATGTTTTCCTTTTTGGGATGACACAAGGCGTCGAGACATTTAGGTCTCTTCCATGTTGACCCAAAAGGTTTTCATTACTTTTTCCCTCTTTGTGTTATTCTTCGTATTACATGAGTATTTGGGGAATGATGACAGTTTTGAGCTCTCTAAAAGAATTGCAGAAAAGACATGCCGACCCTAAATCCATGGACTCCTTATGTGATCTTGGGATTTCATTTTGGGGGCAACCCCTTTTCATGATGTAGCTTCATTTGGAAACATATGACTTGGCATAGGGATTTCCAAATAAGCTCTCATGTCCTCTTTATTTTTAGCATTTATCATTTGGTACTTTAAAGTAACTACTCATAACATGGTGTTTAGAAATTTCTTTAAAGTGGGGGCATACATTGGCATTATCCTTTTGCAACTCATGTTTCATTGTGTAGTCTTCTTGCTTCATGCGACGCATTTTTCACTTTTTGGTGACATTGGTTATGATTTCCTTCAAGAGTTTGATCTCTCTTAGCATATTATATTCCTCTTAGTGGCTTGATGTGATACAATGCATCCCCTAAGGTGTGAATCTTCTATTATTTTATTGGTCCTCTCTTGGAGACATTAGGAAAAATGTTCCCTAAGTTAAAACCTTACATGAACTAAGAAAAACTCCTTTCAACTTACCTTACACTTCTTTTACATTTACAATATATGTTATATGGCCACCTTGCATAACACACTTTGCTTGCCTATGGTGTCATCTTGTTTGTTCATGGGTGTTAGATTACAATTTTTTTCTTGCCTCTTGAATCCTGTTGTTCATGTTGTGTGGCACCTTATCAAAGTTATCATGAGGTATAACTTTGGTATGGTTAGCACATGGGATCCAAACTTAGGAATGAATTTCCCATATCCACTTGCTTGTTTGTGTGATTGCATACTAGATGTGTGTGTATGTGTCTCTAGGGGCTCACCTAATGGATACTGGACTCCACTAGCCCTTGTGAGCATGTGTTTGGTTTGCATAGTGGAAATTGTGTTCCACTTGTAAACATTTTTGGACAAATAGCTTAGATTTGATCCACATCGCATTGGAAAAATGGTCAAGGCTTGATCCACCCCTTGTTTTTCTTTTTCCTTTCTTCTTTATATCTTTGGCAGTGTATGCTTGTTCCTTGTTGTCACTTCATACATCATTTGCATGTGTGTTCCTTTTTGCCTATGTTGGTTTTCCATAGGATCTTGATCTTGGGGTTTTGCATAACCCTCTTGATCATTATCATCCTATATTACTAGCATTGGTACATTTGGACCCCTCTTGATGTGAGTTTGTCTACTTTAGTGTGAGTTTGAAGAAAGTTCCACCTCTCACTAAAGTGGGGGCTAAATGTAGTGTAGAAAAATGTATCCCTTTACATTTTCACACTTGTTTGGGCCCTACCTACAAAAATTGGGATTCTTTATGCCTTATTTAATGCATTTCTCTGAGGATAATCTCAAAACTTAATTAATAACCAATCATAATTAATGATTTGGGGTTATGTGTTCTAGATTTCATTGTCTAGGACTCATACACCACCTTGGACGTATTGGTACCACCTAAGTTTTGGGGCCTAATCTTGGATTTTCCATAGAACTCAAGATTTCTTGAAATTTTTGTCCCAAGCTTAGGCTACTGAGACTCATACACCCCAACTAGTCTATGAGTCCTTCTTTAGCTTGGACCTATTTTAAATTCAATTCTTTGTGGTATTTTATTCTCCTAGATTTGATGTCAACTTGTAGTGTTGTAATTTCAAGAAATTTGGCATAAACAAGTATAAATAAAAGGTTATTTCACATATTTTCTACCAGCAATTCAAGTATTCAAGCAATATAGTAAATTTATGATCCAGAGAGCATTTAAGAGCATTCAAGAGCTAATTATCAAGAATTTTGGAGCTACATTCTGTTGGAAATATGTGTTTCAATCCCACAGGCTGAAACCTCTATTGGAGCCAAGTCAGTGTGACATATTCTATGTCTGGCCAACGAGCAGATTTGTAGCCTTATGTTTTGTACAGGTCACTGTGACCTTGCAGAAGTCTTGCCAAACGGTTACACATGGGAGTCTTCGCTGTGACATTTTATTTGGGATAACCTCTCACCGCTCGTGGAGACCTCTGGCCGATAGGGCATTCTATCATTTATTGGGGAGAGTCTTGGATGTTCGCTATGAGCTCTTAGTGATATGGATGTTTCACCGATAGTGTTTTATGTTGAAGCCTTCAGGGAAAGTCTTGGGTGTTCGGTAAGAAGTCTTACCGATAGTAATGTCTCACCAGTAGTATTCTATCCAGGTAACACTAGAGAACTCGGTAAGAACTCTCAATGAGAGTGGTAAGTCTTGTCAACCGTTCGGTGCTCGATGTAATTGTGGTCATCAAAGTAGCTCAAGGCGATTGTTATGAAGTCTTGGTGACTCGTGGGGTCTTGTCGGTAGTAGTATGGCTATGGAGTAACATAAGAGATCTCGGTGAAACCTCTTGGCGACAGTTGAATGTCTTAGCGATAGATGGATGCCGATGGAAATGCTAATGGTTCGGTATGACTTAGGACCTCGGTATGAAGTCTTGTGAAAGCGATGAGTCTCGCCGACTGGTGGATGCACTTGGATTAACATGAAGTATTCGCTGTGATGTCTTGGCAATAGCAGTATGTCTTGCCGACTGTTGGATGCTTCGGTGTAACTTAAGAAGTCTCGATGTAACCTCTTCACGAGCGGTAAGTCTTGCTGATATCAATGTTGAAGTCGATGGAACGATTGTAAGCTTGGTGGAACATCTTTCCGATGGAAAAATCTTGGCGATATCGGATGCTAAGCTATGTGTGGCATCGGGGAGACACGTTCAGTGTCTCACCGACATGCCAACACAGATTGAAGCCTTTTGACTATGTGAAGACTTTCCTATGTGGCGTCTCATGGACCAATTAGATAAGCCGAATGAGAACCGTTGGAAGACAATTCATTGTGGCAATTCTAAGAGGAAGCTCGACAGACAGGAAACGACATGAATATAGTTTGAAGTTGTAGATGCTTGATGGTTTAGTTGTTTAGAAGAACAGTTGTGTAAACAGTTTGAATTGTATCAGAGTGATTTCTATTCTGTAAAGATTGTAACTTGAAGGTTCTTGTGCAAGATTGATCATTGTGAAAGCTGTTGCAATCTGGCATCAAAAAGATAAGTCAAAACTCTATATGTAATTATTTGTTACTGTAATACAAAGTGACTTCTCTTAGTGTGGTGGGTTTTTCTCCCGTAAGTGTTTTCCCACGTATATTTGGTGTCCATATGTGTGTGTCAAATACTCTTATTCTGTTATCTCTTTCATGTGCATCTTAATTGGACTGTAATTGTATTTTTAAAAGGTATCTCTACATTCTTCCATGAGGTTTTGACGTTAGGAGAATTGTTTCCGCATCTAATTTTCCTTACAAGTGATATCAAAGCCTGGCCAGTTGTGTTATCCTTGTGGGTACATTAGTTTTTTTGTGTCATTTATGTTCAGTGAGAGTCTTGTAGAAGTTTGTCAATTTCTAATTACAGATTGAGATGGAAAGCATGTCAGGAAAGATTGAAATAGACAAGTTCAATGGCAGCAATTTTTATTTGTGGAAACTCAAAATGGAGGATCTCTTAGTGGATCATTATCTATGGCTTGTTGTGTCTGGAACTAAACCTACAAGCATGAAGCAAGAAGATTGGGACCTTGTAGATAGAAAGTCTAAGGGGCTGATAAGGCTCTGTTTGGAAAACTCCGTTCTTCTCAATGTGCATGAAGAGAAGACTGCATCTTCCTTGTGGAAGAGATTGGCATCTATTTATTAGGGGAAGTCCTTGGTGAATAAAATTTTCCTGAGGAAGAAGTTATACTCATTGAGAATGTAGGAAGGAGGTTTTGTAGCTAATCATTTGAATGCATTCAATATGCTGATTGCACATTTAACTTTTGTTGGTGTAAAGACTGATGAAGAGGATTGTTGTATGTTGATATTGTGTTCTTTGCCAGACTCATGGGATCACCTTGTGATGGCTATTGGGAGTACAACATCCAGTTTCAAGATGGAAGATGTTGTTGCTTCTTTGTTATCAGAAGAAATGAGAAGGAAATCTTCTAAGATGGGGAAGGAAGCCCTTGCTGTTAGAGGAAGGTCAAAAGAGAAAGGAAAGAAGAAGGACAAGAAGTCCAAATCGAAATTAGAGGGGAGATCAAAGTCTCCTAGCAAGAAGTCCAAGGTGAAGTGCTAGAACTGTGGGAAACCTGGTCATGTCCGAAAGGATTGTAAAGAGGAGAAGAAGAAGAAGAAGAAGTATTCTTCTGACAATGATTCTTCTCACAGTGATGGAGATGCCTTCATTGCAGCCTTGGCTACATAGGCATCGATGATGTCTAGCTGATTGATTCTAGAGCATCTTTCCACATGACATCTCATAGAGACTGGTTTATGAGGTATGAAGAATACGATGGTGGAAATGTGTACTTGTCAAGTGATTCGACTTTAGAGATCATTGGTCATGGAAGAGTCAAAATCTAATTTCCTGATGGCAGAGTGAAGGGAATCAATAATGTAATGCATATACCAGGTCTGGCTCAAAACTTACTTTATGTAAGTATGCTGAATGATATTGGAGTGCAAGTCACATTCTCTAGAAATGGCTAGAAGATGACTAGAGGCTCAATGGTGCTAGAAAGGGGTGCTCATGTTAGTACCTTGTACAAGCTAGATGAATATGTTATTTAATGTAACAATTTCTTTGTAAAGTCACAGAAGGCTACTCATGGAGGAAAAGAGGGAAATGTTCCTAATTGTATAAACTCTATGGAAGTTAAACTTCCAGCAGAAAAGACTATGCTCTGGCATCATAGGCTAGGCCACATTGGAGAGAAAGGTTTAAAAACCTTGAAGAACAAAAACCTAGTTGAGGGGCTTGAATATTGTAACCTTGAATTTGAATTTATGAACACTGTATATATGGAAAGCAGCACCGTGTTTTTTTTATTCCAGTCCTCATAAATCTTTTGGTTTGCTAGATTATATCCATTCTAATGTATTTGGTCTAGTAGATGTTCCTTCTTTGTCTAAGTCAAGATACTATGTGTCGTTCATTGATGATTATTCAAGAAGAGCATTTGTTTATTTTTTGAAAAGTAAATCAGAAGTGTTCAGTCGATTTAAGGAATTTAAGAACCTTGTAGAAAATCAGACTGGTAGAAAAATAAAATGCTTAAGGACTAATAATGGTGGTGAATTTTTTTCTGATGAATTCGAGAGGTATTGCAAAGACCATGGGATTAAAAGACATAAGACTACACCTTATACTCCTCAGCAGAATGGAGTTGCAGAAAGGTTCAATAGGATAGTGATGGAGAGAGCACGAAGTATGCTGAGTAGTGCTGGCTTGGAGGAGAAGTTTTGGGCTGAGGCTATTGCTACTGCATGTTACTTGATTAATCGTTCTCCAAATTCTACTCTTGTTGATAAAACACCTTTGGAAGCGTGGTCTGGTAAGAAGCCCTCTTTAAGACATATTCGTGTTTTTGGCTGTGAGGTATATGCTTATGTGTCGGATATGAAAAGATCTAAATTGGAGAACAAGGTTGTCAAATGTATTTTTATTGGCTATAGTGTTGTCATAAAAGGATACAAGCTTTGGAATCCTGATACGAAGAAAGTTGTATACATCGAAGTGTAATCTTTCGTGATCTGAAGCCTTCTACCTTGGATCTGCAATCAGAGACAAAGTCAGAAAACAATAAGGATGTAGTTGTAATTCCTCCTACACCAGAGAAAGAGGAATTCAAAATTCAAAATGTACCTGAAACTGAGGAGAGCTCAAGCAGTTCTGAAAGTTTTGAAGAAGAAGAACCTCAGCCTCAACAAGTGAGGAGGTTAACTTGTGAAAGAAAGCAACCTAATAGGTATGGGTTCTCTTTGATAGATTCTACTTGTGCCTATGCTTTAATTTCAAGCACTGATGAGCCTAGGACTATAAAGGAGGCATTTAAAATGTCTGATTTAGACTCTTGGTTGGAAGCCATGAATGAAGAAATGACATCATTAGAAAAGAATGAAACTTGGAGTTTGGTGCGATTTCCTAAAGGCAGGAAAGCTGTTGGCTGCAAATGGGTATTTAAAAAGAAGATTGGTCTAGATGGAAGTGTGGAAATATATAAGGCAAGGTTGGTTGTGAAGGGTTATTCCTAGGTAGAGAGAATTGATTATGGGGAAATTTTTTCTCTTGTAGAAAAGCTGACATCTATCAGGTTTCTTTTGTCACTTGCAGTAGCGTATGACTTAGAGGTTGAATAGATGGATGTGAAGACAACATTTCTTCATGGTGATCTTGAAGAAGAAATATATATGTCCCAGCCTAAGCACTTTGTTGAAAAAGGTAAGGAGAAACTGGTTTGCAAGTTGAAAAAGTCTCTGTATGGGTTAAAACAATCACCTAGAATGTGGTACCAGAAATTTGATACTTTTGTATTATCTTTGGGATTTGTGAGATCAAAATATGATCATTGTGTTTATTATAAAGCTGAAAGTGATCAAGTTCTTATTATTGCTCTCTATGTTGATGATATGTTGTTCATAGGAAATAGTAAGCTAATGATTTCTGATCTTAAGTCTCAGTTGTCTACTAAGTTTGAAATGAAATATCTTGGTGCAGCAAGGTATATTTTGGGGATGGAGATAACCAGGGACAAGAATAGTAGAAAAATTTGGCTCAGTCAGAGTAAGTATATCAAGACTGTTTTAGAGAGATTTTGCATGAATGATTGCAAGCAGCTAGTTGTTCCAGTTTGCAGGGAACAAAGCTATCTATTGAGGACTATCCAAAATCTCCTATTGAGATGGAGGACATGACCAGTGTACCCTATGCTAGTGCGGTTGGTAGTCTCATGTATGCAATGTTCTATACAAGGCCAGACATTGCCCAAGTAGTGGGAGTTCTTAGTCGGTTTATGGCTAATCCTAGAAGGACACATTGGGATGTTGTGAAAAGAGTTTTTAGATATTTGAAGGGTACTTCAGATTTTGCTTTGTGTTACCATGGGAACTTGGTTGAATCATAGAGGACTCTCAGCATTCAAGGTTATGTAGATTTTGATTGGGCAAGGGACATGGACAGCAGGAGGTCCACCAGTGGATATACTTTCATGTTGAATGGTGGTGCAGTGAGTTGGATGAGTAAGTGATAGGCTGTAGTCGCTTTGTCCACTATAGAGGTTGAATACATGGCAGCTACTCATGCTTGTAAAGAAGCAGTTTGGTTAAAACGTTTGTGTTCTAACATTGGTTTCTATGCAGGGAAAATAATTATTTTTTGTGACAGTTAGAGTGCAATTTGTCTGGCAAAGAATCCTACTTTCCATGCCAGGATGAAACATATAGATGTACAATACCACTTTGTATGAGATATGGTGGAGGATGGAAAGGTCAGTTTAGAAAAAGTTGATACTTTAGAGAATGTTGCAGATGCATTGACGAAGCCAGTGAGCACAGACAAGTTTAGGTGGTGTGCCAATTCGATGGGCCTCAGTGCCCATGTTTTTCAGTAAGTTTTGTTATGCTCTAGAGGTGCCTATGTGATCTTCATCAAGTGGGAGATTGTTGGAAATATGTGTCTCAATCCCACAGGCTGAAACCTCTATTGGAGCCAAGTCGGTGTGACATATTCTATGTCTGGCCGATGAGTAGATTTGTAGCCTTATGTTTTGTAAGGTTGTTGTTACCTTGCATAAGTCTTGCCGAATGGTTACACATGGGAGTCTTCGTTGTGACATTTCATTCGGCATAACCTCTCACCACCCGTGGAGACCTCTGGCTGATAGGCCATTCTATCATTTATCGAGGAGAGTCTTGGATGTTCACTATGAGCTCTCAGCGATATGGATGTTTTTCTGATAGTGTTTTATGTTGAAGCCTTTGGGGAAAGTCTTGGGTGTTCGGTAAGAAGTCTTACTGATAGTAATGTCTCATCGACAGTATTCTATTGGGGTAACACTAGAGAACTCGGTAAGAACTCTCAGTGAGAGTGGTATGTCTTGCTGACCGTTCGGTGCTCGATGTAACTGTGGTCATCGGAGTAGCTCAAGGCGATCGTTATGAGGTCTTGGCGACTCGTGGGGTCTTGCCGATAGTAGTATGGCTATAGAGTAACATAAGAGATCTCGGTGAAACCTCTTGGCAATAGTTGAATGTCTTAGCGATAGATGGATGCCGGTGGAAATGCTAATGGTTCGGTATGACTTAGGACCTTGGTATGAAGTCCTAGTGAAAGTGATGAGTCTCACCAACTGGTGGATGCACTTGGATTAACATGAAGTATTCGTTGTGATGTCTTGGGGATAGCAGTATGTCTTGCTGATAGTTGGATGCTTCGGTGTAACTTAAGAAGTCTCAGTGTAACCTCTTGGCGAGCGGTAAGTCTTGCCAACAACAATGTTGAAGTCGATGCAACAGTTGTAAGCTCGGTGGAACCTCTTGCCGATGGAAAACTCTTGGTGATATTATATGCTAAGTTGTGTGTGGCATCAGGGAGACACGTTCAGTGTCTCACTGACATGCCAACATAGATTGAAGCCTTTTGACCGTGTGAATGCTTTCCTATGTGGCATCTCATGGACCAATCAGAGAAGCCGAATGAGAACCATTGGAAGATAGTTCATTGTGGCAGTTCTGAGAGGAAGCTCAAGAGATAGGGAACAACATGAATATAGTTTAAAGTTGCAGATGCTCGATGGTTCGGTTGGTTAGAAGAATAGTTGTGTGAACAGTTCGAATTGTATCAGAGTGATTTATATTTTGTTAAGATTGTAACTTGAAGGTTCTTGTGCAAGATTGATCATTGTGAAAGCTGCTGTAATCTGGCATCAGAAAGATAAGTCAGAACTCTATATGTAATTATTTGTTACTGTAATACAAAGTGACTTCTCTTGGTGTGGTGGGTTTTTCTCCTGTAAGGGTTTTCCCACATATATTTGGTGTCCATATGTGTGTGTCAAATACTCTGTTTTTGTTATCTCTTTCATGTGCATCTTAATTGGACTATAATTGTATTTTTAAAAGGTATATCTACATTCTTTCCTGAGGTTTTGACATTAGGAGAATTGTTTCCGCATCTAATTTTCCTTACACATTCAAGATTCAAGATCATTTCAAAGTCATCATGCATCACACATTTTTTTGAGCTAACATTTGTGATGTAGGTTCTTATGATTCAAGGAAGAATTTAAGTCAAGATTCATAGCATACAATCAAGAGTCAAAATCTACATTCATGCTAGCCATATCACATAATTTTTCAACCTTTGTTACAAGGGTTTGGTGAGTTGCAACATTACATATTGTTCATTCATCATTCCTTTCATGCTTTTTTATTTCATTTCAAGGATTGATTACTAAAATGGGGTTTGACCAAGGCAAACCCATATCCACTAACAAAATAATTTTTTTCTCCCTCTATAAATGTGATTACAAATCTAGGTGTTTTGAGGCTTGAAGATCCTTTGGAGAAAAGGTTTCAAGATTGAAGAAAGTTTTCAAAGTTTTCAAGAAGTTGTCATCTTCATGGGAAGTCACCTATAGGACAAAATTCAAAGTTTCATACTTAGAAATCGAACAAGAGAGAAGCTATAGAAAATCACTAGAGGATACTAGAGTTTTAGAAAAACCCTAACACTGATACTAAATCACCACCATGGGCGTGTTGGAAACACAAGGGAAGACAACTGAGAGGGTGGGGTGAATCAATTGTCACCGAATTTCAAACTAATTAAACTTATTAATCCTTATTCATAGATCTGATCAATATCAATGAAAGCATGAATCAACAACACATCAAAAATACACATAACACCAAGATTTTTTACGTGGAAACCCTGTTAGGGGAAAAACCATGGTAGAGGTTAGTCCACAAGATTATACCTTGTTAAAAGTATAAGAAGAATAAATGGGGAATGCACATGCATTCAGGCACACTGCCTAGAGCTCACTACTCAAATACAAAGGAAGACACACTATCTTACAGAGAGATTTGGATTACAACCATTTGGATTTTGAATTGAGAAAATAGCATCTGCTAATGCCTAATTACAGTTCTAGTTAAGCACATGAACAATTCTTCACTCTTCTTCACTCTTCTTCACACTCCTTCACACTCTGCTCTACATTTGAATGATTAGGAAATTATTCACTCATCTCATACACAAGCACACCTTCTGGCACTCTCAAGTTTGAATAAAAAATCACTCTTATATATTTTTAACATGAAATTACATCGCTACAAGTTGGCCACAAAGAAATAATAAAATGAATACAAACTGTTAGCCCAAAACAATAGATAACTTTTAATGCAAATCAACCAAGGTCGACCAAGAACATGAAAAACATGAACACTTAAGAGAAAATCTCATATGACGAGCACAACGATCAATGTGGATGTGTAACATAGATAGATCACAATCTAGAAACATCCACAAGAATCATGAATCACTAGAGAGGCATCCACAAGAACTGAACTAACTGGAATGACATAATATTTATTCAGGAACACAAACTGAAGTAGCAAAAACACTGTCAAGATAAAAATCTTCATGTAGATCTCTAAAACTCAACATGGATAAACTAGATATACTCAACAAGAAACCCTTTAGTCCACAACCTCTAATCAACAACATACATAACTCACTAAGAGACAAAATATCACTTCACCACTGACAACCTGCAACTCATTCCATTACAATTTTCTCAATATCCTCAACATATATAGCTTCAAATGAACTAATGCTAGGTGTTGACATCAATGACAACCACAACATCCAACAATCTCCCCCTTTGGAATTGATGGCAACACATGATGTGAAAAAAACCATCAATGCAACTAACTCCTGACACTTACTCCCCCTTAGGATCTGACTCATTTTCTCCTCAACACCTTCACATGATCTTTCCCACAAGGCTCTTCTCCCTAGATAATCACTAGTTTCTCGCATTACTCTTCTCCCCCTTTGACATCAATGGAAAATATCTCTAGACTCCACACAAACTTTAAACCACATATCTAAATTTTTGAACCATCTGACTACTCCCCCTGAGTAGCAACCACCACAACATCAATTTGAAACAAGATATGACCATGAAATGCACAAACTGATGCAATGCAATGCATCCTTAGTTCTAATTAGGAGGGGCAATCACCCCTAACTTCCCTTTGAGATACTCAAAAGTATCCCTAGGAAACACCTTTGTAAATATATCCACAATCTACTCCTTAGTAGGCACATACTCCAATTTGACTACCTTTTCACTTACCTTTTCTCTCAAAAAGTGAAACATGATAGATATATGCTTGGTTTTTTGATGCAGCACCAGATTCTTAGAAATTTAAATGGAACTTGAATTATCATAGAATATAGCAATAGCCTCATCGTATACAACTCTAATATCCTTCAGCATCTACTTCATCCATAATACTTGAGTATAATTGTTAGCAGAAATAATGCATTTGGCCTCTATAGTAGACAAGGAAATTGCATTCTACTTTTTACTCAACCATGAAATTAGCTTCTTACCCAAGAAAAATGGTCCACCACTAGTACTTTTCCTGTCATTTACATCTCCTGCCCAATCAACATCAGTAAAGGCACTTAAAGTAAGATCATCATCTTTAGGATACCATAGGCCAAAGTCAATTGTCCCTTTCAGTATCTAAAAATTATCTTCATAGTAGTCACATGAGATTCCTTTATTTTAGCTTGAAATCTTGCAACAATACATACAAAATTTATGATATCAGGCCTATTTTGAGTTAAATAAAGGAAACCACCAATCATTGATTTGTATCTAGTTTGATTTTCCTTTAGAGAATCATCTTTTGTTGTCAACTTGCATCCGGTCACCATAGGTGTACCAACTGGCTTTGAATCTTCAATACCGAACTTCTTCAACAATTCCTTCACATACTTGGATTGAGATATAAAGATCCCGAGTAATTTGCAATCCCAAAAATAATTTCATCTCACTAATCATAGACATATCAAAATCACTTTGCATCTCATTAACAAACTTCATGCACAAACTATCATATCCTTAAAAAATGATATCATCAACAAAAACTTCCATAATTAAATCTTTATCATCATTATTTAAATAAAAATTACTATCAACAATACCTTTGTTAAATCCAAGCTTCAAAAAATATTTGTCCAATCTGGCATACCAAGCTCTAGGGGCTTGCTTGATTCCATACAATGCTTTCCTCAACTGACACAACATATCTTCCTTATCAGTCAACCGGAATCCATCAGGTTGCTCAACATACACTTCTTCTTCCAATTCACCATTTAGAAAAGCATACTTGACATCCATCTAATAAAATTTGTAGTCTTTGTAAGCAGCATAAGCAAGAAACAATCTCACACCTTCAATTATAGCAACAAGGGAAAAAGTCTCTTCAAAATCAATTCCTTCCATTTGAGAATATCCTTTGCAAACCAGTCTTTCTTTGTTTCTAACCACTTCACCTTGCTCATTCATTTTTTTTCTAAAGACCCATTTAGTTCCAATTACATTTTTATCCTTAGGTCTAGGAACAAGAATCCATGTATCATTCTTTTCAATATGTTTTAACTCTTCTTTCATTTCTTCAACCCAATGTTCATATTTTCATGCTTCATTCACACTAGTAGGCTCTGTCTTTGAAATCAAGCAATATTCTTCTGTAATTCTTCTCCTAGGCTTGACACCTTTATTCTTATCACCAATAATTTTATCTTCTGAATGATTCAATCTTACATACCTCAGAGTCCTATAACATTCTTGAATTTTAGGTTCTTGTGTTCTCTCTTTTGTGCTTCCACTAGTTTCTCCTTCATTTTCTTGATTTACCGGATTGATTTGTAATTGATTTATAGTCTGATATTGCTTTCGTCGGTTTGTACTATCATCCTAATCATCAGAGTCATATCCATAGCTTCTGGATGGTATAACAATGTCTTCATCAACCTTAACATTTGTACTTTCAACCATTTTCTTCAATCTCTTATTGTAACACTGGTAGGCCTTGCTTTTAGTAGAATAACCCAAAAAGATTCCTTCATCACTTCTAGCATCAAAATTTCCTATATCTTCATCTCTTCTGATATAGCATCTACTCCCAAAGATTTTGAAATATCTAAAAGTAAGCTTATGACCAGTCCATAGCTCAAAAGGGGTCTTACGAGTATCACCTTTGATTTTTACCCGGTTGAGAAGCTATGAGTACTGTTGTGTATATTCTCAACCGGGTAAAAATAAAATGGAATAAAGAGACAATTATCTGCACCACAACTCCATTTTGCTGAGGGGTCTGTGGTGCAGATAATTATCTCTTTATTCCATGTTCTTCACAAAAAGAATTAAAATCACCGAAAGTGAGTTCACCACCTCTATCTAATCTCAAACATTTAATCTTCAAGCTTGTCCCTATCTCAACCATAGCCTTAACAATCTTGAACTTTTCCAGTGCTTCATATTTCTCCCTTAAGAAATTATCCCACATCATTCTTGAATAATCATCAATAAGCAACATGAAATACTTGTAACCTTGTAAACTTATGATTCTAGAGGGACCACACAAATCAATATGCACAAGCTCCAACAATTCATTTGAACAATGTTGTTTGCCCCGAAATGAAATTCTAGTTTATTTTCCCAACTGTCATTCCTTGCAAATGGCATTAGTGGGTTTCACCAACTTAGGTAGATCTTTCACAGCCTTAGTAGAACTTATCTTGACAATGTTATCAAAGTTAACATGACACATTCTCCTATGCCATAACCAAATTTCATCAACTTGAGCAATCAAACAACTTTTACTAGCAACATTTAGATGAAAGATATTACCTCTTTTTTTAGTACCTGATGCAATCACATTTCTAGAACATCCCAATATTTTGCACTTTCCATCCTTGAACTGAAGATTATAACCCTTATCAATCATCTATTTGACACTTAAGAGATTATGCTTCAAATCTTCCACATACAGGACATCATCAATATTATTCTTACCATCAAGGGAAATTCATCCTCTTCCATGGATCACACCAGCTATTTTATCACCAAATCTCACAACACCACCATCATACTTTTCCAAGATTACAAACTTACTTTTGTCTCTAGTGATATGATGTGAAAATCCACTATCAATTACCCATTCATATTTTTCTTCAACTCAAGAAACTAGGGCTTTCTCCACATTTGTACAACTAGTAGATTCAATAGACACAGGATTATTTTCCTTGATAGCAATAAAAACCCATTCGTCTTCACCTTTATCAGATTAATCATCTATCACACCTTCATCAACAACATAGTAACACTTCTTTTGAAATTTATGCGTGTTATGTCTTGGAACTTTAGAAACTCTTTCCAGACACCTTGATGAAAAATGACCTATCTTATTGCAAGAAAAAAATTTAAGAGGCAATTTTCCTTCATATTTACCTTTTCCTCTTAGTACTCTCTTGACAATAAGTGTTTCCAACTCTTCCAACTCTCTTTCTTCTTCTTCAATCTTTCTGATTTCATCCTCATACTTCAGATGAACTCTCACCTAGATCATATCTCTATCTATCTCTTTTGGAAGTAGTAGCCTTAAATGCAGATTCAACCTTAGGAAGGACATCACCAAATTTTCTCAACTCAAAAGCATTCAGCTTACCAACCAACATATCTCTAGTTACATTTTTTATAGTATGGAGTTCTTCAATAGCACTAGCTTTGACTTTATAAGCAAGAAGCAAGGTTCTAAGAACTTTAGCAACAATCTTTGATTCTTCCAACTTTCCACTAGCACATTTGATAACACACACAAGTTCATTCACTCTTTGCATGAAAGTAGTAACATTTTTATCATCACCCATTCTCAACATTTCATATTTCCCTTTCAGACTCTACAACTTAGAAATATTCACATTAGCATCACCTTCATACAAAGTTTCCAACATTTTCTAGATCTCATAAGAAGTCTTTAGATCCATAACATTAGTCATCTCAGTATCAATCAAGGAACTCAACAATGCTTCCTTAGCCCTAATATTATACTGAGTATCTCTAATCTCAGTAGAAGTAGTAGGACCATTCTGTTGAATAACATACATATTACTTGTAATGCTCCAGTAGGGTTCACCAGTGCATCTCAAATGGCACTCCATTCAAGTCTTCCACAAAGAATAATTTGTTCCATCAAATCTCAGACTATCCTTCTTGTAACTTGCCATCTTGGATCACCTTAAGCTGTTAAAGTTATTCCAAGGAACCTACTATGATACCAATTGTTGGCAACACAAGGGCACACAATTGAGAGGGGGGGTGAATCAGTTGTCATCGAATTTCAAACTAATTAAACTTATTAATCCTTATTCACATATCTGATCAATATCAATGAAAGCATGAATCAAAAACACATTAGAAATACACATAACACCAAGATTTTTTTACATGGAAACTTTGTTAGGGGAAAAACCACGGTGGAGGTCAGTCCACAAGATTATACCCTATTAAAAATATAAGAAGAATAAATGGGGAATGAACATGCATTCAGGCACATTTCCTAGAGCTCACTGCTCAAATACAGAGACACACTGTCTTACAGAGAGATTCATATTACAACCATCCAAATTTTGAAATGAGAAAATAGCATCTACTAATGCCTAGTTACAGTTCCAATTAAGCACATGAACACTTCTTCACTCTTCTTCACTCTTCTTCACACTCTACTCTACCTTCAAATGATTAGGAAATTATTTGCACATCTCATACGCAAGCACACCTTGTGGAACTCTACAATTCAAATAAAAAATCACTCTTATATATCTACAACATGAAATTACATCACTACAAGTTGGCCACAAAGAAATAATAAAATGAATAAAAACTATCAGACACAAATAAATAATAAAATGAATACAAACTATTGGCCCAAAACAATAGATAACTTTCAATGTGAATCAACCAAGGTCAGCCACAACATAGTGAAGACCCACATCAACATCTCCAATGCAAAAATAATTCAATTAATTTCTCCTCGAAGATCCATAACATCGTTCAACACCTTGTCAGCCAAGAACATGAAAAACATGAACACTCAAGAGAAAATCTCGGATCACGAACACAACGATCAACATGGACATGCAACACCAATAGAGAATGTTCTAGAAACATCCACAAGCATCATGAATCACAAGAGAGGAATCCACAACAACTGAACTAACTGGAATCACATGATCTTTATTTAGGAACACAAACTGAAGTAGCAAAAAAAATGTCAAGATACAAATCTTCATAACTTGATTAAATATTCACTCAAATCTCTAAAACTCAACGTGGATAAACTATATATACTCAACAAGAAACCCTTTAGTCCACAACCTCTGATCAACAACGTATTGAACTCGTCAACATACATTACATCATTTCACCATTGACAACCTGCAACTCATTCCATTACAATTTTCTCAATATCCTCGACATATACAACTTCAAATGCACTAATGCTAATAGTGTTGACATCAATGAAAACCACATATCAGCAACACAACCACAAAATCTAACAAGGTGTATGAGTCCTAGTATACCATTTTTAGTCATTTTCTGTAGATCTTGCTTTACTAGTTGTAGATTCCAAATTCAGCCTGAAACCCTAAACTGGGACTAAATCAGCCAACCTAGTGTATAAGTCCTAGTGTGCATCAAAAGTTACAATTTTGAGATTGCAGACCTTGTTTCAAGCATCTCCAATTTTCTAGGTTCCCCTCTGTTCATTCTTGATTTATTATTTTGATTTTAGGTTTTAGTTCCTAGGTTACGTAGTTAGATTTGCATATCATTTGCATTTCCTTCTTTCAAATCCTTAGCTTAGTGGTGAATCTTCTTTCTTTAATCACACCCAAGGAAACCATTCTAACCCTAGTCCATTCCTTAATCAACTCAATTGGTTGAGGGATCTTGGTTTCCCTTAATGAACTAGAGTGAAATAGGTCCTTTAGTTCCTAAAAGGTGGAACCCTTTTTCTTTGTGTTCACTAGGTGGTACCTCCAAAAAATGGGGGATAGGTTTGATCAAGTGCTATCACACCCACTTTCAAAGATATTCCATTCAATGATGATCCTGGAGATCTCAATGCAAAGGAGAAAGAGATATTGCAATAGGGTTCTCCTAGGAACTGAATATGATCTAATGAGTGGTTCACCACCAAGCCTAAACTTGGAATTTAAGACAATGAAATGCAAGATGTAAGGAAAAATTCTAATTCAATATAAAAAATCACAAAATGACCTAGAAATGCTAATAAAACAACACATAAAAGAAATAAAGTGATTAGTGTGCACCTGGTAATCTAGAAGTGACTCTTTGAAACTCTGAAATTTTGGAAATTTTGACTTTTTGACCAACTAGGACTCATTCACCAACTTGAGCAAATTAATCCCAGATCAGGGTTTCTGCATGTGAGTCTATTTTGAGAAAAAGGGTATTTGAATCTACAAAAAAATCTAGAAAACAACTACAGTGGGACTCATTTTCCACTCTTGGAAAATCAATCCCATTCAACTTTTTTGGGAATTGAAAGTTTTGATCTGCACTTCATCACCTACTCTTTCCTTCTAACCTAAATTATGGATCTGACTTTGAAAAAATATCTACAAAAAAAAATATAACTTGATTTAGTGATGGGGGTTTGCCTTGGTCAAATCCCTAGTTTGGTAATTAAACCCTGATAGAAATAATGAGATATGCATAAAAACCCTAGTCTTAAGTGTCTCTAACACTAAGAAATCTGAAATAAGATGAAATCCTATTCTAATATGCAAGAATGGAAATGTGAAGATGAATAACTCACTTGAGGAGATCTCTAATCTCCCTAGATGAGCTCTAATGATGCTTTTACCTTCCTTAGCATGAATGTAGAGTGATAATGGAGGATGGAATCACTTAGGAAACATGGCTAATTGCATCTCCCCAACCTAGAATCCATCACAATTCACCATAGACAACCATGATCAACCCTTGACAATGCTAGATCTTGATTAAAAGTGAGCTTGAAGACCTACAAAAATAATTTAATGATGCTCCAAGACTTCAACTTTGCTTGCCTTTAAAACTTGAATGCTCTTGTGAAAGATTCTCAATACTTGTCTCTTGAAGTTGCTCTTGAAAATGCTTGCTCAAATTGCTTAGATATGATGAAAACGACTTGAAAACTTGCTTTTATAGGTATTAAAACCTAATTGACTGTTATTTAGATCTCAAAGATCGACATCCACAAAAAATTTGAATTAAAATGGTGAATTTCTCACTCAAAGTTAAAAAATACTCCAAATGGGATTCATTCGCCACCCTTGGTGAATGGTTCCCACCTAAGGGGATTCATTCACCTAAGGTGGTGAATGAGTCCCACCTTAGCCTTTTGAGGTTGGATTTTTGGTATTTTAGTGAATTGAGTGATTTTATAGGATTTTTAAGTGAAATGAGCCTCGAGATCTGAAATAATGGGTCTTAGGGGCCTATAAATGATGATTTAAAGGATAATTAATGCAAGGTACCCAAGATAGGTCCAAATGAGACCAGGGATTGTACTATCTCCATGAAGGGAGTAAATATCTGGTGGTCACATTTAGCCCCCACTTTAGTGCCCATATGACTCTATGTGCATATGTAAGCTAAAGGACTCTAAACAATACACTTTATCTCATAAAAGGATACTTGTGCAATTTTCGCAAACATGCCCCACTAGAGGCGAGGACCCTTTTTTTTCTTTTGCATCTCTACATCTTGGCTTGCTCAAATTTTTGGTTTCACTCTTCTTGGGAAGTTATTTTGGGATTAAGTCTAGACTGGGTTTGATGGAGGCAATATTCTGAGGCTCTAGGGGAAATTCACCTATCTTGGAATTCAAAAATAGGTAGGGTTGCTTTTTGAACTTTTTGAAAATTCCTTCTAGAAAAAAAGTTATGAGGTTTAGGGGATTTTGACCCTGCTTGGAAATGGGGGATTTTCATCCTTGATGGAAATCCCCTAATTTCTGATTTTTGCATAGGGGTAGAAATCCCGAAATTGTCCAAAAATGGAAATTTTCAGCATCATATGTAAATCTTTTTTATACCCATGGATAGAGGATGAAAAATTAGGCAGGGTTGCTTTTTGAACTTTTTGAAAATTCCTTCGAGAAAAAAAGTTATAAGGTTTAGGGGATTTTTGTCCCTAATGGAAATCCCCCTAATTTCAGGTATTTTTGTCCCTAATGGAAATCCCCAGATTTCCATCAACCTCTTGAATTTCCTAAGGTTATTGTTGTACTTCGGGGATTTCATGGACCCCACAAAATTCCCTCACCCTTGGAAATCCCCAAAATTTCTGTCACCCTATCGTTTTCCCTAAAATGCATGTAATTGAGAAGGTTGTGTTATTTTCGCCTAGCCATGGAAATCCCGAAATTTTCCAAAAATGGAGATTCTTTCTGAAAAATGAAAATTTTCAAAAATGGAATTTTTTTTCCAAAACTGATTTTTTTTTCCAAAATGGAAAATTTTCCCAAATTCTTTTTTCCCAAAATTGGAAATTTTTTCTTGAAATTTTAAAATGCTCAAAATGAAATTCTTGAGATGGAGAAAAATTTAAAAAAAAAAAGGAAAATTTCTGAAAATGGAAAGTTTCCAAAAAAATGTAAGATTTTTTTTTAAAGGCCAAAATTTTATTTAAGTTTAATTTGGATTGGATTTTTAACATGTGAGCTACTAATGATGATATATGTTTTTCAGGATTAAATAAATCAAAAGGGAGACTTACATATGGATTCATGCCAAAAGGGAAATCTGGAAAAGTTTAATTCAAATATTAAATGTGGGGCCTACATAAAAATCCATGCCACCAGCTATATATCAATTGGAGAGGTTCCTTTAAAGAAGAAGACATGTGAAATTGTATTTATTCTCCAATGAGGATTTTCTCAAAATTGATGTCATTGGGCCATAATGTAACTGAATGCAATTGATTGGATGATGATGTACCATGAGCTCCCAAATTAAATGTAACAACTTGATGCTTCTAGAAGTGCAATTGCAGCCCTTGGATGAATTGAATCTTGGCCATTAATTCAAAATATATTTTTCTATAAAAGGCCAGTGCCTTCTCATTTGTAAGGGGTTAGAATAGGTTAGAATAGCTTATTAGAAGCTATAGAAAGCCAAAATTGGCTAAGTTAGGAGTTAGATTCTACAAGATAGTAGATGTAGGAGAGAAGAGAGACTAGAAATTGTTATGTAATGCTGGAAAAGTTAATGCAATTGGATTGTTGATTTGGAAAGCTTTGTGTTGCACTTTGATAGTTTAAGGTTTCTTGATCTTGATTCTTAGATGTTAGATGTTATTTTTCAGTTCTTTCATGATAAAGGTGAAATGTTAATGATGTTGATTGATCTTTGATCCATACTTTTAGCAATTTGTTGATTGTAAGTTGTTGTGTAAAGTTAGTCTGGGCTTTATTTTGTGCTAAGTTAAACTATGGATGCTTGTTTACCTTGCACGAGTTAGTGGGTATGTGAATGAATATTCATAGTCTAAAAATATTTAGTTTCCTTAGAAGATTGCACCATTTCTATGGAGTTGTAGGCTTGTCCTTGATCAAGCAAAGATTAGTTTATTGGGGATCTGTCCATTTGTAGCATTCATCATTGTTGTGATTGATCTTAGAAGTTAGTTTAGAATCTCTTTCAACCCTTCTATTTTTCTCTTTCTTTATAGCTGGGTAAGTTATAGGATTGAAAGCATCACCATATTGTTACATTTGATGAAAGTGCACTTCCAACATTGTTCATTTGTAAGGTCCCTTTGTGATTACTAACATTTTCACATTATCACTGAGTTGTTTTTGCATTGTCAAGATCAAACATTAAAGACCTTGAGGTTATCTCTTGAGGCTTGCTGATAGAGATCTACCTTTCAAGAGAGATAGGATTTCCATATATTGTTTAAGTTGTGCAGAAAACACCATCAACAATACACATATATGCTAATATGGGAGAATGAAGTCCCCAACGTAGTCATCTATAAAACCACAACATTAGGAACCGCATCTTGCAACACAAATTCATTAGTTTTCCAAAAATTCTTTTTACCTAACTTATTTCTAAAAATCACATTCAAGGGTAGATGTATGCCCCCTTGATTCCACTTGCTTAATGAAGGTGGAATCAAGGTAGCGCTCTAGCCACATCGAATGGGGTAAGTCATATCATAGGGTATTTCCAAGTACCATACCACATAATGATACATGATTGATGATGTTAGGAGTAGAATCATGATTCCAATGCAACAAACGACATTGAAAACAAAGCTCTCTAGTACCCTTTATGTCAATTTGAATGAAATGCACTTTTTAACCCTAATATAGTAAAAACCCTAATTTTAATTTATATAAGAGCAAAAAGTGAAGTAAATTATAACTTATTTTTTTATTTACCTTTTTGTAGCTTGAAAGTGATTGAAGAGTAGTGAAATATTCCTAGCCAACGAGATTATAGGCCTGCGAGACTGGATGTGCTATGGGACCAAGTGGCACACGACGAGCGCCATCATGAGGTGAGTTGATTCTTCTACCTTCAATTTTTCCCTATGCATGTATTTTATGATTTTTATGCATTTCTATGTTAATATAGGGCCTTGGAAAATAAGTTCGCAAAGTGTCCCCTTTTATTCACGAAGTGTGCCACTTTTTCACAAAGTGTCTTGTTTCTTCGCAAAGTGTCCCGAAAGGGTTCTAAAGTGTCTAGGGCCTCTAGGAAAGCACACTAGAACAACTTTAGTACACTTTAATGATTTTTGATGTAAAAATTTAAGAGATTAGACTATTTATAGGACATATTTTTGTTTTTTTCTAAGTGCCTACCCATTCACGTCAGCATCTCAGTTGCAAGTAGATGAGTCTTCTCCAAGATTTAGCCTCCACTCTTTCAATGGAGGATACATAGCCATTGCAAATTGTAGGACTATACTAGGTGTACTCATGCCCCCCATGAGGTACTATGATCTGATGCTGATGGCACTAGCAGAGTGCTAAGATACTAATACATGTACATTTCATCTACCTACTAGCGAGATGATGATCACATTAGAGGATGTGTATTACATACTTTGAGTTCCTATTCAAGGTGAGTGAGTGCATTTTTTAGTGGAGCGGTCATTTCATGAGATGAAATATAACATGTAATTTTTCCTTTGTGGAAAAGTGCATGATGATAGAGTGAAGTCACGAATAGATATTGTGATGCTACTATATTCATGGGCCCGATTGGTTAGACATATTATGATGTTGATAGTAGCACTAGTACTCATCCCTGATAGTTGGGGAGTGCATCTAGAGGGAGGAATATTACACCTGATATGAGGGATGGAAAAGCACGTGATAGTATATGCCTAGGGGCACAGTATCCTAGCACACTTGTACTATTATCTTGGACAATTTTTCTTTCAGGAGGTGGACATCATGGTACACTATATGCTTCTATAGGTTTGGTTCCTTGAGCATATCACTTGTACTAGACCTACTGGGTTCCCATGTCTGATAGCCTTGGGGTATCCTCAGGCCTTCAACTATCCTCTATGAAAATTTTGGTAGTATGGTGATTTGCACTTTTGGAGAATTTGATTTGAATGATTCGAGGAGGATGAGATCCTTTGGAGACCTTATCATCTTGTGCTTCATTGGCCAAATCACAATCAAAAAATGAGGAGACTGTAGATGGATAGGTTTTTGACTAGCAGACATGATTACATAGTATGACCTTTCTACTATGATTGTTTCATGCAACAGTTTGGTTAGATACAAATAGAACCTAGGGCACAACCCTTTTTTTAGGAGGTTAGTATGGAGTACTCAAAGGCCTAGTGATTTTGTATAGTTTACTGCCAAGAATTTTATCTATAGTGACTCTAATTTATTAGATCATGTTATGCCTCTAATCTCCGATGTTGATGATATCAGTCCCACAAATGACTATGAGGAGTGGTGTGCAGTATCACGAACAACTCCCACATTTTTTATGGAGGAGTCGATAGGTGATGCAGGACCACTCCTATAAGAGGGAGATGAGGTATAGGATAGGGCTGAGGAGACATGGTATAGGGTTGCAAACATATTTACATATTTCATAGATGAGGAGTATGATGAGACAACAAATCCTAACTATGATGGCTAGGATGGAGGAGATGAGGAGGATGAGGAGGAGGATGAGGAGGATGAGGAGGAGGATGAGAAGGACAAGTAGGCCATGAGTGAGAGTGGTGAGGAAATAGATGAGGATATAGAGAGGCATGAGTGGGGAGATCCCTCTCCCATTCATATGAATAGATCATGAGCAGCAACTGCAACAAGTACCAATACCCGTAGTCATGGAGAGGCTAGCACATTCTCCATGCCCCTTGTAGAGGAGGAGGCTAATTTTACATAGCCTACTAGATAGATAGGTGATGATATTTTATTTACTATTATGCTTTATTCTTATTCTCATGTTTTATGCTTTAATGCATATATATCATGATGTGTATTGATTATTTGTGTTTTCTATCTTGCAAGATCTGAGAGATCTTCAGGATCTCTATCATCAGGTGGCTACAGAGATAGTGCCCCCATCAATTAATGAGGAGGCCACAAACTTGGACTATATGACCCCACCCATCATGGATCAAGACCCAAAGTTGTTTAGGCCATATGTAAGACTATCGGCAACGTATGAGAAACTTAGGAGGCATGCCCACCGAGCTGATGCTCCTTAGGATGCACAGTCATCACAGACCCCTATAGAGTTTGAGAGACTAGAGTTTGAAGTAGCTAGGCTATAGGTGGAGAGAGATCAGATAGAAGAGGGGCATTGGGAGGCCCTTGGATGGATATGAGACTTACAATTTTCTCTTAGTACATTCAACGGATCATGATCACGATCGTGCACCACCATCTCTCGATAGACTACTACCAGACATATGCGAGCACTAGGTCCCAAGGGATCTAGCAGTCACAAACCTTATTGGCATTGTATATATTGATGACATGTACACAAAAAATTGATATATATATATATATATATGAGCATTTGATGTTTTATTACTTGTGTTTATGTGTTGAATGTTAAATGGAAATGTGATTAATTAAATAACCTTTGTAATATTATTTAATGAATGCTTCCATGATTTAACATGCCCTATGTTATCTAATAAAAACTTACTCTAGTTTCTCTTAGATACAACATTGTGATTAAGTATGTTATGCTAAATTAAATGCACCTATGATCTAATGAAAGAGCATTAAATGCATATAAGAATCTAACATGATGCAAAAGATGAACTTGAATAGCATGAAGCCTAAAGTAATCACTTAAAAATTAATTGAATAATCACTTTAGTATTCAATATAAATAACTATTTTTCAAGAACGAAGAAATGTGAGAGCACATGGAGTATCATCCACTAACTCTAACACCACTACTTTATCATTCATACTATTCAAAAGGATTAGACATAATTGTTGTGCAATTTTGCACACATGCCCCACTTGGAGTGGGGAACCTCCTTTTTTTTGTCTCTTTGACCTTTGGTTTTAATTGGATTTGTCCTTTCAAGGTCTTGGGGTGTTAGTCTTGCTTGCCTTGGTCTTATCCTGGAGGTTGGATTAATCAAACTTGGTTTTAAAGGGAAGTCTGGGTTTTGCCCTGGATCCAGGATTTTTCGGCTCGGGCGGATTTTCCCGAACTTTGTTGGAGTCCCGAAGGGTGCGCTATCCACGGAATTTGTGCTCACCCGGATTGTCCATCTGGCTTGGTTTTTTCTGAAATTCCGTTTTGGGCTCGACTTTCTGGATTTCCTCGTTATGTCTTGTCCTTCATTAATGCTCAAAGTACATCTTCTATGGCACGAGTGTGGGTGGATTTAAGGATTTTTGGCACTCTTTTGATTTCATTATTCATTTACTATTCGCTCTGGCACCTGAGTTTATTCTTCTTGAGCTTTGGTTGTTGGATTCGAGTTGCTTGCGTGTGGATTGCTTGAGCACTTGTGTTGAGTATTTTCATCACTAGGGCACCCTGTTTCGCAGTGACTTCCTCAGGTTCGAGCTTCATTCAGAGTTGATCCATGGTAAGTCATTACTGACTTCTCCTTTTGTCTTCACTTTGATCGAATCTTTCGAGTTGTTGATTGGTGGTTTTTTAGGTCGGCCCTTGCTTGTTTCATGATTATGTATTTATCGAATTAGGGTTTAACCTACCTTTTCATGGGTTTTATCACCCGCACTGTGCATCCATTCGTTTATCAATTGAATGTCGAGTATACTCCTGTGGCTAGGTGTTTCTGTTAGGGCCTTGCCTTGTTGGTGCATAGTCTGCTATATTTTGTGAAGGTTAGGGTTTTGGTATATTTGCTTGGATTTGTTGAGTTTGGTGGAGTTGTCGCAACTTTCATGTCTTGCATTTAGCTCGACCTTATTCGTAGCTTGTGAGATCCCGGTGTGCTTTAGCTTGATCATTTCAAGGGATAGTATTTGAAAATTTGAGCTTTCCCTAGCTTTCATGGCGGAGGTCTGGTTATTGAATTTAGGGCATCATTGTTTCGTCATGGGGATCAGTCATCTGAGAGTTTTTGGAATTCAAATTTAGGTACAATTGAAATCCAGCTTATTGGGATTGATTTTATGTCCATTGGAATCCAAATAGGGAGGTTTGTATAATCATTCGGTCAGTCATTTGCGCATTAAATGATCGCCAGGTTTCTGAGGTGTCCACGGAATTTCTGCGCACCTGGATTTTCCCAGATTCTGCCATTTCCTCGAAGTATGATGAGTTCTAGAATTTTGAGCTACCCGCGAAAATCCGACCTGTCTGGATTTTTCTAGTTTTCTGCCTGGTTCCACTTCTTTTGATTTTCAAAATTTGGGTAATGAATTAAATGTTAAATGATGATTTCTTATTGCTAAATGAATGAATCTTATAATAATCACACATCTCTTTTGTCCATATTAATGATTTATTTGATGAATGATGTCTTGACCGTAGAAGTCCGTCTGGGTTGGATTTCTCTGAATTCTGCCTCGACTAGATTTTCCCAAATTACTTCATTTTCCTAAATTTTTGGGATTAATGATTAATGAATGATCTTAATTGTTTCATGTGACTTCAAGGCTAACCTTTGATTGAAATGTAGATAATGATGAGATTTTCATGAGGTCCTTCTGTGAATGCAGGTTGAATCAAGCAAAGCAGTGGCAGGAAAGGTCAAAGGTGATACAGAGGGGTCCTCAATTATAGCTGCAGAAAGGTTGAGGCTGGATACAAAGAGTCAGTTGCCGGATAGTAAGATAGCTTCAGTTTGGTCCGAGGTCTCCGACACCAATGTAGGAGCATGGAAATATGAAGAATTCAAGGAAAGGACAGCTCAAAAAGATCTATCAGCCCTGACCAAGGGAATGATGAAGTCTGGACTAGTCCATGTAGCAGGATTCCCTCCTGCGGTTCAGTGCTATGAATTGATATTGGAGTGTGCCTGGCAATATGACTTTTATATGCAGAGGGTTGCTAGCACTGAGGGAAGAGTCTTGGAAAACTTCAATCCAATTTCTACTTCCCAGGCATTTGATATGCCAGGCTTACCATGTGTGTGTGCCTTGGACATGGAATTAGCTAGGACTTACTATGAGGACAAGCCTACCAAGGCCCAGCAAATGGTCAATTCCTAGTTGGAGAAGCTGAAGTCTCATTTTTCCAAGTTGCCCAAGCAGTTACACAGGATCAAGTTTAGACAAGATATATATGATGCAATCACATTGTTGGGTAGGGTGGCCGGCTTAAAGAGTGCTGGGGCATTGGAAAATTGGATGGTGCACGTTATTAACAAGATTGAGTAAGGTATTAATTACCACTGGGCAGGGCTTATTAGTGCAATGATTGACAGGCAGCTAAGAGATGTGTTGGAGACAAAGAAATTTACCATGTCATCTTATGTGATATATGTGTTGGCCAGATTTTATCCATACAGGGGTTTGAATCCAAAAGGAACATTTGGACAGTATATCATCTATGAGATATACCTTGAATTGCACCTAGGAAATTAGAATTATAGAAGAGAAAATGATGCATTCACAATGCATATTACTAGGTTGCTCCAGAACGCAGAGCATGTGAGAATATTTGATGGAGCCAAGGAGCTGATCAAAAAATATGGAGCCTGGTTTATACAATTCTGCACCTTCTCTTATATCAGAATTGACGGATGTCAAACTGCTCCATACAGATTGCCAAGATATCCTACTGACCACATTGTGCTATTGGAGGTTACCAGGTAGATATGAGACTTTGATGCTATTGTTAAAAAGGAAAAGCATAAGACATGGTTTGGTGGAGATTTCCCTTTAAGAATTGGTATAAGTGAGGTTTTCCCTTCAATCCAATCAGCTCATGCATCAGGAGAGGAGTTAAGTGTTTTTGGCTTCTCTTTCCATTCTAAGAGGAAAAATTTTGACATTACTGGAGAAGCGCAGAAGAAGGCAACTAAAGAATATCACCACAAGGATGATCTAGAGGATTACTGGGCAAACATCAAGGATAACTTTGAGGTAAGAAAAACAAGGTACTCTAGGCTTCCCGTTGATGTAATTAGAATGTACAATGTAAAGTTGATCCCTGATCACTTAGAGGATGACAGGAATCTGGTCCAAGATCATGCATATGAATCAGTCAAGGACAAATCCATTGGGGAGATAAATTGGTCAGAAAATGAGATTACTGAGCTGGAAGAATTAATGGCTCCTGTTATGAAATTTACCAAGTCTTGGTTGAAGCACAAAGTATGGGAATTGGAAAGCGAGAAGGTACCTTGTACCTTTAATTTAATGGGAGATCTGAATGCGCATTTCACCTTAGAGGAATCCGGTGAGGATGATTCCAAAATAAAAACTAAGGTAAGCTCACCTTTTAAGATCAAAATCAGAGGCCCTAAGGAAAGTGAGCCAAAATAGAAAAGGAAACCTAAGGGAAAGAAGAGAAGTCAAACTTTGAAAATAGGTAAGTCTGCAGAAGAGGAGGAACTTGAGAAAGCAGAGAAAGAAGATACTTCTCCAGAGCCAAAAAGGATGAGGATAACTAGGGCTTCAAAGAGGAAAGATCAAGAAACTTCTAAGGATGAGGCAAACCCTCCAGTGGTTGATGTGGAAAGCTCAGGAGAGAAAACTAGGGTTTATTCAAGGAAATCAAGGACTCCATCTCCCAAGGAGAGCATGCAAAAAATAGGTCCTCTTCTAGTGGCATCCACTATAGAACAACATAAGGCTACCTCCCCTTCATTGAGTATACCTGAGCAGACAACTCATGAAGAGCATGAGACCAGTGGGAAGGCAGAACCATTCAAGGAAGGAGAACTCTTTGGTGTAGCAGCTGAGCTTGAGGTCGAAGATGTGGAAATGTACCCTTCTCCATTGGTACAGTATGAGGATTCTCCTGCAAGCAGCAAAGATAATAGATCCCCTGAGAAGGAGGATGTCCCTGTTAAGACATCATCACCCCTGCAAGAAGAAGAACCCGAGTTGGGGAATCAAGGTGATCAGTCTCGTAAAAAGAAAAAGGATGAGACAGTGGAACAACATGAAGAGGTCAAGAAAGATGAAGTCCGGGTGGATCCTACTGTTCCGGATTGGTTAGATAAAGAAATCAGGAGGAAGCAGGTCATTGTTGAGGACACACCTCTCAACTGGGATGAAATGTTGGCTAAGATTGGAAAGGGAAAGAAGAAGAAGGAAGCCACGGTGGTTTCAAAGATCGAAAGGGATGAGGATAGTAACATGGTTATTCATATTGCTACCCATGCTGCTGATAAAAGTAAAGACGAGGTCACCGAGAAAGATTACAATGTACAAACCATCAATCTTGGGCCTGCATCCATGGAGCAAGATATTGAAGAATATGAGGGGTCTAGTGCGGTGATAATTGGAAGATTAAGGAAGGAAACACAGTCCAAGCATGAGCTAAAGAAGGAGAATGAAAGGCTAAGGAAATTTTTAGAAGATTTAATGAAGCCTTTGCAATCTTTTCACCCATCTTCTTCTACTAATGTTGGTTTCTTGCCCAAGGAAACCATCTCTGAAATAGAAAGTATGAAAGCCTCTACCAAGGCTTCGATAGATTGGTTGAAGGAGGTACAAACCAAGGGAGATGATGCAATAAAGGAAATCCTTTCAACTAGAAAGGATGCAATAAGAGCTAAGGATTTATTAGAGCATGTTTTATCTTGGGACAAGGAGGATATTGACCTTTTATTGTAGAAAGCTAAAGTTATCATGGAGTATGGTAAGGATCAGCTGGTTGTAGAGGGAATCCTTTCTTCATCTGGAGTTAATGAGCCTTGGGAATGGTTTTAAGCCCTGCAAGTCTGACAGAAGTTCATTAGAAAGATCTACAAGCAAAAGAAGCAAATAGATGGTAGATTAACCAATGCTTATGATGGATGTATAGCATTCTTTGAAATAATGACTGGTAGGAGGAAGATCACTCCTAAATATCTGAGTTTGGAGCAATTAAGGGAACGGTGGCATGATGTCTATGTCCCTGATGTTGAAAACTTTGTGACAGGGCACCAATTGGATGATGCAGCTACTTACTTAGTTGTGATGGACAAGTACCAAGTGCATAGGGGTGAGTGGGATAAAATTTTTAAGCAATCAAAGGAAGAAATTGGCTCCATTGAATGTCAGCTCAAAATCCTACCCTTACCACCTGTTGCCGAGTTGGATAGGGTGTTTTTGAAGGTTCATGAATCATTGGATCAGAACAAGGATAAGGGAGGCGGTAGTTAATGCCAACTTTGAGATTTGTGCTTCCCTATTATTATAGGGCATGTGTTGATCCGAGCTGCATTGAGGAAAGTGTTTGGGCCGACCTTGATGATGTATTGACATTTAATGTGTACCTTATTTTGAAATTCCTGAGGCTGACTTATTTTGACTATTTTATTTTGTAAATGTTCGGCTGGGCCGACATGTTTGAGGATTCTCTATAAAGGGCATTTTTTCCTCATTTGTAAAGAGTTAGTTAGATAGATAATAGAGACAAGCTAGATTAAGGAGCTAGAGCATTCTGTAGTAGAGATAGTAGTTAGTTCTTTTGAGCAATTGTTGTAACAGAATAGTGGAATTGTTGTTATATTTTGGTGATCTAATTCAATTGAAGGCATTGTTGTTTCTCTGGTGAATTCTTTTGTGTTAGTTTATCTTGCATGGTTCTTGTTGTTCCATCATTTGAAATTGCTTGAAGAAATTGGATTAATGTTAGATGTAGAATTGGATTAGTTTGGTGAATAATGTTCATGATCTCATACTTGGAATGTTTGTAGCAATCTCTAGTCTATACTCCCAGCAACTATCTGATTGTAGTAGACTGGTGAAATCAACCTGGACCATATATCTATTTGTGCTTAGTTCGATTGTAGATGAATATCTATGATTTGAAAATCTATATGCCTTAGGATATTGCACCGTTCTTGTGATATTGCATTGTGGGTTAAGCAAGAATTGGTTATTCGAGATTGGTCCATTCCAGATATCTGTCATTTTCATTGTTCATCCTAGGAATAGTTTAGATTTCATTATTTCCCTTGCACCCTCATCTTTTGTCATTTCTTTATCATTCGGTTAAGATTTAGAATCTAAGATCATCGTATTGCAGTATTTGATAAATTAGAAAGATATAGTTTTCTTGTAGTAAGGTCCGATTGTGATTACCATCATTTTCACATAATATCTGAGTAGTTTATGCATTGTCCAGACCTGACACCCGAGAGACCTTGGGGTGATTTTTAGTAACCTGTTGTTGAAAATTGCCTTTCAAAAGAGATAGAATATTGCATTTTGTCTGAGTTGTTGCTGTGTAGAAAACACCATCAACAGATTGGTGCTAGAAGGAGGGCCTGAATGAGCACACTAGATCATTTCTTAAATGCCATCTCTCCTGAGAGATATAGAAGACGTACCATATGTACCCCAGGAGGAGAGGATTTACAGGAATTACAATTCCCCACTAGGTCAAAGAGGACTCAAGAAAGGGGAGAATCATCATCGCCCATCCCTTCACCTGTATTATCTGCATCTTCACTTCCAGAAGTTGAGGCCATACCCATCCCTGAGGCAGTTCCCATTCATCAACCCCAGCTTATCATTAACCAACCACAACCGCCACTCCCACTTTTTCCAATGGCTTTCCTTGCTAATAATCCATCTCCCTTGTTTTTCAACACCTACAATGTTATGCCCAAGAATCCTGAACATTTTTGTTCAAAATTTCATGTTAATGACCCAAACAGGACTGCAGAGGAGCATATTAGGATCTTCCAAACTTGTCTCAAGGACAGAGGGATTGTCCATGAGGATGTTGCTTGTAGGTTGTTTCCTTATTCACTAGGAGAAGAGGCCTTTTACTGGTACAATCACCTCCCATGTGATTCAATTCTTAACTGGAATGATCTTGAAACTGCCTTTTTACAGAAGTTCAAAATACCTATTAGTGCCAATGAATTATATCTGCAATTCACTAGAGTCAAGAGAGAGGTTAATGAACCAATATCTAGTTTCAATAATAGGTTTCACCGAGCGTACACAGACTTCAAGACCCTTATGTTTTAGACAATAATATAGCCCTGGGAGTCTATTATGAAGCCTTGGACATTCTTACAACAACCTTTCTGAAGTGGAGACCCAACCCGTCGACTAGCCTAACTGATGCCTATACAGAAGCTGTTAAGCTTAGCATAGATTTAAGACAACATTTGACCGGACCGTTTCCTTCTTTAGGACCAGTTGCACATCCCAATTAGGTTCAGGCAGTGAATCGGGCGCTTGCTAATCATACCCGAATCATGAATCCGGTACCTCAATTACCTTTGGTACCACATCCTTGTCCCCCCATGAGTCAAGTCTCTCCTATGATGAATTTTTTCCAGTAGCAGGTTAACCAGCCCTTGTATTAGCCGTAGCCAACTAGCTTCCCTGCCTATTTATAGAATTCTAAAGTGTTGCATCAGTTTATAGGATCTGCTACAATGCCTGTTCCTCCCCAGATTAATCTAAGCCAGACCCCTTATGGAGATCCAAATAAGGAAAGGATTGATGAAATGGCTGAGCAGATAAGGAAGCTAAACCTAGAGGTGACTTACCTAAGGAATCAAAATAGTCAATTACAAGCTACTTATAAGAATATACAATCCAGTCAGAATAGAGAATTTCCACATGGGCAGAATTTTGATAGAGGGCAGCATAATGAGAGAGGATTTAATAATGATAGGGGACATAATCAGGATAGGGGTTACAATAATGATAGAGGATTCAATAATGATAGAAGACATAATTTCGATAGAGGACAAGGGGGTGGACCAGGATTTGATAGGAGGCAATCATAGGGACAGAACAAGACATGGAATACAGGACCTAATAATGGAGGAGTCCCCACTCCATTGGATCAACCAGTCAATCAACCTGTCAACCAATCTACAAATCAACCAGTCAGTCTAGACAAGCCTCCCAGTGGTGTATATTTGGCTGAGGCTGCCCTGTCAGGATGGTGTAGGCTCCATAAGACAAGCCAGCATTTGGAGTTAGAATTTCTAGAATTCTAAACTGCGGCCTCTATTTTCCAGTATGAGGTGGAGAATAATGTAAATGGGCAGTAGATTGTTCCCTCCACCCCCTATGACTCTCCTGTATTAGTATTAAATCATGCTCCCTTCCCAGTGAGTGAAGAAAATGTACCAGAAGAAGAATCTAATTCCCAGGAAGAGAAGGCAGATCAAATCTACAATGGAGATGAGGTTGCTTGATTATTTAATGAGGAAGCAATGAATGATAACGGCCCCCTGGATAAGGAAGAAGCTTATGTCGAAGAAGTACAGATGTTCCAGAGGTAGGGTTTGAGAGATATGCCCCATAGGCGTCCACAAGCTGGGGGACCTTTCACCACCTCCATTCCTCCTAATAATTTCAATATCCCTCCAGATCCTAATGCTAGTAATAATTCATCATTTCCACATGTTTCCAGGTAGTACCTTGCAAAGGAAGGACAAGCTCAAACTGACTCACAGAAAGAGAAAGTGGTTCAAGTAAGTAAAGACAAGGCAGAGGAATCCTCCAGGGAGGTCCCTACTGATCTGAGTGAGGAGCAAATGGCTTCGTATGTCACTGAGGAGTTCAAGAAATTAAAGGTAAATCTTTCAGCATTTGAGTTATTGAGGTTCCCTACAATTAGGAATGCAGTTTTAGGTACTTATGGTGCACACCCAGTGTCCTTGGATAAATCTTCCAGTGAGAATATCAACAAGGTTTCTAGTTCCCAGCCTGTAAAGACACAAAACCAGGCCCACAGTCAGACTAACTTGCCCCCTGGAGATAAAAAAAAAGAGAAAGACAAGACTCAAGTGGCCCAGGTAGATACTCGGCCAACTTTGTTTCAAGGGAAGAAAAAGACCCCACCATTCCTTATCTCTGTATGCATATTCGGTAAGAATTTACATAACTGTTTACTGGATTCTGGTGCTTCTACTAATGTGATGCCATTCGGAGTATGTAGAGCTTTAGGGATTACACCTGCTGACTCCCAGAAGAAGGTAACCCAGTTGGATAGAACTGAAGTAAATGTGGTGGGAGAATTGAACATGATTCACATGAAGGTAGCTTCTGACCCAAGGATTCAACAGGTTATCAATATTCAGGTAGCTGATATCCCTGATGCGTATGGCCTGATTCTAGGAAGAGATTTTACTAAAGCTTTAAATGGATATGTATCTACTGATCACTCTCATATGTGGCTTCCCTAGAAAGGGGTACCAAATCAGATCAGAATTGAGTGAGAACCGAGAATGAAGTATATGATTACAGAGTACCAAAACACTTCAAATGAAGTTCTGATATCAGAAGTAGGCATGGGAAATTATATGTTGTTAACTCCTTATGAGGAGTCAGATTCAAAGGAGATATTGATGCTACATACGATGCCTATTGATACAGAGACAGAATCCAGAAATGCTACTGTTTTGATGGAATCAATTAAGGAAGAAGATGATTTTAAAGATAATCAGATTAGTCTACTAGACAGCTTCCAGGAGTTCATCAGATAGTGTGTCGAAAACCAATTTCACCTAGGCAAAAGGACAAGCTTTGAAGAATTACTCTTACCTAATTGGTGTAGAGTTCATAATGCTTCCCATTCAGAGTTGGAGTGTTGTCTATGCCAGACAGCAGTAGAACAAGTATAGAAATGCATAAACACAACCCCAGTGGTCAATATAGATATGCAAAGTCCTCAGGAAGACTATAAAGGACAGAAAGCAATGTTTTCTGAGGAGACCTCTAGCAGTAATAAGCCGAAGGATGTGATGAAGAGGACTGCAGCTGCCGAATGCTGGACTCTCAGATTTGATGGATCTAAATCCAAGCATGGAGCTGGAGCAGGGTTTGAACTGATCAGCCCAAAAGGTAAAAACTTCTTTGCAGCCCATAGACTTCAATTTCATTGTACGAATAATGTAGCAGAATATGAGGCGTTAATTCATGGACTTCTTATGGCACTCAAGAAAAAGGTTAAGGTTCTGCAAGTTTTTGGTGATTCTGAGCTAGTAGTTAAGCAAGTAAGGAAACAATATTCATGCCATGATAGGAGAATGACTAATTATAGGCATAGAGTATGGGACCTCATTGAGGGATTTGATGCCTTCAATATTCAACTAATACCATGGCATAAGAATCAAACTACAGATTCTCTGGCCTAGGCAGCAAGCACTCTGCAGCCTTTATCTTTGTCAGGTTTGAAGAAGTTTACTATAGAATTGACCCCTGTGCCATCAGTTCTAGACAATGTTACTAACTTCCAGGTATTTGAAGATGACAAACACATTCTAGATTTTATTACAAACACCAATGTTTTTGCTTCCCAAATCATCGACAAAACAGAACTCCAGGAAGCAGAACTGGACTTGGAGGGAGTGATAAATTTAAAGTCTAATACTATTCCAAGGGGGATGGTGCAGTTAGAGAATTTTTTTGATATGGACAAGATTAGAGATCAGGAGCAAGAGTCTAAGAAAAGGTCTATCTATGGACAGTGTGATACTTACAATTTGGGAATTGAGGATAATGCTAAGAACATTTTTATTGGCAAGGTATGCACTCTAGAGGAAAGACAAGGAATAATTGAAGTATTGCATAGCTTTCCAGATATAGTAGCCTAGAGTTATGAGGACCTGAAAACCTACGATACATCAATCATAACTCATACCATACCTTTGAATCCAGGTGCCAAGCCTTTCATGCAGAGACAGGGACCAATCAACGCATTACTAGAACCACTTATACAGAAAGAAGTTCAAAAATTATTGTCAGCCAGAATTATATTTCCTGTCAGGCACTCAACATGGGTGGCAAACTTGGTTCCAGTAAGAAAAAAGAATGGGGAAATCAGACTTTGCATTGATTTCAGGAATTTAAACAGATCATAAAAAAAGGACAACTATCCAGTCCCTTCATTGGATGAAGTACTTCAAGTGGTTAATGGATCTCAGATGATGTCCTTTCTGGATGGTTATTTGGGGTACAACCAAGTAATGGTTCAGTATGAAGACAGGCACAAGACTTCTTTCACAACTAAATGGAGTACCTTTGCTTATAGAAGGATGCCTTTTGGTCTCATTAATGTTGGGGCTACATTTCAAAGGGCTATGGATATTGTCTAAAAAAGATATCATAGGCAAGTGCATTATTATTTACATGGATGATCTGACTATCTTTTCCAAAAATAGAGGGGATCATATCTCTAACTTACACAAGGTGTTTCAAAGGTGTAGGGAATTCGGCATATCCCTGAATCCTAAAAAGTGTATTTTCGGAGTGATAGAAGGGAAATTGCTGGGACATGTCATATCTAAAAAAGGAATTGCTATTGATCCATAAAGAGTGGAGGCCATACTAAAGATTCAGCCACCTGCTAGCAAAAAATAGATGAAGTCTTTCTTTGGCAAGATCAACTTTGTCAGAAAATTCATCACTGGATTTGCTGAAATTGTTAAGCCATTGAATGCAATGTTGAAGCAAGACGCTAAGGTCAAATGGACTACAGAAGCAAATGAGGCATTTGCAGAAATAAAAAGAGCCATTGCTGATGCTCCAGTATTGGTAAGTCCTAATTACAGTAAGCCCTTTTACATCTATTCATTTGCCTTAGACCATTCATGTGCAGGAATGTTGACTCAAAAGTCTGATGAGGGAAATGAGCATCCTATTGCTTTTATGAGTGCACCATTAAAAGATGCCAAATTGAAATATCTAAGTGTGGAAAAGTAGGCATATGCCTTGGTTAGAGCAGTAAAGAAATTCAGACATTATATCATCAGGAATAAGGTCTATGCAATTGTCCCAGACCCCGCAGTCAAGTTACTTTTGATGCAGAATGAGTTAGGTGAGTGTAGAGTTAAGTGGGTGACAATGCTACAAGAGTACAATATTGAGATCCAACCCATGAAGTTGGTGAGAGGACATGGACTTACTTAGACTATGGCTGGAGTGGGGCCTGAACTGATTGTTCAGAATTATAACATTGAGGAAGTTTACCCACATGGTTGGTACGATGATATAGTTTATTACTTGCTAAACCAACGATCTCTAGGTCATCTTAATGTTGTTCAGAGGAGAGCTCTACGATTGAAGAGCGACAACTTTATGCTAAAGGGAACTGTTCTATACAAGAAAAATCATGAAGGAATTTATTTGAGGTGTCTTGGGAAACAGGAAGCTGAAAGGGTGATAAACGAATTTCACGAAAAGTATGGCACTGGCCATGGCTCTGCGATTGCCACAGCAAATTAGATTTTGAGGGCAGGGTATTATTGGCCCACCTTGTTCAAAGATGTTCACCATCATGTCAAGACCTGTCACGCTTGCCAAACCGTAGCAACGAGGGAAAGGTATGCAGTACTTCCACTTCAATCGGTCACTGAGGTAAGACCTTTTGCTCAGTGAGGCATGGATTTCATAGGCCCTATCAACCCACCATCTTCTGCGAGACATAGGTACATCCTAACTATTACTGATTATTTCACAAGATGGACTAAGGCTTTCGCTTGTAGACAATGTACATCTAAGGTAGTAATTGATTTTCTAGAATCAGCTATTATTAATCGATTTAGATGCCCTATTTTTGTTTTCTATGATAATGGTCCTGCTTTCGCATCTTTAAAATTTTCAAACTGGGCTTTTGATCATGGCATTATTATAAGGTTCGCATCCAATTATTACCCTCAGGGTAATGGCTTAGCATAGTCCTCCAATAAGAACTTGTTTACTGTCGTCTGTAAGTTACTAGAAAGGAACCCAAAAGACTGGCACACCTAGCTTCGGTTTTCCCTCTGGGAAGATTGTACAAGGCTTAATTCATCCATCGAAACATCTCCCTATCACTTAGTATATGGTCTGGAGCCAGTATTTCCCATTAAACTCAAGATCCCAACCTTGCAATTCATTAATGATTTTTATGATGAGGGGGATAGAAGGGAGGCTAGGTTGACAAAGCTATTGAACCTTGAGGAAAAATGAGACGCTGCCCTTGATAATTTTGCCAAACATCAAGGGGTAGTTAAGAGGTGGTTTGACAGAAGAGCCAAAGCCAAAGCTTTTAGGATTTCTGACCTTGTGTTGTACTCGGATAAACCTCATGATCGAAAAGGGGACCATGGAAAGTTTGATAAATTGTGGCTCGGTCCATATCAGATTTCTGAAATACTTGGAGATAATGCCTTCCGCCTGAGGACTCTCACGGGAGAAGATATTCCGCTGCCTGTCAATGGGTAGTATTTGAAACATTACTTCCAATCCTGAGCTGTTTTCAGCTCCCTGTTTTGTATATAGTTAGTTTAGGTTGCTTTCTATTATTTTGTTTTGGTTAGAGTAGGTTTGCTTTGGCTTGTTCCGCTTTGGTTTGTGTTGCTCTTGCTCTTGGTCCTTACTCCTTCTGGGATCCCTTGTTGCATTTGTATGACAGTGGTGACAAAGTAGGTGTGGTGCTCTTAGTATTTCCCTTACAAACTTTAATCATCTTTCCAGAACATTATGGTATGAATTCTCTACTCAAAGTCACATATCCTTGTGTTTAAAGCAAAGGGTCTTCTAGTCAGATTGAATAGGAATACATTGGGGTCTCACATTTTTGAATATTAAAGATACCTGAAATTGCAGAAGGTCCTTATGAAGTTTGAACAAGTGAAAAAATCCTTTTTCTACTCTAGTGCCACTGTGGCTCTCATCCCTGAAGTGTGAACTTCATTGTTCACAAGTTGAAGTGAAAGCAGTGAAAAGACAAGTAGTATCAAAGAGAAATAATATTGAAAATTAAAAGTTTGAATTCAACTCATCAGGGGGATCTGGATATTTCTACTGGGGCTATAGACGCATGGCTGGCAGTAGAGATATGTTTAGGGGAATCATAGTGATAACCTCGTTGGGGCTATGGATGCCTGACTGGTAGCGAGGCTCTATCCAGGTTACTTTTAGAGTATGAATCTTTATGTAGCTTGTTCAGACCAAGATTGGATCCTGTTGCAGCTAAGGGGGGTAATGAATGCATATGCACACACTTCGACCCTGGTGTAGGAAGGTTTGGGTGAATTGTGGTTCCTTGGTTTAACCGTAGGTAGTGGCCGGATGGATGAGTTGAAACCATGATTTCTGGGTTATTGATTCCAGTTTGTCATCGAAATGTTTTGGAGCATTTCCCCAGTGGAGTCGCCATTTGTTGTGCAATTTTGCACACACGCCCCACTTGGAGTGGGGACCCTCCTTTTTTTTGTCTCTTTCACCTTTGGTTTTAATTAGATTTGTCCTTTCAAGGTCTTGGGGTGTTAGTATTGCTTGCCTTGGTCTTATCCTGGAGGTTGGATTAATCAAACTTGGTTTTTAAGGGAAGTCCAGGTTTTGCCCTAGATCCGGGATTTTCTGGCTCGAGCGGATTTTCCAAAACTTTGTTGGAGTCCCGAAGGGCGCGTTATCCACAGAATTCATGCTCACCCGGATTGTCCGTCTGGCTTGGTTTTTTTCGAAATTCTATTTTGGGCTCGAGTTTCTGGATTTCCTCGTTATGTCTTGTCATTCATTAATGCTTGAAGTACGTCTTCTTTGGCACGAGTGTGGGTGGATTTAAGGATTTTTGGTACTCTTTTGATTTCATTATTCATTTACTATTCGCTCTGGTGCCTGAGTTTATTCTTCTTGAGCTTTGGTTGTTGGATTCGAGCTACTTGCGTGTGGATTGCTTGAGCGCTTGTGTTGAGTATTTTCGTCACTAGGGCACCCTGTTTCGCAGTGACTTCCTCAGGCTCGAGCTTCATTCAAAGTTGATCCATGGTAAGTCATTATTGACTTCTCCTTTTGTTTGCACTTTGATCGAATCTTTTGAGTTGTTGATTGGTGGTTTTTTAGGTTGGCCCTTGCTTGTTTCATGATTATGTATTTATCAAATTAGTGTTTAACCTACCTTTTCATAGGTTTTATCACCCGCACTGTGCATCCCTTCGTTTATCAATTGAATGTCGGGTATACTCCTATGGCTAGGTGTTTCTATTAGGGCCTTGCCTTGTCGACACGTAGTCTGCTATATTTTGTGAAGGTTAGGGTTTTGGTATATTTGCCTAGATTTGTTGAGTTTGGTGGAGTTGTCATGACTTTCATGTATTGCGTTTAGCTCAACCCTGTTCGTAGCTTGTGAGATCCCGGTGTGCTTTAGCTTGATAATTTTGAGGGATAGTATTTGAAACTTCGAGCTTTCCCTAGCTTTCATGGCAGAGGTATGGTTATTGAATTTAGGGCATCATTGTTTCGTAATAGGGATCAGTCATTTGAGAGTTTTGGGAATTCAAATTTAGGTACAATCAAAATCCAGCTTATTGGGATTGATTTTATGTCCATTGGAATCCGAATAGGGAGGTTTGTATGATCATTCGGTCAGTCGCTTGCACGTTAAACGATCGTTAGGTTTCTGAGGTGTCCACGAAATTTCTGCGCACCCAAATTTTCCCAGATTCTTCCGTTTCCTCCGAGTATGATGAGTTCCAGAATTTTAAGCTGCTCGCGGAAATCTGACCCGTCCGGATTTTTCCAGTTTTTTGCCTGGTTCCACTTCTTTTGATTTTTGAAATTTGGGTAATGAATTAAATGTTAAATGATGATTTCTTGTTGCTAAATAAATGAATCTTATAATAATCACGAATCTCTTTTGTCCATATTAATGATTTATTTGATGAATGATGTCTTGACCGCAGAAGTCGGTCTGGGTCAGATTTCTCTGAATTCCGCCCTGACCGGATTTTCCCAAATTTTTGGGATTAATGATTAATGATTGATCTTAATTGTTTCATGTGACTTCAAGGCTAACCTTTAATTGAAATGTAGATAATGATGAGATTTTCATGAGGTCCTTTTGTGAGTGCAGGCTGAATCAAGCAAAGCAGCGGCAGGAAAGGTCAAAGGTCATACAGAGGGGTCCTCAATTACAGATGCAGAAAGGTTGAGGCTAGATACAAAGAGTTAGTTTCTGGATAGTAAGATAGCTTCAGTTTGGTCTGAGGTCTCCGACACCAATGTAGGAGCATGGAGATATGAAGAATTCAACGAAAGGATAGCTCAAAAAGATCTATCAGCCCTGACCAAGGGCATGATGAAGTCTGGACTGGTCCATGTAGTAGGATTCCCTCCTACGGTTCAATGATATGAATTGATATTGGAGTGTGTTCGAAAATATGACTTTGATACGCAGAGGGTTGTTAGCACTGAGGGAAGAGTCTTGGAAAACTTCAATCTAGTTTCTATTGCCCAAGCATTTGATATGCCAGACTTACCATGTGTGTGTGCCTTGGACATGGAATTAGCTAGGACTTACTATGAGGACGAGCCTACCAAGGCCCAACAGATGGTCAATTCTTGGTTGGAGAAGCCAAAGTCTCATTTTTCCAAGTTGCCCAAGTAGTTACACAAGATCAAGTTTAGACAAGATATATATGATGCAATCACACTGTTGAGCAGGGTGGCCGTCTTAAAGAGTGTTGGGGCATTGGAAAATTGGATGGTGCACGTTATTAACAAGATTGAGCAAGGTATTAATTACCACTGGGCAGGGCTTATTAATGCAATGATTGACAGGCAGCTAAGAGATGTGTTGGAGATAAAGAAATTTACCATGTCATCTTATGTGATATATGTGTTGGCCAGATTTTATCCATACAGGGGTTTGAATCCAAAAGGAACATTTGGACAGTATATCATCTATGAGATATACCACGAATTGCACCTAGGAAATTAGAATTATAGAAGAGCAAATGATGCATTCACAATGCATATTACTAGGTTGCACCAGAACGTAGAGCATGTGAGAATATTTCATGGAGCCAAGGAGCTGATCAAAAAATACAGAGCCTGGTTTATAGAATTCCCCACCTTCTCTTATATCAGAATTGAGGGATGTCAAACTACTCCATACAGATTGCCAAGATATCCTACTGACCACATTGTGCTATTGGAGGTTACCAGGCATATATGTGACTTTGATGCTATTGTTAAAAAGGAAAAGCATAAGACAGGGTTTGGTGGAGATTTCCCTTTAAGAATTGGTATAAGTGAGGTTTGCCCTTCAATCCAATCAGCTCATGCATCAGGAGAGGAGTTGAGTGTTTTTGGCTTCTCTTTCCATTCTAAGAGGACAAATTTTGACATTACTAGAGAAGCGCAGAAGAAGGCAACTAAAGAATATCACCACAAGGATGATCTAGAGGATTACTGGGCAAACATCAAGGATGACTTTGAGGTAAGAAAAAAAAGGTACTCTAGGCTTCCTATTGATATAATTAGAATATACAATGTAAAGTTGATCCCTAATCAGTTAGAGGATGACAGGAATCTGGTCCAAGATCATGCATATGAATCAGTCAAGGACAAATCCATTGGGGAGATAAATTGGTCAGAAAATGAGATTACTGAGCTGGAAGAATTAATGGCTCCTGTTATGAAATTTATCAAGTCTTGGTTGAAGCACAAAGTATGGGAATTGGAAAGCGAGAAGGTACCTTGTACCTTTAATTTAATGGGAGATCTGAATGCGCATTGCACCTTAGAGGAATATGCTGAGGATGATTCCAAAATAAAAACTAAGGTAAGCTCACCTTTTAAGATCAAAATCAGAGGCCCTAAGGAAAGTGAGCCAGAACAGAAAAGGAAACCTAAGGGAAAGAAGAGAAATCGAACTTTGAAAATAGGTAAGTCTGCAAAAGAGGAGGAACTTGAGAAAGTAGAGAAAGAAGATACTCCTCCAGAGCCAAAAAGGATGAGGATAAGTAGGGCTTCAAATAGGAAAGATCAAGAAACTTCTAAGGATGAGGCAAACCCTTCAGTGGTTGATGTGGAAAGCTCGGGAGAGAAAACCAGGGTTTATTCAAGGAAATCAAGGACTCTATCTCCCAAGGAGACCATGCAAAAAATAGGTCCTCTTCTAGTGGCATCCACTGTAGAACAACATAAGGCTACCTCCCCTTCATTGAGTATACCTGAGCATAAAACTCATGAAGAGCATGAGACCAGCAGGGAGGCAGAACCATTCAAGGAAGGAGAACTCTTTGGTGTAGCAGCTGAGCTTGAGGTCGAAGATGTGGAAATGCACCCTTCTCCATTGGTACAGTATGAGGATTCTCCTGCAAGCAGCAAAGATAACAGATCCCCTGAGAAGGAGGATGTCCCTGTTAAGACATCATCACCCCTGCAAGAAGAAGAACCCAAGTTGGGGAATCAAGGTTATCAGTCTCCTAAAAATAAAAAGGATGAGATAGTGGAACAACATGAAGAGGTCAAGAAAGATGAAGTCTGGGTGGATCCTGCTATTCTCGATTGGTTAGATAAAGAAATCAGGAGGAAGCAGGTCATTGTTGAGGACACACCTCTCAACTGGGATGAAATGTTGGCTAAGATTGGAAAGGGAAAGAAGAAGAAGGCAGCCAAGGTGGTTTCAAAGATCGAAAGGGATGAGGATAATAACAGGGTTATTCATATTGCTACCCCTGCTACTGATAAAAGTAAAGACGAGGTCACCGGGAAAGATTACAATGTACAGACCATCAATCTTGGGCCTGCCTCCATGGAGCAAGATATTGAAGAATATGAGGGGTCTAGTGTGGTGATAATTGGAAGATTAAGGAAGGAAACACAGTCCAAGCATGAGTTAAAGAAGGAGAATGAAAGGCTAAGGAAATGTTAGAAGATTTAATGAAGCCTTTGCAATCTTTTCACCCATCTTCTTCTGCTGATGTTGGTTTCTTGCCCAAGGAAACCATCTCTGAAATAGAAAGGATGAAAGCCTCTACCAAGGCTTCGATAGATTGGTTGAAGGAGGTACAAACCAAGGGAGATGATGCAATAAAGGAAATCCTTTCAACTGGAAATGATGCAATAAGAGCTAAGGATTTATTAGAGCATGTTTTATCTTAGGACAAGGAGGATATTGACCTTTTATTGAAGAAAGCTAAAGTGATCATGGAGTATGGTAAGGATCAGTTGGTTGTAGAGGGAATCCTTTCTTCATCTAGAGTTTATGAGCCTTGGGAATGGTTTGAAGCCCTGCAAGTCCGATAGAAGGTCATCAGAAAGATCTACAAGCAAAAGAAGCAAATAGATGGTAGATTAACCAATGCTTATGATGGATGCATAACATTCTTTGAAATAATGACTGGCAGGAGGAAGATCACTCCTAAATATCTGAGTTTGGAGAAATTAAGGGAATGGTGGCATGATATCTATGCCCTTGATGTTGAAAACTCTGTGACAGGGCACCAATTGGATGATGCAGCTACTTACTTAGTTGTGATGGACAAGTACCAAGTGCATAGGGGTGAGTGGGATAAAATTGTTAAGCAATCAAAGGAAGAAGTTGGCTCCATTGAATGTCGGCTCAAAATGCTACCCTTACCACCTGTTGCTGAGTTGGATAGGGTGTTTTTGAAGGTTCATGAATTGCTGGATCAGAACAAGGATAAGGGAGGCGGTAGTTAATGCCAACTTTGAGATTTGTGCTTCCCTATTATTATAGGGCGTGTGTTGATCCGAGCTGCATTGAGGAAAGTGTTTGGGACGACCTTGATGATGTATCGGCATTTAATGTGTGCCTTATTTTGAAATTCCTAAGGCTGAATTATTTTGACTATTTTATTTTGTAAATGTTTGGCTGGGCCGACATGTTTGAGGACTCTCTATAAAGGGCATTTCTGCGTCATTTGTAAAGAGTTAGTTAGAAAAATAATAGAGACAAGCTAGATTAAGAAGGAGCTAAAGCATTCTGTAGTAGAGATAGTAGTTAGTTCTCTTGAGCAATTGTTGTAACGAAACAGTGGAATTGTTGTTATATTTTGGTGATCTAATACAATTGAAGGCATTGTGGTTTCTCTGGTGAATTCTTTTGTGTTAGTTTATCTTGCATGGTTCTTGTTGTTCCATCATTTGAAATTTCTTGAAGAAATTGGATTAATGTTAGATGTAGAATTGGATTAGTTTGGTGAATAATGTTCATGATCTCATACTTGGAATGTTTGTAGCAATCTCCGGTCTATACTCCCAACAACTATCTAATTGTAGTAGACTGGTGAAGTCAACCTGGACCATATATCTATTTGTGCTTAGTTCGATTGTGGATGAATATCTATGATTTGAAAATCTATATGCCTTAGGAGATTTCACCGTTCTTGTGATATTGCATTGTGGGTTAAGCAAGAATTGGTTATTCGAGATTGGTCCATTCCAGATATCTGTCATTTGCACTGTTCATCCTAGGAATAGTTTAGATTTCATTATTTCCCTTGCACCCTCATCTTTTGCCGTTTCTTTATTATTCGGTTAAGATTTAGAATCTAAGATCATCATATTGCAAGATTTGATAAATTAGAAAGATACAATTTGCTTGTAGTAAGGTCCGATTGTGATTACCAGCATTTTCACATAATATCTAAGTAGTTTATGCATTGTCAAGACCTGACACCCGAGAAACCTTGGGGTGATTTTTAGTAACCTGTTGTTGAAAACTTCCTTTCAAGAGAGATAGAATATTGCATTCTGTCTGAGTTGTTGCAATGCAGAAAACACCATCAACAGTAATACTAGTGCAAATGCATGACATTAGTGGGTTCTTTGAGGGGTGTGCCATCTAGTTTTGTTATCGTGTATGCACCAAACCCAAAACTTTCATTGATTATGTAAGGTCCTAGCCAATTAGGAGTAAAGTTTCCTTTTTCATTCAGGTTGGCATTGACGTTACATTGATTTTATGATAAGACTAGGTCACCTTTGTTGAATACACGAGGGATGACATTTTCATTGTAAATACACAATTATTGTCTCACTACCATAGACAATATTATAAGGTGTAGTTCATGTAGATGATTTGACACTTGTACGATAGGCCCATAGTGCATATTGTAATTGCGTGTGCCAATCCTTATGATGCTTGTTAACAGTTTTCATTAGGATTTTTTCAATAGTTTTATTAGTTTATTTTGCTTGTCCATTAGATTATAGGTAGTACGACGTTGAGAAGCAATGTGGAAGGAAGTCCAAAGTGAGAAATAACGTGTTCTAATATGGAATGACATATCACATCAATTGTTGTTGATCAAAGGGGAATAGCTTCTACCCATTCTGTGAAATAATTTTTTGTGGTGATTATGAATGTATGTCTAATGGAGGAAGGTGGTGATATTTTTCCAATGATGTCCAAACCCCAAACTACAAAGGGCCAAATCGGGACTTGAGGTCAAAATTCATAAGTAGAAGCATGAATCAAATTGCCATGTTCTTCAAATTTGTGGCATTTTTTTATATATTGAAAGTAGTCTTGCTCCATATTTCTCCAATAGTATCCAATGTGGATAAGTTTTTGAACTAATTTTTTTCCTCCAAAATGGCCACCACAAGCACTTGCATGAGCATGTTCAAGTGTTGTGGGTATCTCAGATTTTTTAAGGTATCTAAGTAAGAGACCATTGAATGATCTCCAGTATAACACATTGACAAGAGTTATATACATAGAAGTTAGTTTTTGCAAGTGAGTGCAAATGTTCTTTGTTGTTGGCTTGGGAAAGGTACCATCTTTCAAATAGTAAAATATTGTACATACCATTCACTCAAGTCTTTCTTGGTTGCCTAACACTTCATCTATTTTATCATCAATTGATGGTTTCATGACCATATTCACAATGAAGGTGAAGTCTTTTGAAGGATCTTGGGTGATATAAGAGAAGTTGTACTTTCCATTGCATCCACATGATGATTTTCTTTTCAAGGGATGTTATCAATGGTAAATGATTCAAACTTCTCTAACAAAAGATTAATTTATTTGTTTAATGAATAATTGTGAATCACTAAAGATCTTAATGTGTTTTGCACCCATGATTAAAGTGACACGCAATCTAGCGAGCAATGCTTCATACTCAGCAATGTTGTTTGTAAATAAGAAGTTTAACCAATACAACAAGGGAATAGGTTCTCCCGCGAGTGGTATTATTATAACTTTTGCGCCATAACCTATTCTACATTTTTGATCTATCAAAATATAATTCCCATGTATGAGCTTCAATTGTCAACACATTATCATCGGGGAAAGATTCATTGATAGGTAATGCTAAAGGAGAAGGAGCATCAACCAATTGGTCAATCAAGGCTTGACCTTTAATTAATTTTTGTGATACAAACTTAAGGTCAAAATCTATTAACAACATAACCCATTTAGCTAAACATACTAATAAATAATTTTTATTGAAAAGATGTTTGAGAGGGTCAAATGTCATCATCACATGTATTTCTGCATTTAGTAAATAATTTCACAACTTATTGGTAGTGAATACAAGAGCCAAACACTATTTTTCTATCATTGTATATCATTTCTCATAATCAATCAAGGTTCTGCTAATGTAATATACATGATACTCTTTACTATTTTCATCCTGTTGAGCCAACAATGCTGGGAGAGTATGAGCTGATGCAGTTGTGTAAAGGATAAATGGTTTCTTTTGCATAGCGAGTTGTAAAAAACCTGGAGTTGCAAGGTATTCCTTCAAACTCTCAAAAGCCTATTTACAATCCTTGTTCCAATAAAAGTGCACATTCTTTCTGATGAGATGTGTAAATGGTAACATTTGATTTGCTAAAGATGCCACAAAATGACAGATAGCTTCAATTATTCCTTGTAATGTGTGCAATTGAGAGATATTTTTAGGAGGTGTCATGTTGATTATAGCACCAATTTTCTTGGTTCCCACCTCGACACCTCTGTGAGATATGATAAAACCTAAAAGTTTCCCACTATCTACACCAAAGATACATTTTTTTTGTATTCAATCTCATGTATTTTCATATCCTCTCAAATATTTTCTGAAGGACATTCATGTTGTCTTGTCTTGTTAAAGATTTGGCTAAAATGTCATCAACATAGTCTTCCAAAATCTTATGTATATAGTCATGAAATATTAATGTCATTGCTCGTTGATATGTTGTGCTTGCATTCTTTAATCCAAAAGACATCTTGACCCAACAAAATTTTCCCCAAACTATTGTAAATGTTGTTTTGTATTGATCTTGAGGATTGGTGAAGATTTTATTGTATCCCAAAAATCCATCATTGAATGACCACAAATCATGTCTCGTAGTCAAATCTACTATCATATCAATATTAGGAAGGGGAAAATCATCTTTTAAAGATGATTTATTCAAATCACGAAAATCTGTACACATCCTAATATGAATGTTCAAGTTTTGTGACTACGACAATGTTTAAGATCCAAGGAGAATAATCTATAGGCTTTATGAAACTAGCCTCAAGGAGTTTCTCAATTTCTCCTTTAACGAGCAAGGATATCTTAGGATTCATCTTTCGTATCTTTTATCTAACCAGTTTAGCATTTTTAGTAAGGACTATGTTATGTGTCACAATCTTAGCATTGATTCCTGGCATATCCAAATAATTCCAAGCAAAAAGTTTGAGAAAGTCATGGAGTTGTGTGATCCTCTTGTTCTTCATCATCAAGGCACATCCCTATCTTAAATACTTTCTCCTTATCATTGATGTCCATTGGTATGTCAATTGTATCTCCTAGAGGAAGTGCACTTGGCTTTGGAAATTTAGGGTTATATTCTTCATTACTTATGTTTGCCTCATTACTTTCATCTTCTAGACCTTTTTCTTGGTGCTAATTATAGCACATGTGACCTTTTTATTTTGAGAAGTAGTAGGAAATTTTTCATAAACTCCTAGCATTTTTTTCAAGGCTTCATCATTGTCAAAGTATTCCCATGATGTTTTAGAATCCATATCAAGCAATTTAGGATGTTTCAAAGTGAGGTTGAGTTTTGGCTTGCACATGATATTGTTGATATTTAATGAAGGTCTCTTGTTTGTTTGCATTATCTTAGAAGGACAATACCCTAAACCAATTTTTGTCTCTTGTGTGTTAGGCTCTATAGAAACTCAAATTCCTTGCTCTTTCTTTCCACATCCTTTACCATTATAGCCCAATTGTTTGACAAGTTCATAACCTCTCCCATAATTTTTTTCCTTTTCTTTCAGGTTTGGTGGCTGTTGATAATCTATCTCATCAAATTTGGTTGTATAACTTGTATCTTTCTCAAGAGTGGTTGAGGTAGACACTTGTGAATTTTCTTCTAAATTCTAAGTTGACATGACTATTTGTTTCTTTTGTTTCTCATCTTCTTTTCTTGTAATTATGTATTCTCCCATAAATGAGGGTGTCAACTCCAAGGAACCCCAATCATCATCTAATAATTTTGACACTGTTTCCACTTGTTGCTTGTCAACTTCTATAGGTTCTATGTTGGATTTTGAAATCCATGTGCTAAGAAGACTTGTTCCTTTTTCAACTTGTAAGCAACTTTCAAGCTCGGGGTCTATTTCAACTTGGTATACCTTGTTGTTATAGACATATTTCATGATACAATGGAGGGTCGAAGGAACTACATGCATCTCATGAATCCATGGTCTTCCCAAGAGAAGATTATATAAAAGGTCATGAGGCATAACATGAATAGGAATTTGTAAGGTAGCCTTTGCAACTGTAATAGGTAAGGTAATCACACCGAACGGTTTCTTTCCTACATTGTCAAATCCTCGAATCAATAAGGAGTTAGGTTCAATTTTTTATTTGTCCATGCATAATCTATCTAACAATTTCACACTGCACACATTAAGGGCTGAGCCATTATCAACAAGGGTCCTTTTTATGCCTATTTTATTGAATTGAGCTATTATCATGAAGGCATCATGTCTCTTTCTCATTTCCAAAGGAGGGATCTCATGTTGGTGAAAGGTAATGTCTACATTAACTATATTCATTCCTTTTATTAGAGCTACCCCATCATTTGCATTTGTACTAGGAGGAACCACTACTTGTTGTAAGGTTGTTTTAAGCATAGTGTGGTAGTTAGGTGAATTCTGAATTAGGTCCCAAAGAGATATCTTTATAGGAGTATTCTTAAGTTGTTCAACAAGATCATACTCATTCCCACTATGCAGAGGTAAATGAGGAGCATTGGGCAATATGGGATTAGGTAAAGGTAAGGTTGTTGGAGTTGGTTGTTGTCGTTGTGGATTATTCCTAGTGTTATATGTATGAGCAATGATATTATGACTTGGTTGCTACAAAGCATTATTCCTAGGTGGGTAGAGGATAAGTTTAGGTTTAGTTTGAGTTTGAGTTTTGTGTGAAGGTGGGTAAAGGATGAGTTGAGGTTGAATCACATTAACATCTCTTGTTTCTGGTTTCTCATAACAAGCCTTAGTGGATGAACCTTGTAAGATGAAATCCTGAAAGACTTTATCTAACATATCAAATTCATCACTACTAAAAGGCTTGAGGGCTAGGTTAAATTTAAAACAGAGATTTTCATAATCAAATAACTATACTTTCTCCAAGTGGCTTATGTGTTTTAGTCTTGTTTTTGGTTTTGATTTCAAATCTATTTATAATGTAATCTAATCTAAATGCTGAAAATGAAAAGTTCAAAAATCTAATTCTATCCATAATGACAATAAATGTAAATGATGTTATTTCTAATGATTTCAATATAATAGAAAGTAATCAGACTAAAATAGAAAAGCAATAACAACAAATAGAAGCATAAAAATAGGAAATTTATCTTTGTAAAATGTATTTCAAAATCTGCATTGGGATTGATTCTCCCAAGGTGGCAAATGAGTCCTAGTAGGGATTTTTTTTAGAATTTTCAATTTTTTTTGGTTGATTTTTATGTTTTCTATATTGTATGTCCTAGATCTAAGATGCAAATGTAGATTTTGTATGATTTTTAATGAAATTAGATGCAAAAATGCAAGCTAAATGAGCTTTCACTAATGCAAAATTTTAAACCCTAGAATACAAATCCTAATGCAATGTTAAAGCAAGATAATTCTAGGATGAAATGCACTCCAAATCAGAACTATGATATTCTAAATGTAGGTTCACCAAAATGGAACCTCTAAAAATGGGGGATATGTTTGATCAAGTGCTATCACACCCACTTTCAAAGATATTCCACTCAAGGATGACCCTAGAGATCTCAATGCAAAAAGGAAAGAGATCTTGAAATAGGGCTATCCTAGGAACTAAATATGATCTAATGAGGGGTTCACACCAAGCCTAAACTTGGAATTTAAAGCAATGAAATGCAAGATGTAAGGAAAAACCCTAATTCAATGTAAAAACCCACAAAATGACCTAGAAATGCTAATAAAACAACATAGAAAAGTAGTAAATTGATTAGTGTGCACCTGGGAATCTGGAAGTGACTCTTTGCAACTTTGAAATTCTAGAAATTTTGACTTTTTGACCAACTAGGACTCATGTACCAACCTGGGCGAATCAGTCCCCATCAAGGTTTTTGCACGAGAGTTTGTTTTAGGAAAAAGGGTATTTGAATCTACAAACAAATCTGTCAAACAACTATAGTGGGACTCATTCACCACTCTTGGTGAATCAGCCCCATTTGGATCTTTTAGGAATTTAAAGTTCTGATCTGCACTTCAACACTTGCTCTTTCCTTCCAACCTGAATTTTAGATCTAACTCTATGAAAAATACCTGCAAAAAAAAATCTAACTTGATTTGCTAATGGGGGGTTTTCTTTTGTCAAATCCCTAGTTTGGTAATTAAAATTTGATAGAAATAATGAAATATGCATAAAAACCCTAGTCTTAAGTGTGTCTAACACTAACAAATCTAAAACAAGATCCAATCCTATTCTAATATGCAAGAATATGATGCAATTTAATGGAAATGTGAAGATGAATAAATCACTTGCTCAAAGATCTCTTATCTCCCTAAATGAGCTCTAATGATGCTTGTATCTTCTTTAGGTTGAATGTAGAGTGATAATGGAGGATGGAATCACTTTGGAAACAAGTCTTTAGGCTTGGCTTGATGATTAGTTGCAACTCCCTAACCTAGAATCCATCATGATTCACCATAGACAACTGTAATCAACCCTTGACAATGCTAGATCTTGATTAAATTTGAGCTTGGAGACCTACTAAAATACTGTAATGCTGATCCAAGATTTCAACTTTGCTTGCTTTTGAAACTTGAATGCTCTTGTGAAGATTCTCAATATTTGTCTCTTGAAGTTGCTCTTGAAAATTCTTGCTCAAACTACTTAGATATGATGAAAATGACTTAAAAACTTGCTTTTATAGGTATTAACACCTAATTGACCATTATTTAGATCTCAAAGGCTGACATCCACCAAAAAATTGAATTAAAATGGTGAATTTTCCGCTCAAAGTTGAAAAAGACCCCAAATGGGACTCATTCACCACCCTTGTCAAATGGGTCCCACATAAGGGGACTCATTCACCCAAGGTGGTGAATGAGTCCCACCATAGCTTTTTGAGGTGGGTTTTTCAGGAGTTTTGGTGGTTTGAGTGATTTTATAGGATTTTCAAGTGAAATGAGCCTCGAGATATGAAATAATGGGTCGTAGGGGCCTATAAATGATTATTTAAAGGATAATTAATGCAAGGGTACCAAAGATAGGTCCAAATTAGACCAAGGATTGTACTATCTCCTAGAAGCCAATACAATTCTGGTGGTCATACTAGGTCACAAAATTTCTCGGAGCTCTTAGGAGAGCCATAGCGAACAAACCTCTATGAACCTGGTAAATGGGTATTCTAATTTGAAAAGTTCAGCCACCTGGAGGGGTAGATAGGGCTATAGATTCTAGGCTAGCACTCTTGACTCTATTTCTTCTAATGGGTGATACAAAACCTGTGACTTGTCTCCTCCAAGGAACAAAAGAAGGAAATTGAGAATATTGGAAACTACCTCTAGAAGATGCCCTAGTTTGGACTTTAAGCATGAATTTACCAGTCTCTCCTACTAATCTAATTCAGGTGCCCCTTCAAGGATGGGTACTAGATGTTGTGAAAAGATATTGGTGCCACCAAGCATGCCAAAAAAGATTGGTTGATCTTAAAATCTTGTGCTTCTCCTAAACAACCTTATGTGAAATTTAGTGAATGGGGGACGTGCTTGCACTCCACTAAATAACCTCCAGAATTTTTAAAATAAGTCATATCTTCCTTGAGTTTGGAGAAAGGGAGAAGGAAATGCAAAAATAAGACCTAATTATGGTAATGTGCCAATGCTTTTACAACATTTCAAAACCCCTAATAGGTTCCTATTTCTAAAAAAGTTAACATAGAATGACACATGTCAGTCATTATTAGAAGGAGAACGAGAAAATAAGACCTATGCGGGCACAAATCATTCATTCAAATCCTCCCTTGGGAAGCACCTATTAAGGTTCGATAGAAATAGGGAATTCAAATTCAAATAAGAAGTTCTAGTTCCTTATAAAACTATTCTTCTTGATAGCATAATATGAAATCTAACATAACTCCAACAAGAAAATGAAAGAGTATATAACATGATTCAATTCTCAATAGTTTAAGTTAGAAAAACATAAAAGATCATATCTAAAAATCAATTATCAAGATTGTATGCAAAAATAGAGAGATCAAAGCATTCAACATATATGAAATAGAGAATAAAATATATAATAAAGGCCATATGTGTATAATCTAATACAAGTTTTCTTCTATTTCTTGATATTGTAGAAAAACATAATGCTAATGTCAGATAACAAATATGAATAGCTCTCTTGATATTGATTACAAAAGAGCAATCAGAGCTTTGCAAGAAATCCTCTACACTCTATACTACTACTACTATTGATGATAATCTACTACCTATCTCTATATATTCATTCCTTTTTTCATGCTGAGAGGTTGTTGGAAAAATCCCTTTTATAAGAAAAGGGAAGAATACAAGCATTGAGCACTCTCAACTACTAAATATTTAACCTTATTAGATGTCATTATAAGATGATAAAAAAAATCTAATCAAAAATCAAATCCGATTATGTCAATAAAGATCGAGCTACTTAAATAATGGTGATAGGCACAACAACTCGATGAATTGGATGCCACTAGAGCTTTGTGTAAATATCCTTGTTAGAAAGAAGATACAAGTTGTAAATTCTTGATCAAATTTAATCTAATCTACTGTGGGTGATAATGGTGGCATAAAAAAGGAGGTTGATCCCTAAAGCTATGAAGAAACAAAACACGTTGCCACCCAACACCATCTGCCAAGATATTACTTTGACATTAAAGAAACTAGCCTGACAAAAATGAGTGACGTGGCATGTTGGAGGGCTCTCTTCAAAAATTGAGAGAGAAGCCTGTGAAAAATCCCTATGGGGCAGCCACATGTCTAGCTTCGGGTCCAAAAGGAAGGAAACATTCAAAAAGGTAGCATAGCCACTACGTGGCACAATTACACATTTTTTTGCCAAAATTTTTCTATGACCTTCAAAAAAAATGTGTTGACGTGACATGTGGTGAGGCAAAAAAAAATCCAAAAAGGTAAGAGCCTCAGGTCCAAAAGAACAAATCAAAGGAAAAATACTTAAAGAGGAAAAAATTGCTCCACATGAACCATTTATTTGTTTAATGACTAATTAAGAATCATCAAATATTGGAAATACGTTGAACACCTAAGGCTAATGTTGTGCGTATAGCAACAATTAAAGCTTCATACTCTATAGTGTTATTCGTACATAGGAAGTTTAGATGGTAGGATAATGGAACAGGCTTTCCTAAAGGTGGGATTATTATAACCCCCCCTCCAGAGCTAGTTTGACACTTAGAACCATAAAAGTACAATTCCCAAGTTTCTTTCTCAATAGTCAACACTATTTCATCAAGGAATGAGTTTGTATTGGGTAATGCTAATGGAGAAGGAACATCATCCAAATGGTCGGTCAAGGCTTGTCCTTTGATTTCCTTTTGAGAGGAAAATTTAAGATCAAACTCAATTAACAACATAACCTATTTAGCTAAATGTCCTAATAAGTCTGTCTTAGCAAATAGATGTTTTAAAGGATCTGTAATTGAGTTAATTTGCACCCCTTACAAATTTCACATGTATGTACCTCCTACCTTAGAAAAATTGAATCTGATGATGCTATTCCATGTCCTTCATTCACTTCCCATCCACTTGGCAATTGTCTTTTGTGTTGGTGGAGGATATTCTGTCAAGGATACTAGCACGATGTGCATACATATACATGACACACTACCATCCTGATAGGATTCCTTCTTCTAGAATCTACATAGGCATTATAACTCTCCATTGACAATGAAGTGTAATGTTTCTACACCCTTGACTGACCTCAAATGACTCCTTTGCCTCCAATTTCATCTTCAAATTTCTATCTCATTTACTCTCTTCAACTTCTTGATCATTCAGACATTGGACAACTCTTTCTTCACTCTCTTCATAGTAGGGTGAGTGCAAGGTCATGGGGGTCCAAAAAGTGGCTGACAACTTTTCTTTTTATTTGAATTTGATGAAACAAAAAGGGTTTATTGAGAAAATTCTAAACTTTCTAAAAATAAAAAATATGCCTTATTTTGAATTAAATAGATATTTATTGATTTTATATATACATTATGACTAAAGTCCATATCGATAGGTTGATTGAAAAACATCTATAATTCTTAAACAATTTCACATTTTTGAATCCAAAAGATGCAACACATTCTATGCTTCCAATACTATAGGATAAACAAAAACGAAAAATTAAATTTCATAAATTTTTTACCAAGTTATGGTGGTCAAAAGAACAAGTTTTAATATTTTTAAAAAGTTTTAATAAAGAAATCATAACTAATTATTTACTTGGAAAAAATTACAAAAAAAAATGTAGCACATCTGGGCATGTGTCCTCTACTTATATTGAAAGTTTCAAATAAATATATTATTTTTTGTTTGTACTTAGGTTGGTCATACACACACCTTCTTTTTAATTATTCTTGAAAATTTTGTACATTGAAATTTCAAAATTTCACCAAATAGATTCACTTTTTTCCAAAAAAGGAATAGTATTGAATGAGTGCAAGATCATGGGAGCCCAAAAAGTAGCGATATGACAAAAAATGGTTGACGAATCTTTTCTTATCCAAGTTGGATGAAATGAAAAGGGTTTATTTAAGAAATTGCAAGCTTTCCAAAAATATAAGATACACCTTATTTAGAATTAAATAAATAATTATTATTGATTTTATACATACATTCTGACTAAAGTCTTGATTGAAAAAAATCTATAATTCTTAAACGATTTCACATTTTTTGATCCAAAAGATGTAGCACACTATATGCTTCCCATACTATAGGATAAAAAAGAAAAATTGAATTTCATTTTTACACAATGTTATGGTGGTCAGACAAACACGTTTCAATATTTAAAAAGAAAATAATAAAAAATTCATAACTAGTTATTTACTTGCAAAAAAAATACAAAAAAAATGCGGCACATCCAAGCATGTTTCCTCTACTTATATTGAAAGTTTCAAATAAATATATTACTATTTTCTTATACTTAGGTTGGTTAGACATACACCTGATTTTTTATTTTATTCTTACATTATTTTCAAATTATGTTAATAAATTATTTAAATTTTTATGTTAAGTTGACTAAGTTTTTTTTTCTAAATTTTTATTACCACTTAAGGGCCTAGTTTGGACCCCAATGATCCTACACTGACCCTATCTTAGAAACTAAGTTCAATTTGTTACAAATTTTATTCTTACATGTTTTTCAAATTATGTTAATAGCTTATTCAAATTTTTATGTCAAGTTGCCTAACTCTATTTTTCTAAATCTCATTACCACTTAAGGGCTTAGTTTGGACCCCCATGATCTTGCACTGACCCAACATTTTCATAGCATTCTCACCTCTATTGAACCAGAAAGTTGGTGTTTTTTGGACTCAATCTCTTTGTTGTTGTGGCAATGTCAAAATTTGCAAGCTTACAAGCTCACTTCTCCCATTTTCCTTGAGTACACATGGTTGAAGGTGATATTATTCCATATTCCATTCACTCAGCATTATCATATTATTTTCATAGCATATTGTTGTTTAGCATAGTTCTTAGTACTTCCATTTTAATATCTCTCTTCATCATATTTCTCTATTGTTGCTATACTAGTTTTCCATCGATGAGGAAACACCAAAGCAGAGGACTAACTACGATAGTCCTCTATACACAACCCCAACATTTTGTTGTGTTGTGTGTGTAGGTTTCTCATGGAGTGAAGACTTTCAAGATATTAACTCATGGGTAGGAAAGTGTGCTTTCCTCACCCTCTTATTTATCAATTCATAGATTAGATCTAGTTAAAGTATTCTTCTTGGGGTAAGTGCACCAATATGTGACACAATTTTGATGCCAAATTGGAAAAATTCACAAAAAAAATCCAAATTGAGCATTTGGGGCATGCCAAATTTGACATGTGCCAAATGAAAAAGTGAATTAAAAGCAGAAAGAACATTTCAAACCTAATTTTCATTTCAACATGCGGCTTGGCTTGGAGGATTTTAGCTCTACAACTCACACTCGCCAAATCTCTTCCATTTTTTGCACTCTTAGCTTGAAATTCTTCACGAGGATGCCACCAACATGTCAAAGAGGTCAAAGATTGTGAAGAGGTATGTATTTTTATTGTTTTTATTATGAATTTTATTTAGAATGTAGATTTAAATAGGTTTTTTAATAAAACTTTGTTCTAATTCTCAAGGAATGAATCTCCACATCCAAACACTGAGAATTCACAATCACCCCCTCACGAAGAGCCTCATATACAAGAACAACCTAAAACCCCTCCATCAATTCATAGGCATCCTGAAGGAACACAAGAAAATATCCTAAATCAAATTGAAAATAATAAAAGAGACATTGAACAATTAATTGGAAGATTAACCAAGCATGTCCAAACCCACCCTTATAGGAGAGGGATTGCCAAATCATTGAAGTCAATTGTATCTCATGTAGGAGAAATGAGTGAGAAAATAAAAGTTTGGTCAAATAAGAGGCATGAGATGATACAATTTTATGCTAGTGGTTTGTCATATGCAAATGTGAAAAAACAAAAAATTAGCAAAGCCAACTTGTATGGCCTATTTATAGACCTAAGAACCAACACACCTTTGTCCCATGCATGTAGGAGGTTCCCCATCCATTGGTGCCACCATGAATTAATATAAATTTTGGGAGTGATGGTGGATGGTATTTGACCAACCTCCATGCAATAACCATGAGGTACCACAACACTTTTTGAGGAAACTCTATTGTGAGTTTTTCCTCAATAAGGTGCCAAATTATTTTGACATCTTAGACTTTCAGGGTAGAGGTGGGGGCTCCACACATGATATACCTACTACACGATGCAATCCATAGTTGGAACCGAGACCCTTGGCCAAATCCATGGTGGAGTATGTCACCATTCCTTCCATTGTTAAGGACAATGTAGATATGGACACACATGAGTCGATTATCTTGCTCACCCAGACCATTATACAGTGTGTGAGGCCTCTAGTAGAGCCTGATGTGGAGGAGACATGTATGCCCCGAGCTCCACCCCACCATTGTGGTGCTTGTGGTGTTGTTTGTATATACAATTATTAGAGTGCTTGGGATGTAGCTACACAACCTACATCAGTTGCAGATGTGATGGGTATGACAAATGAATTGTTGAATAATACATACAAAATTGATACTCAGGTAAAATTCAGCAAGTTCATTTAATTTTGTTTATTAAATTATATTTTGAAATTTAAGAATAAATAAATTAGTATATTTTTGATATGATGAAATTTTAGGGTCAGAGTGTTCATGAGACATGCTCCATTCCTACAAACCCTTATTTATTCTCGACATTGAGTCCACATGTATGCAACTAGTATTAAAGATATTATTATTGCATTTGAATAGTTGAACGTTATATTTGAATGTTTGTCTCATAACATGCTTTGGATGTCAAATAGTTTGTTGGTGGACCTTCGACCTCCACACCTCACAATTAATTTCCTCAAACAACTTACACTCAAGTATCCTTTATTCATTAATGGTGTTGTAAAACAATGTTAGCTAGTTTTTGTAATTTTGCATATACAAATCTAAAAAATTGATGAGAAACACAAACATTGGTTGGTATTGTGAGATCCTAATTATATTTACCATTCAATGTCCATCTCATTCTTCCATTCCTTTCATCACCAATATTTTAACCATTTTATATCACATATCCCAATCTTTAACACCTTATATATTATGCCACCTTCCTCCATATTTCATCTTATACACATATTGTAACAAGAAACCTTTCCTTCTTCTCATTATTGATGAAATATCTTATACATTATTACTACACACCTCAAGTTCCCACTTCATGTCCTATATTCAAACCTTAGACACCAACTAATTCACTTTATGGTCTCATATTCCCTCCTAATTACTTCCCATTAACCTCTAGTATATTTCACCTTAAAAAAAATTTATTATCCCATCCTAGCTCATCCAATTAATCTCTACTAGTCCATTCTATGTTCCATCATCCACTCTTGAACATGTCATATTATCTTCTCCAATTTTTTTTTTTTTCCCTTTATTCTTTCCTAATCCCATCCCATTAACATTTAATAGTTCACCCTATTTTCCATGATCTCCTCCTATCCCATCTCACTAATACCTTCTAGTCCATCCTATGCGTCATTATGCCCTTCTACTCCCATCTTAATGTACCCATTATTATCTCACCCTAGATGTTCCATGATAACCTATGTTCCACCCTATGTTCCTTTATCCATTCTATGGTATACCATCTTTATCCACGTTTCATCCTAGATAACTCTTCTCTATATTATTAATACACATAGGTCAAGTTCGTACTTCATGTACTATAGTCAAACCCTAGACACCTCCTAATTCACCCTATGTTGTATTATTCCCTACTAATCGCATCCCATTAACCTCTAATTGTCCACCTTATATTTTTCCATCTCATCCTAGCCCATCCCATCAATCTATACTAGTCCATCCTATGTTCCATTAACCCCTTATATTCCCATCCCATTACCCTCTCTTATTTCACCTAATGTTCCATTATCCCCTCTTGGTCTTGCCCCACTATCTTTCCCTAATTCACCCTATGTTCCTTTATTCTCTCCTAATCCCATCCCATTAACCTCTAATAATTCACGCTATATTTTGTTATCCCATCCTATCACAACCCATTAATATTTTCTAGTCCATCCCATGTTCCATTATCGCATTCAACTACCATCCCATTGTGCCCTCTATTATTTCACCATATGTTCCTATTGTAAATATGTGCCTCAAACAATAAAGGCTGAAACCTCCATTAGAGCCAAGTCGGTGTGACATTTTCATTGTTTGACCGACTAGCAGTTTGATTCATTCTATTTTGAATAGGTCGTTATGACCTAGCTTCTGTCTTGCCAAAAGGTTCACTTTGGTCTATCACTGTGACATAGTGTTTTCACTATGATCTCTTAGCACTCGGGAGACCTCTGGCTGAAAGGCCATTCAATTGTGTATCGGGGAGACTCTTGGTGACAATGATCTTCGGTGTAACATAACGGCTCAGTGAAGAGTCTCAGCAAAAGCTAATGTCCCATCGACAGGAATACTACTGGTGTCTTCGCCATAACATATGGCTTGGTGAGAAGTCCCAAAGAACAAAAAAGGTCATGCCGACAAGGACACTTCCAAACGTTCATCGGAGTGACTTCTAGTGATGAGTGGTGGTGTCGGTGTAAGTTAAATATTTCGGTATGAGATCTTAGTGATAGTTGAAAGTCTTGCTGAAAAGGATACACTCAGGGGTCATCGGTGTAACACGGTGGTTTCGGTAAGAAGTCCCAACATTTTCGTGAGTCTTCCCGATGATGAAGAGTCTTCGGGATAGCTTAGAGATCTCAAAGTAAAGTCTTAGCGAAGGGAAATGTCTTGGCGATGGATGAACACTTCGGGGTAACCTTTATGTCTCGGTATGAACTCTTGGCGAAAGATGTGAGTCTTGCCGACTTCTACTTGGTGCTCAGTATGTTTGGGGACTTCGGTATAGCCTTTGGTGACTCACTATGATCTCCTGGAAAATGCGATAGGTCTGGGCGACTGCTTGGTGACTCGATGTAACTCATGAAGCTTGATAGAACATCTTAGTGATAACAGAGACTCTTGGTGACATCAGTATGAAGGATATGCGGCATCGGCGAGACACTGTTAGTGTCTCACTGAGATGCCAATACAGTGCGAATTTTGTTGACCGAGTAAGACTATCTGATGTGGCATCTTGTGGATGAATAGGAGGAGCCAAATGGGAACAGTTGGAAGATAGTCAGTTGCGACGGTTCTGTGAGGAAGTTCTACAGATAGAGTTCGACATGGATATATTCAGAGATTGTTGATGGTGATCAGTTGGTTGGTTCAACAGATTGTTGCGTGATTGAAGCAGTGGAAGAATTCTATTTTGTGGACTATAATTGTGAAGGTTCCTATGCAATTTTTGTAAATGGTGAATGTTGTTGTATAATGACACCAGAAAGATAAGTCTGGAATTTGTATGTAATTTATGTTACTGTAATACAAAGTGATTTCTCTTGGTGTGGTGGGTTTTTCTCCCGTAAGGGTTTTCCCACGTATATCTGGTGTTCTTGTGTGATTGTCAAAACTATCTTTCTGTAATTTTTTTCTTAGTGCACCTTAACTTGACTATAATTATAAAATTTAAAAGTACATATGCATTCTTTCCTGAGGTATTGATGTTAGGAGAATTGTTTCTGCATCTAATTTTCTTTACAAGTGGTATCAGAGCCTGGCTAGTTGTGTTATCCTTGTGGGTACGTTGGGTTTTTTTGTGTCAATTCTATTTTAGTGGGAGTCTTGTAGAAATTGTTATTTCTGATTACAAGTTGAGATGGCCAGTACATCTGGAAAGTTTGAAATAGAGAAATTCAATGGAAGTAAATTTGAGTTGTTGAAACTCAAGATGGAGGATCTTCTTGTTGATCGTGATCTTTGGATTGTTGTGGCTGGAGTGAAACCTACAAGCATGAAGCAAGAAGATTGGGACCTTGCAGATAGGAAGTCTAAGGGGCTGATAAGGCTCTGTTTGGAAAACTCAGTTCTTCTCAATGTGCATGAAGAGAAGACTGCATCTTCCTTGTGGAAGAGACTGGCGTCTCTTTATCAGGGGAAGTCCTTGGTGAATAAACTATTCCTGAGGAAGAAACTATACTCTTTGAGAATGCAGGAAGGAGGGTCTATAGTTGATCATTTGAATGCATTTAATATGCTACTTTCTCAATTAACATCTATTGGTGTGAAGACTAAAGAAGAGGATTGTTGTATGCTTCTATTGTGTTCTTTTCTAGACTCATGGGATTATCTAGTGATGGTGATTGGGAGTATGACATCCAGTTTCAAGATGGAAGATGTTGTTGCATCTTTGCTATCATAAGATATGAGAAGGAATTTTTTTGAGATGGCGAATGAAGCTCTTGCTGTCAAAGGAAGACTGAAGGAGAAAGGCAAGAAGAAGGACAAGAAGTCCAAATCAAAATCAGAAGGGAGATCAAAGTCTCCTGGCAAGAAGTCCAAGGTGAAGTGCTAGAACTGTGGGCAACCTGGTCATGTCCGAAGGGATTGTAAAGAGGAGAAAAAGAAGAAGAAAGGCTCTTCTGATAATAGTTCTTCTCATAGTGATGGTGACGCCTTCATTGCAGCCTTGGCTACACAGGCATCATATGATGTTTGGTTGATTGATTCTAGAGCATCATTCCACATGACATCTCATAGAGAGTGGTTCAAAAAGTATGAAGAATACGGTGGTGGAAAGGTGTACTTGGCGAGTGATTCAACTTTGGAGATTGTTGGTCATGGAAGAGTCAGAATACAATTCCCTGATGGCAGAGTGAAGGGGATCAATAATGTTATGCATATACCAGGTATGGTTCGAAACTTACTTTCTGTAAGTATGTTGAATGATATCGGAGTGCAAGTTGCGTTCTCTGGAAATGGATGCAAGATGACTAGATGTTCAATGGTGTTGGCTAGAGGTGCTCAGATTGGTACCCTGTACAAGATGGATGCACATGATGTTCAATGTAACAGTGTCTCTAAAAAGTCACTAAAAGCTACTCATGGAGGTAAAGAGGGAAATGTCCCTAATTATGTAAACTCTATGGAAGTAAAACTTCCTGCAGAGAAGACTATGCTTTGGCATCATAGGCTAGGCCACATAGGAGATAAATGTTTAAAAACTTTGAAGAACAAAAACCTGGTTGAGGGTCTTGAAGATTGTAATCTTGAATTTGAATTTTGTGAACACTGTATATATGGAAAGCAACACTATGTTTCATTTTATTCCAATCCTCATAAATCTTCTGGTTTGCTAGATTATATTCATTTGGATGTATTTGGTCCAGTGGATGTTTCTTCTTTGTCTAAATCAAGATACTATGTGTCGTTCATTGATGATTATTCAAGAAGAGCATTTGTTTATTTTTTGAAAAATAAATCAGAAGTGTTCAGTCGATTTAAGGAATTTAAGAACCTTGTAGAAAATTAGACTGGTAGAAAAATAAAATGCTTAAGGACTGATAATGGCGTTGAATTATGTTCTGATGAATTTGAAAGATACTATAAAGACTATGGAATTAAAAGACACAAGACTACACCTTATACTCCACAGCAGAATGGAGTTGCAAAAAGGCTCAATAGGACAGTGATGGAGAGAGCACAAAGTATGTCGAGTAGTGCTGGCTTGGAGGAGAAGTTATGGGCTAAGGCTGTATCTACTGCATGTTATCTAATTAATCGTTCTCTAGATTCTGCTCTTGTTGAGAAAACACCTTTGGAAGTGTGGTCTGGTAAGAAGCCTTCACTTAAACATGTACGTGTTTTTAGCTGTGAGGCATATGCTCATGTGCCAGATGTGAAAAGATCTAAATTGGAGAACAAGGCTGTCAAATGTATTTTCATTGGCTGTAGCGCTGTCATAAAAGGATACAAGCTTTGGAATCCTGATATAGAGAAGGTTGTATACAACAGAAGTGTAATCTTTCATGAGCTGAAACCTTCCACTTTGGATCTGCAGTCAGAGACAAAGTCAGATAAAAATAAGGATGTAGCATTAATTCCTCCTACACTAGAGAAAGAGGAATTGGAAATTCAAAATGTACCTGAAACTGAAGAGAGCTCGAGGAGTTCCGAAAGTTCTGAAGAAGAAGAACCTTAGCCTCAACAAGTGAGGAGGTCAACCCGTGAAAGAAAACAACCAGATAGGTATGGGTTCTCTTTGACAGATTCTACTTGTGCCTATGCTTTGATTTCTAGCACTGATGAGCCTAGGACTGTAAAAGAGGCAATTAAAATGTCTGATTCAGACTCTTGGTTGGAAGCCATGAACGAAGAAATGGCATCATTAGAGAAAAATGAAACCTAGATTTTGGTGCCCTTGCCTAAAGGCAGAAAAGTTATGGGCTGCAAATGGGTATTTAAGAAAAAGATTGGTTTGGATGGCAGTGTAGAAAAGTACAAGGCAAGACTATTTGCAAAGGGTTATTCCCAGGTCGAGGGAATTGATTATGGGGAAATATTTTCTCCTGTAGCAAAGCTGACATCTATCAGATTTCTTTTGTCACTTGTAGCAGCATATGACTTAGAGGTTGAACAGATGGATGTGAAGACAACATTTCTTCATGGTGATCTTGAAGAAGAAATCTATATGTCCTAGCCTGAGCACTTTGTTGAAAAAGGTAAAGAAAAACTGGTATGCAAATTAAAGAAGTCTCTATATGAGTTAAAGCAGTCACCTAGAATGTGGTACCAAAAATTTGATATTTTTGTATTGTCTTTGTGATTTATGAGATCAAAATCTGATCACTGTGTATATTATAAAACTAAAAGTGATCAAGTATTAGTTATTGCTCTCTATGTTGATGATATGTTGTTCATAGGAAATAGCAAGCTAATGATTTTTGATCTTAAGTTTCAGTTGTCTGCTAAGTTTGAAATGAAGGATCTTGGTGCAGCAAGGTATATTCCGGGGATGGAGATAACTAGGGACATGAAGAATAGAAAGCTTTGGCTCAGTCAGAGTAAGTATGTCAGGACTGTTCTTGAGAGATTTTGTATGAATGATTGCAAACAGCTAGTGGTTCCAGTCATGCAGGGAACAAAGCTATCTGTTGAGGACTATCCAAAATCTCCTACTAAGATGGAGGACATGACTAGTGTACCCTATGCTAGTGCAGTAGGAAGTCTCATGTATGCAATAGTCTGTACAAGGCTAGACATTTCCCAAGTAGTGGGATTTCTTAGTCAATTTATGGCTAATCCAGGGAGAACACATTGGGATGTTGTAAAGAGAGTTTTCAGATATTTGAAGGGCACTTCAGATTTTGCTTTGTGTTACCATGGGAACTTGGTTGAATCACAGAGGACTCTCAGCGTTTGAGGTTATGTAGATTTTGATTAGGCAGGGGAAATTGACAATAGGAGATCCATCAGTGGATACATATTCATGATGAATGGTGGTGCAGTGAGTTGGATGAGCAAGCAGCAGGTTGTAGTCACTTTGCCCACTATGGAGGTTGAATACATGGAAGCTACTCATGCTTGTAAAGAAGTAGTTTGGTTGAAACGTTTGTGTTCTAACATTGGTTTTGATGCAGGGGAAATAACTATTTTCTATGACAGTTAGAGTGCAATTTGTTTGGAAAAGAACCCTACTTTCCATGCTAGGACAAAACATATAGACGCACAATATCACTTTGTACGAGATATGGTGGAGGATGGAAAGTTCAGTTTAGAAAAGGTTGATACTCTGGAGAATGTTGCAGATTCATTGACAAAGCCAGTGAGCACAGACAAGTTCAAGTGGTGTGCCAATTCAATGGGCCTTAGTGCCCATGATTTTTAATAAGTTTTTATTTGTGCTTTGGAGGTGTTTGTATGATCTTTGTTAAGTGGGAGATTGTTGGAAATATGTGTCTCAAAAAATACAAGCTGAAACCTCCATTAGAGCCAAGTTGGTGTGACATCTTCGTTGTCTGGCCGACTAGCAATTTGACTCATTCTATTTTGAACAGGTCGTTGTGACCTAGCTTCTGTCTTGCTGAAAGGTTCACTTTGTTCTATCACATTGACATAGTGTTTTTGCTGTGATCTCTTAGCGCTTGCGAGACCTCTGGCCGAAAGGCCATTCAATCGTGTATCGGGGAGACACTTGGCGACAATGATCTTCAATGTAACACGGTGACTCGGTGAAGAGTCTCAGCGAAAGCTAATGTCTCACTGATAGGAATACTGATGGTGTATTTGCCATAACATATGGCTTGGTGAGAAGTCCCAACAAACAGAGAAGGTCATGCCGACAGGGACACTTCCAAACATTCATCGGAGTGACTCCTAGCGACGAGTTGTGGTGTCGGTGTAACTTAAAGATTCTAGTATGATATCTTAGTGATAGTTGAAAGTCTTGCCGACAAGGATACACTCGGGGGTCATCAATGTAGCACAGTGGTTTCGATAAGAAGTCCCAGCGTTTTGGTGAGGCTTGCCGATGATGAAGAGTCTTCGAGATAGCTTAGAGATATCAAAGTAAAGTCTTAGCAAAGGGAAATGTCTTGGCGACGGATGAACACTTCGGGGTAACCTTTATGTCTTGGTATGAACTCTGCGAAATATGTGAGTCTTGCCAACTTTTACTTGGTGCTCAGTATGTCTGGGGACTTTGGTATAGCCTTTGGTGACTCACTATGATCTCCTGGCGAATGCGATAGGTCTGGGCGACTGCTTGGTGACTTAGTGTAACTCATGAAGCTTGACAGAATGTCTTAGCGATAATAGAGACTCTTGGTGACATTGGTATGAAGGATATGTAGCATCAGCTAGACATTGTTAGTGTCTCACCGAGATGCCAGTACAGTGCGAATTATGTTGACTGAGTAAGACTATCTGATGTGGCATCTCGTGGACAAATAGGAGGAGCCGAATGGGAACAGTTGGAAGACAGTCAGTTATGACAGTTTTGTGAGGAAGTTCTACAGATAGAGTTCAACATGGATATATTCAGAGATTGTTGATGGTGATCAATTGGTTGGTTCAATAGATTGTTGCATGATTGAAGCAGTGGAAGAATTCTATTCTGTGGACTGTAATTGTGAAGGTTCCTATGCAATTTTTGTAAATGGTGAATTCTGCTATATAATGACATGAGAAAGATAAGTCTAGAATTTGTATGTAATTTCTGTTACTATAATACAAAGTGATTTCTCTTGGTGTGGTGGGTTTTTCTCCCATAAGGGTTTTCCCACGTATATCTGGTGTTCTTGTGTGATTGTCAAAACTCTATTTCTGTAATCTATTTCTTAGTGTATCTTAACTTGACTGTAATTGTAAAATTTAAAAGTACATCTGTATTCTTTCCTAAGGTATTGACGTTAGGAGAATTGTTTCCGCTTCTAATTTTTGTTACAGTTCCATTATCCCATGTTGTTCTTGTCTTTGTATCCCTTCTATGCTATAGCACCTCCATCAAATTTTATCGTATACACTATTACAAGAAATTTTTCCTTCCACTCATTATTGACCAAAGTTGTCTTCTCCATTACTACTGCACACCTCAACAACCAACTTCATGTGCTACAATAAAACCCTAGAAACATCCTAATTCATCATATGTTCCATTGTCCCTTTGAAAGTTTCTAGTAACATAGTAATCCTCACTTCATTCATGTGAACTTCATTATGGAATTATCACTATCTTGGCAACATGCCCTCATTAACATTAGTCCATCAGCATATGTAATACGAATCTCAATGAGCACTGAACTTTGGAATTTGCAAGTTTGGACTATCCCAGTGGACTTAGTACTTTCACAATTATGTGATCTATAAGAACTATACTGTATTCTCAACTGATGCCAACCATTTACTCTTTCATTTATGATAGTTATAAAGGGACTACCTAAACTTCTTTATATTACTATTAGATATGTTGTTTCATTTGCAGTTGTTGACATCAGACAACCCTGGTGATGTTGGTGGCATGATGGACCATGGAGTTGCTGCAACAATAGCTAGTTTTGATCCATTGAGAGAGATATGCAACAAATTAGTCAATTTGACATTATATTTGCTCTTTTATTGTCTATTATAGAAAATTTTCATGATACTTTTATGTAGTTTAATTTCTATTTTGATGGTTTCTATAGGTGGTTGTCACTCTAGATTGTGGACATGGTAATGTTGTAAATATGTATGATGACTATATGTATGTGGTAAGTGATTATATTTTGTTATATGTCATTCCACAATTCAATTTCTATGTATTCACATCTTTACTTTTTATTTTATAATTTGAAGGTCCAGAGTGAATAGAGGAGGACTAGTGAGCATGGTCGAAGGACAAGAGAACCAACAAACACTCCATCCATCCAAATTTTGAAGGCAACATGGGATCTTTTTTCTTCCCCTAGAGGGAAATGACTATGTATTAGGGTCGTTTATTGTATGCCTATGTGACATTTTGGAACATATGTTTTGTACTATTGATATAAATGTGACATTTTATGTCCATATGGCTCTTTTTTACTAAGCCTATATGGCTTTTTTGGATATTTTTTGTATACTTTTATCAATATATATCATTGTATAGCCTTATGGATTTTTGATTAAAGAAAATCTTATTCTTCTATTGCCATTCTTGAATGATGTTATCATGCGTATTGTGTAAATTGTATGATTGAATGTTGTAGGCATGGATTTTGTTTACATCTAATGCTTAATTAATTACTGTTGATTTCTCAATAAGCTCCATCTAATGTGTATTGTGTAAATAAGCTCCATTCGTAGTGGTTTATATCCTTTGCAATGCTTCAATTACTTGTGCCTCACTTATTCACATGTATTCTTCACTTATTCATGTGTATACTTTATGTATATTGTGTGTATTCATGTGTATGCTTCATGCTTCCAATTTATAATTCATGTGTTCATGTGTATTATTCATGATTCATGTGTATACTTCATGTATTTGCGTGTATGCTCCATGCTTCTTGAGTTCTATTGTTGTCTAGTGGCAAGGAATTTAACACCAAAGGTTTCAAATGAACTATAAGATCTCCTTCCCATAAAAAATATCATAGAAAAATGTATTGCTTTTAAGTCATGGCTAAGGCTGGCATCCAACAACTAATGGTTCTAATTCTAAAGCTTAGCAATCATTGCATTTGCATCTATAGAAAAAGTGGATGTTTCAAACCTCATGGGCATATATACATATACCTCTATGAAAATCTATGAATGTGCATAAAAAAAAATGATAGTTGTTGATCCAACCAACAAAATTTATTTGCATCTACTAATATCATAACACTTGACATCTCATTAAATGAAATCAATGCACAAGTTAGTTTTATTGATATTCTGAAGACATTAGATGTGTATGAACAACAATATAAGTTTGATTTCCCAATGCATCACCCATGTGCAGTTATCACATTTCTCTCATATTCATTATTTAAATAAGTTAAAAAACCTCCTTCCATTTTCTATGCATGAAATAACATGACAAATCATTGGGAAACATGGTCCTATAATTGATGCTACATCATGTTTTATAACTATAGAGCACGGAAAACCATGTCATGGATATTGAATATTTAGATCCAATGTTTCACTAGTAGGTTGAGTTTTGCATCCTAGCAAGGGTGCACTATTCGGTGACAACAGCTAAAGTTTAGACTCATAAGGGATTTAGTTATTTGAATGTAGTTCAGAGTGATTCAGTGTGTTTGGGTGTGAAAGAGGACCATGCCTAGCATAAACGTACCCACCCGAATGCATCAAAATAGTTCGTTTGGTCACACAAGTTGCAAAACAAAATATTTACCACTTTACAACTTTGCACTACTTTCATTTGACAATTTTTTCCTTGAACCATTGATTTTTTGGCTCTTATGGACAACTCTTGCTCTTCTAGGGGTTTTCACCTAAAAGGAGAGAGATAGGAGCAAAAATGCTAATGGTTCATTCAAATTGTGTTATGTGGAATGTTTTTTGACCTAAATGAAGTTAACTAAATGCAATTGACTAATATGAATTAATGAAAATGAATGCAAAAGTGAAATTAAAGCTATGTTTGAAAACACATTGTGATATGAAACAATGAACTAAACAAAGAAAATATGTAGAATAGAAAGGAATGAGTTAAATTAGAGTGCACCTGGGAAAATATGATGAATCTAAAATGTTGTGGATGCTGACTGGAATCTCTAATTTTTCACAATGGGACTCATTTGCCCAGGGTGGTGAATTAGTCCTCCTCCTGGTGAACAACTGTCAGAAACAAGTTTCTATCTACCGGGATCCAAAATCTGACAAAATTCATATTTTTAGTATTAAGGTGGGACTCATTCGCCATAGGTGGCGAATCAGTCCTCTCCCAAATTTCTAAAAAATTAGGAGACAACTTTGCAACACCAGATCTAGAAATTACTGCTTGTCAGGTTGCCTAAGTCAATTTTGAAGGAAACAAATAGAAAACCTTCTCCAAGCTTGAAATAGACTTAAGTTGACTTGAAGCACCTAGTTGACTTGTAAACCAATCTTTAGCACTAAAAATCTTGTCAAATCTGCATACCGAGGGCTTTAAACAAACATGCAATAGGGGAAAAATTATTTAAGGTTAGTGAATAAGGGTTTTCCTTGGTCAAACCCCATTTTTTGTAATCAAACCTTTAATAAAATAATGAAATGCAAAGGAATGATAAAGTAACAACATGCAATTTCTATCAACTTACCAAACCCTTGATGATGCAAGTCTGAAGTAATGTCAATGGCTACTTTAAAGTGCTTGAATAATGCTTGAATGAATAGGTGGATAAGTGAACTTGATGAATGGGTCTTGAAATGAGGTGAAAATCACTTATTTATACACACTTGTGCCTTAGTTACCCATTCATACCTCATCATAGGTTGACATCAAGAGTTTTTGAATAAAATCCCGAAAGGAAATTTAAAATATTTCAAATTTGGGGCCAAGGGGGACTCATTCACCACCCATGGCGAATGGGTCCCACCTAGGACAGGTGAAAATGTGTGTCAGGAAATATGTTGTATTTAATGTTGTTTGTCAGGATAATACTCAAAAATACACTTAATTAAGTATATGAGAGCATAAAGGGGTCAAATAAAGCATGAAAAAGGGATAAATAGTGAAGATGTGCCTAGAAAAATGTGAAATCTTGTTACAAGACTTTACAACACTTCAAAATAGGACTTTTTGATGAATAAAAAGATTATTTTTAGGTGAATTGTAATCAATAGAGTCTAGAAGAATGTAGAAATATCTTACAACACTTCACAACATCTTCACAAGACGCCGTTATTTGAGTTTTAGTACCTAAATAAACATGTTCAAGCCATGTCACAACATAAAATCAGAGCAACATAGTTCCAACACCATGAAACAAGACTTGAAAGGACATGAAAATGACAAGGGGTCATTTTTCTATGGCACATTTATCCCCCACTTTAGTGAGAGGATTAACTTGCTTCAAACTCACACTAAAGTAGCCATGAACATCAAGAGGGGGGTTCAAATGTACTTACATTACCAATATGGAATGACAATAATCAAGAGGGATGATCAAGCCCCCAGGATGAAGATCCCATGGCAAACTAAACATAAGAACAAAGGAACACACAAGTGTCGAGATGAATTGGATGAAGCTTCAATCTTCAATCCAACTAGTTGTGGATTAGATCTAGGCTGATTATTTGAAAAAGAGAATATGTACTCACTCTAGGGCGACATAACTTAGGATGGTCTACCAGGTGAGAAGGCCCAAATGTACTCACTCTAGGGCCACAAAACTAGTTGTATGTAGGGTGAGAAAGCCCAAAAAGGTAAGATACATATGCTAGTTGGTATGCACTCACAAATACAAAAGTGGCTATGGGGAAAAGTCATGCCGCTAGGTGGGCTTCCCACTCAACCATATTAAAGTTACACCCGTTGATAAATTTAACAAGGTGTCACAAGAAAAATGTCATGAACAAAAAGAAAAGGTACCACAGTCATGCAAACTGCGTTATGAAAGGTGGTAAAAAGATAAAAGTGTAAAATTAAAAAATGTAAAGTGTTTGAAGGAGTCTTGTTCAATTCATGCAAGGTCAGTCACTTAGGGAACATTGTGTCTAATGTCTCCAAGAGAGGACCAATCAAGGAATAGTATATTCACAACTTAAGGGATGTAGCGCGTCGCATCAGGCCACTAAGAGGAATGCAATATGCTTAGAAAGATCACACTTATGAAGGACATCACACCCAATGTCATTCACAAAGTGACAAACCTATTAAGTAAATGACAAGGCTACACTAGGAACCAAGAATGCACATGAATTATGGTAATGTATGCCCCCCACTTTAAAGGAATTGTGACACATCGTTCTGTGAGAAATTACTTGAAAGTAGAGAAGAAAAGAAAAGGAAAAAAGAAAACAATACATGAGAGCCAATGTAGAAAACCCTATGCCAAGTCATATGTTTCAAAGTTAGGTTGTGTCATGTCAAGGAAAAATTTTAAAAAAAGAAAATGGAGTTGCCCGCCAGAAAAAAGAACACACCAAACACATAAGGGATCTATGGATTTGGGGTCACTATATTCATTGCTGCAATTTTTTTATGAAAGAGCTTGAAACTGTCATCATTCCCCAAAGCACATAGAACTGGAAGAATGACACAAAGAGAGTGAAAAAAAAGGAAACAAAAGTCCGTTTTGGGTCAACATGGAAGAGACATTATGGTCTTGATGCCTTGCATCATCCCCAAAAGGAAAACACAAGCGAAATGAAAATGAAAAGGAAAAAAGAAAATGAAAATTATTTTGGGTCAACATGAAGGAGACATTTCGGTCTCAATGCCTTGTGTCATCCCCAAAAGGAAAACACAAAATAAAAAGAGAAAAAGAAAAAGACATGTGGGTCAACATAGAAGAGACATAGGGCGTCTCTACACTTTGTGTCATCCCCAAAAGGAGAACACAAAACAAAAAGAGAAAAAGACGAAGACCTTGTGGGTCAACATGGAAGAGACATAGGGTGTCTATGTTTTGTGTCATTCCAAAAAGGAGAACAAAAAACAAAAAGAGAAAAAGATGATGTACAACATATAGAAGAAGAGAGATACAAATAGAAGAAGTGTACAAAGAGAGATGAAACATAAAACACGTGATATGAGGGAACACAATACGCACATGAAAAGGAAAAATAAAAAGAGAAAAGAAAAAAGGCTAATGGAATGCGAGGGTGGTTGACTGTCTAAAGGAAGAATTTCAAGTGCCGAACTAGGAGTCATACCAAGTTCTTCACTTGGTGGAGAGAATGTATCATTTAAGCTCATTGTAGATGAAAATAAAGAATTTAAATCGTTATGCACTTCATCATCTATTTTTTCTATCGTCACATCATCATCATCATCATCATCATCATCATCAAGATTAATGACAATAGGAGGATGAAGGGTGATTTCTAAGGATGGATGGATCAAAAGAGGAGGTGGTTGGATTGGTTCAATTTGTTGGGATTGTTGCAATAGACTATCATGTGGCAGGTCAGGAGAAGGAGGGTGGTCATCTATTACTTTAGTCAAAGCTAAAGGTTGATTTTCTTTATCTTCTTATATGCGAGATGGATGAGCAAGGAGACGATGGTGATGCCTTCATTCCCTAGCACCATGATTTCATTTAATTCTATTTTGGAGTTGTTGAGGTGTAAGAGCGGATTGAGTCAGCATAGGTTCTTTTTCTTCTGAAGACGGAAGAACAAAAGAAATTGAAGAGGATGGATCAATCACTTTCTCTTTGGCTTTATACACTTGCTTAAGGCGAGGAAGCATGACAAGAGTGGTTTCATTCTCCTTTGGTCGTTTAAACAATGGTTGGGAAGTATCTAGGGGTGGTTGTTCAGGAGGTTGTATGGTTTTATTAATGTTAGAATCAAGTTTAAGAATGGTTTAATCTATGGTAGGAGGTGTAGAAGTGGATGGGGATGAGTTTTGAAGAGACAATTCAGCTATCTTTTTGGCTTTAAACTTTTGATAAGTTATGGAAAAGAAGTCCTTTCAAGATGTGGTGGGTTCCATAGGTGTAGGCCAAGAGGTTTCTAATGAAAAATTACGTTTGGAAGATAAAAGATTAAAGCCACTATGGTGTAAGGTGACTATCTCATTGTTATGTGGAAACTTCAAACACTTGAGAACAATTGATGAGACCGTTTTCATTGAGCGAAGCCAAGGGTGGCCTAGCCACAAATGAAAATTTTTAGATTGTGGAATAATTGAAAATGTTACCTCTAAATTTTTAGGTCCTATCTATAAGGGTAGCATGATTGATTCGATCATAGGGCATGGAAAAATAGTATGTGTCTTAATCCATGTAGTTGGTTTATTATATTCATCTTGATATAACTCATGTAATACTAGAAACTCCTTTGTGATCACATTCTCACCACAAAAGGGATCTATTAATATCCCATTAGTGGGCTTATTATAGATTATGCCAGCTATGTAAAGAGGACAATCAAGAATTTTTTGTAGTATGTCTTTAGCAGAAAAAGTGATATCAAGATACTTAGTGGTTGGGCCCTTATGAGGGATAACGTCTATCATAGCTACTAGCTCATCCATAAGACTTTTCGTAGTAATAGGGGGAGGTGTATCATATTGTTCATTTTTTGTATCAATAGTCATTACATCAGTGGTTGAAGGTTTGCTAGCCTTGAAAAATGAGGTAGTATGTTTAGGCATGGGATTAGTGAAAATTTGAAAATTCTAGTTAGGGGTTGCAACAGACTTATTTCCTTGATCATTAACACTCATAATGGACAGATGGCCTAAATCAATGAGGTCTTGAACTAAATGTTTGAGACACTTGCAATGTTCAGTGTCATGTCCATTTTGGCAATGAAAATGAAAATAAGAATTAGGTTTGAAGGTGGGTGGTAAAGGTTGGTTTGGATCAAGCGGTCGAACGAGTGGAAAAGTGAGCAGGCATTGTTGAATTAATTGGTTCATTGTGTTATGAAGGGTATTGGGTAGGGGAGTAAACTGCCTCTTCAGGTCCCCATAGGTATAAGGCACTGCTACTTTAACAACTACCACTTGATTTGGAACATATTAGGTTTGATACAGTTGAGGTTGAGGAGGCAGATTAAACTATAAAAAGCCTCTATTTGGTTTGTGGAAGTTTTGTGTGTTATTTTGGTTTTGATTGTTGTGATCAGGTTTTTCAGCTCAATTAGAAGTGGATTTTGAATCACGAATTGAAACTAAATTATGGTATTCACACAAGGTTGTGCATAAATGCATAAACGAAGGGAATTTCATCATTGTTAATTTATCCTAAAGGTGTGTGTGCAAGTTTTTGATAAACATCTTTTGAAAATGTGCATTGAGAACCTTGACATCAATTTTAGCATACACAAATTGGTATCATGAGATAACATTCATTACTTTTTTATTTGTGTTTTGTCTACATCGCATAAGGTTAGCCATTGTCTTTTTAGGTGTCATGTGAACTTGAAAGTGACTTATGAAAGCATCCAAAAATTCATTGAATGAACGGATAGAATGATTAGGAAAGTTGGAAAACCATTCTAAGGCAGTGTCTTTCAAGGTCCTTGGAAATAGTTTGGCTAACAATTTATCATCAAGGATGAAGTCACTACACAAAGTTGAATAGGCATTAACATGGATGATAGGGTCTCCTTTTCCTCCATATTTATCAAAATGAAGCATTTATATCACTTGTGGCATCAGGGTACGTAATATTTCTAAGGATAAGGGGCTACTACAGACATGATATGTAAGTGGAGTGGATTAAACTTGGCTAATGGTGCAAAGTTGATGTTGCATAGATGAAACGGTGGTAAGGAGTTGTGTAAGAAGGGGATCAGGGTATGTGGGTTGAGGTGGAAGGGAAAATGGTGATGTATTATAGGTGATGTGAGGGGAAGTAAAAGGAATACTATGGGGTGTGAATGTGGTGGAAGGGACTTGCAATTCCACAAGAGAAGTAGGAATGTTAGTGGAAATTGGAAAAGGGGTTGCCACATAATTAGTCTGATGCATAGTTGTATGGACTTGTGGATTGGTATAAGTTGGTATGGAAGCTATGGTTGAAGGGGGGGGAACTTGAGGACCTCCTTGGCTTACATGAATGGTTGTGGATTGGGTACTAGAAGAGGCATGTTTATTGTAAATCTTGTAAATTCTATTTATCACTTGCAAGCCATCATCACTTTCAATCAAATGATGAAGATTGTCAATGGAAGGTATGGCAATGGTGAAAATGTTATCAAGTGAAAAGTCTTGTTGTAAATGTGAAAAATCCTCATGAATATTAATGACCTTTTCTTGTGGGAGGGAGTTGTTTTCGTTGTCAACATTCATTGGATGGAAAGGTGAAGGCATAGAAGTGGTATTGTTAGGGCCTAATGCACCATTTCCATACTAGGAGTAGGAGCTCATGAGATCCCAAGGTCCACAACAAAAGTGATATCGTGGGAGGCCATGAGTCTAGAACTTCTTCTCACTAAAGTATTATCAACGGCGCACCAAACACTCATGCAAGTACCACAAGGAGGGGTGAATGCAAATGCAAACTAATCTAAGAATTTGAAATGAAAATAATAGAAATGTTGCTAATTGTAACTGAGATCTAACTACAAAAAATAGAAATGTAGACAAATGCCAAAAAAATGCTAAAAATGTTGTTTAACAAATGCAGAGGGATTGATTCGCCCTGGGTGGTGAATGATTCCTAGTATGATGTTTTCATGTGTTTTTCAAAAAAATTAATGTGATTTTAATGTTCTACAAAATGCAATCAAAGATGCAAATTGCATGTTTTTACTTTTTTCAATGAGATTCAATGCAAAAATGAAATATGGATGAAACATTCACTAATGCAAGATAAAATGTCCTAAAATGCAAAAGCAAAACAATGTACTAATTGATTGTTAAAGAAAATGTAAACTAGGATGTAATATTTAAATGAAATTAGAAATGCAAAGTGCTCAAAGAGTCAGGTTCACCAAAATGAACCATTGATTTTTGGCTCCTATGGACAACTCTTGCTCTTTTAGGGTTTTCACCTAAAAGGAGAGAGATAGGAGCAAAAATGCTAATGGTTCATTCAAATTGTGTTATGTGCAATGTTTTCTGACCTAAATGAAGTTAAATAAATGCAATTGACTAATATTAATGAATGAAAATGAATGCAAAAGTGAAATTAAAGCTATGTTTGAAAACACATTGTGATATACAACAATGAACTAAATGAAGAAAATATGCAGAACATAAAGGAATGAGTTAAAACAGAGTGCACTTGGGAAAAATATAATGAATATGAAATGTTGTGGATGTTGAATGGAATCACTAATTTTTCACAGTGGGAATCATTCGCCCAGGTGGCAAATTAGTCCTCCTCCTGGTGAAAAATTGTTAGAAACAAGTTTTTGTCTGTTGGGATCCAAAATCTAACAAAATTCAGATTTTCAATCCTAAGGTGGGACTCTTTTGCCACAGGTGGCAAATCAGTCTTCTCCCAAATTTTTGAAAAATTAGGAGACAACTCTATAACATCAAATTTAGAAATTATTGTTTGTCAAGTTGTCGAAGTTAATTATGCAGGTAGACAGAAAACCTTCTCCAAGCTTGTAATAGACTTAAGTTGACTTGAAGCACCTAGTTGACTTGTAAACCAATCTTTAACATGAAAAATCTTGTCAAATCTGCATACCTAGGTCTATAAACAAACATGCAATAGGGGAAAATGGTTTAAGGTTAGTGAATAGGGGTTTTCCTTGGTCAAACCCCATTTTTGGTAATCAAACCTTTAATAAAATAATGAAATGCAAAGGAATGATAAAATAACATGCAATTGTTATCAAATTACAAAACCCTTGATGATGCAAGTCTGAATTAATGTCAATTTGGCTACTTCAAAGTGCTTGGATAATGCTTGATAAGATGTTATTAGATGCTTGAATGCTTGAATGAATAGGTGGATAAATGAACTCGATGAATGGGTCTTGAAATGAGGTGAAAATCACTTATTTATACACACTTGTTCCTTATTTACCCAGTCATACCTCATCATAGGCCAACATCAAGTAATTTTGAATAAAATCCCAAAAGGAAATTTAAAATATTTTGAATTTGGGCCCAAGGGGGACTCATTCGCCACCCATGGCGAATGGGTCAAACCTAGGACCTGAAAATGTGTGTCAAGAAATATGTTGTATTTGATGTTGTTTGTCAAGATAATACTCAAAAATACACTTAATTAAGCATATGAGAGCATAAAGGGGTCAAATAAAGCATGAAAAAGGGATAAATAGTGAAGATGTTCCTAGAAAAGTGTGAAAGCTTGTTACAAGACTTTACAAAACTTCAAAATAGGACTTGTTGATTAATAAAAAGATGATTTTTAGGTGAATTGTAATCAATAGAGTCTAGAAGAATGTAGAAATGTCTTACAACACTTCACAACACCTGCACAAGGTGTTGTTCTTTGAGTTTTAGTATCTAAATAAGCATTTTAAAGCCATGTTACAACATAAAATCAAAGAAAAATAGTTCCAACACCATGAAACAATACCTAAAAGGCCATGAAAATGACAAGGGGCCATTTTTCTACAACACATTCCCCAAGAAAAAATTTTCCACCACAAGAAAAAAAATTGAGATAGAAAAAAATGAGAGGTTATTGTAGAGGGACCCAATTCAATCCCATAGGCTCAAACGAGAAGTTTCTAAACATCATGATGTCTGAGTAACATGATAAAGATTGCAGCCATTTTGTAGTTCAGACTCATAAGGGTTTCAACTAGTTTAATGTAACTCAGAGTGATTTAGTGTGTTTGGGTACAAAAGATGACCATTCCTAGTGTAAAATTACCCAGCCAGATGCGTCATAACATTTTGTTTGGTCACACAAGTTGTAGATCGAAAGTTGCATCACTTTGCAACTTTGCACTACTTGCATTTGACAACTTTTTCCCCAAGCAAAAATTTGCCACCATGGGAATACAACTCTGAGATAGAAAAAACTGAGAGAGGTTTTTTTAGAAGGGCCCAATGCAATCCTATAGGATTAGATGAGAATTTTCTAAGCATCATGGTGTCTGAGTAATAATATGTTGAATATTGCAGCCATTTTGCACTTTGGACTCATAAGTGATTCAACTAGTTGAATGTAGCTCAAAGAAATTTGACATGTTTGAGTGGAAAAGAGGGCCATGCCTAGCATAAACGTACCCACCTGGATGTTTGTAGAATGAAAGTTGCACCACTTTGTAACTTTGTACTACTTGCATTTGACAACTTTTTCGCCAAGCTAAAATTCACCACCAAGGGAAAAAAACCTCCGAGATAGAAAAAACCAAGAGAGGTTATCATAGAGGAGCCCAACATGATCATATAGTCTCAAACAAGAATTTTCTAAGCATCACGGTGTTCAAGCAACAAAATGCTAAAGGTTGTAGCAATTTTGTACTTCATACTCATAAGGGAATCAGTCGGTTGAATGTAGCTTGGAGTGATTCAACATGCTTGGGTATGAAATAGGACCATTCCTAGCATAAACGTACCCACCTAGACATGTTGGAATACTTCAATTGGTCACATGAGCTATAGAACGGAAGTTGCAACACTTTGCAACTTTGCACTACTTACATTTGACAAGTTTTTCCCCATGCCAAAATTCACCACCATGGGAAAACAACTCAGAGATAGAAAAAATAAAAAAAATTATTGTAGAGGGGCACAACACAATCCCATAGGCTCAAATGAGAAGTTTATAAGCATCACGGTGTTTGAGTAACAATATGCTAAAGATTGCAACCATTTTGCATTTTGAAATCATAAGGGATTCAACTAGTTCTATGTAGCTCAAAGCAATTCAGTGTGTTTGGCTGTGAAAGAGGACCATTGCTAGTGTAAAGGTACCCACTTGGATGTGTCAAAATAGTTGTTTAGTCACATGAGTTGCAGAACAAAAGTTGCACCACTTTGCAACTTTGCACTACTTGCATTTGACAACTTTTTCCCCAAGTGAAAATTCGCCACCACAAGAAAACAACTCCGAGATAGAAATAAATGGGAGAGGTTATTGTAGAGGGGCCCAACACAATCCCATAGACTCAAAAAAAAAAAATTAAGTGCCATAGTGTCCAAGTAATAGCATGTTGAAGATTGTAGTCATTTTACACTTCAGACTCATAAGGGATTTAGCCAGTTGAATGTAGCTCAGAGTGATTCAATTTGTTTGGGTGTGAAAGAGGACCATTTCTAGTGTAAATATACCCACCTAGACATATCATAATAGTTTTTTTGGTCACACGAGTTGCAGAATGAAAATTGCACCACTTTGCAACTTTACACTACTTGCATTTGACAACTTTTTCCCCATGCAAAAATTTTCCACCATTGGAAAAAAAATCTAATATAATGAAAACTAAGAAAGGTTATCATAGAGAGTCCAAGCACAATCCCATAGGCTTAGATGAGAAGTTTCTTAGCATCATGGTGTCTGAGTAACAACATGTTCAAGATTGTAGCCATTTTGCACTTTGGACTCATAAGGGATTCAACTGGTTGAATGTAGCTCAAAGTAATTCAGTGTGTTTCGGTGCAAAATGTTCACATATGGCTTTGAGTGATTGTCTTTTGGCCTTTTTTTTTGTCATTGATGGAAACTCGAGTCAACATTATGGTTCGCAATGTTGAAGTTGCTCCTACTGAAAAGATAAGTAAGACTTTGTAATCTACCGACAAAAAAAATGAAGTATAGGGTATCCGGTTGATAAGTTGATCTGATCACTTCACTGGATCACTATTCTATGGTGTGGATCCCTAGGGAATCTTGTTTAGCATGTATTCTATCCTATTGGAAATTTTTACTACTTATTCTTCTCATTCTGGTCAACTTGGTGTATATGTTGTGTTGCAGATGTATGTGGAGTATGTGTTTAGTTATTTCTTGTGTTTGGAATTTTGGTTTTGGTCCCTACTATATTCTAGCCAACTTGTGTGGATACACATCAATTCTAATTGATGATTTGGGCTAACATAAGGAAAAGTATTATGTTTTATTTTGAAGCCAACATATAACAAATTCCTATTAGTGGGTATATAAAAGAGATCAAAAAATCATTTTGGTGTGTGAGTGTATGTGTGTAGAGATAGAAGGGTGTGAGGATCAAGAAGAGTTAGTGCGAAAAAGGATAGAACAATTATATATATGTTTGAATAGTAGAAGGGCTTATGTGTGCAGTGTAGAGCAGAGCAGAGCAGAAGTATGAACTAGATAGAAAGATCTGAAATCTGATTGTTCACTTAATTGGAAATGAATCCAAGCATTTGTTGATGCTACTTTCTTAATTAAAAATAGTACGAACTAGATAGAAATATCTGAAATCTCAAATGTATTTTGTAGGAAGTGAGCTTTCTCTTTTGAGCAGTGAGCTCTAGGTAGTTAGCCTGGATGCAAGTGCATTCCCTTTTATCATACTTTTAAAAGAGTACACTTTGTGGATTAATCTCCACAGTGGTTTTTCCCCTAATAGGGTTTCCACATAAAATATTGGTGTTATGGTGTTCCTTAATGTGTTTATATTATGTGAATGCTATTGAGGATTTATTTATTGTTGTTGATTGTTTTAAGATCTTATTTGAATATCAAATATTGTGGAGCACTGATTCACCCCCCTCTCAGTGTTCCTAGTGTCCAACAATTGGTATCAGAGTGGGTTCCTCTTCTGAAGTTTAATAGCTTGTGGTGGATCTTGAATTACAATGGATGCTAGAGGTCTTCAACAATAGCTTATGGTGGCATTTGATGATCTTGATCAGTCTAAAGAAGAAGTCATGGAACTAAAAGAAAATCTTGTGGCTGCCAAAAAATTCATTCAATCACTGAAGGATAAGATAAATGAGTCAAGGGAAAAGAGGAAGGAGCTATGTGATTAGTTGAAGTGGAAAGAAAGCAAAGGTGTAGATGATGTCCATCTGAATCAAACCCTAAGAGATATAATAGAAGAATGTGAAAAGCTTGCTAAGGACAATGCAACTCTAAAACTTGAAATGGAATCTATGGCAATGAAGTTAACCAAAGAGATTGAAGAAAGAAAGAAGAAAGAGGAGAATTTGGCCTAGTTCTTGAAAGAAAAATTTGAATAATGTAGCAGAGTTAATAGTGATTTCATTCAGCTAGAGATTGAATTACAACAATACATAAACAATGAACAAGAGCTTGAGAGATAGGTAGTTATTCTCATAAATGAGCTTACTACTGTAAAAGAATTCAAAGAGAAATTCAAGATAAGTTTTGCTATGATTGATGAGATAACTAAAGGAAAAAAGGAGACAAATGATAAGTGAGGTCTTGGATATGAGAAGGGTGAGAGCTCTAGTTCTGAACAGAAGAACCTTGAAAAGAAGAACAAAGGAACACGACATCTGGTAAGGCAACTCAATGCTCAAAAATTTAATGGATACTGATTTGTTTGTAATAAATTTAGACATATGGCTTCTCAGTGTAGAATAAAGATAAAATTTAGCACCCCATCATTTTTTGGTCAGTGTTTTAAATGCAAGAAGTTTGGTCATAAGTCATTAGAATGCAGAAGTATGTCTATCAGTGCAAGTAACATTAAATTATATACTTGTGGAAGATTTGGACATGTTGCTAATCAATGCAGATTAGGAGGAAGTCAGTGGAATGTATGGAATACACAGAAAAATCTAGTATGCTACAATTGTAACAAACTTGGGCACATTGCAAAATTTTGTAGGAGCATAAACATGAATAAAAGAGGTCCAGTTTATCAAAGGAAAAATTCACAAAAAACAACAAAGGAAAAGAAAAAGAATATGTGGAAGAGAAGAGATTAGATGAAGAAAACATGGGTAAAGAAAAGTGAATTAGATGAAGGTAATAGGGATGTATCGAAAGCTCCCTCTGGTAACTGTTCCAGCAATTGACTTCAGACCAGTGGCCTAGGGGGAGTTTTTCATGAAAATCATTTGCCCCCCTATGTGTAGTTGGCACTGAATCGTAGGATGTCCTCAAAAGTTGTGTTATTCATTGTCAAATGTATTAGCAATCATTTGTTGAGTTGGATGAAATTTTGAAGGTCTGAAGTTGGATTTTTTGCTTACTGTCTGAGTTCACAATGCAACTGAAACTTCTAGGGCAATGCATTTAATACGGCAGAAAGTTAAGTATGTGAAGTTATAAAAGGGCACTTGGAACCCTAATTTGTCACTGTGCTCTAAAAGAAGAGCAGCTGGAGAACCTTTTCTACAAAATTCAAAGAAGTGAGAATTAATCTAAGCAGCGAATTCTCCAAGTAACTCTATTGCTTATCAAATTCATATCCGTTTGGTGATTGGTAGAACCCTATTTAGTACGAAAAATGAAGAAAATCCAAGTATTAGTAATTTTGGACAAATATAGTAGTCAAAAGATTAGGGATATAAGAAATTCATTGTCAACCATCGAATTGAGAAGGCTTGGAGGAGCGAAACACAAGAATTTGGATATTTGGGATGAATTCCCTCATTTCATCAATGCAGAGGTAGTTCAGTTTATCCTAAAAAAATTGGATGGAGATATCCTTACTTTGGATAAACCCTATCAGATTTCTAAGGATGTAATTAGAAATTTAACAAGTTTGTGTGAAGTTGGTGATGTTCCAAAAAAGAAACCAATTCAAAATTTTGAGGTCGAAGCCCTAACCGGAATAAGGGGAGATCAAAGGGCTCTGATAATTGCATCGATTAAAGATTCCTTGACAAGGTATATTACACATGGAATTTTGTATAAAATCTTCTTTAGAAACTGAGAAGGATCAACCTCAGTCGGTGCAGTATATATTGTTCACAAAATGATAATAGAAGGTGAAGAATTTGACCTATATGGTTTGATAAAGGATCAATTAATGGAGAATGTAAAATTTTCAAAGGATATAGGATACCCTTTTAGGTTTGGTACCCTAGCTATATGCATTGTGAAGTATTTCCTGAATTACTTGCCTCTAAATGACAATGTGGTATGGAAGGAAAATATACCAATCTATAGGCAAATCTTTGAGCATTTAAACTCCTTTGAAAATGGTGAAAGATTTTATGAGAAATTCTTTAGGAAGTTTATAGAAAAATTTGGTGCAAATGATATTCCTCTTCTAGTAAAGATAGCTGAAGTTGGATCATCCTCCAAGAAGGTAGAGAAAAAGCAGAAGAGAGAAAGAGAATTGGCTGGTGTCACCACTCTGACACCCAAGTCGATAAAAGTTGAGGCAAAAGGAAAAGAACAGATGGTTGTGGATATAGTCGATGAAGACTCTTAGGAATATACTCCAAGAGAAGAACCAAAACTATTTGAACCAATTTTGGAAATTGCAAAAGAGAGTGATGAAGAAGATGCTTTGTTTAAAGAAAATATATTGCAGATTATTCATGATGAGGATGGAATGCAAAAGATAACTGATATATGGTTGAGTGGACCATCTTATGAGCAGGATGTCATTGAGGACACCCTAGGAAGATATTGTGTTGACAACATTGAACTGGAGATTCTACAAAATGTACTTCCTGATGAGCTAATTCAATGTATCAAGGAGGCTATGGACTCTGTGCCTCTGGATAGAAAAGAGGAGGAAATAATTTCTCATTTGAAGATGCAGTTTAGACTATCTCTTGCAAAACTGAAGAAGAAAATGAATGAGTTGAGACAGTGCATTGAATCAACCAAAAATATATACAATTACTATCTTAGGTGGCCCCATGTGGTTGGAAAGTACAAGGACAAATTAGAGGAAATTGAAAATGAGCTTGTCAGAATTGGTCAAGATTATAGTATGTTTTTAGACAAGGACGAAGAAGTTAAGAAGAAGATTCATGGTTTGTAGGTTGAGCATGCAAAGGTTCACTCTGCTAGAAATACTCTTATGAATGCTTTCTAGAAAGTAAAAGATCATATCGAATGTAGGTTGGAGCAAATGATAGAAATTCTAAAGGAGAAAAATTGGGTAATGCCATTACCATTCTTGAATCCCTTGTTTAGATTATCAACAGGTCATCAAAGAATAATAGCTCTTGATTATAGCTATTGGGATTGAGGTGGACTCTTGGAAGAAATATCTTCTGGAAATGAAAGCTAAGTATAAAATAATCTTCTGAATTGTGCAACAATTTTCCAAATTTTGGTCAATTTTGCAAAGTGGAGAGAATAGTAAAATTTTGTCTTATAAAAAGGGGGAACAAAAGTACAAAAAAATTAGTGGAAGCTTTGTCATTGATGTCAAAGGGGGATAGAATGTGATGAAAAATTCCTTGACATCCTAAGGGGGAGCAACAATTTTGGTTTTGATGAGTTTTTGAGTTATGACACTTAGTCATTTATCACAAAGTTTTTCCATCAATGCCAAAGGGAGAGATTATTAGCATATGGCTTTGAGTGACTGTATTTTGGCTTCTTGTGTTGTCATTGATGGAAATTAGAGTTAGCAGTATGGTCCGTAGTGTTGAAGTTGCTCCTACCGGCAAGATAAGTAAGATTTTGTAATCTACCAATAGAAAATATGAAGTATAGGGTATCTGGTTGATAAGTTGATTTGATCACTTCACCGGATCACTATTCTGTGGTGTGGATCCCTAGGGAATATTTTTTAGCATATATTCTATCCTATTGGAAAGTTTTGTGGTGTTACATTAATCAAAGTATGAGTGAAGAAATTCGATAGAATGATTTACTTCTTATTCTTCTCATTTTGGCTGACCTGGTGTATATGGCATGTTACAGATGTATGTGGAGTATGTGTTTAGTTATTTCTTATGTTTGGAATTTTTGTTTGGGTCCCTACTATAGTCTAGCTAACTTGTGTGGGTATGCATCAATTATAATTGATGATTTGGGCTGACATAAGGAAAAGTATTTTGTTTTGTTTTGAAGCTGACATATAACAAATTCCTATTAGTGGGTATATAAAGGAGATCAAAAAATCATTTTGGTGTGTGAGTGTATGTGTGTAGAGATAGAAGGGTGTGAGGATCAAGAAGATTCAGTGTGAAAAAGGATAGAACACTTATATATATGCTTAAACAACAGAAGGGCTTATGTGTGCAGTGCAGAGTAGAGCAGAGTAGAAGTACGAACTAGATAGAAAGATCCAGAATTTGATTATGCCCTTAATTGGAGCTGAATCCAAGCATTTGTAGATGCTACTTTCTCAGTTCAATTTTTTTTTGTAATCTCAAATGTATTTTGTAGGCAATGAGCCTTCTCTTTTGAGCAGTGAGCTTTAGGCAATGAGCCTTCTCTTTTGAGCAGTGAGCTCTAGGAAGTGAGCCCGAATGCAAGTGCATTCCCTTTTATCATAATTTTAATAGAGCATACTTTGTGGATTAATCTCCATCGTGGTTTTTCCCCTAATATGGTTTCAACATAAAATATTGGTGTTATGGTGTTCCTTAATGTGTTTATATGATGTGAATGCTATTGAGGATTTATTTATTTCCGTTAATTGTCTTAAGGTCTGATTTGAATAACAAATATTATGGAACACTGATTCACCCCCCCTCTTAGTGTTCCTAGTGTCCAACATGAAAAAGGACCATTTCTAGCATAAACGTAACCACCCAGACATGTTAGGATAGTTTCTTTAGTCGCAGAATTTATAGAACAAAAGTTGTACCACTTTGCAACTTTGTACTACTTGCATTTGATAACTTTTTCCCCATGCAAAAATTCACCACCACAAGAAAAAAAACTCTGAAAAGACAAAAAAAGAGAGGTTATTGTAGAGGGGCCCAACGTGATTCCATAGGCTTAGATGAGAAGTTTCTAAGTGTCACAATATCTGAGTAACAACATCTTGAAGATTGTAGTCATTTTGCACATCGAACTCATAAGGGATTCAACTAGTTGAATGTAGCTCGGAGTGATTCAGCATGTTTGGGTGCAAAATAGGACCATACATAGTGTAAATGTACCCACCTAAATGCATCAGAATAGTTCATTTGATCACATGAGTTACAAAACGAAAGTTGCACCACTTTGCAACTTTTCACTACTTGCATTTGACAACTTTTTCCCCATGCGAAAAATCACCACCACGGGAAAATAACTCTGAGATAAAAAAAAATCAAGAGAGGTTATTGTAAAGGGGTGCAAAAAAATACTATAGGCTCAAATGAGAAGTTTCTAAGCATCATGGTGTTCGAGTAACAACATGTTGAAGATTGCAACTATTTTGCACTTCAGACTCATAAGAGATTTTGCTGGTTGAATGTAGCTTAGAGTGATTTGGAATGTTTGGGTGTGAAAAGGACCATGCCTAACATAAACATACCTACCCAGACATGTCAAAACAATTTATTTGGTCACATGAGTTGCAAAACAAAAGTTGCAGCACTTTGCAACTTTGCACTACTTGCATTTGACAACTTTTGCCCCATGTGAAAATTTTCCACCACGGGAAGACAACTCTGAGATAGATAAAAATGAGAGAGGTTATTGTAGAGGGGCCTAACACAATCCCATAGACTTAGAAAATAATTTTCTAAGTGTCACGATGTCTGAGTAATAGCATGCTGGAGATTGTAGCCATTTTGCACTTCAGACTCATAACAATTTAGCTGATTGAATGTAGCTCAGAGCAATTTGGAATTTTTGGGTGTGAAAGAGGACCATGCCTAGTGTAAATGTATCCACTTGGATGTGTTATAATAGTTCATTTGGTCACATGAGTTTCAAAACAAAAGTTGCACCACTTTGCAACTTTGCACTACTTGCATTTGATAGCTTTTTCCCCATGCGAAAATCGACACCATGAGAAAGAAACTATGAGATAGAAAAAACTAAGAGATTTTATTGTAGAGGGTCCCAACGCAATCCCATAGGCTCAGATGAGAAGTTTCTAAGCATCACGGTGTCTGAGTAACAACATGCTAAAGATTGCAGTCTTTTTTCACTTTGGACTCATAAGGGATTCAACTGGTTGAACGTAGCTCAGGGTGATTCAATGTGTGTGGTTGTGAAATAGGACCATGCTTGGCATAAATGTACCCATCCAGACATTTCCAAATAGTTTGTTTGGTCACATGAGTTGCAGAATGAAAGTTGCACCACTTTACAACTTTACACTGCTTGCATTTGACACTTTTTCCATCAAGTGAAAATTGGACACCATGAAAAAATGACTTCAAGATTACAAAAACTGAGAGAGTTTATTGTAGAGGGGCCTAACATGATCTCATAGACTCATATAGAGAGTTTGTAACCATCACAATTTTTGATTAATATCCCATCAAAGATTGTTGCCCTTTTTCACTTTGGACCCTTAAGGGATCAAGCTGGTTGAATGTAGCTCAGAGAAATTCGATGTGTTTGGGTGTGAAAGAGAACCATTCCTAGCATAAATTTACCCATCTGAATGTGTTGGAATAGCCCCTTTGGTCACATGAGTTGCAAAATAAAAGTTGTACCACTTTACAACTTTACATTGCTTGCAATTGACACTTTTTCCATCAAGTCAAAATTGGACACCATAGAAAAATGACTTGAGATTTTAAAAAAAAACTGAGAGAGGTCATTGTAGAGGTTCTCTATGTGATCCTGATGCCTTAGACGAAATTCCCATAACTAGCATGGTATCTAGGTAATATTCCATCAAAGATTGATTCCCTTTTGCAATTTAGACTTTTAAGGGATTACGTTGCATGAATTACAAATGTTTGAGGGCAACAATAAATTTCAAAATTTGAGTAAATCTCATTATAAGTGTTTATTTGAATAGACTGTATGCTATATTGATATTAATATATAATCATTATGTTGATTCATTTTAATAAATGAAGTTTTTATAATAAGTTATTCAATTGGTGCTAGTTATAATAACGAGAGAATAAAAGAAGAAAAAGAATGATTTGTAACCATCAATGGTTATTACACTCATTATATTAATAATATGATGTTTACAATAAAATGAGATTTATTTGGTTGTCCTTATTCTTTTGTTTGGGCTACAATTGTCTAATATGCTTCATACACCATTGTGAAACCCAAGTGCTTGTACTTGTAGGCACAATGCCTTAGGTACTCCATTCTCATAGATCTTTTATAATGTTACTCATACTAGCTTTCCAATTTGGTAGGGTTGAAAAGGTAGGGGCAGCATATGCTTCATAGAAATGGGGTCTCACAATGATGTAATTCACCATGAGACCCCATTTCTATGAGGCATATGCTGCCCCTACCTTGTCAACCCTATCGAATTGGCAAGCTAGTGAGCTCACTAACTTGCCAATTTGAAAGGGTTGACAAGGTAGGGGAAGCATATGCCTCATAGAAATTGGGTCTTCTATCACTTGTAATCTTGTTCTTGATGATAATGATTCTCTTAGAATAACACTTCCTTGTTTTCCAAGATTGTTATAAGTAGAATGGATTTTTTGGTAGATTTTGATATACAATGTGAATTGTTTCTACAATGCAAGCTATGGATATGAGATTGATGAAGCTATTGATGATGCTAAGATAGAGATGAGGATATGATTCTACAATGAAATAGTTTCAACTACAATGCTATGGAGATTTCTATGCTATGCTAATGAGAATGCAATGATAATGATAATGTTAATGCTATGATAATGATTATGCAAAGAAAAAGGCATGCTTTTGGATAATTGATATGAGATTTCAGCAGCATGTAAGTATGATAGCTCTTGTGCATGCTAAAAATGGAGCTAATGAGCTTCCTTTTATAGGCTAAGGAAGGCTAAGATCCATGTGGCACAAGATCAATGGTTGGAGAATTGGTCTTGTGACATGTACAGTGAGAATTGGATTGGTTAGGATGAGGGAGATAAACTAGGAAGATGCTCCTCCTACATTGACAAGGTGGAGTGAAAGGTGGGAGAAACTTATCACAATCCTCACAAAGACCATAAGGACAAAGGTCTTATAAGGAGTCTTTCCTTATTATGATGTTGGAGGGAATATAGGAGTTATGAGACAAGTGTCTCCTAGTGTCCTTTAAATATGATGAAATGGAGAGACCAAGTTCTAAAAAATAGGGATGGTGGAGAAGAAATAGGGCATGTTTCGAGATATAATTATTCAATTAAATATTAAAAATATTTAATTATTGGTGCAACATGGTAAGGTGTCATGTGAAGTATCATGTGAGGTGTAAGGTGACATGGAAGATGATGTGGATTAGGACTTTGATTTAGAGGAATAATTAAATAATTAGGATTATTTAATTAAAGATAGATTTTAGAAGAATTTAGATAATTTAATTAAATAAATTAATTTTATTTAATTATTAGACAAATTTGATGAATATGAATCAAATAAATAAATAAATAATTTATTTATTGATAGAATAAATAAGGATTAAATAAATATAAATATTTATTTAACTTCGAGCAATTTTGAGATGTATACAGGTAGATTTGGGTTTAATTTGTGTATTGGACAGTAGGCTGGCTTCAACCATTACAATTTTTTTTTTACTCTCTCATGCTCTTAAAATAGTTTAATTTTCCTTTGAAGCAACTCTTACTCCCTAGTGAGTTCATCAAGACATTATAATGAAGTTTGATCTTGGTGTACGAAATCACAATGTGAAGAGCAATCAGACATGCTTGATGGATCAACCATGTAAGGACTAAAATTTCCATTAGCAACATGGTACCTAAGGCTTGATTTACAAGTTGAATCATATATAGATTGTTCCCTAGGACTGCCATATTGCCAAGAAGCCATGACTGATAAGGTATAAACAGACTTGGGCATTAGAATATAGGAAGAAATCTATGAATTTGTAGGTTTAAAATGTCGCCCATACATCACCGTGAGACCCCATTTCTATGAGGCATACACTACCCCTACCTTGTCAACCCTACCAAATTGGCAAGCTAGTGAGCTCACTAGCTTGCCAATTTGGTAGGGTTTACAAGGTAGGGGCAATGTATGCCTCATGGAAATGGGGTCTCATGGTGATTAAAATCACCATTAATCATTGTGAGACCCCATTTATATGAGTCATACGTTGCCCCTACCTTGTCAACCCTAATGAATTGGTAAGCTAGTGAGTTCACTAGCTAACCAATTCAGTAGGGTTGACAGGGTAGGGGCAGCATATTCTTCATAAAAATGGGGTCTCACAATGATTTAAAATCACCATGAGACACCATTTCTATGAGGCATAGGCTACCCCTACCTTGTCAACCCTATCGAATTGGCAAGCTAGTGAGCCTGGCAAGATAGTGAGCTCACTAGCTTGCCAATTCAATAGGATTGACAAGGTAGGGGCAACATATGCCTCATAGAAATGGGATCTCATGATTATTTACATCACTGTTACACCCCATTTCTATGAGGCATACACTGCCCCTACCTTGTCAACCCTACCGAATTGGTAAACTAGTGAGCTATCAACCCTACCAAATTGGCAAGCTAGTGAGCTCACTAGCTTGCCAATTCAGTAGGGTTCACAAGGTAGGGGCAGTATATGCCTCATACAAATGGGGTCTCACAATAATGTAATAACTCGAGACATAGAAAAGGGGTTGAGAATCATCATGAGAATCATTGTGATATAATGGGGACATATTAATTGGAGAGGCGAGTTCATAGCTTTATGATGCAAAATTTAGCCTAGAGTTGAAGCATACTAAATGAGGAAGGGTTGATCATATTTAAATTTCAAATAATAATTATGGAAGGAGTTCTAGGGTTTATAGAAGAGAAATAAAATATGCCTTTGTACAATATAAGACATTGTTTTAGATTTTGTCATAAATCCACATGCTTTTCCTTCAAGACAACTTTAAATGTAAACCATAAACCATTACAACTAACTTTAAATGTAATATACAAATTTAATTGAGGCATATATTAAGGAATATACACTTTTGCATGTACTAATTTCTCATAATTTTTGTATATCAAAAAATACACTAAGTCAATAAAAAATATTACAATAGTGATGGAAGAAAATCTTGAAAAGCCTCCCATTTCTCAATACTTGTAGCAATACATGTAGGGAAATAATCCTCTTATTTGTAGCCCAGATCATGAAATATATTGTACAAGAAGAAACAAAAGGAGCTGCTACCTAGTTTCTTTTCTCCAATCCACCTTAGGTGGCCCAGTTATTTGCATTCCAAAATGCTTCAAAACATGTACATTCCCTGCTCCCTTGAAAACACATGGGTAGTAGCCTCTCTGTGGTTGTGTACTCTCACTGGAATTTGGTCCACAAAAAACTTGAAAAATCCTAACAATTATAGATAGGGTCTCACATAAAAATCATTAAAAGACCAATAACTAAATAATGTCAGACATACACCTTTTGACCGGATCTATTGTCACCTTCATGCATGCTATAAGTAGATCGATTGAAGGTCCTACAAAGGTGATGTGGCCCATCTTTCACTACTTCCTCATATCTTGATGATCCTACATATAAATTTCAAATATGTATAAACATAATCTACATAAAACATGTAGCATATAAGAATCCAAGAAATCTACCAAATGGAAAAGAAAGAGAAGATTGAAAACTAGAAAATGCACTAGCAACTGATGTTCTTTTCTTAAGTTGACAATCTTTATTGAAGCCTTTCCCTTTTTTCTCCTTCACTAGTCTTGCATATCTCTTCACTAAAGAAAACATATAATTAATAATTGGGTTAAAAGATAGTCACAAATGCATCAATGACAGTCCTAAATTCATATGACATCAAACACCAATAAAGAATACCAACTTAAAGGTGATCAATAGAGAGCAGCATATAATTATCATTTTGCAAATTAACAATAATTCAATTTTGCAAACCCTTCTACAATCAAACTTAAAAGCATGAGAGAAAGAAGTGATCAATAATATGACTTTACAAATTCAATGTGCATACTTACAAATCAACCCAAGGAACCATTTGGGTTTGCTCTACTCTTTATTGTGTCAAGTATTGCCTCGTGGTCAGACTCACACACTTTCAACAAGTTCTTGTTCATAGGTCTACCCTTATATTTGATCAAATGAACATCGGCTATGACAAGAAGGTTTTAGTAGTGAAGAATCTTCCGATGCATGTCAAAGTCCTCAAATAATCAAATTGCAACATTCTTAACTGGGTACCTTCTAAGCCATGTTCCAGTAACAACCATTGAACCTGTAGGATATTCTATGTTTTCTCCATCTATAACTGGGGCCTTCAATTTATTTTTGGCCTTGATACAATGACATAGGTAATAATTTTTACTCTCTTCATTGTCTTTATCTACAATCACCGCATAAATGTTCCTTGCATTGATATGTTCATCTTGTTAGATGTATTTAATGAACATCAAAATAAAATATGAAAGTAAGATATATTACCTAGTTCTAGTAGGTCTGATACATGATCAAAGTCAATGGATGATTGCATCTTTGTGATTTGTAGATCCATCAGGAGCTGATAAGTGTCAAGTGGGGTTATACTTCTTATATACCATTCGTCAACCCACTCTATTGACTCACAATCTTTCCATGATTTAAGTGTACATGAAAAACAAAGCTTTCCATATTCCGGGTATGGATAATCCATGTACCTACATTGGAGCTTCTAAAAGAATGTAGCTCGCTCGATCCTATTAGTGTATAACAATCCTCATATTTTCCAATGTTAGTATCATCTACTAAATGAAAAAATCTGCAAACTAAAGAATTACCCTCACTACTTGGACCCTGTTCGCTCTAAAAAAAAAAAAAAAAATGCAGGTAAAATACCTTAAGAGGTTGCCAATTTCTTGATACATTTCAGGGTAATAGACAAGGTCAAAATGGTTTAAACCTTCTTCTCTTTAGGTGATGCTAGACCTAGGCAGGTATACCTATATGAATGAGGTAGACTTGACTTATGCTTATTTCTTTTAAAGTGTTTTTCCCACAATGGAAAATGGGAGTGGATAAATAAAATGTGATTTGGTATAGATTGTATAGCAATATCAAAGCTAAAACCTAATATGTTCATTTTAACAAATATGAATAATGAGTGAAACTAAAATAATGAGAGTGTGGAGACTAGTGCCTTATTGGGTATGCGAAGTCAAAAGAAATCTAAAATGAGTAACTTCTTTCTGGCAAGTACTCTAATTGTTCGACATATATTTGAGTTTATAACTTGTATAAACATGCAAGAATATGATTACCAAATTCTTCTTAACGATCCAAATGAGATTCCCTAGTTACTATGATCAACTAAAAGGGTTTAGTCTTTTCTTGAAAGAACCAATTAATCAACCATATAGATACAACAAGTGTTCACCAATAAACTGAATATAAGCTTGTTATATCAATTTAAATAACTAGAAAATATCAACCTTGGAGAAAACTTCAGTAATACTTTCAATTAGCACAACAAACAAGTGATACCAGAAATACGCCACCACATCAAATGATTTTCATTGATATCTCCATAGTTTTAAACATGCATCATAGTCTCATATTTGTAAAACATTGTAATATATTGTATCTTTTTTATATCCTATCTTATATCCTGTTTCGCTACCAAAACATATATTTATACATCAAATACTTGAAAGGATGCGTCCTTTCAGAAATGTCATATGTTAAAACAATAATAGATTAAAAGATAATTAAGTTGTATTAAGCCATAAATGAATCTTTGATAAGTGGTCCAAGTAATCCCGATGCTTATGCGAATCTGCATCTCCCATGGTGTTCCGGATCGTGATCTCCATTATATCCATCTTCTTATTTTGTTCGCACGCCTCATCCAGTGTTGTATCTTCCACGGTAGCTATCTTCATAATTTCTTGTAGTATCGATTCACTTTCACTTTTCCACTTAGTCATTTCTTTTAATCCTCCTTTATCATCAAAGAATGTAATCAATCCTTTTCTAGTAGAATTTATCAATCCCTATGAATCCCCTATCAATTCTTCAAAGAATTCTCAGTGTTTATTCACATAATGATTTGTAGCCTCAATTGCTACATTATCAGAAACATCCCTCTGGTTTATTTCTTGAAACTTCTCCAAAATCCTGCCATTCATTCTTTCGTGTTCTTGCAATGCAACAAAGTTATGTGAGTGTGTTCCCCAGAGCTTATTTAACCAAGTTGCTAGATTGGTTTGTCTCTTCTTAATCATTGTTACAAGTGTATCATATTTCCCTTGAGAGTAAGCACTTGATCCTTCCCAGTGATCTTTTGCTTGTGAACTTTCACCATGAGTGAGCAGCTTGGTTGATTTCATTGTGACACCTAACAAATATATTAGGTGGTCATTTTCTCTCAAAATCCTCTCGTTATTCATTTTGTACATTTCCCTCTCCTTGATTAACATCTAAATTTGAGCTTTGTTTAATTTTTCTACATTGATTCCAATTTCTACAGTTGCCACAGGATCAACCTCTCCAATCTTTAAATTCATAACATGCCCATATGCTTTCTCAGTATCAATGACAACTGATTTCTTGTGAGGTGGATATAAATCCCAAATCATTAGTGACCCTTCATCTAGATTGTACTTCGACCCTGTATACACTTCTGTCACCTTTTCTGGGCTGAGCTTGTGTGTAGCATTACTATCTTTCAAGAAACTATCAAAAACCAATGCATAATTGAGATCCAACCCTAGAAAAATCATAACACCAGCACTTTCCAACATTTTCCTTCCCTTTTCAGGGGTCATACTTGCCATCTCTCTATCCACACACACCTTTAGGTCATTTAGTAATTGTTCTTCATTACCTGATGTGATATTGTCAACCTTTTCTCTTATTTCTTTTCCTTTTTGTTTGTACAGGAATGCCTTAAACTCTGGGGAGTTTAAAAATTCATCATCTGCTACAAACGATTTGTACTCTACATGCCTTGCATCTGCATCTACATTCTCTTTAGCACTCAATTCCTAACAGGGCAAGTGTAATGTTGAGTTCTCAATCTTGACATCTTATTTGGTTGGTCTTGTGGCACATTATCCTCAGATACCTCCTCCCTAGAAGATAACAGCTTTGTATCTTGCAACCCTTGATTATACCTTTCCACCACTACTTTTGCTTCTTTAGCTTCCAGGTTCTATATCATATCATAAAATTGATAGGGCACATGTTGATACCCTCCAAAATTTATCTTCAGTTTAGCAGAATTGATGTACCCTTCTAGATCAAAATCCCTTCTAGGTGGTCCTCTTTTCATATTGTATTGCAATAACTAATCAAGGATCAAATTGTATCCTTCCTTGGCTAATATAGTAAAATCACCAAAGCACAATGTACTGGGCATAAAATCCTACTTACCAATGGAGCTCAAATTCATAACACTAGAAAAATCCATTTGTCTAATGATTTCCAAGTATGCAATCTTTCCCGAAACTATTTTACGCAAAATGAATGGGGCATCTTCAAATCCATAAACCCTAATCATGGTAGCATCCTCCAAGCAATACCAATCCCCCCAGTTGTGACTGATTGGCCCATTGTAGTCCTTAGTCCTAAGAAACCTCTTTATCTCTTCAAATAAAGAATAATCACATGGATGCTTATATAATTTTTACAATGTCTTCACAAGAAACTCCTCAAAGTGTACAAAACTAGAGTTAGCAAACCTACTGTCCCAGACAGCCGTCCATAATTGAACAGGTAATGTCATGCCTTCCTTGTCAAATTGGGAAATTCTCATCTCCTGAGGCCACAACCCTAACTCCTATCCAAAATACAACACTATGTGCATCAACAATGAGTAATGCCTAAGGTGTAAGATAGAGGCTTCACCCTTTATTTCCATCAACCCATAATCAAGCCTGTTAAAAATGTATGAGGCATAATCAAATGGTCTAGAATTGTGA
>VDFB02373365.1:224869538-225140838 GCA_007258455.2 Sequoia sempervirens
GTGCAAACAGGGGATTAAGCTAATTAATGAAGGATTAAGAGCAAGTGGAGAATTATGGAGGATGTGACACTAATCCTGATTAGGGATTTGCACATCTTAATTGTAGATTAATTAAATTAATCTAGATTAAAGGGGGATTATGGAGGATGGGACAAGGAGAGAGAAAAAGGTGAATTTAAAATAGATTTAAATGCATGAAGCCAAATGAATAAATTAAATAAATTAAGGTATTTATTTAATTTAGAGAAGAAAGGGGACAAAAGATAAAGTATTTAATTATTTGATTAAATACCTTAGGAACATTAGAAAAAGGGAATATTAATTTAATAATAAATTATTTAATTAATAAAGATGAAGGATGTGGGATAGAAGAATAAAAGGGATGAATTTGACCATACGGGGTGGTCAAATTCAGGTGTCTACAAGTATAATGAATAAGAAGATGTGACAATGTTTCCCCCTCTTTTTTGCATAAAACACACATATTGGGGATTTGGAAACCTCTTATTTTTAAATTTTCCTAAATTAGAATTCTATTGTGAGTTACAATCCACCAAAATAAATTGATTTTAGGTGTGTGATGATAATTCCATATTTATTATAGAATCTATTATAGTTGTCATTGACTAACAACAAACCGTAAGCAAATTTGACAATGAACTTCCCTCTTCTAACCTTTTCCCAATAAAACCCATCCTCCTTTTAGAATAAAAATATTCTTGTTAACTTCAAATTATCTTGAAGGATGTGCATTTTTGGGTCAACCTCCTCATTACCATTACAACAATCTTCAATTTTCCATCATTTTTGAGTTCCAAAATTTCCTAAAAAATAGCAACCCACCTTCCAAAAAAACATATTATCAGGCCCTCTAGGACCCTAAACAATAGATGATTACTCAAAGGTTGGTCTAGCACCCAAAACTCCTCCCAAAATATAACCATTCCCCACTTTCCACTTTAAGCCAAACTAAATAAGTTTTGTTGATTTTAGTATATTGTTCTATATTATAGAACCCTGAAGATACCTAGATTCAGAGAGATTCCTGACTAACTGGGTGTTGTTTAAGTACTTGAATTTCATTATTTCATGCCAATCCTTATTATTCAAAAGGATATCCCAACCAACCTTAGACATAAGGAATTTTTTAGTGAGCTAGATCTTTATATTTGCCATAACCCCACAAGCATTAAGATGACAAACTTTATCCCAACTTATGAGGGCCTTTTTTTATTTTCTTTTGTGCCAGACCATAGAAAATTTATTTAATTTTTTTCAAATTTATCAATAATAAATGTAGGGATCTTGAACAAGGAGAGGAAGTAGATAGGAATACCTTACAAATAAGTGGCAAGAAGATGAATTTTTCCCTAACATGACTCAAAAGCTTACCCTTCCAAGTAGCCAATTTTTTCTAAAATATTTCTAACATCATGTTTTAAAAGGAGGGAGTGACTTATTTTATAGTAAGTGGGAGCCTAAGATAAATAATGGGAAGAGTTACACTAGCACAACCCAGAATAGTTGTAACTTCCCTTTGTAACTCCAAGCTTGTGTTAAAAATTAAATCTTACTTTTTTCATAGTTGATACATTGGCAAGAAATAACAACATAGTTGTTTAAGCACAACTTCAATTTCCTTGCTTCCACTATAGAGGATTTTCAAAAAAGGGTAGTGTCATCAATAAATTTTGAGTTAGTTGAAGGGTTAATAGAGGTGGCAGGTTTGATTCCCTTAAGAAGTCCATTATCAAGTAATTTTAGAATATTTCATCTTGTGAATTTAGCTATCATTAGAAAAATATATGTGGATAAGTGGTCCCCTTGTCTAATCCCCCTTTCAACATTGAAGAATTCTCTAGGCACTCTATTGAAAAATATCAAATACTTAACTGTTGGCACACATCCCTTTATAAAGTTGATGATCTTCTCATTAAAGCAAATTATTTTTAGAACTTGGAATAAGAAATTCTAGGATATTTTATCATAAGCATTAGAGATATCTAGTTTGAATATCATACCAAGGATGTTACTTTTGTCCATTGAATACATTATTTTGTGAGTGGAAATACTAGTCTCTAGGATTTGATGACCATGCATAAAACCTTTTTGGCATCCACATATCATTTTATCGAAGAAAGGTTTTAACCTGTTCACAAGAAATTTGGAGATCTTATAAATAGTATTATAGAGGTTGATGGGTCTAAATTTAGACATTTCTGAAGGGTCGGGATTTTTAGGAACAGGAGCAATGAAAGTATTACTTAACTATTTCAACAGTTTCCTCGATCTAAAAAAATCTTTAGCTACCAAAAAACATCAACCCCTACGATATCCCAAATATCTTGGAAAAGATAAGGTGAACCCATTAGGGTCAAGGGCCTTATAAGCCCTCATAAAGAAAGTAACAATCCTAACTTCCTCAGAAATGGGCCTCAAAAGAATAGCATTTTCATCACTAGATAAAGTTGTCTAGGGATGTTGTCCAACAACTCGTCTTCTAACATGGTAGGATGGTCAATAACTAGTTCCATCTTAGTAGATTAAAATTACTTAGAATAAATGTGTTCAACCTATTCATTAGAAGTACCCATAATTTCATTCTCTCCTACAAGTTTGGAAATAGTATTCCTCTTCTTGTTCTCCAAATCAAATAAATGGAAAAAAAGTAGAATTTATGTCCCCCTCTTCCATCCATTAGATTCCAGATTTTTGCTTCCATAAGATCTATTTTTTTAAAGTGTTAGCCCCTCAACTTGGTAAGTTTCATTGGCTATATCTCCACTATCCATTCTTGTATAAATATCCTTAAGTTTTATAGTTATATTTTTCTTGTGATCTAAAACATCATTGAAGATCAACCCATTCCATCCTTTGACTTTATTTTTAATATTTATAAGTTTTTGATTCACCCTATACATAATAGGACCTTGGATAGGGATACTCCACCACTTAGAGATACAATCCGTGAAGTTAAGATGTAAATCCCACATTATCTCATATCTGAATAGGAAAGGGTCGGTAGGAATATTATCTTTCTACTCTAGCAATAGTGGGTTATGGTCTGAAATAGTTCTAGGTAAAGCAAAAATGTTCAAGGTGTGGATAATGTCCTAGTTAGAAGAAACCAGGAAATAATCCAACTTCACTTCCAGATAAGGTGGCTTCTAGTTCTCCTATTATTCCATGTGATTAATTGATCTTGGAGGTCTATGCCCATGAGCCTAATTGAACTAAGTTAAACCAAATCAACCATGTTGTTCATGTAACCTACTAAGTCCCCAAGTTTTTTTGAAAGAAAAAGGGGGGAATTGAAATTCCAAGCCAATATCCACTATGCCTCACTATTACCCAAAAATTGAGCAACCACATCAATCCAAAGAGATTTTATGGAATTTCTCTCATTAGAGGTATATATTTATTAAATTCCATGATAAAATCGTGGAAGTGAATCTAACTCCCAGACTATTTCTAGATTGATTAATTAGAGTAGGTCAACAAACTTAGCTAGGTTCCACATTGTGAGCAGACCTCTTGAAGCCCCAATAGCCTCACATATAAAGTATTCAGTAGTGAGCTACAAATATTTAACAATGGCTTGAAAATTGCTCTTATTCATTTTAACTCCTTGAAGTAAAAATATATTTATCTTATTCTCCAAAAGACAAAATTTCAGGATAAATTACTTTAAGGGCTATTAAGCCCTCTAACATTCCAAGATAGAATATTTGTTTATAATTATTTTTGAAGGGCATCTCTAACATTCTTTTCATTATTTTATTACTTCTCTTTATCTTGTTTGTCATTAGGAATTCCTGCTAGCCTTAGCCTCAACACCAACATCTATTTTTTTCCTTTATTTTTGGGGGGTTGACCATCCTTCCTAATCAAAGAAACATTTAATTTTAGTTGGTTTATTTGAATATTCTCTTAGAGAGAGTGAAAGGATATCTTACATAGGGGTGTTGGGTGAATTTTCCTTCATTTTTATTACACTCTATAATTCTTCAATATGCTGAGGGGAAGTCATCTTTAAGATTTGGCACCTATGGTACTCACTAGATATTTCCCCTTCTTTTTTTTCTTCCATTATAGGGGTAGGGGGGCCTTAATCCTTAAGACCTCTAGCTACACACCAACCAAATGTTTGTCTTTCATCACAGAGCTTTCCTTCCTAAGAGGAGATAGATCTTTAAAGGACTTTTTAACATGTATACCAAGCTTAAATCCTTTAGAGATATCATTTTTCAAAGGGGATTTGAGTATACTTAGGATCTCATCTTTGAAAGGATAATCCTCTGATCCATTCATTGTTGAAACCAAAGGATTTTTAATTTTTTGGTTTTGATTTAAGGGGGATTTTCAAATAGTGATTAAGTGTCCTAATTTTGAGAAATTTTTATAGATGATTGTATCATTTTTATATAAAATTAGTTGGGACCACTTCCCAAACTTAGAATCCAGAATGATTAAATTAGGAAGAGTCTTATGAATATAAATATTCACACAAAAACAAGAAAATACTAACCTATAATTATTTTTTATAATGTTTTCCATTGAAATAAAGTGTCTAATAGATTTTCAATCCATTGAAACACCACTTCATCCTAGTTATCGAGAGGGAGCCCATACATCCTAACCCAAATAGGGGTTTTTTTATTTAGATCTATAATAGGGTCAATGGTTTTCATCTACACAGAGATAAATTGTGTTTCTTGTATAACCAAGGGCCCATGGTGAGAATCGTTAGAAGATCATCCTTAGAATTGAACTTGAAGAGGAACAAGCCACCAATCATAACACTCACCTCCGCACTACCTTTCATATGCCATTTAGCATGAATCCAATGCCAAACCATATCAACAATGTGGTGTAAGGAGAAAAATTTATTGACCAAGGAGTTCTCCATTAAGGAGATGGTTCTTTCAACCATGAAGTCAAGAGATTTTATTTTCATTCCATTTTTAAACTCAAAGAACTCAGGTAAAGTATTTTCATGCACATTTTCACCTTCAGTGTCACCCACGAGAACATGTTTCTAGTCCTTGATATTCAAAGCAATAGATGAATACAGGATCAAGAGGACCATCTAAAATAGTGTCACTAGTTGAAATAAGGCACCCCAAGTCTGAAATACTAGCCAAAATAAAGGCCTTAGTCATTTTTACTACCGATGCAAGCAAGGGGAGGGGAGGGGGTCACAAGGACCCCCATGACTATCATACACATGTGCAAGGTTCAAACAAGATGACAAAAAAACCTTTGATTTCTTTGTTATTACTAAGTAGCATTTATTTAAATCTCCATTGGTATCATACATATTAAATTTTAAATTTGTAACATAAAATTTAGATTTTCATATTATAGGTCTTTACCTTCATTTCTAACATTTAGTATTAAAGCCTAGCCAACTTTGCTTCTTAGGTGGAAGTGTGAAGGTTTTTGTGATGTAGTGGGAGTTATGTTCGTTTGTTTTACAAATTTTTCAATGTGATACCCATGTATAAATTTGCATCTTGATTAGTTATTGAAAAATTCAATGGTTCCAATTATGAGTTGTGGAAGATAAGAATTAGAGGATCCACTTGAAGAGAGGGATCAATTGTTGGCTAAATAAAAAATAAAAACTTGATAAAATAGATCAAGATGAGTGGAAAAAATAGATAATAAAGCACATTGTACAATACAACTTTGTCTTGTCAAATTAGTTTTATTAAATTTAGTTAAAGAGCTAAATCTAGTTGAAGATCCCATATCATATTATTCATGGAAACATTTAGGATAAATCTACCAAGCCAAGATCTTTACAAATAATTTATATTTGAAAAGATTTTTTTCTCTAAAAATAAAGGAAGATGACTCAATTGTTGAGTATTTGAATTTATTTAATATAATTTCATGTTAGTTAGCTTCAAATGATGTTAAGATTGATGAAGAAGATAAATTCATTATACTTATTTATTATTTTCTTGAGTCATGAGAAAATTTCATTCTTTCTATTAGTACTAATCTCAAAGATCCCAAGATGGGTGCTCTTGTTACAACATTATTATCATAGGAAATGAGAAAGAAAGCTATAAATAGCTCATCAAATGCTCTTCGTTTCAAGGGAGGGTTTGAGAAAAGAGGTGGATCAAAAGGAGAAAAAAAAGGTCCTAAAGACAAGTCTAAGGGAAAATCTAAAACTCCTAGTGAAAGAATAGAGTGAAGTGTTGTAATTACAAAAAGAGGGGACATGTTAAGAAAAATGTAGAAACAAAAATAAATTGTGGGATTCCTCTATAAAAAAAGGACTTTAAATTAGGCAATAAAGTTTCATTATCTTCATGCAATAATATTTCTCATGAAAATTGGTTGTTTGACTCAAGATGCTCATACCACATGACTCCTCACAAGGAGTGGTTTTTCACATATGAAGAAGATGATGGATATCAAGTTTACCTTGGGGACAAATTTCATATCCTATTATTGGACAAGGAAAGGTATAACTTTTATTTAGTGATGGGAGGATTAAAACCCTCCCTAATGGTTTACATATTACTAAGTTGGCTAGAAATATAATTTACGTATCTAATTTGATTGATTTAGGAATGCATGTAACATTTGATAAGCATGGTTGTAGATTGGTGAGAAGAAGCTTAGTAGTAGCAAGAGGGACAAGATTAGGAAATTTGTTTAGACTTAATTACACTACTTTATATAAATCCACCCATGTGACTAATTTTTTTTAAAATACATGTATGTTGTGGCACTATAGATTGAACCACATAAGTGAATAAGGGTTTAAAAAATATTGTGAAAAAAAAATATTTGATAAAGTATCTTGTGTATCTTGTTTTGATGTGTATTTTTTTTTTTTTTTAGCATTATGTGTTTGAAAGAAAGAAGCAAAGAGTAAATTAGAAATTATTCATACAAATGTATTTATCTTGTGGATATTGATTCTATTGGAAAACATCAATAGTTTATGTATTTCATTGATGGTGCTTCAAGGTTTAGCTGAATTTATTTTATGAAACATAAATATAAAGTTTTCACTAAGTTTAGAGAATTTAAAGTCTTAGTAGAGAAGTAATCAAAACATACAATACATGTTTTAATATCTAACAATGAAGAAGAATGTTGTTCTAATGAATTTGATGAGTTTTTCAAGCATGTGAGTATCATAAGATGAAAGAGACATAAGGGAACACATATTCTCCTAGGTCAACTTGGGGAAAGGTGTGCATAAGATCAAAGAAAACAAGGAAGCCTTCTATGATGATTTATGTAAATTTTTCACTCTCCTTAGTATAAAAAATATAAATGTTTCAATAAAATAATAAATGAAAATATAAAATGTACAAGTGATTAAAAATAAAAATGGCACAAGATGGTGCAAAGGAGTGAAAAAATCTAGGCAAGCAAGGCAAGAAATGCTAGTGAGACTATGTGACTGATCAGAGAAGGGTGTGGCAAGGGAGAGAAGAGGAAACGAACACCCATATCCCTCAATGGGTATTCACCAATGGAGACTGGGTGGATATGTGTCACCCAAGCTACTTCATGAGGGATGAATGCAATGTGTGCCCACGAAACCAAACGGGGTGGAGGGAATCAAAGCCGGAAAAGCAGCTAGGAACAACACCAAGAAAAAAGGAATAGGAAAGGAGAAAATTGGATCGCTCGTGGTAGCTTTCCAAATCATAGGTGTGGGTGGTTCAGGAAAAAAAAGAAGCCCTAGGGATGAGACATCGACGAATTGGAGAATCAAAGAGGAAAAGGCCAAAAAGAACCAGTAGCCCTTGGATAGGGAAAAGCACGAACACTGAATAAGCAAGTTAAAATCAACTCATTGTGGATCCGATGGATCAAAGGTGGCCACAAAATGAGGAAAGGAAAGGGGCCATCAATAGCAACGACCCAAGAGAAAAGACCCCAAAAGTCCAAGCGGGGGAAGAAAAATCATGAACAACATGGGGAGTGTAACCAAGAGCTAAATGGAGTAAGGGAAAGTGAGTAAAAAAACTCCAACCAATTTTGGAACCAGGGCAATAAAAGAATGGGAAGTCTAAACTATCAAAAGAAATGAAGAGGAAGGGAAGTTGATACAAATCTTAGGTCGTGGGGAAGAAAGCTATTTTTGATGCCAATGGAAACTATTAAATCAAGGGTTCTAAGATTGAAAGATCGAGCCTTATTTGCAAAATGGTGCGACCCAAGATGCCCAAAAAAAGAAATCATGGATTGGTGGCAGCAAAACTTCAAGGATCTGCTAAGTGTTTAGCAACTACCAAACTCCTTCCTCATTGAATGCTTTGGCATAAATTTAAAGCAAGAAATTGTGTATGGAAATCCTCTATTCTTTAATGGATATAGCTTTCACTGCAAAAACTAGGAAGCTAACTTTGATCCATGGAAATACATAATCAAAAAAATCCCCACATGGATAAAACTGGTTGACGTCCCATCCTAGTACTGGAGTGTGGAAGCAATGATAAATATTGGGGATGCCCTAGGTCTATGTCTGGGAGAAGATGAATATTTCATTAATGGGAAGAAAAAATATAAAGCTAATATACTGGTGGAAATTGAGAAAGGGGTAGGGATATACAAAAATTTGCAAATACTATCAGAGTTTGGAAGCTGGAATCAAAAGGTGGTCAAATGTGAAGGATTACAAATCAGGAGGCACTTATTTAGGGAGGCTGTAAGGGAAGGATATTCTCGGGGAATGATAGTGGAAAAGAAAATCAGCCCTAATGGAGAGGAGCAAAATGGAAAAAAAGAGATGGCAAAAAAGGAAAATCTCTCGAAGAGTCTGTAGAAAATCCCAACCCTAGACAAAGGCTACATAGGGAAAATATTTGGTGTAGGGTCCAAAAAGAGAAAGTTGAGCAAAAAATTTTGGGAATCAAGAAGGGATTTATGCCAAAAAATAACATATGATGTGAATATGGCAACTCAGGTAGAAAAAGACCTAAGTACTCTACTAGAACAAACTAGAGAATTGCAAAAGGACATAGCCCTACAGCTAGAAGAGATTTCAAATGAAATGAATAGCCCAAGAATAGGAGAGTGAAAGGAAAAGGAATTCCAGAATCAATTGAAAATGTCATTAGAGGAAGGAGGGTCCAGAGAAAATGAGAAGAAGAAGGAAGAAGAAGGCATCATGTACATGGGAACATCAACACAAGTTGAGGATGAAGAAGTTGAAAAATATTTGCAAGTGATTGAAAATGAAAGTGAAGCAGAGTTGGAATTAGATGAGTAACAAGAGGAAGTAGAAGAAGGGTAGATCATGGAAGACATAACTCTTGAACAATCTCAATAAAAAATAAAGAAGCCCTACATCAAGAAAAAAGGAAAGAGCGGGCCTAAGATAAATAAGTCCAAATTGGAGATAGTAGCAAATGCAATTGGACAAACGAAATTGAGAACAGAGAAGGATGTTATCCTTCCCAAACCACAATGAAGGTCATAACATGGAGTGTTAGGGGCATAAATTCCCCTAACAAATGGCATTTTTTCAAGCACCAAATTGATTAATCAAAAGCAAACATTTTCTTACTACAAGAAACAAAGTGGGACATAGAAGAAAGCAAAAGCAAACTCAACTGGTGGAGACAATGGAAGGGGAACTTTGTGGGAGCCGAGGGAGCCTCAAGGGACTATGTTTCCTTTGTAACCTACTAGAAATATCAAGTGTGGTTGTAGAGGAGAACAAAAATTGAATAAGAATAAAGTGTAAAATACTCCAAAAGAATGATCAATTTACAATAATAAATGTCTATGGGCCTCTAGCCACAGCAGAAAAGAGAAATCTATAGTAACAACTATCCACATCCATAACAAGTCTCAAGGGAGAGAAAGGAATCCTACTTGGTGACTTCAATGCTACCCTAAACTATGGAGAAAAGAGGGGTGGATTGGGCAGATCCACTAGAATTCAGTAGGACTTCCAGGAATTTGTGGACACTAATCAACTGATGGACATACAAACCAAGAATGCGACCTTCATGTGGATCGATAGGATAAAAGGCTTCACCAATATAGCAGAAAGGCTAGACAACCTTTTTGGGATTGGGGAGGAGAGTGTCAAATACAAGAAGCCACTATACTGCCATATGTTGGATCAAACCACTTCCCAGTCCAGCTTTTCATCCAACCAGATGTATCCCCAAAAGGTAGCCTGTTCAAGTTTGGAAACATGTGGCTCAGGGATGAAAGTCTCCCAGATTTAGTTGTTGAATGGTGGTAGGAGCTAAGAATTGAGAATCATTCTCACCTATACAAGATGAGCAAAAAACTAAACCATGTGAAAAAAAAAGTTGAAGGAATGGAATAAGGAACACTTCAAGAACATCTTCCAGGAGAATGAGAGAGTAGAAAAAGAACTGGTTGCACTCAATGAATGCATCATAGAAAATGGCATGGGAGGTGATGATTTTGAAGTAGAAAAAACACTGAAAGAAGAATTGGCTAAAATTCTAAAAAAAGAAGAGTGTTTTTGGAAACAAAAATCGAGGGAAACATGGCTAAAGGAAGGAGATAGAAATACCAACTATTTCCATATAACGACAGTAATAAATAGAAGCAGAAATAGAATCACAACAATTGGAAGGGGGGATAGAACAAAAACCCAATTAATGGAAGAGGTCAATGAGGAGGCAGTGAACTTCCAGAAAATACTAAATAGACCAACTCTAGAAAATAGAAATGCTCAGGACAAACTCCTAAGCTTCATCCCAGCAATAATTTAGGAGATAAAAACAAAGTACTATACCAGAAAAAAAGTATGGAAGAGGTGAAGAAAGCAACCTTCCAACTGAAACCTGATAAGTCACCGGGCCTAGATGGATTTTTGACTGGTTTTTTTCAAAAATTCTAGGGAATTATGGAGGAGGATCTGACACTGGCAGTGGAAGAATCAAGGAAAAATATGACCATGTTGGGTGCAACAAACCATATATTTTTGGATCTAATCCCCAAGAAGAAGGATCCTTAGTCAATAGGGGATTTCAGACCTATTGCATTATGTAATACAATTTACAAAGTGGTTACTAAGATTATAGCCAACGGACTAAAGGGTGTTCTAAGCCAGATCATATCAGAGGAACAAAGTGGCTTTGCCCCAAGCAGGTCAATTTTTGACGACATCTTTACAACTCATGAAACCCTTCACTAAGTTGGAAAGGCAAGGGAGCCAAGTGTATCATTCTAAAATTAGACATTCTCAAAGCATATGATCTAGTGGATAGACAATTCCTAGTAGAGGTGCTCAGGAAATTTGGCTTCATGGAAGAATGGATAAGTTGGGTTAATAGTTGCATATCAACTACCAAGTTCTCAATCCTAGTAAATGGGACATCACAAGGTTTTTTTGCATTTTCAAGGGGCATCAAGCAAGGGGATCCCCTATCTCCATTCATGTTCATCATTATGGTGGAAGCTATGGGTAGGGGAGTCAGTGCATTAAGGTAGTCAAGGGAGTGGAAGGGAGTATCAATAGCAAATGGATTGGAAGCAACATTACATCAACAAATCGTAGATGACACAATACTATTTGGCACAACAAGTAGAAAGGAAGCTCAAACTATCATAACTTTCTTGGATGAGTACTGCTTAGCATCAGGACAGAGCATCAATTGGCATAAATCAAAGGTATTTTTTCTCAATACACAACCTAATTTGCAGAGGGAGTTGGCAAGGATCTTTGGACTAAGAGTGGCAAACTTCCCAGGTAGGTTTTTGGGAACACCTCTTTTCATTGGAATCAATAAAATATGTTACAAGGAGAACCTAGTAAATAGTTGCAAGAAAAAAATGGGGACATGGAAAGGCAAGTGGTTGTCATCAATAGGGAGGTTAATGATGGTGAAAGTAGTGCTTTTATCCATACCAGTTTATTCAATGACCTGCCTGAAGATCCCAGTAGTGGTTGAAGAAAAACTCAATCAAATTTTCAAAAATTTCTTTTGGATTGGATGGGGGGAACAACAAAATCTTCCACTAGTGGCCTGGGAGAAGGTATGTACACATAAGGTAGCAAGGGGAATGGGTATCAAGCAACTAAAATTGATGAACATGGATATGGGGGAAAAACTGGTGTGGGATATGTATGTGAAAGGAGAGTAGAAATGGGTGAAATTTTTGAGAAGAAAATACTTGGATTCAAACTCCCCCACTCAAATCTTAATGACAGAAAACCCCCCAAGAGGCTTAGCAATATGGAATTATTTTCTAGAATGTAGATACATCATCACCAAGCATGTAACGTGGGCAGTAAGAAATGGACAATCAACATCTTTTGGATGGACTCCTAAAATGACAAAAAAGCCTTGGTAACACATCCCAATTTGGAGCAAATCAAAGCAGAGCCTACTCGGATATGGGGAGATAAGATATGCAATTATGGTAAAAAAAATGGAAAGATGGGGTCCAAAAGTGGGAATGGCACTCCCTACAAGATCTAAATGCCCCACAAGAATAAAAGGATGCTTTATCTACAATCCTTAAAGAAAGAACTTTCTCCCCTTCCAATCAAGAAGATACTATAAGGTGGTGTAGCTCGTCGATTGGGTCATAGATCATCAAATTTGGATACAAAATTAAAGAAATGGAAGAATCTAGGTATAATTGGCCAAACAAACTCATATGGGGAAACACTACCTCCCAAAGGTAGGTGTTTTTGCATGGTTGGCAGTCCAAAAAAGAATCCTCACAGAGGATAGACTAGCCACACTTGGAATACAAGGACCAAGGAGATGTTTCCTCTACAAGAAGAGAAATGAAAAGGCATATCACCTATTATTGAGTTTCCTATATTCAGAGAAATGTTGGAAGTTGAATGATTTGAGTTTCTAGTGCCCGCTACACGCATGTTTACTGACATGGTTCAATATGTAGCCACAACTACAAAGGAAAGTGATATTTGATAGCATCTGGCCAATATCCCCCTCAATCATAATTTGGGAAATATGGAAGGGACACAATAGGAGGATATTCCAGGATAAGGAAATGATTCAGGAGAGACTTTGGTCTATTATCCTCAAATTCAATGTGCTCAATTCGAGGGATAACCCCTACGAAACTTGTTTGTTTTGTAGCCCACATACTCTAAGCACGTAAAATGAGGCAAATTGCATTGGTCCTTGTGCATGGTCCCCGATCCTCAAAAAGTCATTATGAGCATTAGCCTTTGTTAGTTCGTTGAAATTTGTATTTTAAACCACGTTGTGAAAATTTAGTAATGGGAGTTAGAAAATTTTCTACACATGTAGGAGCGTTTATTTTTAGCGCTTTTACATATTGCATGTAGGAGCGCTAATTTTTAGTGCTCTTAATATTTCATGCCTTAGTCATTTTCTGGCACATGTAGGAGCAGGGTTTTTTAGCGCTTGTACATCTCAAATCTCAAGTCACATGTAGAAGCGTTGATTTTCAACACTCTTACATATTTCATGCAGAAGCTTTGTTTTTCACCACTCTTACATATTTCATGCCTTAGTCATTTTATGGCACATGTAGAAGTGGGATTTTTTAGTGCTTCTACATCTCAAATCTCAAGTCACATGTAAAATCTTTGTTTTTCACTACTCTTACACTCAAGTGTCCTTTCCATATGCAGAAGCATTGATTTTCACCACTCTAACATATTTCATACAGAAGCTTTATTTTTCACTGCTTTTACATGAAACTACCCAAGTCCTTTAATATTTGAAGCGTTGATTTTTAGCGCCAAGAATAATTTGAATACGAAGCTTTCTCTATAGCTTCAATGAACAAATGATGGATTTCCAACTTATTTTAGATTTGAAAGGCATTAGAAAGTCTTCAATCTCATTGGAGGAGTTAATCTCAAGAATCATCATCATCTCCAAAGTACACTCCAATGCCAAGAAGTGATGAAGCGCACGTCATCGTGAAGTTTTCATGGATAAAGATGTTGAAGAATGCCAAATTTTTCCTTAGATTAGATTTCCCAGTTTTAGCATTTTTCATGCTTTATGTAAATAAGTTTTGACATTTTACATGTCATTTTGCAAAATGTAATTACATGTAAAACAAATATGTTCTCCTACATTTATGGACAACATTTTTGAATAAGTCAATTAGTTAGTTAGGATTTTCCTAAATTAGCTCTCCTCTCCCATCTATAAATATGAGAGGATTCTTTTGTAATTGTTACCTTTTATCCTTTGCAACAAAGTGTTGCCCATTTGAGAAGCAAACATTGAAACTTTGAGTTCATTTTTATGGATCTAATTTTTATCAATAAAGAAGTGAAGTTGCATACCAAAATTTTTGTTGGAATCAATTATCTTTTTTGATTTGATTGAAATGGTAGTGATTAGTGATTGAGATCTAAAGGGCTTTGAGTGAATCTGTGTAAACTTTGAGTTACACTTATTACTTGAATTTGTGACATTGATTGAATACTATTGGTGAATTCTCTACAAGACTTTGTGCTTGTATTTATTCATGTTGTTCATGGAATTATTATGAAGTATCTAGAAGACTTTGTGCTTCTAATACAACATTGGTTATATATATTAAAGGATTCATTGGTGAAAGCTACGGAATGAATTTGTGCCTTTGTGAGCTATTCTTATCTATTATTATTACCATACTGGTATTCCTAAGCTTTTCTTTGACAAGATAGGAATATTGGGATTACTACTTAATTTTAGTTTGTTCAAAGTTGTACCGCATCAAGAACTCAAATTGTGAAACATTGTAAAACATGTTCTCTGAAAAAAAAGAGAATCATAAATGTGACACACCCCATATTGTTATTGTAAATATCTAATTAGTTTTACCTTAGTTTCAATAAGCAGTAAGAAGAGTGCCTCTCCTTTCTGAGAGGAGAGATTGTATCTCACATAGTTGTGGTTGAAATCAAGGTTTTGTAATCTATTTGAAGGATATTACATAATTTTCACCCAACAAGTTTTTGGCAACTCTACTGGGAACACAATACACATTTGAAAGCCTCACGCTTTCATTTGAAGTATAGCCGTGTCCTTTTTCATTGTAATTTATTTTCTTGTAATTTTTTCAAGCTTTCACCAAGGACATGTAAATGGCTTCTCAAGGTCCTTGGGGAAATGCTTTTGGTCTGTTGAGTCTAGCTCTACCCCTACATGCTCTTCTTGAAGGCTCATAGAATAACTTTCCCAAGTTATTTGGTGATGGACAGCAACATCCTGATGAGCACATTGCTACTTTCTACATCGCTTGTGGAGTTCATGGTGTTGAACACAAAGATGTATCTATAAGGTTGTTTGTGGAGACTCTCCAAGGTGTCGCTATAGATTGGTTTTATCATATGGTGCCATGTACCATCACAAACTAGGCAACTCTCATAGCCAAGTTTGAAGAAAGGTTAAAACCTCCTAAAGATGCTCATGCTTTGTTGGCTTAGCTCACCTAGTTGAAGAAGGAATCTCACATGCCTATATGCAAGTTCATTGCTCACTTCAACAAGTTGACATGAAGAATTCCAATTACTGCTCAACCTACAACTAATAATTTGAAATGTTTCTTTGTAAATTATCAAGTGCCTGAGGTTGGTTTCCTATTGAGAAGAGAAGCCCCAGCTACTCTTGCAGTTGTGCAGACCTTGACAATAGAAATTGAAGATGATCTCATTCTTGTTGGGAAAATAAGAATTGAATCAAGTGAATTTGAAGAAATCCCTTCTTTGGAGTTATTTTCTTCCATCACAAGGATAGATCCTATGGTGCAAAGGTTGGAAAATGAGCTATTGTCCTAAAAAAGCAGCTAGCTCAGGGTGTGTTTTTTGTGCCTCACAAGGACGTACCAGGGAGGTCACTTTCAAATGTTGCTCATAATTTTGTTGTTGGGAATCAACACAAGTTATATTCACCTATGAAGAGGATTTCTCTTAAGGAACCATTAGTAAAAGTAGTAGTGAAGCATTCTAGCTCCAATCTAAGTGATCTATTTATTCTCTTATGGGAAAAGGATACAAACATAGCTGGCAACTCCCAATTCTGGTTTATGCAATTTTAGAAAGCCATTGATGAAAAGAAGAAAGATGAAAGTCATTTTCCTGAAGTTCAAGTGAATGAAGACAATCTTGTCTTGAGATCTAAAAATATTGACATGTACGAAGGTCTCAGTCAAGTTGAAAAGAATGCATCTGTGTTTTGAGGTTATGAACTTGAACACGTGTTGCATAAAAGAACTTCCCAAAGGCATGATGAGGACCTTCTTATAAATAATTCATATTTCCCAAGTCTGAAGACGGTTAACAACATATTTAGGTATGCAATGCAGTAATATCTTCATCTAAATCACTTGAAGAAGATCAAATTCCGATCAGCATGAGGTTGCCATGGTTGATGAATCGATTGTTCAAGTAGCAACTAGTAAGAAGCATTCAATCTTTGACCGATCGAGGGGATGTCCCATAAGACATCTTGCTTGGTTGGAGGCCATTGGGAAGACAGAGGTTCCACTCATACCTGAGCATGAAGATAAACTTGAGGATGCAGCTAAAGATATATCTGTAGATGCGCAAGAGCAGTCTAAATTCAATGATTCATTTTGGAGCAACAGTATATCTAATATATTTTCATAGGTAGTTGAACCTGTTCATTCCTTTCAAGAAGTGGTGCCTCAACTTCATTTACATGTAGCTATCAAAGATCATGGAAGGCATTGCAAGCTGTTGAAAAAAGGCAGCTATTTTGTTGAACCTATGAATGGTTTCATTTGAGAAGGTTTCATTGATGACTACTTTTAATTAGGTAGGTTTTTATCTTTTCAATAAGTGCATTTGCATAATTTGCATCTTTTTTTCATAGATTTTCTTTGTGTCAGTCATGCTCAACTTTTTTCTCAATGGATGGATAAAGGCACTTGGAGTCTGGATTTCTTCTCCCTTCATTCGTTTCAAAGAATGATCGAACGAAGCTCTCCAATTGGAATCAGTTGTTATCCTCAAATTTAGTGTGCTCAATTCGAGGGATAACCCCTATGAAACTTGTCTATTTTGTAGCCCACATACTCTAAGCACATAAAACAAGGCAAATTGTATTGGTCCTTGTGCATGGTCCCCCATCCTCAAAAAGTCATTATGAGTATTAACTTTTGTTAGTTTGTCAAAATTCACACTTTAGACCAAGTTGTGAAAATTCAGTTTTGGGAGTTAGAATTTTTTTTGCACATGTAGGAGCATTGATTTTTAGCGCTTTTACATATTACATGTAGGAATGTTGATTTTTAGTGCTCTTACATATTTCATGCCTTAGTCTTTTTTTGTCACATGTAGGAGCAGGGTTTTTTAGCGCTTCTACATCTCAAATCTCAAGTCACATGTAGAAGCGTTGATTTTCACCGCTCTTACATATTTCATGCAGAAGCTCTATTTTTCACCTCTCTTACATAATTCATGCCTTAGTCATTTTATGGCACATGTACGAGTGGGGTTTTTTAGTGCTTCTACATCTCAAACCACAAGTCACATGAAAAAGCTATGTTTTTCACCGCTCTTACATATTTCATGCAAAAGCACTAATTTTTTTTACATTTTACATGTCATTTTGCAAAATGTAATTACATGTAAAATAATTGTGTTCTCCCACATTTATGGACAACTTTTTGAATAATTCAACTAGTTAGTTAGGATTTTCCTAGATTAGCTCTCCTCACCCATCTATAAATATGAGAGGATTCTTTTGTAATTGTTACCTTTTATCTTTTGCAACAAAGTGTTGCCCATTTGAGAAGCAAACATTGAAACTTTGAGTTCATTTTTGTGGATCTAATTTTTATCAATAAAGAAGTGAAGTTGCATACCAAAATTTTTGTTGGAATCAATTATCTTTTTTGATTTGATTGAATTGGTAGTGATTAGGGATTGAGATCTAAAGGGCTTTGAGTGAATCTGTGTAAACTTTGAGTTACACTTATTACTTGAACTTGTGACATTGATTGAATACTATTGGTGAATTCTCTACAAGACTTTATGCTTGTATTTATTCATGTTGTTCATGGAGTTATTGTGAAGTATCTAGAAGAAATTGTGCTTCTAATATAACTCTGGTTATATATCTTAAAGGATTCATTGGTGAAAGTTGTAGAATGACTTTGTGCCTTCGTGAGCTATTCTTATCCGTTACTTATTATTATCATACTTGTATTCCTAAGCTTTGCTTTGACAAGATAGGAATATTGGGATTATTGCTTAATTTTAGTTTGAAGTTGTACCGCATCAAGAAATCAAATTATGAAACATTGTAAAACATGTTCTCTGAAAAAAGAGAGAATCATAAATATGACACACCCCATATTGTTATTGTAAATATCTAATTAGTTTTACCTTAGTTTCAATAAGCAATAAGAAGGGTGCCTCCCCTTTCTAAGAGGAGAGATTGTATCTCACATAGTTGTGGTTGAAATCAAGGTTTTGTAATTTGTTTAAAGGAAGAAGAATTTCTCATGGCTTGGCAAAGGTTTAGGGAAAATGTGGAGATATTGGCCATGTTCTTGGCCATGCTCTTGTGCATGGATATCTCAAAAGTGAGGAGAAAAAAGCTTTGCCAGATGGTCTTCGAACACGTTTGGCTCGAGGAGATAGAAAAATTGTTGGACGACATGGATGGTAACCTGCTTGTTTTGTTGCCACAACATTATTACATGGCATTCAACAATGGCTTGGAGGTCCCAAAATTTGTGGTAGTTCAAATCCTGCGTCTACAAGAGCTAGAGAAGAGGTGGTGATAGATTGATAGGTCAATATCCTTCCTCCTTAGAGTGGCATGCATGACCAACAAACCAACAACAGGCTGGGTGGGAGCGTACACACAAGTGGAGGGATTGGATGGCAAGGTGGTGGCGGGAGATAGCAAGGATTGGGAACTCAGTGGAGGTGACAAGTGGTGAGAGCAAGACTCTTGAGATATTGAAGAAAAAGCCAGTCATCTAGCCCATGGTGCATGTGGACCCGAATGCCCAGTGATAGTCAATGCATTGGAGGCAAAGAAGATGCATGCAACAATTTCTGATGAAGACTAGGCATAGGTGCAAAAAATATCTACTATGGTTTTTGGTTTGCTTGGTTTGTCTGGTATTTTCAAATCTGATAATGAATATTTTATGGTTCGAGAGGGTCATTTTGTACAGTTTAGAACCCTCATTTTGTAAAATGTAAAGGGCAAGGGGTAAGTATAGTCGGGATAGTAACAAGCAGAATGTAATGGGTGGGCTAAACAGACACTAGTAATCTAAAAGCCATTATGGTAGAGAATGTAAAAACTTTTTGATATTAATATAATGGGTGGTAACCCTAGCAGCTATTTACCGATCATATATATATATGTTTCATTATTGATAACTCCTTTAGTGTTTCAAGTATTTTGAGATGATTATTGCAAATAAATCATAAAAAAGGGATTCATATGCAAAAGTTGTGAGCATTTGAAGTTTTAAAAATGAAAGACAAATTTAAAATTATTATAATTAATTTTTGGCACATAATCTAGAAAAACCACCTAATCTATTTTTTAGAGCTTTGAATCACCTTTCCAATGCCTATAAAAATCAAAATTTTGATAACTAATACAAAAATTATATCCATTTTATTGAAGTGTGTTTTTTTGGGCTTTTCAAAATGGATATCCATTTTGAATAATATAAAATTAACGAAAAAACCTCTAGGAAATGGATATACATTTTGGTTTGGTATTACCATGTTACACCTCGTTGTGTTACTACTTACTTTTACCTAACAAGGTGAAAATTCTTTAAATGAAAGTGTTTATGCTTTATGTGTTTTGGAAATATGAAGAATAAATGTTTAATTCAATTTGAATCTATTATATAATGATTTTGATTGTGAAATATATGATGTAAATGAATGTATTGTTTTCGGATAACTACTGTTGCAATGTACTAAGTTGAATGCAGGAATAGAATCAAGCCTCTCAAAGAGAGGGGAAGTATGAATCAAGAGAAGAACTTGTTCTAGTAACCCTTAATAAGACCTAAACTGAGCTTTCACACACTCACTTCTAGTTTGGTCGAGTTGGGTTAATAGTTTGGGAAAAATTAAGTTACCTTTAGTCTTGCTTGTGTATGATTAGAAGAGGTTATGGTTTTATTTATGAATGCTCTTATTTTTGGGGTTAAAAGTGTTGAGTCTCTTTGTGATGTGTGAGTTCTTCTTTATGTGTTTATATTTAATCAATGAGATATATATACATAAAATTTATATATATGTGTCAATGATAAACTCATACATATGAGTAAATACATGCAAGAGTATACATAGATAGATGTATCTACGCATTCTCATGGATGGATTACCCATATACATGGGGATATCAATCAGAAAAAGGTGATATATATATACATATACATATACATATACATATGTATGCATATATATACATATATATGCATATATATAGTGTATATATGTCAATCGATGGGATTGTGAATATATGTGTTTTACTATCGAGGAAATGATGTATATATATTAATGTGCGTGTATGCATCAACATAAATGGAAACGTCCAAATATATCTTAATGATTTCAAATAGCATTGAAATGTTATTAAGCACATAACTTATAAAGAACAACATATACTATGTACAAAGCGCAACATATACATGTAGTATATGGCACAAAAATAAAAGGAATAGCACTTAAGTTAGAAGGATGCACATAAACAATAAACATTATATTAAGTATTTAAATGTTGAGAAATATTAAACATATGTAGTGCTAGAATAAAGTGTATGGGATCAAAGAAAACCAATATATGAGAGATAAATTTTCCAAACTAAGACAGTCAAAACATGAAGGAAAATTCAATACTCAATGTACAAGAAACTTTCACCTGGTCTTTATCAAATAGCAACTCAAAAGAATAGGGTGTGTGATGTTTTGGTGGCACCAAACTATGAATAGTGTGAACCAAATAGAAGTGTAATCTGCAATATGAATTCCAACATCTGAAGCAAATTGAAATGTGTGAAATAGTCAAATGATAAGTTGGCCAAAATGAGTCGACCTATGGAAACAATAACCTTGCATTTCTTAATGATATTCTTGCTATCCATTAGAATGAGCAACTCATTCTTTATGATGAAATTTGGTTGTGCATGTGTTTATTGTGCAGTGATTTTAGCTACCACCTTTTCTTCTTACTGAGTCAAACCTTTTGGATTGTGATGTAGAAGCTATTTAAATTAAACCAATTTGCTACAAATAAAATTTAAAAAGCTCACAAATAATATTCAACAACACATAGAGAAATTGAAACCCAAAATGCCAAGCCCAGATTGCAATATATAATTGGAAAATCCTTGAATTAAATATGGGAAATTAATCTATTACAATCCAATCATGGATGAAGGTTGTAACAAGCCATAGGAAACCCTTGGAAATCACAAACAATCTAATTTGTAGCAGCAAATCAAAACTTGGAGTCAATCTTCTTTCCAGCACCTACAACTTCAAAACACCTTGCATAATCTTGTGTTGATTTTTCCTCTATCAACACCCAAAAATTTGTCAAAACATCAAAGATATGGCCTTCTACAATTATGCCATTCCTTACTTCTCTTCTCTGTGTTTTTCCTATGAAACCCCCCCCCCAAAATAATGAAAGAAATTCAATTTTATTTCATCTTTTTTCTTGAAATGTAATTTTGATGAATTTAGCTTTCATTCCAAAGCTTCTCTAGGAAATCAATGCCTCCACCTCTAGGAAGTAAATAAAATCTAATTAAATATTCAAAAATGCATAAAATATTTGTTTAAAATCTTCCAGACTTAGCCAAAATGAAATATGGCTTTTGAATGACTTTAATGCTTTCCCAAATAAAGCAAAAAAGCATAATCCTCAACTTAGGCACCCACCTCCTGGGTTCCTATTTTTTAGGAGCTATGGAAATTTAAAATATGAGTTACAAATGGCTTTAATGGCTCCAATAAATCCACACCATAAATTGCTTTTTTTCTGCTTTTTCTATTTAAAAGCATATTCTCCATGATTTCTCTTCACCAATTTGACCCAATTTAAAATCAAGTCCAAATTCAAAATTTCCCACATCACAAAATATTTAATTTCACCCCAAAATATGAATTTTAATAATCAAACATGAAATCCAACACACCAAAATTCAAAAATTCAAAAATAATTCCTTCAAGTTGACATAGGATTGCACTGAGCCATGGATGCTCCTACATTAGACACCCATGGTAGAAGAAAATCGATCTTATCACTTTCCAAGAGGATATCCAAGCTTAATAACCTCAGCCTTGGACAACCATGAATATTCCTCTACAAGTCTTCCAAACCATTTCACCAAATATTCCATGTATTGCTTCTTTCTTGTGCTTCTTTTCACTTTGCTATCAAGAATTGTTTCAATCTTTTCACTCTTTGAAGTAGGTGTGAATGCTTATGGTTGTCTTGTTGCTGCAACTTCATAATTTTCACCTTTATGGAATATGGTTAGATCTAAAATATTAAAAATTGGAGAAATATTTAAGTCATTGGGTAATTCTACCTCATAAGCATTACCTAGTTCATGTTCTCTCACAATCTGACAAGGTCCAATCTTCTTCATTTTCCACTTGTTGTAGTTGCCCATTGGAAACCTCTCCTTTCTCAAATTCACCATTACCTCACACCAACTTGGAAATATTTGTATCTTCTCTTCAAATCAGCATTAGTCTTGTGTTGAAAATTCACTTTATGAATGTGCTTTCTTACTTCATGAAATTTCACTTTCCCAATGTTTTCTGAAAGATATAACCCTACTGCAACTTGGTCTCCTTCACTCAAAACAGCATTATTAATACCACCAAAAGGATCAATTTCAACATTACATTATAAGGCATCATTCCCACCAATCAAGACATTTTCACTTCCATTGTTCTCAAACAAGTACTCTTCAAAAAACTCTCCGTTAACCTTCAAATTCAACTTTATCAAAAGAAATTTTTGGTGCAACTAAATTATCTACTTTTTCACTCTCTCTCTCATCAAAGGAAATAATAAAATCATATTTTACCTTACCTTCTGCTGCTACCTTCATTTCACCTGAGATTTTTTCTTCAATCTGAGTGAACAAATTGCCTTTCTCACCTTCATCATAGTTAATGTTAACAGATCCAACATATTCTTGCTTCAAACCATCTAAAATTTTGATTTCATAAACCAAAAAAGACCTTGAATTTTTGAAAACCTTACTCATTTCTTCCTTCAATGGCTTCAATTTGTGTTTCACTTCATCCTTCTTCAATGTGTACATGTTTTCATAACCATCGTGCATCGCCTTCTTGTCAAATTGTCAAGGTCTTCCTAGAAGAATATGGCAAGCATCCATTGGGAGAATATCACATAAAACTTCATCATAATAGCCTCCTATCTTAAATTTTACCTCACATTGTTTGCTGATCAAAAGCTTCTTGTCATCTTTTATCCATGATATATGATATAGATTCGGGCGCTTCTTCCTTTCTAGCTACAATTTTCTTACCATTTCATTAGACACGAGATTCTTTGTGCTTCCACTATCAATAATGACATTTCATGCCTTTCCTTCACATTTGCATCTTGTCCTAAATAAACTTCTCCTTTGAATGGATTTATCATCTTCATTTAACAGTGTTCTCCTAGCCATCAAAGTTTCACCATCTTCTGCTTCTTTAGAATGTGATGATCTTGCTTCGTATCTATTCACATTTGTTGTCCTATTTTGATTTTCAGTCCTTCTTGTTATTTCCTCTTCATGATGACACTCATGATTTGTTCCCCTCTTCTCCACACTTGAAACAAGGTAATTCATAATTTCCTCTTCCAAATCCTCTACCTAATCTTCTTCTTCCTCTGAAACTTTGATCATGGGTCTAATTTGAACTATCCCCTCTTTCTTCCTTGCTGCTCTTAGTGTCTCCAATCTAATCCTTGTACTGCTACAATTTATTTTTACCCTTTCCTCTTTGCTTATTTTCAAACCTCCTATTCATTTTGTCTTCTATTTTTAATGCTATTTGATAAGCATCCTCCATTGTCACAACTCTAACAAGTGTCATTTCTTCTTGAATGCTCGATCTCAACCCATTTATGTATCTTGCAACCTTCTCTTTGGTCACCCCAGAATTTCTAGTTCTAATAAGAATTTTATGGAATTCTTCTGTATATTCTTTCACACTCTTGTTTCCATGTCTCAAACCTTGCCTTTTCTTGAGCAGGTCCAACTCATAAGCCACAAGAATAAATTGTCTTTTAAGTTTTTCCACCATTTTATCCCATCTGTTAATATTTTATTTTCCTCTTCTTCTCCTTTCTAATTGAATCTCTCTCCACCATATGGAGGCATGTCCTTTCAACCTTTTTTTTCATATCTTATTTTGTTTGGGTCCTCCATCTCTTCAAATTCAAAATAATCCTCCATCTCATTCAACCAATCTATTAATTCTTCTAGGTTTAAACTCCCATTGAATGTAGGCACATCCATTTTTGGTCTCTTCCCTATTTTTGTTAAATCTTTCAACTTTGGGTCATTTGCAATTGCTACAATCTCTTCTCTTTGCTCAGTATCTAAACTAGCATTCTATGTATGTTCATCTTCATCTTCATCATCTTCACTTCTTGGGTCTCTTAATCTTGAAAATCCTCTCCTTATCTCATTTTACAAAGTTTCAACCTGCCTTCTCAAGGCTCTAAAATCATCATTTCTAACAAATTTATCTCCTCTTCCTTTACCGTGATGGGCTCCTCTTGCATACATTTCCGCCAATACCCACAAGCTCAATACTGGTGCAACTACCTCTCTTCGATGGTTTGTTACACACTCAATATCTTTTGGCTCTAATACCACTGATGTAGAAGCTATTTAAATTAAACCAATTTTCTACAAATGAAATTTAAAAATCTCACAAATAATATTCAACAACACAGAGAAATTGAAACCCAAAATGCCAAGCCCAGATTGCAATATTCAACTAGACAATCCTTGAATTAAATATGGGAAATTAATCTATTACAATCCAATCATAGATGAAGGCTGTAACAATCCATAGAAAATCCTTGGAAATCACACACAATCTGATTTGCAGCAACAAATCAAAACTTGGAGTCAATCTTCTCTCCAGCACCTACAACTTCAAAACACCCTGCACAATCTTGTGTTGATTTTTCCTCTATCAACACCCAAAAATCTGTCAAAACATCAAAGAGCTGGCCTTCTATAGGTATTCCATGCCTTCCTTCTCTTCTTTGTGTTTTTCCTGTGAAAACCCCCCCAAAAGAATGAAAGAAATTCAATTTTATTTTATCTTTTTTCCTGAAATGTAATTTCAATCTCATTTAGCTTTCATTCCAAAGCTTCTCCAGGAAATCAATGCCTCCACCTCCAGGAAGTAAATAAAATTCAATTAATATTCAAAAATACATAAAATATTTGTTTTAAATCTTCCAGACTTAGCCAAAATGAAATATGGCTTTTGAATGACTTTAATGCTTTCCCAAATAAAGCAATAAAACAGAATCCTCAACTTGGGCACCCACCTTCTAGGTTCCTATTTTTTAGGAGTTGTAGAAATTTAAAATATGAGTTACAAATGGCTTTAATGGCTCCAATAAATCCACACCATAAATTGTTTTTTATGCTTTTTCAATTTTAAAGTATATTCTCCATGATTTCTCTTCACCAATTTGACCCAATTTGAAATCAAGTCCAAATTCAAATTTTTCCACATCACAAAATATTTAATTTCACCCTAAAATATGAATTTCAATAATCAAACATGAAATCCAACACACCAAAATTCAAAAATTCAAAAATAAAATCTTCAAGTTGACATAGGATTGCACTGAGCCATGGATGCTCCTGCATCATATTGAAAAGTGTCATCTTTGATAGCTTGTTTCTAGCATGCATTTTCTCACATTTGTGTATAAATAGAGGTGTTTCTCCCTCAATTGCAACACATTATGCACACTTGATGCTTATTTATTGAATTGTTATTTTGAATTTCTAAGTTTGAGAGTTTGAGAGAGGTTTTTGAGAGTTTGTGTGAGGTTTTTGAGAGTAATTTTTTGGTGGGTGGAAGAGAGATAGTTGGGAATTGCTTGTTGATTTTGGGAAGGTTGAGCTAGGAATCCAGTTTAATCAATTGGAGATTTGAATAAATAGGCATGATAATTTCTACTCTTTTATGCTTTATATGTATTTGAAAAGATTGTGACATTGTTTGCCTTGTTTGGAAAATTTGTTTAATTATTTACTATGGAAAGGTTATTCTCTTCTTTATGTGGAAATGAAAGATTATTGATGTACCTAGTCTATGATCTCTATTGATTGAGTGTATGTATATATTCCATATTAAGGAATGGGTGTTTATAGTAGCATTAAATACTATATTAAAGATAGAGCTTATATAGTTGATGTTTATTTAAGTTGGGTTATAAAACTACTTTGATTTACTTAGTAGTAGTGTCTTGGTAAATGTAGAGGGTAATAGGTTATTCCTGGGGTTAAGGTTACTCCATGGTGTAAGGGGATATCCTATGCATGGGATATGAATGGTTAATACAAATTGAGCTAGGAAGGTGGGTGAATTTTATGATGTCCACTCTAAATTATGGGTGATGAATACTTTGGCCAAAGTAGTGTAAGTTGCCATTGTTTACACCGTCAATTCACTATGATCTAGGTTTACATACTAGGTAGGGAATGTCATATGTGTAGTTTGTAGCCACTATGTGACAGATCTAGACATGTAGGATGCAACACCAAGCTCAAGGAAGGTCATTATTATTATGAGGTTACCAAACCAATCTCTTCATCAAAGGGTAGGGTCGTCTTACCAAGTTTGGTAGATGTGTGGGGGACTACAGTTAAGTCCACGGTTGGCAGAAAAGTGCTTGAGTGATGCTTCTCATCATCAGTTGGCGACCAAGATTTGATGGACACCTAGACCATTCATATATCTATTGTCAGTTAGCTCAATGGAGCCTTGTATGTATTTGTATCCATTACTATGAAAAAATTATAAAAGAGAAATGTTATCATGAAATTATGTATTATGAAATAAATACATTGGAAAGTTGTAATACTTTGATATAATGCAATAATGCAATGGGAAAGTTTGGAAATATGTTTATTTCAAATGTGCATGCTATCTTTTTATTTGAAAAGAAAAATTTTATTGCTTAAGCTATTGTCATCATATTTTATTTACTTGAGGTTAAAACATAGGAAAGTTACTACGTAGAACATTAGGCATGTTGCATACCAAACCAAAATCAATTTTTTTTCTAACCCATACAGAAAGTCAAATATTCGTTTCACAATTTTAGCTAAGTAAAAATATGTTTTTTCCCTATTGTCATTGTTTGGCCCATCATGATCTTGAGCTCACCACTATACAATATAGTATATAAGATAATATCTAAATTTATAACAACAAGATAAAAAAAATATTACTAGAAATAATTGTAGAAGAGAAAAGTGGTTTTGTTCCTAGATGCTCTATATTAGATGGAGTGATACTATCTCAAGAAATATTACACAATAAAAATAACCAAAAGAAAAAGTATGATTCCAAAATTGAAATTAAAAAGTGCATGAAAGATTATATTGGAGATTCCTGTTGAAAGTAAAGGAAATTTTTTGGCTTTTTAAAATAATGGATAAAGTAGATTTTTAGTCATATAGCTAGCCCAAGATATTTAGTCTTAGTTAACGGTAGCAATACTAAATTTCTAATATTTTTAGAAGTACTATTCAACTTAGAGGAAGCCAAAAATAATATTAGGAAAATGATGAAATTTTTAATATGAATCAATCTCCTAGGATGTTTAGAAGGCACTATTATTGAAGTAGTTTATGGATGAAGCATTCTAGTTGTATACAAGACAATTCTACTATATCATGAATAAAAAAGCAAAGAAAACGTATGAAATTTCGAAATAAGTCAGAAGAATGAAGGTGATTTAAGGCATTGGATGGTCAAATTCCCTCATTTAATACAAATTAGATAAAGAGTACATAATATAATTAGAAATAGGTTTGGTTTTAGAAGATGTAAGGATAGATTAAAAATATAGGGGTTTATATAGTTAATAATTTCTAGAAAAAAATATATGAGTTTATATTTTTAGACCAAAATTATTGAACATTATATATTTTGATTATAAATATGATAAGAGTAGTCACCTAGACCACACTTTACTAATTAAAAATATATTATTCTCCTATATAGAAGAATAATATTTTTTACCAATCTATACATTATATAAACTAAGGGATCATTATGCTTATAAAATTTGTAACTATAAAGATTTGGGTTATATTATTCATACATATGATATAAGTATATATGTATATATACTATAAGTATATTTTATTCATACATATTTATTTTATCTATCTATACATTTTATATAAGAATATATATGTAAGTAATATTAGCCTTATACATATAAGAATAATATTATAAATATCTATCTATATAAGAGATCACTATGTTTATAAAAAAAAATTCATATAATGGTTTTTTAAATAAGAGACATAAGTTCAAATAAGATCATAAAAATAATGATTTATTTTGGTATCAATACATTTAAAAACAATAAATGACAATGAATTATATACATAATTGTAAGCATTAAAGTTCAATTGATCAAATAACATGAAATGAAACAATTTAAACAAGCAATCAATCAATTAAAGACAATACTCCAATGAAATTTAGTAAAGATGGTTAAAATTATTCAAATAACATCAAAGCAATCTAATTTCATAGATAATTGAAACAAATAACTAGCAAACCTCCAATCCCATTGTGGATTGAGTGCAGTTTTGGTGTGATGTGGATGTGGATTTCTCAAAATTTCCTAATCCATGTTGATGCAAAACCTTGATGATGATTGATGAGGGTTGATTCACACAAAAATCTTCAAATTTCTCAAAGGGTGAGTAATCAATTTGAAAGAGTAACTTTGCATAAGGTTGTGAATTGAATCGATATGAAACTGGCTTGGTATTGCAGTGTAGGAAAAAGTATCCCTTTTCACACCTAATTTGGGAATAAACATAAATAAAAAGGACTAAATTATGTCTTAATTTAGTGTTGTAATATGTTTTACATATTCACATTAAGTTTAGGGCCTTATTAAATAAAATGGACTTAATTGTGCCTTATTTGTGATGTTGTAAGTTGTACCTTTACACTTTCACATTAATCTAGGGCCTTATTAATTAATTGAGGTTAATTTTCCTTAATTGGCCCTTTAGTTCAAATCCAAGCCTAATTCATTGTAATTTCCAAAGAGGAACACCCAACATTCATAAATTCCATGACATAACACTTAACATTGGAGAATGTGTGTCTTAGGTGAGTGACCTAGGACCCATTCGCCCAAGAGTGAATGGGTCCTATCTTAGACCTAGGACCTAAATTTTTATTATGTTTTAGGTGGTATTTCAATGATTTCAAATGTATATTCATATGTCGGTTTGTGTCATTTGAAATTCAGGAACTAATGTTAACATATGTATAAATAAGAGGTCATTTCACTAAGTTTCATCTAAGCATCAAGACTTTCAAGCATCCTAGAGTTTTCATGCAAGCATTCCATTCAAGGGAAGATTTATTGAAGAATTATTGTAGCATTCAAGATCCTATTATTATGTCAAATTCTTCTTGCATCATGTTAATATGTTGATGTAGTGTTCAAGATCCATTCAAGCATTCAAAGGAATTGTTTCAAGTCAAGTTTCATGATTAAGATCCACATCCATTGAAGCCATTTCATGCAAGTTGTAGATCCATATTCCAAGGTTCAAACAAGTTTTGGTGTATTCAATTGCGGACACAATTTTTGAAGCCAAATTGGAAAAGACGCCAAAAATAGTGCCAATTTATGCATGTCAAATGCAAAAGTAAATTTAAATGAAATTTTGCATTCTAAACCTTATTTCTTTTCAACCTATAGCTTGGCTTGAGGTTTTTAGCTTTGCAACTCGCGCTCACCAAATCTCTTCCATTTTTTGCACTCTTGGCTTGCAATCCTTCATGAGGATGTCACTAACACATCAAGGAGGTCAAATATTGTGAAGAGGTATGTATTTTTATTGTTTTTATTTTGAATTTGATTTAGAATGTAGATTGAAATAGGTTTTTTAATAACACTGTTCTAATTCTCAAGGAATGAATCTCCACCTCGAAACATTGAGAATTCATAATCACCCCCTCACAAAGAGCCTCCTATACAAGAACAACCTGAAACCCCTCCATCAATTCATAGGCTTCCTCAAGGAACACGATAAAATATCCTAAATCAAATTGAAAACAATAAAAGAGACATTAAACATTTAATAATTGGAAGATTAACCGAGCATGTCGAAACCCACCCTTATAGGAGAGGGATTGTCAAATCGTTGAAGTCAATTGTATCCCATGTAGGAGAAATGAGTGAGAAAATAATTTTTGGTCAAATAAGAGGCATGAGACGAGACAATTTTATGCTAGTGGTCTTTCATATGCAGATGTGAAAAAACAAAAAATTAACAAAGTTGAATTGTGTGCCCTATTTACAGACCTGAGAACTAATGCACCTTTGTCTCATGCATGTAGGAGGTTCCCCATCTATTGGCGCCACCATGGATTAATTAAAAATAAATTTTGGGCATAGTGGTGGATGGTATTTGACCAACCTCCATGCAATAACCATGAGGTACCACAATACTTTTTGAGGAAACTCTATTGTGAGTTTGTCCTCAATAAGATGCCAAGTTATTTTGACATCTTATACTTTCAGGGTAGAGGTGGGGGATCCACACATGATAGACTTTCTACACAATGTAATCCATAGTTGGCACCGAGACCCTTGGCCAAACCCATGGTGGAGAATGTCACAATTCCTTCCATTGTTAAGGACAGTGTAGAGGTGGACACGGAGTTGATTAGCTCGCTCACCCAGACCACTATAGAGTGTGTGAGGCCTCTAGTAGAACCTAATGTGGAGGAGACGTGTAGGCCTTGAGCTACACCCCACCATTATGGCACTTGTGTTGTTTTCATGTATGATTATCAGAGTTCTTGGGATGCAGCTGTGTGAGTGAAAATGTATAAAGTAAACAAGATCACACAAGCAATGAAACGTTTTACATTAGAGATTTAATCATAAAACTAAATCAAATTGAAACAAGAGTAAATTCCTAAAATTGTTCCATTGTTCTCTATTCTCAAGGATTCCTTAAATCATATTGGCTCTCAGATTTGTGTATGCACTATGATTGTTAGAATGACAACTTGAGAAACAAGATGCTATTCAAAATGCAAGAATCTAATTCCTACATGATTTATCAACAAATGATAATGATACTAATATTATTAATACTATTGTGATAAGATGAAGATTATGCTATGATAATGATGTTAAATGCTATGGTAAGAATGTTGTATGAAAGCTAAGATAGTAACTACAATGCAACTATAAACTAAGACATGATTCTAAATTATTATGATACTACGATGCAACTCGCTAAATGCTAAACAATGCTAAATATTCAAACTCTAAATACTCCAAATGCTCCAATGTTATTCCTGCACAATAAGTTTACTCAAAGATGGGATGATAAATGTTCTAGCAAAGAGTTGTATTTATAGGATTTCCAAAGCATCTTGTGATGTGGCAGCGATCAACGGTCAAGATTTCAGCATGAGAGATGAATGGTAGAGATGGAAGAATCATGGAGGATGTTCCCTTGACCAAGGGCAAAATGCCAAATGTATGAAGGAATAAAGAGTGTAAGAAAGCCATGTGTCAAAAGTTTATTGAGGATAATTATAATTTAGAAATTATATATATTTAAATTCATGTGACACTTGGTGAGGTGGCAAGAAAAGTTGTAGAAATGTGTTTAAATTCCAAATTTGGGATTTAAATTTAGTGAAAAGGTTATTAATTAAATAAAACAAACTATAGGAATTTGTTTATTTAATTAAATTAGAGGAATGTGATTTTAGATTGAAGAATTAGAATATATGAACTACATAAATAAATTTAACATTTATTTATAAGTGGATGAATAAAAGGGGTTCATCAATTAAATAACTGGTATTTGATTAATTATCTTCACTAATTTTTGGTGTATACAGCAACTACACAACCTACATCAGTTGAAGAGGCTATGGCTATGATAGATGAATTGTTGAATAATACATACGACATTGATACTTAGGTAAAATTCAGCAAGTTCATTTAATTTTGTTTATTAAATTATTTTTGAAATTTAAGAATAACTAAATTAGTAAAATTAACATGATGAAATTTTAGGGTAGGAGTGTTCATGAGATGTGCTCCATTACTGCAAACCCTTATTCATTCTCGATGTTGAGTCCAATGTGTATGTAACTAGTATTAAAGATATTATTATTACATTTGAACAGTTGAATGTTATATTTGAATGTTTGTCTCATAACATGCTTTGGATATCAAATAGTTTCCTAGTGGACCTTCGACCTCCACACCTCACAATTCATGTCCTCAAACAACTTTCACTCAGGCAACCTTTAGTCATTAATGGTGTTGTAAAACAATGTTAGCTAGTTTTTATAATTTTGTGTATACAAATCTAAAAAATTAATGAGAAACACAAACATTGGTTGGTCTTGTGAGATCCTAATTATATTTACCATTCAACATCCATCTCATTCTTCCATTCCTTTCATCATGCATATTTTAACCATTTTATATCACATATCCCAATCTTTAACACCTTATATATTATACCACCTTCCTCCATATTTCATCTTATACACATATTGTTACAAGAAACCTTTCCTTCTGCTCATTATTGACGAAATCTCTAATACATTATTACTACACACCTCAAGTTCCCACTTCATGTCCTATATTCAAACCTTAGACACCGCCTAATTCACTTTATGGTCTAATATTCCCTCCTAATTACTTCCCATTAACCTCTAGTATAGTTCACCTTAAAAATGTTTTATTATCCCATCCTAGCTCATCCAATTAATCTCTACTAATCCATTCTATGTTCCATCATCCCCTCTTGATCATGTCACATTATCTCTCCTAATTCACTTTTTGTTCCTTTATTCCTTCCTAATCCCATCCCATTAACATTTAATAGTTCACCCTATTTTCCATGATCCCCTCCTAGCCCATCCCACTAATATCTTCTAGTCCATCCTATGTGTCATTATTCCCTTCTACTCCCATCTTATTGTACCCATTATTATTTCACCCTAGATGTTCCATGATCCCCTATGTTCCTTTATCCATTCTATGTTATACCATCTTTATCTACATTTCATCCTAGATAACTCTTCTTTATTATTACTACACACAGGTCAATTTCGCACTTCATGCAATATAGTCAAACCCTAGACACCTCCTAATTCACCCTATGTTGCATTATTCCCTACTAATCACATCCCATTAACCTCTAATTTTCCACCCTATATTTTGTTATCCCATCCTAGCCCATCCCATCAATCTATACTAGTCCATCCTATGTTCCATTAACCCCTTCTATTCCCATCCCATTACCCTCTCTTATTTCACATTATGTTCCATTATCCCCTCTTGGTCTTGTCCCACTATCTTTCCCTAATTCACCCTATGTTCCTTTATTCCCTCCTAATCCCATCCCATTAACCTCTAATAGTTCATGCTATATTTTGTTATCCCATCCTAGCCCATCCCATTAATTTATTATAGTCCATCCCATGTTCCATTATCACATTCGACTCTCATCCCATTGTACCCTCTATTATTTCACCATATGTTCCATTATCCCATGTTGTTCTTGTCTTTGTATCCCTTCTATGCTATAGCACCTCCATCAAATTTTATCCTATACACTATTAGAAGAAATTTTTCCTTCCACTCATTATTGACCAAAGTTGTCTTCTCCATTACTACTGCACACCTCAACAACCAACTTCATGTGCTACAATAAAACCCTAGAAACATCCTAATTCATCGTATGTTCCATTGTCCCTTTGAAAGTTTCTAGTAACATAGTAATCCTCACTTCATTCATGTGAACTTCATTATGGAATTATCACTATCTTGGCAACATGCCCTCATTAACATTAGTCCATCAGCATATGTAATACGAATCTCAATGAGCACTGAACTTTGGAATTTGCAAGTTTGGACTATCCCAGTGGACTTAGTACTTTCACCATTATGTGATCTATAAGAACTATACTGTATTCTCAACTGATGCCAACCATTTACTCTTTCATTTATGATAGTTATAAAGGGACTACCTGAACTTCTTTATATTACTATTAGATATGTTGTTTCATTTGTAGTTGTTGACATCAGACAACCCTGGTGATGTTGGTGGCATGATGGACCATGGAGTTGCTGCAACAATAGCTAGTTTTGATCCATTGAGAGAGATATGCAACAAATTAGTCAATTTGACATTATATTTTCTCTTTTATTGTCTATTATAGAAAATTTTCATGATACTTTTATGTAGTTTAATTTCTATCTTGATGGTTTCTATAGGTGGTTGTCACTCTAGATTGTGGACATGGTAATGTTGTAAATATGTATGATGACTATGTGTACGTGGTAAGTGATTATATTTTGTTATATGTCATTCCACAATTCAATTTCTATGTATTAACATCTTTACTTTTTATTTTATAATTTGAAGGTCCAGAGTGAATAGAGGAGGACTAGTGAGCATGGTCGAAGGACAAGAGAACCAACAAACACTCCATTCATCCAAATTTTGAAGGCAACATGGGATCTTTTTTCTTCCCCTAGAGGGAAATGACTATGTATTAGGGTTGTTTATTGTATGCCTATGTGACATTTTGGAACATATGTTTTGTACTATTGATATAAATGTGACATTTTATGTCCATATGGCTCTTTTTTACTAAGCCTATATGGCTTTTTTGGATATGTTTTGTATACTTTTATCAATATATATCATTGTATAGCCTTATGGATTTTTGATTAAAGAAAATATTATTCTTCTATTGCCATTCTTGAATGATGTTATCATGCGTATTGTGTAAATTGTATGATTGAATGTTGTAGGCATGGATTTTGTTTACATCTAATGCTTAATTAATTAATGTTGATTTCTCAATAAGCTCCATCTAATGTGTATTGTGTAAATAAGCTCCATTCGTAGTGGTTTATATCCTTTGCAATGCTTCAATTACTTGTGCCTCACTTATTCACATGTATTCTTCACTTATTCATGTGTATACTTTATGTATATTGTGTGTATTCACGTGTATGCTTCATGCTTCCAATTTATAATTCATGTGTTCATGTTTATTATTCATGATTCATGTGTATACTTCATGTATTTGCATGTATGCTCCATGCTTCTTGAGTTCTATTGTTGTCTAGAAGCAAGGAATTTAACACCAAAGGTTTCAAATGAACTATAAGATCTCCTTCCCATAAAAAATATCATAGAAAAATGTATTGCTTTTAAGTCATGGCTAAGGTTGGCATCCAACAACTAATGGTTCTAATTCTAAAGCTTAGCAATCATTGCATTTGCATCTATAGAAAAAGTGGATGTTTCAAACCTCATGGGCATATATACATATACCTCTATGAATTTCTATGAATGTGCATAAAAACAAATTATAGTTGTTGATCCAACCAACAAAATTTATTTGCATCTACTAATATCACAACACTTGACATCTCATTAAATGAAATCAATGCACAAGTTAGTTTTATTGATATTCTGAAGACATTAGATGTGTATGAACAACAATATAAGTTTGATTTCCCAATGCATCACCCATGTGCAGTTATCACATTTCTCTCATATTCATTATTTAAATAAGTTAAAAAACCTCCTTCCATTTTCTATGCATGAAATAACATGACAAATCATTTGGAAACATGGTCCTATAACTGATGCTACATCATGTTTTATAACTATAGAGGACGAAAAACCATGTCATGGATATTGAATATCTAGATCCAATGTTTCACTAGTAGGTTGAGTTTTGCATCCTAGCAAGGGTGCACTATTCGGTGACAATAGCTAAAGTTTAGACTCATAAGGGATTTAGTTAGTTGAATGTAGTTCAGAGCGATTCGGTGTGTTTGGGTGTGAAAGAGGACCATGCCTAGCATAAACGTACCCACCCGAATGCATCAAAATAGTTTGTTTGGTCACACAAGTTGCAGAACAAAATATTTACCACTTTACAACTTTGCACTACTTTCATTTGACAACTTTTTCCTTGAACCATTGATTTTTTGGCTCTTATGGACAACTCTTGCTCTTCTAGGGGTTTTCACCTAAAAGGAGAGAGACAGGAGCAAAAATGCTAATGGTTCATTCAAATTGTGTTATGTGCAATGTTGTTTGACCTAAATGAAGTTAACTAAATGCAATTGACTAATATGAATTAATGAAAATGAATGCAAAAGTGAAATTAAAGCTATGTTTGAAAACACATTATGATACGAAACAATGAACTAAACAAAGAAAATATGTAGAATAGAAAGGAATGAGTTAAATTAGAGTGCACCTGGGAAAAATATGATGAATTTAAAATGTTGTGGATGCTGACTGGAATCTCTAATTTTTCATAATGGGACTCATTTGCCTAGGGTGGTGAATTAGTCCTCCTCCTGGTGAACAACTGTCAGAAACAAGTTTCTATCTACCGAGATCCAAAATCTGACAAAATTCATATTTTTAGTCCTAAGGTGGGACTCATTCGCCATAGGTGGCGAATCAGTCCTCTCCCAAATTTCTAAAAAATTAGGAGACAACTTTGCAACACCAAATCTAAAAATTACTGCTTGTCGGGTTGCCGAAGTCAATTTTGAAGGAAACAAATAGAAAACCTTCTCCAAGCTTGAAATAGACTTAAGTTGACTTGAAGCACCTAGTTGACTTGTAAACCAATCTTTAGCACTAAAAATCTTGTCAAATCTGCATACCGAGGGCTTTAAACAAACATGCAATAGGGGAAAAATTATTTAAGGTTAGTGAATAGGGGTTTTCCTTGGTCAAACCCCATTTTTTGTAATCAAACCTTTAATAAAATAATGAAATGCAAAGGAATGATAAAGTAACAACATGCAATTTCTATCAACTTACCAAACCCTTGATGATGCAAGTCTGAAGTAATGTCAATGGCTGCTTTAAAGTGCTTGAATAATGCTTGAATGAATAGGTGGATAAGTGAACTTGATGAATGGGTCTTGAAATGAGGTGAAAATCACTTATTTATACACACTTGTGCCTTAGTTACCCATTCATACCTCATCATAGGTTGAAATCAAGAGTTTTTGAATAAAATCCTGAAAGGAAATTTAAAATATTTCAAATTTGGGGCCAAGGGGGACTCATTCACCACCCATGGCGAATGGGTCCCACCTAGGACAGGTGAAAATGTGTGTCAGGAAATATGTTGTATTTAATGTTGTTTGTCAGGATAATACTCAAAAATACACTTAATTAAGTATATGAGAGCATAAAGGGGTCAAATAAAGCATGAAAAAGGGATAAATAGTGAAGATGTGCCTAGAAAAATGTGAAATCTTGTTACAAGACTTTACAACACTTCAAAATAGGACTTTGATGAATAAAAAGGTGATTTTTAGGTGAATTGTAATAATAGAGTCTAGAAGAATGTAGAAATATCTTACAACACTTCACAACATCTTCACAAGATGCTATTATTTGAATTTTAGTACCTAAATATGCATGTTCAAGCCATGTTACAACATAAAATCATAGCAAAATAGATCAAACACCATGAAACAAGACCTAAAAGGCCATGAAAATGACAAGGGGCCATTTTTATATGGCACATTTAGCCCCCACTTTAGTGAGAGGATGAACTTGCTTCAAACTCACACTAAAGTAGCCATGAACATTGAGGGGGAGGGTTCAAATGCACTTACATTAGCAATATGGAATACAATGATCAAGAGGGATGATCAAGCCCCCAGGATGAAGATCCCATGGAAAACTAAACATAAGAACAAAGGAACACACAAGTGCTCTAGGATGAATTGATGAAGCTTCATCTTCAATCTAATTAGTTCTAGATTAGATCTAGGCTGATTGTTTGAAAAAGAATATGTACTCACTCTTAGGGTGACAAAACTCAAGACGGGTGCCGGTGAGAGAGGGCCCAAATGTACTCACTCTGGGGCCACATAACTAGTTGTCCAGAGGGTGAGAAAGCCCAAAAGGTAAGATACATATGCTAGTTGGTATGCACTCACAAATACAAAAGTGGCTATGGGGAAAAGTCATGCCGCTAGGTGGGCTTCCCACTCAACCATATTAAAGTTACACCCGTTGATAAATTTAACAAGGTGTCACAAGAAAAATGTCATGAACAAAAAGAAAAGGTACCACAGTCATGCAAACTGCGTTATGAAAGGTGGTAAAAAGATAAAAGTGTAAAATTAAAAAATGTAAAGTGTTTGAAGGAGTCTTGTTCAATTCATGCAAGGTCAGTCACTTAGGGAACATTGTGTCTAATGTCTCCAAGAGAGGACCAATCAAGGAATAGTATATTCACAACTTAAGGGATGTAGCGCGTCGCATCAGGCCACTAAGAGGAATGCAATATGCTTAGAAAGATCACACTTATGAAGGACATCACACCCAATGTCATTCACAAAGTGACAAACCTATTAAGTAAATGACAAGGCTACACTAGGAACCAAGAATGCACATGAATTATGGTAATGTATGCCCCCCACTTTAAAGGAATTGTGACACATCGTTCTGTGAGAAATTACTTGAAAGTAGAGAAGAAAAGAAAAGGAAAAAAGAAAACAATACATGAGAGCCAATGTAGAAAACCCTATGCCAAGTCATATGTTTCAAAGTTAGGTTGTGTCATGTCAAGGAAAAATTTTAAAAAAAGAAAATGGAGTTGCCCGCCAGAAAAAAGAACACACCAAACACATAAGGGATCTATGGATTTGGGGTCACTATATTCATTGCTGCAATTTTTTTATGAAAGAGCTTGAAACTGTCATCATTCCCCAAAGCACATAGAACTGGAAGAATGACACAAAGAGAGTGAAAAAAAAGGAAACAAAAGTCCGTTTTGGGTCAACATGGAAGAGACATTATGGTCTTGATGCCTTGCATCATCCCCAAAAGGAAAACACAAGCGAAATGAAAATGAAAAGGAAAAAAGAAAATGAAAATTATTTTGGGTCAACATGAAGGAGACATTTCGGTCTCAATGCCTTGTGTCATCCCCAAAAGGAAAAACACAAAATAAAAGAGAAAAAGAAAAAGAAATTGTGGGTTAACATATAGAAGAGACATAGGGTGCCTCTACACTTTGTGTCATCCAGTGCCGAGAAAAACAAAAATAGAAAAGATGAAGACCCTTGTGGGTCAAGAGACATAGGGTGTCTATGTTTTATGTCATTCCTAAAAAAGGAGAACACAAAAAAAAGAGAAAAGATGATGTACAACATATAGAAGAAGAGAGATACAAATAGAAGAAGTGTACAAAGAGAGATGAAACATAAAACACGTGATATGAGGGAACACAATACACACATGAAAAGGAAAAATAAAAAGAGAAAAGCAAAAAGGCTAATGGAATGCAAGGGTGGTTGACTGTCTAAAGGAAGAATTTCAAGTGCCGAACTAGGAGTCATACCAAGTTCTTCACTTGGTGGAGAGAATGTATCATTTAAGCTCATTGTAGATGAAAATAAAGAATTTAAATTGTTATGCACTTCATCATCTATTTTTTCTATCGTCACATCATCATCATCATCATCATCATCATCATCATCATCATCATCATCAAGATTAATGACAATAGGAGGATGAAGGGTGATTTGTAAGGATGGATGGATCAAAAGAGGAGGTGGTTGGATTGGTTCAATTTGTTGGGATTGTTGCAATAGACTATCATGTGGCAGGTTAGGAGAAGGAGGGCGGTCATCTATTACTTTAGTCAAAGGTAAAGGTTGATTTTCTTTATCTTCTTATATGCGAGATGGATGAGTAAGGAGACGATGGTGATGCCGTTATTCCCTAGCACCGTGATTTCATTTAATTCTATTTTGGAGTTGTTGAGGTGTAAGAGCGAATTGAGTCAGCATAGGTTCTTTTTCTTCTGAAGACGGAAGAACAAAATAAATTGAAGAGGATGGATCAATCATTTTCTCTTTGGCTTTATACACTTGCTTAAGGTGAGGAAGCATGACAAGAGTGGTTTCATTCTCCTTTGGTTGTTTAAACAATGGTTGGGAAGTATCTAGGGGTGGTTGTTTAGGAGGTTGTATGGTTTTCTTAATGTTAGAATCAAGTTGAAGAATGGTTTAATCTATGGTAGGAGGTGCAAAAGTGGATGGGGATGAGTTTTGAAGAGACAATTCAGCTATCTTTTTGGCTTTAAACTTTTGATAAGTTATGGAAAAGAAGTCCTTTCAAGATGTGGTGGGTTCCATAGGTGTAGGCCAAGAGGTTTCTAATGAAAAATTACCTTTGGAAGATAAAGGATTAAAGCCACTATGGTGTAAGGTGACTATCTCATTGTTATGTGGAAACTTCAAACACTTGAGAACAATTGATGAGACCGTTTTCATTGAGCGAAGCCAAGGGTGGCCTAGCCACAAATGAAAATTTTTAGATTGTGGAATAATTGAAAATGTTACCTCTAAATTTTTAGGTCCTATCTATAAGGGTAGCATGATTGATTCGATCATAGGGCATGGAAAAATAGTATGTGTCTTAATCCATGTAGTTGGTTTATTATATTCATCTTGATATAACTCATGTAATACTAGAAACTCCTTTGTGATCACATTCTCACCACAAAAGGGATCTATTAATATCCCATTAGTGGGCTTATTATAGATTATGCCAGCTATGTAAAGAGGACAATCAAGAATTTTTTGTAGTATGTCTTTAGCAGAAAAAGTGATATCAAGATACTTAGTGGTTGGGCCCTTATGAGGGATAACGTCTATCATAGCTACTAGCTCATCCATAAGACTTTTTGTAGTAACAGGGGGAGGTGTATCATATTGTTCATTTTTTGTATCAATAGTCATTACATCAGTGGTTGAAGGTTTGCTAGCCTTGACAAATGAGGTAGTATGTTTAGGCATGGGATTAGTGAAAATTTGAAAATTCTAGTTAGGGGGTGCAACAGACTTATTGCCTTGATCATTAACACTCGTAATGGACATATGGCCTAAATCAATGAGGTCTTGAACTAAATGTTTGAGACACTTGCAATGTTCAGTGTCATTTCCATTTTGGTGATGAAAATAAAAATAAGCATTAGGTTTGAAGGTGGGTGGTAAAGGTTGGTTTGGATCAAGCAGTCGAACGAGTGGAAAAGTGAGCAGGCATTGTTGAATTAATTGGTTCATTGTGTTATGAAGGGTATTGGGTAGGGGAGTAAACTGCCTCTTCAGGTCCCCATAGGTATAAGGCACTGCTACTTTAAAAACTACCACTTGATTTGGAACATATTAGGTTTGATACAGTTGAGGTTGAGGAGGCAGATTAAACTATAAAAAGCCTCTATTTGGTTTGCGGAAGTTTTGTGTGTTATTTTAGTTTTGATTGTTGTGATCAGGTTTTTCAGCTCAATTAGAAGTGGATTTTGAATCATGACTTGAAACTAAATTATGGTATTCACACAAGGTTGTGCATAAATGCATAAATGAAGGGAATTTCATCATTGTTAATTTATCCTAAAGGTGTGTGTGCAAGTTTTCGATAAACATCTTTTGAAAATGTGCATTGAGAATCTTGACATCAATTTTAGCATACACAGATTGGTATCATGAGATAACATTCATTACTTTTTTATTTGTGTTTTGTCTACATCACATAAGGTTAGCCATTGTATTTTTAGGTGTCATGTGAACTTGAAAGTGACTTATGAAAGCATCCAAAAATTCATTGAATGAACGGATAGAATGATTAGAAAAGTTGGAAAACCATTCTAAGGCAGTGTCTTTCAAGGTCCTTGGAAATAGTTTGGCTAACAATTTATCATCAAGGACGAAGTCACTACACAAAGTTGTATAGGCATTAACATGGATGATAGGTTCTCCTTTTCCTCCATATTTATCAAAATGAAGCATTTATATCGCTTGTGGCATCGGGGTACGTAATATTTCTAAGGATAAGGGGCTACTACAGACATGATATGTAAGTGGAGTGGATTAAACTTGGCTAATGGTGCAAAGTTGATGTTGCATAGATGAAACGGTGGTAAGGAGTTGTGTAAGAAGGGGATCAGGGTATGTGGGTTGAGGTGGAAGGGAAAATGGTGATGTATTATAGGTGATGTGAGGGGAAGTAAAAGGAATACTATGGGGTGTGAATGTGGTGGAAGGGACTTGCAATTCCACAAGAGAAGTAGGAATGTTAGTGGAAATTGGAAAAGGGGTTGCCACATAATTAGTCTGATGCATAGTTGTATGGACTTGTGGATTGGTATAAGTTGGTATGGAAGCTATGGTTGAAGGGGGGGGAACTTGAGGACCTCCTTGGCTTACATGAATGGTTGTGGATTGGGTACTAGAAGAGGCATGTTTATTGTAAATCTTGTAAATTCTATTTATCACTTGCAAGCCATCATCACTTTCAATCAAATGATGAAGATTGTCAATGGAAGGTATGGCAATGGTGAAAATGTTATCAAGTGAAAAGTCTTGTTGTAAATGTGAAAAATCCTCATGAATATTAATGACCTTTTCTTGTGGGAGGGAGTTGTTTTCGTTGTCAACATTCATTGGATGGAAAGGTGAAGGCATAGAAGTGGTATTGTTAGGGCCTAATGCACCATTTTCCATACTAGGAGTAGGAGCTCGTGAGATCCCAAGGTCCACAACAAAAGTGATATCGTGGGAGGCCATGAGTCTAGAACTTCTTCTCACTAAAGTATTATCAACGGCGCACCAAACACTCATGCAAGTACCACAAGGAGGGGTGAATGCAAATGCAAACTAATCTAAGAATTTGAAATGAAAATAATAGAAATGTTGCTAATTGTAACTGAGATCTAACTACAAAAAATAGAAATGTAGACAAATGCCAAAAAAATGCTAAAAATGTTGTTTAACAAATGCAGAGGGATTGATTCGCCCTGGGTGGTGAATGATTCCTAGTATGATGTTTTCATGTGTTTTTCAAAAAAATTAATGTGATTTTAATGTTCTACAAAATGCAATCAAAGATGCAAATTGCATGTTTTTACTTTTTTCAATGAGATTCAATGCAAAAATGAAATATGGATGAAACATTCACTAATGCAAGATAAAATGTCCTAAAATGCAAAAGCAAAACAATGTACTAATTGATTGTTAAAGAAAATGTAAACTAGGATGTAATATTTAAATGAAATTAGAAATGCAAAGTGCTCAAAGAGTCAGGTTCACCAAAATGAACCATTGATTTTTGGCTCCTATGGACAACTCTTGCTCTTTTAGGGTTTTCACCTAAAAGGAGAGAGATAGGAGCAAAAATGCTAATGGTTCATTCAAATTGTGTTATGTGCAATGTTTTCTGACCTAAATGAAGTTAAATAAATGCAATTGACTAATATTAATGAATGAAAATGAATGCAAAAGTGAAATTAAAGCTATGTTTGAAAACACATTGTGATATACAACAATGAACTAAATGAAGAAAATATGCAGAACATAAAGGAATGAGTTAAAACAGAGTGCACTTGGGAAAAATATAATGAATATGAAATGTTGTGGATGTTGAATGGAATCACTAATTTTTCACAGTGGGAATCATTCGCCCAGGGTGGCAAATTAGTCCTCCTCCTGGTGAAAAATTGTTAGAAACAAGTTTTTGTCTGTTGGGATCCAAAATCTAACAAAATTCAGATTTTCAATCCTAAGGTGGGACTCTTTTGCCACAGGTGGCAAATCAGTCTTCTCCCAAATTTTTGAAAAATTAGGAACAACTCTACAACACCAGATTTAGAAATTACTTTGTTGAGTTGCTAAAGTCAATTATAGAAAATGGCAAAAACCTTCTCCAAGCTTGAAATAACTTAAGTTGACTTGAAGCACCTAGTTGACTTGTAAACCAATTTTCAACACGAAAACTTATCAAATCTACATACCTAGGTCTATAAACAAACATGCAATAGGGGAAAATGGTTTAAGGTTAGTGAATAGGGGTTTTCCTTGGTCAAACCCCACTTTTGGTAATCAAACCTTTAATAAAATAATGAAATGCAAAGGAATGATAAACTAACAACATGCAATTGTTATCAACTTACCAAACCCTTGATGATGCAAGTCCAAAATAATGTCAATGGCTACTTCAAAGTGCTTGAAAAGATGTTGTAAAATGCCTGAATGCTTGAATGAATAGGTGGATAAGTTAACTTGATGAATGGGTCTTGAAATGAGGTGAAAATCACTTATTTATACACACTTGTGCCTTTACTTACCCATTCATACCTCATCATAGGCCAACATCAAGTGATTTTGAATAAAATCTCGAAAGGAAATGAATAGGGTATGTAGATCATCATGGAAAAAATAGGCCCTAAGTGGAAAAAATTCAAAAATTGAGTTAGGCAACTTACGAAAAATTTGAATTATTTATCTATATTATTTCAAAAATATGCAAAAATAGAATTTGTAACAAATTAAGTGTAGTTTCTAAACTACTAGGTTTTTAAAAACAAAAAATCTATTTGGAAAAAACTTGAAATTTCAATATAGTAGTACTTAAATTTAAAGGAAAAAATAAGTAGGTGTCCAGTCCAATTCACCCTAACCACAATAAAATGATAATATTTTTTATAATATTTTAGATATAAGTAGAGGAGTTATGTCTCAACTTGATGCATATTTTTTGTAATTTTTTCCAAGTAAATAATTAATTATGAATTTTATTACAACTTTTAAAACAATATAAAAACTCATATGTCTACCACCTTAACTTGGTCAAAACTCCATAAAATTCAATTTTACTTCTTAATCCTATAGTATATGAACATAGAATGTGACACATGTTTGATACAAAAAATGTGATAATTTGGAAAGCTATAGATGTTTTTCAATCAACCTATCAATTAGGGACTTTAGTCATAATTTGAATAGAAAATGAATAATAATTACTTATTAAATTCAAAGTAAAGCATAATATATATCGGTGGAAAGTTGAGAATTTCCTTTAAAATCCCTTTTCGTTTCATCAATTTTGGGTAAAAAGATAGTCGTCAGCCACATACCCATCATATTGCCACTATTTGGCCCATCATGATCCTGCACATACCCAATATTTTGAATTTGGGCCCAAGGGGGACTCATCACCCATTGGGTCAAACCCACCTAAAATGTGTGTCAAGAAATATGTTGTATTTGATGTTGTTTGTCAAGATAATACTAAAAAATACACTTAATTAAGCATATGAGAGCATAAATGGGTCAAATAAAGCATGAAAAAGGGATAAATAGTGAAGATGTTCCTAGAAAAGTGTGAAAGCTTGTTACAAGACTTTACAAAACTTCAAAATAGGACTTGTTGATTAATAAAAAGATGATTTTTAGGTGAATTGTAATCAATAGAGTCTAGAAGAATGTAGAAATGTCTTACAACACTTCACAACACCTGCACAAGGTGTTGTTCTTTGAGTTTTAGTATCTAAATAAGCATTTTAAAGCCATGTTACAACATAAAATCAAAGAAAAATAGTTCCAACACCATAAAATAATACCTAAAAGGCCATGAAAATGACAAGGGGCCATTTTTCTACAACACATTCCCCAAGAAAAAATTTTCCACCACAAGAAAAAAAATTGAGATAGAAAAAAATGAGAGGTTATTGTAGAGGGACCCAATTCAATCCCATAGGCTCAAACGAGAAGTTTCTAAACATCATGATGTCTGAGTAACATGATAAAGATTGCAGCCATTTTATAGTTCAGACTCATAAGGGTTTCAACTAGTTTAATGTAACTCAGAGTGATTTAGTGTGTTTGGGTACAAAAGATGACCATTCCTAGTGTAAAATTACCCAGCCAGATGCGTCATAACATTTTGTTTGGTCACACAAGTTGTAGATCGAAAGTTGCATCACTTTGCAACTTTGCACTACTTGCATTTGACAACTTTTTCCCCAAGCAAAAATTTGCCACCATGGGAATACAACTCTGAGATAGAAAAAACTGAGAGGTTTTTCTAGAAGGGCCCAATGCAATCCTATAGGATTAGATGAGAATTTTCTAAGCATCATGGTGTCTGAGTAATAATATGTTGAATATTGCAGCCATTTTGCACTTTGGACTCATAAGTGATTCAACTAGTTGAATGTAGCTCAAAGAAATTTGACATGTTTGGGTGGAAAAGAGGGCCATGCCTAGCATAAACGTACCCACCTGGATGTTTGTAGAATGAAAGTTGCACCACTTTGTAACTTTGTACTACTTACATTTGACAACTTTTTCGCCAAGCTAAAATTCACCACCAAGGGAAAAAAACCTCCGAGATAGAAAAAACCAAGAGAGGTTATCATAGAGGAGCCCAACATGATCATATAGTCTCAAACAAGAATTTTCTAAGCATCACGGTGTTCAAGCAAAAAAATGCTAAAGGTTGTAGCAATTTTGTACTTCAGACTCATAAGGGAATCAGTCGGTTGAATGTAGCTTGGAGTGATTCGACATGCTTGGGTATGAAATAGGACCATGCCTAGCATAAACGTACCCACCTAGACATGTTGGAATACTTCAATTGGTCACATGAGCTATAGAACGAAAGTTGCAACACTTTGCAACTTTGCACTACTTACATTTGACAAGTTTTTCCCCATGCCAAAATTCACCACCATGGGAAAACAACTCTGAGATAGAAAAAATAAAAAAAATTATTGTAGAGGGGCACAACAAAATCCCATAGGCTCAGATAAGAAGTTTATAAGCATCACAGTGTTTGAGTAACAATATGCTAAAGATTGCAACCATTTTGCATTTTGAAATCATAAGGGATTCAACTAGTTTAATGTAGCTCAAAGCAATTCAGTGTGTTTGGCTGTGAAAGAGGACCATTGCTAATGTAAAGGTACCCACTTGGATGTGTCAAAATAGTTGTTTAGTCACATGAGTTGCAGAACAAAAGTTGCACCACTTTGCAACTTTGCACTACTTGCATTTGACAACTTTTTCCCCAAGTGAAAATTTGCCACCACAAGAAAACAACTCCGAGATAGAAATAAATGGGAGAGGTTATTGTAGAGGGGCCCAACACAATCCCATAGACTCAAAAAATAATAATTTAAGTGCCATAGTGTCCAAGTAATAGCATGTTGAAGATTGTAGTCATTTTACACTTCAGACTCATAAGGGATTTAGCCAGTTGAATGTATCTCAAAGTGATTCAATTTTTTTGGGTGTAAAAGAGGACCATTTCTAGTGTAAACATACCCACCTAGACATATCATAATAGTTTTTTTGGTCACACGAGTTGTAGAATGAAAATTGCACCACTTTGCAACTTTACACTACTTGCATTTGACAACTTTTTCCCCATGCAAAAATTTTCCACCAATAGAAAAAAACTCTAATATAATGAAAACTAAGAAAGGTTATTGTAGAGAGTCCAAACACAATCCCATAGACTTAGATGAGAAGTTTCTTAGCATCATGGTGTCTGAGTAACAACATGTTCAAGATTGTAGCCATTTTGCACTTTGGACTCATAAGGGATTCAACTGGTTGAATGTAGCTCAAAGTAATTCAGTGTGTTTAGGTGCAAAATGTTCGCATATGGCTTTGAGTGATTGTCTTTTGGCCTTTTTTTTTGTCATTGATGGAAACTCGAGTCAACATTATGGTTCGCAATGTTGAAGTTGCTCCTACTGAAAAGATAAGTAAGACTTTGTAATCTACCGACAAAAAAAATGAAGTATAGGGTATCCGGTTGATAAGTTGATCTGATCACTTCATTGGATCACTATTCTATGGTGTGGATCCCTAGGGAATCTTGTTTAGCATGTATTCTATCCTATTGGAAATTTTTACTACTTATTCTTCTCATTCTGGTCAACTTGGTGTATATGTTGTGTTGCAGATGTATGTGGAGTATGTGTTTAGTTATTTCTTGTGTTTGGAATTTTGGTTTTGGTCCCTACTATATTCTAGCCAACTTGTGTGGATACACATCAATTCTAATTGATGATTTGGGCTAACATAAGGAAAAGTATTATGTTTTATTTTGAAGCCAACATATAACAAATTCCTATTAGTGGGTATATAAAAGAGATCAAAAAATCATTTTGGTGTGTGAGTGTATGTGTGTAGAGATAGAAGGGTGTGAGGATCAAGAAGAGTTAGTGCGAAAAAGGATAGAACAATTATATATATGTTTGAATAGTAGAAGGGCTTATGTGTGCAGTGTAGAGCAGAGCAGAGCAGAAGTATGAACTAGATAGAAAGATCTGAAATCTGATTGTTCACTTAATTGGAAATGAATCCAAGCATTTGTTGATGCTACTTTCTTAATTAAAAATAGTACGAACTAGATAGAAATATCTGAAATCTCAAATGTATTTTGTAGGAAGTGAGCTTTCTCTTTTGAGCAGTGAGCTCTAGGTAGTTAGCCTGGATGCAAGTGCATTCCCTTTTATCATACTTTTAAAAGAGTACACTTTGTGGATTAATCTCCACAGTGGTTTTTCCCCTAATAGGGTTTCCACATAAAATATTGGTGTTATGGTGTTCCTTAATGTGTTTATATTATGTGAATGCTATTGAGGATTTATTTATTGTTGTTGATTGTTTTAAGATCTTATTTGAATATCAAATATTGTGGAGCACTGATTCACCCCCCTCTCAGTGTTCCTAGTGTCCAACAATTGGTATCAGAGTGGGTTCCTCTTCTGAAGTTTAATAGCTTGTGGTGGATCTTGAATTACAATGGATGCTAGAGGTCTTCAACAATAGCTTATGGTGGCATTTGATGATCTTGATCAGTCTAAAGAAGAAGTCATGGAACTAAAAGAAAATCTTGTGGCTGCCAAAAAATTCATTCAATCACTGAAGGATAAGATAAATGAGTCAAGGGAAAAGAGGAAGGAGCTATGTGATTAGTTGAAGTGGAAAGAAAGCAAAGGTGTAGATGATGTCCATCTGAATCAAACCCTAAGAGATATAATAGAAGAATGTGAAAAGCTTGCTAAGGACAATGCAACTCTAAAACTTGAAATGGAATCTATGGCAATGAAGTTAACCAAAGAGATTGAAGAAAGAAAGAAGAAAGAGGAGAATTTGGCCTAGTTCTTGAAAGAAAAATTTGAATAATGTAGCAGAGTTAATAGTGATTTCATTCAGCTAGAGATTGAATTACAACAATACATAAACAATGAACAAGAGCTTGAGAGATAGGTAGTTATTCTCATAAATGAGCTTACTACTGTAAAAGAATTCAAAGAGAAATTCAAGATAAGTTTTGCTATGATTGATGAGATAACTAAAGGAAAAAAGGAGACAAATGATAAGTGAGGTCTTGGATATGAGAAGGGTGAGAGCTCTAGTTCTGAACAGAAGAACCTTGAAAAGAAGAACAAAGGAACACGACATCTGGTAAGGCAACTCAATGCTCAAAAATTTAATGGATACTGATTTGTTTGTAATAAATTTAGACATATGGCTTCTCAGTGTAGAATAAAGATAAAATTTAGCACCCCATCATTTTTTGGTCAGTGTTTTAAATGCAAGAAGTTTGGTCATAAGTCATTAGAATGCAGAAGTATGTCTATCAGTGCAAGTAACATTAAATTATATACTTGTGGAAGATTTGGACATGTTGCTAATCAATGCAGATTAGGAGGAAGTCAGTGGAATGTATGGAATACACAGAAAAATCTAGTATGCTACAATTGTAACAAACTTGGGCACATTGCAAAATTTTGTAGGAGCATAAACATGAATAAAAGAGGTCCAGTTTATCAAAGGAAAAATTCACAAAAAACAACAAAGGAAAAGAAAAAGAATATGTGGAAGAGAAGAGATTAGATGAAGAAAACATGGGTAAAGAAAAGTGAATTAGATGAAGGTAATAGGGATGTATCGAAAGCTCCCTCTGGTAACTGTTCCAGCAATTGACTTCAGACCAGTGGCCTAGGGGGAGTTTTTCATGAAAATCATTTGTCCCCTATGTGTTGGCGAATCATAGGATGTTCAGTTGTGTTATTCAATGTCAAATGCATTGCAATCATTTGTTGAGTTGGATGAAATGTTAAGGTTTGAAGTTGGATTTTTCTCTTGTTGTCTAAGTTCACAATGCAACCAGAACTTCTAGGAAATGCATTTAATTTGGGTAATACCATTACCATTCTTGAATCCCTTGTTTAGATTATCAACAGGTCATCAAAGAATAACAGCTTGATTATAGCTATTGGGATTGAGGTGGAATCTTGGAAGAAATATCTTCTGGAAATGAAAGCTAAGTATAAAATAATCTTCTGAATTGTGCAACAATTTTCCAAATTTTGGTCAATTTTGCAAAGTGGAGAGAATAGTAAAATTTTGTCTTATAAAAAGGGGGAACAAAAGTACAAAAAAATTAGTGGAAGCTTTGTCATTGATGTCAAAGGGGGATAGAATGTGACGAAAAATTCCTTGACATCCTAAGGGGGAGCAACAATTTTGGTTTTGATGAGTTTTTGAGTTATGACACTTAGTCATTTATCACAAAGTTTTTCCATCAATGCCAAAGGGAGAGATTATTAGCATATGGCTTTGAGTGACTATATTTTGGCTTCTTGTGTTGTCATTGATGGAAATTAGAGTTAGTAGTATGGTCCGTAGTGTTGAAGTTGCTCCTACCGGCAAGATAAGTAAGATTTTGTAATCTACCGATAGAAAATATGAAGTATAGGGTATCTGGTTGATAAGATGATATGATCACTTCACCAGATCACTATTCTGTGGTGTGGATCCCTAGGGAATATTTTTTAGCATATATTCTATCCTATTGGAAAGTTTTGTGGTGTTACATTAATCAAAGTATGAGTTAAGAAATTCGATAGAATGATTTACTTCTTATTCTTCTCATTTTGGCTGACCTGGTGTATATGGCGTGTTACAGATGTATGTGGAGTATGTGTTTAGTTATTTCTTATGTTTGGAATTTTGGTTTGGGTCCCTACTATAGTCTAGCTAACTTGTGTGGGTATGCATCAATTATAATTGATGATTTGGGATGACATAAGGAAAAGTAATATGTTTTGTTTTGAAGCTGACATATAACAAATTCCTATTAGTGGGTATATAAAGGAGATCATAAAATAATTTTGGTGTGTGAGTGTATGTGTGTAGAGATAGAAGGGTGTGAGGATCAAGAAGATTCAGTGTGAAAAAGGATAGAACACTTATATATATGCTTAAACAACAGAAGGGCTTATGTGTGCAGTGCATAGTAGAGCAGAGTAGAAGTACGAACTAGATAGAAAGATCCAGAATTTGATTATGCCCTTAATTGGAGCTGAATCCAAGCATTTGTAGATGCTACTTTCTCAGTTCAATTTTTTTTTGTAATCTCAAATGTATTTTGTAGGCAGTGAGCCTTCTCTTTTGAGCAGCGAGCTTTAGGCAATGAGCCTTCTCTTTTGAGCAGTGAGCTCTAGGCAGTGAGCCCGAATGCAAGTGCATTCCCTTTTATCATAATTTTAATAGAGCATACTTTGTGGATTAATCTCCATCGTGGTTTTTCCCCTAATATGGTTTCAACATAAAATATTGGTGTTATGGTGTTCCTTAATGTGTTTATATGATGTGAATGCTATTGAGGATTTATTTATTTCCGTTAATTGTCTTAAGGTCTGATTTGAATAACAAATATTATGGAACACTGATTCACCCCCCCTCTTAGTGTTCCTAGTGTCCAACATGAAAAAGGACCATTTCTAGCATAAACGTAACCACCCAGACATGTTAGGATAGTTTCTTTAGTCGCAGAATTTATAGAACAAAAGTTGTACCACTTTGCAACTTTGTACTACTTGCATTTGATAACTTTTTCCCCATGCAAAAATTCACCACCACAAGAAAAAAAACTCTGAAAAGACAAAAAAAGAGAGGTTATTGTAGAGGGGCCCAACGTGATTCCATAGGCTTAGATGAGAAGTTTCTAAGTGTCACAATATCTGAGTAACAACATCTTGAAGATTGTAGTCATTTTGCACATCGAACTCATAAGGGATTCAACTAGTTGAATGTAGCTCGGAGTGATTCAGCATGTTTGGGTGCAAAATAGGACCATACATAGTGTAAATGTACCCACCTAAATGCATCAGAATAGTTCATTTGATCACATGAGTTACAAAACGAAAGTTGCACCACTTTGCAACTTTTCACTACTTGCATTTGACAACTTTTTCCCCATGCGAAAAATCACCACCACGGGAAAATAACTCTGAGATAAAAAAAAATCAAGAGAGGTTATTGTAAAGGGGTGCAAAAAAATACTATAGGCTCAAATGAGAAGTTTCTAAGCATCATGGTGTTCGAGTAACAACATGTTGAAGATTGCAACTATTTTGCACTTCAGACTCATAAGAGATTTTGCTGGTTGAATGTAGCTTAGAGTGATTTGGAATGTTTGGGTGTGAAAAGGACCATGCCTAACATAAACATACCTACCCAGACATGTCAAAACAATTTATTTGGTCACATGAGTTGCAAAACAAAAGTTGCAGCACTTTGCAACTTTGCACTACTTGCATTTGACAACTTTTGCCCCATGTGAAAATTTTCCACCACGGGAAGACAACTCTGAGATAGATAAAAATGAGAGAGGTTATTGTAGAGGGGCCTAACACAATCCCATAGACTTAGAAAATAATTTTCTAAGTGTCACGATGTCTGAGTAATAGCATGCTGGAGATTGTAGCCATTTTGCACTTCAGACTCATAACAATTTAGCTGATTGAATGTAGCTCAGAGCAATTTGGAATTTTTGGGTGTGAAAGAGGACCATGCCTAGTGTAAATGTATCCACTTGGATGTGTTATAATAGTTCATTTGGTCACATGAGTTTCAAAACAAAAGTTGCACCACTTTGCAACTTTGCACTACTTGCATTTGATAGCTTTTTCCCCATGCGAAAATCGACACCATGAGAAAGAAACTATGAGATAGAAAAAACTAAGAGATTTTATTGTAGAGGGTCCCAACGCAATCCCATAGGCTCAGATGAGAAGTTTCTAAGCATCACGGTGTCTGAGTAACAACATGCTAAAGATTGCAGTCTTTTTTCACTTTGGACTCATAAGGGATTCAACTGGTTGAACGTAGCTCAGGGTGATTCAATGTGTGTGGTTGTGAAATAGGACCATGCTTGGCATAAATGTACCCATCCAGACATTTCCAAATAGTTTGTTTGGTCACATGAGTTGCAGAATGAAAGTTGCACCACTTTACAACTTTACACTGCTTGCATTTGACACTTTTTCCATCAAGTGAAAATTGGACACCATGAAAAAATGACTTCAAGATTACAAAAACTGAGAGAGTTTATTGTAGAGGGGCCTAACATGATCTCATAGACTCATATAGAGAGTTTGTAACCATCACAATTTTTGATTAATATCCCATCAAAGATTGTTGCCCTTTTTCACTTTGGACCCTTAAGGGATCAAGCTGGTTGAATGTAGCTCAGAGAAATTCGATGTGTTTGGGTGTGAAAGAGAACCATTCCTAGCATAAATTTACCCATCTGAATGTGTTGGAATAGCCCCTTTGGTCACATGAGTTGCAAAATAAAAGTTGTACCACTTTACAACTTTACATTGCTTGCAATTGACACTTTTTCCATCAAGTCAAAATTGGACACCATAGAAAAATGACTTGAGATTTTAAAAAAAAACTGAGAGAGGTCATTGTAGAGGTTCTCTATGTGATCCTGATGCCTTAGACGAAATTCCCATAACTAGCATGGTATCTAGGTAATATTCCATCAAAGATTGATTCCCTTTTGCAATTTAGACTTTTAAGGGATTACGTTGCATGAATTACAAATGTTTGAGGGCAACAATAAATTTCAAAATTTGAGTAAATCTCATTATAAGTGTTTATTTGAATAGACTGTATGCTATATTGATATTAATATATAATCATTATGTTGATTCATTTTAATAAATGAAGTTTTTATAATAAGTTATTCAATTGGTGCTAGTTATAATAACGAGAGAATAAAAGAAGAAAAAGAATGATTTGTAACCATCAATGGTTATTACACTCATTATATTAATAATATGATGTTTACAATAAAATGAGATTTATTTGGTTGTCCTTATTCTTTTGTTTGGGCTACAATTGTCTAATATGCTTCATACACCATTGTGAAACCCAAGTGCTTGTACTTGTAGGCACAATGCCTTAGGTACTCCATTCTCATAGATCTTTTATAATGTTACTCATACTAGCTTTCCAATTTGGTAGGGTTGAAAAGGTAGGGGCAGCATATGCTTCATAGAAATGGGGTCTCACAATGATGTAATTCACCATGAGACCCCATTTCTATGAGGCATATGCTGCCCCTACCTTGTCAACCCTATCGAATTGGCAAGCTAGTGAGCTCACTAACTTGCCAATTTGAAAGGGTTGACAAGGTAGGGGAAGCATATGCCTCATAGAAATTGGGTCTTCTATCACTTGTAATCTTGTTCTTGATGATAATGATTCTCTTAGAATAACACTTCCTTGTTTTCCAAGATTGTTATAAGTAGAATGGATTTTTTGGTAGATTTTGATATACAATGTGAATTGTTTCTACAATGCAAGCTATGGATATGAGATTGATGAAGCTATTGATGATGCTAAGATAGAGATGAGGATATGATTCTACAATGAAATAGTTTCAACTACAATGCTATGGAGATTTCTCTGCTATGCTAATGAGAATGCAATGATAATGATAATGCTAATGCTATGATAATGATTATGCAAAGAAAAAGGCATGCTTTTGGATAATTGATATGAGATTTCAGCAGCATGTAAGTATGATAGCTCTTGTGCATGCTAAAAATGGAGCTAATGAGCTTCCTTTTATAGGCTAAGGAAGGCTAAGATCCATGTGGCACAAGATCAATGGTTGGAGAATTGGTCTTGTGACATGTACAGTGAGAATTGGATTGGTTAGGATGAGGGAGATAAACTAGGAAGATGCTCCTCCTACATTGACAAGGTGGAGTGAAAGGTGGGAGAAACTTATCACAATCCTCACAAAGACCATAAGGACAAAGGTCTTATAAGGAGTCTTTCCTTATTATGATGTTGGAGGGAATATAGGAGTTATGAGACAAGTGTCTCCTAGTGTCCTTTAAATATGATGAAATGGAGAGACCAAGTTCTAAAAAATAGGGATGGTGGAGAAGAAATAGGGCATGTTTCGAGATATAATTATTCAATTAAATATTAAAAATATTTAATTATTGGTGCAACATGGTAAGGTGTCATGTGAAGTATCATGTGAGGTGTAAGGTGACATGGAAGATGATGTGGATTAGGACTTTGATTTAGAGGAATAATTAAATAATTAGGATTATTTAATTAAAGATAGATTTTAGAAGAATTTAGATAATTTAATTAAATAAATTAATTTTATTTAATTATTAGACAAATTTGATGAATATGAATCAAATAAATAAATAAATAATTTATTTATTGATAGAATAAATAAGGATTAAATAAATATAAATATTTATTTAACTTCGAGCAATTTTGAGATGTATACAGGTAGATTTGGGTTTAATTTGTGTATTGGACAGTAGGCTGGCTTCAACCATTACAATTTTTTTTTTACTCTCTCATGCTCTTAAAATAGTTTAATTTTCCTTTGAAGCAACTCTTACTCCCTAGTGAGTTCATCAAGACATTATAATGAAGTTTGATCTTGGTGTACGAAATCACAATGTGAAGAGCAATCAGACATGCTTGATGGATCAACCATGTAAGGACTAAAATTTCCATTAGCAACATGGTACCTAAGGCTTGATTTACAAGTTGAATCATATATAGATTGTTCCCTAGGACTGCCATATTGCCAAGAAGCCATGACTGATAAGGTATAAACAGACTTGGGCATTAGAATATAGGAAGAAATCTATGAATTTGTAGGTTTAAAATGTCGCCCATACATCACCGTGAGACCCCATTTCTATGAGGCATACACTACCCCTACCTTGTCAACCCTACCAAATTGGCAAGCTAGTGAGCTCACTAGCTTGCCAATTTGGTAGGGTTTACAAGGTAGGGGCAATGTATGCCTCATGGAAATGGGGTCTCATGGTGATTAAAATCACCATTAATCATTGTGAGACCCCATTTATATGAGTCATACGTTGCCCCTACCTTGTCAACCCTAATGAATTGGTAAGCTAGTGAGTTCACTAGCTAACCAATTCAGTAGGGTTGACAGGGTAGGGGCAGCATATTCTTCATAAAAATGGGGTCTCACAATGATTTAAAATCACCATGAGACACCATTTCTATGAGGCATAGGCTACCCCTACCTTGTCAACCCTATCGAATTGGCAAGCTAGTGAGCCTGGCAAGATAGTGAGCTCACTAGCTTGCCAATTCAATAGGATTGACAAGGTAGGGGCAACATATGCCTCATAGAAATGGGATCTCATGATTATTTACATCACTGTTACACCCCATTTCTATGAGGCATACACTGCCCCTACCTTGTCAACCCTACCGAATTGGTAAACTAGTGAGCTATCAACCCTACCAAATTGGCAAGCTAGTGAGCTCACTAGCTTGCCAATTCAGTAGGGTTCACAAGGTAGGGGCAGTATATGCCTCATACAAATGGGGTCTCACAATAATGTAATAACTCGAGACATAGAAAAGGGGTTGAGAATCATCATGAGAATCATTGTGATATAATGGGGACATATTAATTGGAGAGGCGAGTTCATAGCTTTATGATGCAAAATTTAGCCTAGAGTTGAAGCATACTAAATGAGGAAGGGTTGATCATATTTAAATTTCAAATAATAATTATGGAAGGAGTTCTAGGGTTTATAGAAGAGAAATAAAATATGCCTTTGTACAATATAAGACATTGTTTTAGATTTTGTCATAAATCCACATGCTTTTCCTTCAAGACAACTTTAAATGTAAACCATAAACCATTACAACTAACTTTAAATGTAATATACAAATTTAATTGAGGCATATATTAAGGAATATACACTTTTGCATGTACTAATTTCTCATAATTTTTGTATATCAAAAAATACACTAAGTCAATAAAAAATATTACAATAGTGATGGAAGAAAATCTTGAAAAGCCTCCCATTTCTCAATACTTGTAGCAATACATGTAGGGAAATAATCCTCTTATTTGTAGCCCAGATCATGAAATATATTGTACAAGAAGAAACAAAAGGAGCTGCTACCTAGTTTCTTTTCTCCAATCCACCTTAGGTGGCCCAGTTATTTGCATTCCAAAATGCTTCAAAACATGTACATTCCCTGCTCCCTTGAAAACACATGGGTAGTAGCCTCTCTGTGGTTGTGTACTCTCACTGGAATTTGGTCCACAAAAAACTTGAAAAATCCTAACAATTATAGATAGGGTCTCACATAAAAATCATTAAAAGACCAATAACTAAATAATGTCAGACATACACCTTTTGACCGGATCTATTGTCACCTTCATGCATGCTATAAGTAGATCGATTGAAGGTCCTACAAAGGTGATGTGGCCCATCTTTCACTACTTCCTCATATCTTGATGATCCTACATATAAATTTCAAATATGTATAAACATAATCTACATAAAACATGTAGCATATAAGAATCCAAGAAATCTACCAAATGGAAAAGAAAGAGAAGATTGAAAACTAGAAAATGCACTAGCAACTGATGTTCTTTTCTTAAGTTGACAATCTTTATTGAAGCCTTTCCCTTTTTTCTCCTTCACTAGTCTTGCATATCTCTTCACTAAAGAAAACATATAATTAATAATTGGGTTAAAAGATAGTCACAAATGCATCAATGACAGTCCTAAATTCATATGACATCAAACACCAATAAAGAATACCAACTTAAAGGTGATCAATAGAGAGCAGCATATAATTATCATTTTGCAAATTAACAATAATTCAATTTTGCAAACCCTTCTACAATCAAACTTAAAAGCATGAGAGAAAGAAGTGATCAATAATATGACTTTACAAATTCAATGTGCATACTTACAAATCAACCCAAGGAACCATTTGGGTTTGCTCTACTCTTTATTGTGTCAAGTATTGCCTCGTGGTCAGACTCACACACTTTCAACAAGTTCTTGTTCATAGGTCTACCCTTATATTTGATCAAATGAACATCGGCTATGACAAGAAGGTTTTAGTAGTGAAGAATCTTCCGATGCATGTCAAAGTCCTCAAATAATCAAATTGCAACATTCTTAACTGGGTACCTTCTAAGCCATGTTCCAGTAACAACCATTGAACCTGTAGGATATTCTATGTTTTCTCCATCTATAACTGGGGCCTTCAATTTATTTTTGGCCTTGATACAATGACATAGGTAATAATTTTTACTCTCTTCATTGTCTTTATCTACAATCACCGCATAAATGTTCCTTGCATTGATATGTTCATCTTGTTAGATGTATTTAATGAACATCAAAATAAAATATGAAAGTAAGATATATTACCTAGTTCTAGTAGGTCTGATACATGATCAAAGTCAATGGATGATTGCATCTTTGTGATTTGTAGATCCATCAGGAGCTGATAAGTGTCAAGTGGGGTTATACTTCTTATATACCATTCGTCAACCCACTCTATTGACTCACAATCTTTCCATGATTTAAGTGTACATGAAAAACAAAGCTTTCCATATTCCGGGTATGGATAATCCATGTACCTACATTGGAGCTTCTAAAAGAATGTAGCTCGCTCGATCCTATTAGTGTATAACAATCCTCATATTTTCCAATGTTAGTATCATCTACTAAATGAAAAAATCTGCAAACTAAAGAATTACCCTCACTACTTGGACCCTGTTCGCTCTAAAAAAAAAAAAAAAAATGCAGGTAAAATACCTTAAGAGGTTGCCAATTTCTTGATACATTTCAGGGTAATAGACAAGGTCAAAATGGTTTAAACCTTCTTCTCTTTAGGTGATGCTAGACCTAGGCAGGTATACCTATATGAATGAGGTAGACTTGACTTATGCTTATTTCTTTTAAAGTGTTTTTCCCACAATGGAAAATGGGAGTGGATAAATAAAATGTGATTTGGTATAGATTGTATAGCAATATCAAAGCTAAAACCTAATATGTTCATTTTAACAAATATGAATAATGAGTGAAACTAAAATAATGAGAGTGTGGAGACTAGTGCCTTATTGGGTATGCGAAGTCAAAAGAAATCTAAAATGAGTAACTTCTTTCTGGCAAGTACTCTAATTGTTCGACATATATTTGAGTTTATAACTTGTATAAACATGCAAGAATATGATTACCAAATTCTTCTTAACGATCCAAATGAGATTCCCTAGTTACTATGATCAACTAAAAGGGTTTAGTCTTTTCTTGAAAGAACCAATTAATCAACCATATAGATACAACAAGTGTTCACCAATAAACTGAATATAAGCTTGTTATATCAATTTAAATAACTAGAAAATATCAACCTTGGAGAAAACTTCAGTAATACTTTCAATTAGCACAACAAACAAGTGATACCAGAAATACGCCACCACATCAAATGATTTTCATTGATATCTCCATAGTTTTAAACATGCATCATAGTCTCATATTTGTAAAACATTGTAATATATTGTATCTTTTTTATATCCTATCTTATATCCTGTTTCGCTACCAAAACATATATTTATACATCAAATACTTGAAAGGATGCGTCCTTTCAGAAATGTCATATGTTAAAACAATAATAGATTAAAAGATAATTAAGTTGTATTAAGCCATAAATGAATCTTTGATAAGTGGTCCAAGTAATCCCGATGCTTATGCGAATCTGCATCTCCCATGGTGTTCCGGATCGTGATCTCCATTATATCCATCTTCTTATTTTGTTCGCACGCCTCATCCAGTGTTGTATCTTCCACGGTAGCTATCTTCATAATTTCTTGTAGTATCGATTCACTTTCACTTTTCCACTTAGTCATTTCTTTTAATCCTCCTTTATCATCAAAGAATGTAATCAATCCTTTTCTAGTAGAATTTATCAATCCCTATGAATCCCCTATCAATTCTTCAAAGAATTCTCAGTGTTTATTCACATAATGATTTGTAGCCTCAATTGCTACATTATCAGAAACATCCCTCTGGTTTATTTCTTGAAACTTCTCCAAAATCCTGCCATTCATTCTTTCGTGTTCTTGCAATGCAACAAAGTTATGTGAGTGTGTTCCCCAGAGCTTATTTAACCAAGTTGCTAGATTGGTTTGTCTCTTCTTAATCATTGTTACAAGTGTATCATATTTCCCTTGAGAGTAAGCACTTGATCCTTCCCAGTGATCTTTTGCTTGTGAACTTTCACCATGAGTGAGCAGCTTGGTTGATTTCATTGTGACACCTAACAAATATATTAGGTGGTCATTTTCTCTCAAAATCCTCTCGTTATTCATTTTGTACATTTCCCTCTCCTTGATTAACATCTAAATTTGAGCTTTGTTTAATTTTTCTACATTGATTCCAATTTCTACAGTTGCCACAGGATCAACCTCTCCAATCTTTAAATTCATAACATGCCCATATGCTTTCTCAGTATCAATGACAACTGATTTCTTGTGAGGTGGATATAAATCCCAAATCATTAGTGACCCTTCATCTAGATTGTACTTCGACCCTGTATACACTTCTGTCACCTTTTCTGGGCTGAGCTTGTGTGTAGCATTACTATCTTTCAAGAAACTATCAAAAACCAATGCATAATTGAGATCCAACCCTAGAAAAATCATAACACCAGCACTTTCCAACATTTTCCTTCCCTTTTCAGGGGTCATACTTGCCATCTCTCTATCCACACACACCTTTAGGTCATTTAGTAATTGTTCTTCATTACCTGATGTGATATTGTCAACCTTTTCTCTTATTTCTTTTCCTTTTTGTTTGTACAGGAATGCCTTAAACTCTGGGGAGTTTAAAAATTCATCATCTGCTACAAACGATTTGTACTCTACATGCCTTGCATCCACATCTACATTCTCTTTAGCACTCAATTCCTGGCAGGGCAAGTGTAATGTTGAGTTCTCAATCTTGACATCTTATTTGGTTGGTCTTGTGGCACATTATCCTCAGATACCTCCTCCCTAGAAGATAACAGCTTTGTATCTTGCAACCCTTGATTATACCTTTCCACCACTACTTTTGCTTCTTTAGCTTCCAGGTTCTATATCATATCATCAAATTGATAGGGCACATGTTGATACCCTCCAAAATTTATCTTCAGTTTAGCAGAATTGATGTACCCTTCTAGATCAAAATCCCTTCTAGGTGGTCCTCTTTTCATATTGTATTGCAGTAACTAATCAAGGATCAAATTGTATCCTTCCTTGGCTAATATAGTAAAATCACCAAAGCACAATGTACTGGGCATAAAATCCTGCTTACCAATGGAGCTCAAATTCATAACACTAGAAAAATCCATTTGTCTAATGATTTCCAAGTATGCAATCTTTCCCGAAACTATTTTACGCAAAATGAATGGGGCATCTTCAAATCCATAAACCCTAATCATGGTAGCATCCTCCAAGTAATACCAATCCCCCCAGTTGTGACTGATTGGCCCATTGTAGTCCTTAGGCCTAAGAAACCTCTTTATCTATTCAAATAAAGAATAATCACATGGATGCTTATATATTTTTTATAATGTCTTCACAAAAAACTCCTCAAAGTGTACAAAACTAGAGTTAGCAAACCTACTATCCCAGACAGCCATCCATAATTGAACAGGTAATGTCGTGCCTTCCTTGTCAAATTGGGAAATTCTCATCTCCTGAGGCCACAACCCTAACTCCTATCCAAAATACAACACTATGTGCATCAACAATGAGTAATGCCTAAGGTGTAAGATAGAGGCTTCACCCTTTATTTCCATCAACCCATAATCAAGCCTGTTAAAAATGTATGAGGCATAATCAAATGGTCTAGAATTGTGATATTGAATATTGCTGAAATTATCATAGGTAGGATTGACATATATTCAGGGACTTCCATTCCCAATACTTAGCCTACCGAGAAATAAGTATACTTCATATAGGGTTCAAAAAGATCAACACGAAAAGGGGGTCCATCTCTATCCTATAGAGGAACTAGTTTGCCACCTTGTCTAATTCTATGAATTGGTAACCTCCAACCCTTATAAATTGTATCCATTCTCCTGGACTCCCTTTCTAATTCTTCACATATGATTTTATCATTGCAAACCCCTTCCAAATTGAAAACCTCACCTATTGCATCTTCTGATATGTGTATTAGTGATTTCCTGGATGGGTCACATATAGCTTTGAGTTTTGAATTATAATGGACAGCCAACAATTTTACCAATTCTTCATTGACAAATACATTAGGGCACACTAGCTTTCCCAAATTAAGCTTCCATGGGTTGCATACTAGTTCAAAATGATTTCTCTGATAGTAATTAAAGCTAAACAATTAATAACCTCTTATTGAAGTCCAAACATCTTCTATGGGTTTGCATTTGTTATCCAATTTATCTATTTCTACCCTAAGTTGTACAGATCATCTGGCTTTAGGTCTAGAGCCAGGTAATTGATAAATGAGATCTTGATTTAGTCTTCGTTCAGTGCCCTCATGCTCTATTTTAGTTTTATGTTTCTTCCCTTTAGGCTGACTGCTTCTACCATATTTTCTACCTTTTGATTTTCTTGAGTTGGAGGATTCCATTCCTCAAAAGTTATAGAAGTCAAAATCACAGGAACTAAGGCACAAAGAACTCACTGTATTTCGCTCGAAACTTTTGGACTGAAAAAATGCCCTGGTTCTTCGTTCACCCCTTTGCTTCCTCCGCTATCAATTCCAAACTAATGTTTCCAATTGAATTTTCCTTATTGTGCTCCATTGTACCATTAATGTTTTAGCTAAAACATGAGTGTAGCAGGCCCTTTTTCAAACTCTCACCATCACATCATATAATATTGTCAGTGAGACATTTTCAAATCTTGGGCAACCTCTCTATTATGGATTTTATCAACGTTCATTTAAAACATCCACCAATACATCCTATAGTTTCCCAGACACTTCAAGTCTCTCTGAATACCACAAACTATATGTCACTTTGGTGTCCTGTAGTCTCATCGATATTTTGAGTCTCACCAATAGTTATCCTTTCGGTCTTATGTATATCGTTGTAACTCTCTCTGATGATGCCAGTCTCGCTGATGAATCTTGTTATCAGCAAGACAATGAATATCACCAAGTCCTATTACCAATATAATCCCATCATAGTGACATTCAGAGTCAGCAGAACTTCCATGAACTCACCCCAATACATTGTTGGAATCCACCTTCGTTGTGGCAGAAAAACCAAATGAATGCTCCGGGACATTTCACCGATGACTTAGGTCTCGCCGACAAGCATTTTGTGCTTCATCGGTATAACACACATGTGCTCGTTATGAATTATATCAATGAAGATTTTCTCACCGATAAGATCCACTTTTCTGGGAAACATATTGAGAATATTTTAGATTCCTTTTTGATGCTCCAGAATTGCACCACGATCGGTAAGACACAAGTAGACCCGATATAACTCACCCCGATGCGTACTATCTTACTGATAGGATCTTTCTATCATTGAAACAATGAATTGCATCCTGCCAATATGTGTCTTCAGATGAAATCATATTGGTATGACATTCCCAAACTCTTTCCGATAGACTAAAAAAGATATACATTAGTATAAAATGCTTTATGGATTGGGGAGACCCTCACCATCTCTTGCCAATATGAATTATACATTGAAATATTTAGGGTTAGATGAATTCTATGGGACCACATGACAAAATATGGGAAAAAATGTTATGAAGAGAGGATTCTTGTGCTTATAGTAAGGACTTCTTGGGAAACTCATGAATATAAACAACTGTAAAATTTTCAAAATTTTACAGTTCTAACAGACCCATTCCATGATTGCACCACTCGACAATTGATCTTGCATCTATCAATTTACACTATCTTTGTACTTTAACTCTTCTCGTGCTAAGGCTCTTTTGATACATGCACCTACTTCATCATGCTCCCCCTTTCCATGCCCAACTTCTAAGAAGTTCCACATATGAGGAACACCACTGATCCTATACATCCTGCTCAACCAATAAAACATTATGAAGTTCTTGAATTGCGATGTATAGTTATTTGACCATATGATATGTTGACTGAATGATATGCCCCTACTAGTCAAATCAACATAGAACATCTGAAAGCAACCTTGCATAAACTCTGTAGAATGTGTGCGATCATCACTGATGTAAAAATGATACTCCCTCAATACTTTCCTATTATCCTCTATACTATCATTTGCATGAATGAATGCTATATGCACAAATATAGCAACCTATGTGGAGTTGTAGTACTATGATTATACCTTGTTATATGGCTATAGTGTGTAGTTCTCCATGATGTCGACAACTAAAACTATGCTATGAAGTGGAAACGTGTCCTTGCATAACTTGAACTATGAGTCCAACCATCGAGCTCTATGGGTATGCCTTGCATACTCATAGACCACCTAATCACAAAAAATGCCCATAAACTAATACACTAGAATCTTATCACTGACTAATTCACACTTCTTTGCTTTTTTCCCATATTTTAGACTATAGGGCATTGTCTTGTATTTTCCAAATTCCACAATTGTGTCTCCAATTATGTGTAGTAGCCATGTGTTGGAAAATTGGAAAATGTTGCATGCCACCACAAGGATCACATGTGCCATCCAAACATGACTTCTTGTAAAAAAATTTGACCATCCACTCTTTCACATAAAATTGAAGATAATAATTCCCTTGAGGATTTAGATGGAGGCCTTATGTTACATTCTTGTGAAACATTGTTAGTATGCATATCTACACATATACGTCGATAAACATCATAATGGTTAGAAAACACAATATGTAAACTACAACAAAAAGTAGTGCGTGTGTGATTTATTTTGACATAAAAAGGCTTTAGCATTTCAAAATTCCTTTGACATATTTTAATTTTAGGAAAATTATGTACAAAATCAGCAAAAAATTGGGTTTGAGTGGTATCCAAACAATGCTTTGAATGTGGCTCATAGGTTTTACTACCAATTCTCCCTCTTACAACATCTCTTTGATTGGGAGAGGTCCTTTCGTTATCCTTCCAATAATCTACTATTAAAGATATCAAGGCTTGAGAAATTCTTTTATCTTTCTATGGCACTTTACCTGAGAATGCCCATAACTCATTTCTATTTGGATCCTCCACTCTTTCACACCTTCCTTTGGCTCTCATTAGAGATGATCTACTTATTTTCAAAGACTTAATTGTCTTTGTAAGGTTCACCTTGTTCCTTTTTTGACTACTTAACAGTGTTGTTGTCATCACACGTTGTGTGGCACAACTATCCTTCGTGCGTGAGGTAGAACCCACACTCTTGTATGCACTCATCAAGTTCTTTACAATGGAATTTCCACTTGTGTCATTCAAAAATATTAGCCCAAGAGCCTTCATGGTGGGCATAAATTTGAGTTGCCTCATGATTTCAACAAATAGTTTTCATCTTCCACCCTCACTTAGCCTCTCAAAAATTAAACTCCATATCCTCTATGCATATCTTTGACATGAGCATTTTGGAATCTTATTAGGTATCCATTTCAAAACATTGGAATCAATATCAATCAAAAATTTAGGTTTTCTATGCAAAAATCTAGGAGTTCCCAAATGTAAATTTGTGTCAACATTAGGAATGTCAACAACATTGGGGATAGATCACGTACCTTCAATGAGAGGTACAACTGATGACATACCTTGAGATTGACATGTAAATGATGTTGTACCTCCAACTTGAGATGTCATTTGTGGAGTGCCTTCAAATAGAGATGTGTTTGTTGATGTACTTTCAAAACGAAATGTTGTTCATGGTGTGTCTTCAACTATAGATGTGATTTCCAATGTACTTGGAAAACCACATGTTGTTGCTAGTGTGTCTTCAATTGGAAATGTGATTTTTAGTGTACTTGGAAAACCACATATTATTGCTGGTGTGTCTTCAACTAGAGATGTGCATTCAACTTCACCTATGCTTGATGATGTTCCACCAACTTTGAGATCCATTTTTTTCCTTCCACGAATTTTTTTCATGCATGCCCTTTGTTTTTCCAATTGGAAATCTCTCTTAGATTGCATGGGAATTTATAGCTGTATGGGCTGCAATTCCTTCACTTCACGAGCTACCATTTTTTATTCTCTTCTCCTTTCATTTTTAACTACATGTTCTTCTAGTGTTAAATCCTTTGGGAATTTCCTCAGCATGCATTGAATGCTACATGTTCATAAACACACAGAGAACAAAATTAAGTAATGCATTTTATGAAACATATTGATATCATTGATTACATTGCATTTTATGAAAGAAGTCAGTGAGTTGTTTGTAATTATCAAACATGTCTATGTTACAACATTTTTCATACATACATCTATCTCCATACTGCAAGAAAATTAAGTAATGCATTTTTTCAAACATATCCATATCGTTGATTACATTGCATTTTATGAAACATATTGATATTGCTGATTACATTGCATTGCATATCTTTAAAACTCAAAGCATTAATTTACATTGCATAACTGATGTGACCTATCAAACATTACATATCTTATCAAACATTGTTGTCCCCAATCTAGGGTTTATAGCAATCATTAGAAAACCCATAACTTTTGATGCGTTTAGTGAAAATATATGAAACTTGGTACTATTTTTTTGTATGCCTATATGCATGTGCTAACAAAAGGAGGGTTGCTAAATCATCATTTTGTGTGAGTTATTGAGGAAAATTTGTTTCTTTTTGCAACTATACTGTGTAAAACCTAGTACTTTGTACAAAAATTGATTCATGTAAGCATTGATCAATTTTAAGAGTTGGGTTTGAGGGGAGTATTTGGAGTGTGGACAATTTCTTAGGAGCAAAGAAGTGTCAAACCCAGGGTATAAGTTGCTGCTACCTTTGGAAACTATATAATCTTGTGTTTATTGTTGTCAAAACCACATTGTGATTGTCAACTAAGCCACGAAGAACATGAATTCAAAGAAGGGTTTGTGATGCTATATATCTTGAAATTATTCAATATTTCTTTGGCAATGAGGTAACTTAGAAAGAAAATAAGCATTTTCAATTGCACAAAATTTTCCTTTTTTTATTTCTTAGAAAGGTAAATGGTATGAATGAATGAAAACTTGCATTAACAACTATGTCAAGTCACTTGAATTTATCTAAGCACATGATGAAGGTGATTTTTTTATGGAACAAAAAAATTAATGGAAAATTGCATTAACATTGATGAAAGCTCTTAGGTTTTCCAAATTAGTTGAAAATAGAAGTTTTCCCACAACCATCACTAATAATGAATTTGAATATATTATGCCATGTTTTCCATTTTATATCTTCAAGCTCCTAAAAATTAAACTTTTACATGTGGTATCCATCTAATTTAATGTTGAATTATATGTGTAACAATGAAGATTAATAAAATCATCAAATAAATGGTCTATAAATTGTCAAAACAAAACAATAAACTGAATATAAAAATCTACCTAAAACAAAATAGATTGAATTCCACTAACCTTGTTGGAAATGGACTACTATAAGCAATGAAAATAGAATTCATAAGAAAATTTTGATAATTTGATGTTGTTTATATAATTTTAAACATGAATTCATCTAAATTATGTCACATTTTTCATTTTTTTCATCAAACTCATAAAAATTAAACTTTTTTATGCAACTCCCATCTAATTCAATGTTGAATTCTATGTCCAATTGTTATGATTAATAAAATAATTAAAGGAATTTAGTTTATATTGCCAAAAAATATATATATACTAAATATAAACATTTCAATATTACCAGAATGAATGTATTACCTGAGATAATGAAAAATGATGTAGAAACTTCAAAATGTCTTCTTCTATGTTGTCGAACAAGCAAATTGGTGGTAAAAAGGTGATGGATCAAGCATAGATTGGTACAATAGGGATTCAACTACATAAAAAAGGTGTTTCTGAGTCAGATAAAGAAATAAACTAGACAAATGCAGAAGCATGTGGGCCTAAATCACATGGTCAACCCCTATTTTACCATTTCAAAGTAAAACACATTTGGCGCTCACCAAATTTGGTGAGCACCAAATTTGTTGCTTCGAAATGTTCATCTTGCATAGATAGGAAGGGAGTGAGAATTGAGATAGAGAGAGAGGGGATATGGGTGAGAGAGATTAGTCTAGGTAGTGTGGTAGGGACTGAGACCTGAGATTGATAGACTTGAGAGGGATAAAGAGTTATCTAGTTAGGGTGGGGGGAAATACCTGATAATAGGAGAGGGGTTGGGAGAGATGAGACCTGAGAGATACAAAAAAACCAAAGGGGGAGAGAGAGAGGGAGTGTGGGAGAGGGGGTTTGAGTGAAACATATTTGTCTAGGTTGGGTGGGAGGTATGTGAGACTTGACAGAGAGGGAGTGTGAGAGAGGGGAGTGGAGTGAGACAGATTAGTCTAGAGGGGAGTGAGACCTAAGAGAGAGAGAGAGAGAGAGACTTGAGAGAGGGAGAGAGATTTATTTAGTTAGGGTGGGGGGAAGACTTGAGAGAGGGAGTGTGAGATAGAGGGATGGGAGACCTAAGCCCTCAACCCTAAACCCTTAAACCCTCTACCCTCAACCCTCTACCCTCAACCCTAAACCCTTAAACCGTAAACCCTCAAACCTTAATCCCTCAACCCTTAAACCATAAACCCTCTACCCTCTACCCTCTACCGTCTACCCTCAACCGTCTAGCCTCTCTCTCTCTACCCTCTACCCTCTACCCTCAATCCCCTAACCCTCAATCCTCAACCCCTTAAAACCAAAACCCCTCAACCCTACTCCTTTAACCCTTAAAACCTAAACCTTAAACCCTCTGCAATCTTAAACCATAAACCATAAATCAGAACTCTAAACCCTTAAACCATAAACCCTTAAACCTCTGCTAATTCTGTGTGTAAACTATAAACCATTAAACCCTCTACCCTCTACCCTCTATTCTATACCCTCAACCCCCTCTCTCTTAACCCTACACCCTCTACCCTTAAACTGTAAACCATAATCCCTAAACTGTAAACCCTAAATACTCTAACAATTCTTTAATCCTAAACCATCTTAAATTCTTAACACCCTAACCATCATCTAACAATTCTCTCTACTCTCAACCCTAAACCCCTCAACCTTCAACCCTCAATCCCTCAACCCCTCAACCAAAACAAACAATAAAACTCTTAAACCCCTCAACCCCCTCTCCCTCTCAACCCTACACACCTCCCCACCCTAAACCAGAATCCAATCCCTAAACCCTAAACTCCTACTCCCCTTAACCCTTAAACCCTAAACCCTTAAACCATTCACTCCCACCCTAACCCTAAAACCCCTCAACCCCACCCTCTAACCTAACCCCTCAACCCTCAACCATTAAACCCTAAAAATCCAAAACCCTCAACCCCCTCTCTCTCTCTCTCTCAACCCTACACCTCCCTCAACTTTAAACAATAAACTGCATCCCTAAACCTAACCCTATACACTAACCATTAACTCCCTAAACCCTAAACCATTGTGTGTGTGTAAACCCCTACCATATTAAACTATTATAAACCCTAAACCTCAACCCTCTCTCTCTTCTTTTCCCTAACAACTCCTCTACCATTAACCTCAACGCCTCAACCTCTAACAATTCTAACACCTTCAATTCTTAAACCTTTTTTAAGCCATAAACCCACTACACAACAATATATGATCTAAATAAACTACTAAAATTGTATAAATGACTAACTTTAGTCACGTGACTATTAGTGGTTTATTTGTGGCCATTTATAACACCACTAAATTTATGACTAAACAATTTTAGTCATTTATTTAGTCATTGATTTTAGTCATTAATTTGGTTATTGATTTGGTCATTGATTTAGTCATTGATTTAATCATTTATTTAGTCATTTATTTAGTCATATATTTAGTCATTAATTTTAGTCATGTGACTATTTTAGTGGTTTATTTGTACTCATTTATAACACCACTAAATTTATGACTAAACTATTTTAGTCATTTATTTAGTCATTGATTTAGTCATTAATTTAGTCATTTATTTAGTCATTGATTGTTGTTAACTGGTCATTTATTTAGTCATGGTAGTCAATTATTTAGTCATATATTTAGTCATTACTTTAGTCATATATTTAGTCATTAATTTAGTTATATATTTAGTCATATATTTAATCATTAATTTAGTCATGTATTTAGTCATTACTTTATTCATATATTTAGTCATTACAAATCAAATCTAGAACTTAATTAATCCTCAAAGATTTATACATATAAACTTCATGTATCACAGATATTCAAATGTTAGAAAACACCATGAAATGAAGACTAAAATGCTTGAACAAATATGATTGATCAGACACAAACACAAACAAACAGATTACAAATCAAGAGGATCCATAACACAGTATTTATGAGTTGAGAAAAAACCACTCTGAAAATTTACTTCATTAAGCCTCATTGGAAAATCAAAATCTCATTGGTTACAATCAATGTCTTAGTGACACCGTACAACTTACAGAAACTACATAAACAAAATACTCCTATTTTCATATACTTATACTATTTTCCCCTTCCTTAATTGCAATCCTTTTGGAAGGGCAACAACCCATTTAATCCCCTTGCAAATCCACAGCTTTCTCACTGCTATTGGTTTTGTTAGTGTAATTAATATTTAATTACACTTGCATAACTTTACTTAGGTAATATTTAATTCCTAGGTTAATTAATTCTCATCTTTATCTTATTGAGCTATCTTGTTGCTCAAGATAAGATTAGGGTTATGCATCTTTGCTTTTATAAAGAAAATCATATCTTGTAATTATTAAATTCCTCAATAATATTATGTTGCATATCCTTTTGCAATATCTTTGCATTTTTTTTCTCTTCTGTGGAAGGTGATTTTCTAGTTTGCATTTCAAATTTTGGTTTCTAACATGGTATCAGAGCCTTGATTTTCAGCCCCTTCTCAAATTTTTGAGAAAATCATTGCAAAGGTCATTCGGGATTCCTCAAGGGTATCATGCCTTGAGTTCATCTATGAGGTGTTTTGGACTAGATCGGGCTTCACCATTGGATTCAGAGTGTTGGAAAAAGTCAGGATTGACTTTTGTTTTGCAGATTTTGGCTATCGTTTGCCAGATCTGTGAGGGTTTTAAGCTCAAAGTTTTTTTGCAAGATCTGGGGTTATCCAAATTTTTGGAGCAATTTGGGCACAAACGGAGGTAACCATCGCGTTCGCAGTGGCCAAAAACCCTAAAATTCCTCTTCACGATGGTGAAAGGTTTTTGAGGCAAAAAAATTTTGCCAAGGCCATACTTTCACTCCTTAAGCGCGCACGCATTTTCCAAAAAAATTCAAAATATGGTTTTGTGCCTACCATCGCGGATTCTCCCAAAGTAAATGCCGAAGTATGCCACCCGCCACTCCGCCGACAAATCACTGTGAGTGGGTAAGTAAATCGACGCCTCTAACTCATCTCGCCATCGGGCCTTACATAGCCTCCCTCGTACTCTCGCCATTGCTAGACTCCCCATTCATATGCGTAATCAGCCAAGATCAGGATCAACAACAACTTTCACTAAAGAAATATTCTTCAACTAGGGAATATTCGCAGTGGAACCTTAATATTCTCATCTAGCATGGAAATATACCACGCATCACAAATTTTTCCTCCTCGTAGGGTGGCATTTTTCCTCGACGCCGTGAGCGGCCCTAATTTTTTTCCGAAGCGCGCTGATGTCAGCATGATGTCATCGACTGTACAGCCCTCTTTTCCCCCTCCTAACCCCAGTTTTCCTTCAAGGAGTAGTTTTTTTTCTTTTGGTCATAACTTGGGCATACGGTATCAAAATCAGGAAAACGAGATATCGCTGAAAAGCTGGTTTCGAACACTTTCTAGTGGTGTTATTTTTTAGTATTTTTATATTTATATTCATTTATTTCTGTTTGAAGTCAGATGTTCATTTTTGGCTTTTGAGCTCATAACTTTTTTCCACGATCTCTGATTTTCGTCTTCTTTGCGGTGTTGGAAAGGTATTTAGGAGCTCTATTTTTCTGTCCATGCACTTTTTTCTGTATTTGTCCCAAGTTTATCATTATTCCATATTTGTCTCGATGAGTGTTTTGGAGATTACTTGGATGTTTTGGTAGTTGGAAAGGTGAAACTTGAGTATTTGCACTTCATTTCAGTACCACATCATCTTATTTTCTGTTTATGCACATTTAACATTCTCTCCTTTTACAATTGTTGGGTTATTGTAATAAATAAACTAAGATAAAGTTCCATCAGGGGGGTTTCTTGTATAATAATCTGATTAGAGTGTAGTTTTTCACTTTGATCTCCATCTTCATCTTGATTTGTTGGCAACTCGTATGGGTTATCTAGTTTCCTAGTTTCTTTTGGCCACATTTCTTGTCATAGCTTGACACATATCAGATTCATTAGTTCACTCTTTAGTTGAGAGTTTATGTTTCTTGATCTGCATTGGTTCAGATCCTTCTCAGTTTGAGGGCCATGTTTTTATGGTTAATATTCCAGAGTCTTCATGGTAATTATTCCTATGGAAGATTTTTGGTCACATTTTAGCATCGGCATCAAGATACATGGTTTCTAGATTATGTCATCATATCATCTACTATTGCTTCACAAATTCCAGGGTTGTTCCAGTTTGTGAGTTTTCCAGTGTTCTGTGGCATCGGGTCTGCTGTCACATTCTTATGATTCTATTTTTGGTTTCAGTTGTAGACAAAAGTATCTTTCCTTGCTTGTTAGATTGTGGTTCTAGTGTTACTCCACCGTGTTCTTCTAGTGCTTCTTTGCAACAGTCATATCATTGTAGGGGGGTTTTGTCCCACTGGGTTTTCCTTCTCTACCTCATTATTGCATTTGTACTTGGGTACCTGATCAGGCCTTGTTGTTGGGACCCATTCATGCTTTCTTGCATTCATCTTAGCATTTAGGTGCATGCTTTTTTAGTCTCCCTAAGTTGCACTTATGGGGGGGTGTTAGTGTAATTAATATTTAATTACACTTGCATAACTTTACTTAGGTAATATTTAATTCCTAGGTTAATTAATTCTCATCTTTATCTTATTGAGCTATCTTGTTGCTCAAGATAAGATTAGGGTTATGCATCTTTTCTTTTATAAAGAAAATCATATCTTGTAATTATTAAATTCCTGAATAATATTATGTTGCACATCTTTTTGCAATAGCTCTGCTTTTTTGTTTTTCTCTTCTGTGGAAGGTGATTTTCTGGTTTGCATTTTAGATCTTGGTTTCTAATAGTTTTGGCTCCTCCAAACTCTTCCTCGCTGGTATTCACCTTTCACTTCTCCAATTTGGAGTTGTAGCCTGAAAATAAGATTTCAAAATTTGCACATCAAAAACTCAGAAAAGTCAAATACAAGAGAAAATCTTTCATTATTTCTCTATATGGTGTTGTTTTATTAAGATAGCATGTTATTGAATAATTGATCTAATAGCTGGTTTCTATATGAATGCAAGTATTCTTGTATATTCTACACCTTGTAAATTTTCCATAGGTTATAAATAAAGGGAAACCTCCCCTAATGATTTTAACAAAAAGTATAGGATGTTGCACTTACATGAAGTATGTCCACTGGATTGAAAGCTTTTATGACTTTCCCTCATGAAATGTTCATTGCCATGACACTCAACCCTCCCTGTAATGTTAGCAAATTTTTGGAACAACCTCATACCAGTTAGAAGGCTAATTTGAATCATCAATGATAAAATAATAACAATAAATAAAGAGCTTGCCACCAAAATGGTCATTAATCAGGAAGAGAAAAAAAGATAAGACTAAAGTTTAGTACTAGAGGTTGATAAGTTGTTCTCAACTGATATGCCATCTAGAAAACACCACCAAAAAAAGTCACGGCAAGGTCAATCAACTGCATCTTTCACAACATCAATTACAAGTATTGAGAATAAAATCCATATCATAGACTCAGATCAAGAATTTCAATTTATCAGTAGTTGTCCTAAATCAACTGAAATAGAAAACCATTTATACAAAGATATAATGAAAAGAAAATAATAATGTTACCTAGAATAGCATGGTGTAACTCATTAATATTTTTGTGAAAAAAATAGTAGATACAAATTACAATGGATGGTACAACTATTGCAAGTATCTGATAATAGTTAACACCATTCTTGAGCACTCGATCTGTTTGTAACCTAAGATGATTCACTATGCTTTGGCTATCTTCTTGTTATATTCAAGCAACCGGAGAATATTTGTAGAATGTGCAACCTTGGTGTTAACATAGACCCAAAAATAAACTTCTAATACCATCTACAAATTGCACTTTCAAGGTGTAAAATTGGAAGTACCTTCAAGTTGATCACTCACTTTGAGACTAATACTAGTCATTTTTGTAGCTATTGGAACACATCAAAATTAAATAAATCAACTAAAAAAAAATAGAACAACAACCTAACACAGGTGTGGATCAACAACACCCTAATAACTAGTGTAATTAAGGTACCTACAACCATTGATAGGTCCAAGATACTTAAAATCATTGATGTAAGTGTACTGAAATATTTTGGTAACTCCCTCACAGGTAATGGTACATTCCAATCATCGATATGGAAGATCTTAGTTGTTGTGTTTTGATATCATGTTAAACTATGGTCTATGGATTGCAATATTGCAGGATATGCACAAAATGGATTTGTTGAAAAGGCTTTAGAAACTTTCAAGCAAATGCAATTGGTAGGTGTAAAGCCAGATTCCACAACCTTTGCTAGCATACTCCCTGCCTCTAATAAAACTCATCAAATGGTTTATTCTTAGCATCATAAAATTGAAAACAGATGATTGACCTAAAGCAAAGAAAATAATTAAATAGCACAAAGTGAATGAGACATGAAGAATTGTTACAATTAACATTTCACTTGGAAATTGGAATTGTTGCGCCACTTTCACAATAGAGCAACATGTGATAAGGGGTTCTCGTCATAAAATCTTTGAACTCAGCTATTCATGGAAGAATCTCAAATCATTTCCCACAAATCACTACAAAAGATACATGGCGAATCCTTACCATAAATCATGGATTTTGTGTTTTAGTAATGGACCAGTTTTTTCCCAAGGCCACACCATTTTGTTGGAGACTATAACGAATTGTGGATTCCTCTTGGCCAATTGAGAGTATGCTCCCATTTGAATTGAGACTAACCACCACCTTTGTTCTCTCTAGGAGAGGAGACCAAGGAGTATTTTTTTAGTGTCATGTCTACCATGAAATCCATGGGAGGCACCAACTATTATATCATATTTACCAAACTCAAACTTAACATAGACATTGGGCTCAACCTCAAACTCAACATGGAAACTCAACACTAACTAAATTTTTTGGAAAAATCATGATATATAGAGATTTTTTAAGGTACATATTTTCCTATGCATTCCTCCCTAAATCAATTTTAAAAATTATAAAAACCTAATCAATTCCAAGATAATTTGAGTACAAAATGCATGAAAGAGATGCCATCTCATGGAATACAATGATTATGGGATATGCACAAAATGGATTTGTTGAAAAGGATTTAGAAGCTTTCAATCAAATGCAATTAGCAGGTGTGAAGCCAAATTCCATGACCTATGCCAACATCCTCCCTACCTATGCCAAAATGGGAGCTTTCGAGAAGGGTATGAACATCCATCAACTCATAATCGAAAGTGGATATCAATGTGAAATCATAGACAAGGCACGTGAACTGTTTGACAGAATGCCTCCAGGAAATTTGTTTCTCATGGAATGAGCTAATTATAGGATATCAACAAAATTGATTTGTTGAAAAGGCTTTGGAAAATTTCAAGCAAATGTAATTAGCAAGTGTGAAGCCAAATTCCATGACCTGTACTAGCATCCTCCCTTCCTGTGCCAAAATAGGAGCTTTGGAACAGGGTATGAACATCCATAAGAGCATAATAGATGAGGGATTTTTGTCAGATATTATGGTTTGAAATGCTTTGTTAGACATGTATGCAAAATATGGAAATGTACACAAGGCGCGCGAACTCTTTGATGGAATGCCTCAAAGAGATGTCATATCATGGAATGCAATAATTGCAGGATATGCACAAAATGGATTTTGCAAGGATGCTCTCAAAATATTTGAATTAATGAAGCACTATGAAACATACCCTAACATTGTAAGCTTTGTTTGTATTATTGGAGTATCAAAGGGATTCATCTTTTTGTCCCGCCGATGAATTATGTGCCTAAGTTTTATCGGTGTATCAGAGGGACAGCTTTTTGTCCCATCAGAATTTACTTCTCTTGCCGATGAATTATGTGCCTAAGTATTATCGAAGTATCAGAGGAATTGAGCTTTTTTTCCCACCGATATTCATTTCTCCCTTTGATAGAATCTTCAATCATGTTCTCTTTGTATTTTGTCATATTAGAGAGACCACACAATGATTCCCATCGATGTGCCCATGTTTCTCTGATGAAGTCTTTCTTGATATCTTTTTTCACAGTGGTTGTTATGGTTTATGTTTTATCTTCTTGCAAGATGAGAGCAAGCCATTTTCACATCTTGCAAACCATGTTTTTCTTCTTATTAGGTTTATTGGATGATGCAAGACCTTTTGCAGGCACAAAAGTGAAGAGTTTGTACTAGTATTGATATCATAGCTAATTAATAGTTTTTCCATTCTTCTATCTTCTTTCTCTTTTCTATTTTCCAATTTTAGAGCATTTAAATTGTTCACGTTGATTCATCCCATGCACATTGTCACATTGTGACAAGTGTAAGTACATTCCAAGAACCTTTCTTAATTTATAGGTTCTACATGGTTGAATATAAACAGATGCAATAATCTTGATGTTTCTTATGCAATGCCCCTGCTCTGTTGATACTATTCATTCTCTTTCTGTTTGACATATTCCCTCCGGGTTTCCTAATTTTTTAGGTTTTACATCAAGTCTAAAATTTCATTCCCCTATTCTATTTTATTAATCCTACTTTAATGAAAGGGAATTTGAATGATAGTTATATGGTATGGTTTAGTCTAAAGAAAAATGCCTGAGAGGTGTGGAGATAATTTCCCTATTTGGGGAAATCTAATTTAAATTATTCTATTCAAGTGTACTCTCCCTGCTATAGGTATTAAATATATTACTAAAGCAAAGGAAAATGATATTTTTTGTGGAACCTATGTGCTACAACAAGAGGAAAACATTCTTCTAATAAGGTGTAGGATAGTCATGTTAAAAAAAGAAATAAAAGTTCAAATGATTCTAGCATTTCCACTCCTAGAGGAGGAGCTGAACTATTGGAGACCTAATTCAGAAAGATAAGGATTCTGCAATTTAGAAAACATGTTCATCTAAGCTATGGAATTCTAAAACACCATTACCACACACCTGAATTTTCTTCTCTCATGCCCACTATTTTTACACTAGTTTATATATGTATGTTTGTGAGCACATTGTAGTTGAAATTGTCTAATTTTTTCCTTCTTAGATATTTCATAGCCTGCCTGTAGGCATAATGAGGTTTTGTCTCATAAGCCTAAAATGAGTCTCCAAAGACTCCTCTACACTTTCATAAGTGCCTTTAATTTTTTTCATTGGAAGCTGACTACAAATTTCCTTCATAAACTCTTTCTCTTCCTCATTTGTCACAATTTTTTATGTATATGTGTTGTATTTTTCCTTCTTTTTTCTATTTTCTTTTTTTTCATGAGGAGGTCAGTTTCATTTATGGGGAAATGAAGTAGGATGCCATTATTGATATGGTATAGCATGGCACAGTGGTAGAACTCATGGAATGATTTTTCTTTTGAACATTTTGTGCCTTAAGCTATGAGTAGTGACTAATTATACTATTGGGTAAAGCTTATTTGTAATCAATTTCTTTTGTATCTTTCTTTTTTTCCTCAAGGGTGCTTTAAATATTAGCAACATAGAGCACCAAAAAAATATGGGAAATCTAAAGCTAGACAATCCATTAGTGTGTTCTTTTTTTATATTAGTTTATGGGACCTAACCCCAGCTATAAATGTTGGATGAGGGCTCACTAAAAGTGAACATAAATCCATCTACACTTTTAGCTTTTAATAGCACATCACACACTTCTGGAGTGATCAAACCCATAGTGACTTACACTTATGTAAGATTTTTTGGTGAGGCTCATGGTTCAAATCAAATTGGTTACCTAAGGCCAGACAATTCTGAATTTGCAATCAACAAAACTCAATAGTCTCTTCCTTCCATATCTGAGATGGTTTTCCCTAGCCAATTATGTATTTTTTGTTACATTGTACAAAAATATCCCAATACTTTCACCTCTATATGTTTGGAAAGATTTTTTTCTCTACCCAATTGGATGTTTGCTATTACATTGTATAAAAATAGCCCAATTTCACTATGCAGATATGGCAATAGGGTTTTCCCTATCCAATTAGATTTTTTCTATTACATTCTATAAAACCAACCCAAAAGTCTAACCTCAACATATTTGGCATGAGGGTTTGACCTACACAATTGGATGTCTACTGTTAAATTGTACACAAACAGGGAATAGTTGCTATGACTACTCTTGGATGTTTTCTCTTAAATTGTACAAAAAATAGGGGACAATTGCTATGATTACTCTTCCTTCAAGCTATTACATTATACAAAATCAATGAAAATTTAAATTAGTTTTACTAAAAGGTAAAAATTTCTCCTCTACAAAAAAGAGGTATACAACTTTTCCAAAATTTTCAATGTTTTTTTAGTAGCACATAATATTTATATTTCTTATTTCAAGAAATTGAAATACTAACCAACTGATTTATAGTCATAATAAATTATCACCACCTTCAGTTTTTTCCTTGTTTACTAATGTTTGGTTTGGTACATTCTTAGTTCATATAGAACTTTAGAAATGCATTAATTATCAACAACTGCATGTAAGGTCATGAATTTGTAATTAGTTAATGTTGAAACCAATTTTATGTTTTCCCTTTCAATGCATAGGTTTAACACTGAACACACAAGTCTCTTTCTATCTTAATATCAACCAGTTGACTCTAAAATCATCCTAATTCATAGTGAATGGTCTCACAAGACCTAATTAACATAAAATGACCTCCTCAAATGCTAAAATGACCTACTAAGATGTAATGGTTTTCAAATTTGAAAATGGAATCTTAGGTGCTCTTGCACCAACATGTATGCTAAATGTGGGATCATAAACAAGGCACTTGAAGTGTTTGAAAAAATGCCTCAAAGAAATGTGGTCTCATCGACTGCAATAATTGCAGGATATACACAAATTAGATCTATTGAAAAGGCTTTAGAAAATTTCAAGCAAATGCAATTTGCAGGTTTAAATCCAGACTCCACAACCTTTGCTAGCATCCTCTCTGCCTATTCCAAACTGGAAGCTTTGGAATAGGGTATGGACATCCATCAAAGCATAGTAGAAGGGGGATTTTCATCTGATATTATAGTTGGAAATGCTTTGGTTGACATGTATGCAAAATGTGGAAGCATAGAGAAATCATGTGAAGTTTTTGACAAAATGCCTCAAAGAGATGTCATCTCTTGGACTGCAATTATTGTTGGATATGCACACAATGGATTTGTTGAAAAAAATTTAGAAACTTTAAAGAAAATGCAATTGGCAAGTATAAAGGCAAATTCCACAACCTTTTCCAACATCTTCCCTACCTGTACCAAAATGGGGGCTTTGGAACAAGGTATGAACATCCACCAAAGCATAAATAATAGAGGAATTTTGTCAGATGTTGTAGTTGCAATTGCCCTAGTAGACATGTATGCAAAATGTGGAAGCATAGAAAAGGCATGTGAACTGTTTGACATAATGCCTAAAAGAGATGTCATCTCATGGAATACGATGATTGCAGGATATGCACAAAATAGATTTGCTAAAAAGGCTTTAAAAAATTTCAAGAAAATGCAATTAGTAGGTGTGAAGCCGAATTCCACAACCTATGTTGGCATCTTCCCCACTTCTGCCAAAATGGGAGGTTTAAAGTAGGGTATGAGTCAGAAACTTTCTTAATAATAAAGCACATTAGAGGTTTTTTAATTTTTTCAGATTTCAAATTTCTATGGTTAAATCTGGCATACTCTATGTCTCTATTTTTTAGAGTGATATATATGTTGACTTGCATGAGATAGGATGCTTATTGGTCTGAATAGTAGGGTTGAATTATTTCCTCCTGTTGTGCTGATTGGTTTCTATAAACAAATAACTTATTATCATTATTGTGTAGGATTTTGCAAAAGGCTTTAAGAAATTTTCATGTAATACAAAGTCTAATATCTAATTCTATACCAATTTATCTTGGATGAATAATTTTGTTGATGTTCAGAATTCAATCCTCTCAATGCGGCCCTCAAGGGCATAGTGATTAGAATTTGAATGAGAAATTCAAATATTTGAATATATTGATTTTGAATTTGGCATTCTTATGACTATCATCTCTTGGTCCCTCATTTATCCTTTTATGCTAAAGTTAGTATAATGTAGACCCATTTTATCCTATAGGTCCTGGGTAATTGTTGGATATGTATTGATGCTTGTACTAAAAAATATTGACATATAAGGAATCCCAATGCAAGTAATTCTTCGGTCAGGTCTTGGTCAATAGATACATGTTAATTGTAGTGTGCTCGATGTAACTATTGTTGAACTCTGCAAATTATAGTGTTCTAATAAATATCTGGCCAAGGATTTGGTGGCTAGTCAATGTGTGTGTGCCTTCATTGGAATTTAGGGAGAGATTTTTCCCTAGAAGTATCTGTAACTTCTACTTCTTTCTATAGTACATAGTCTGTAGATTATTTTGAAGATTTTACCATATACTTTTTTGATGAAAGTAAGTGATAAAATATATGTAACATTGAAGAGTTTTCCATAATGAGTTTCTGCTTTATTATTAAAGTAGAACAATGATGACAAGCATAATTGTTATTGCATGGTGAAGGTTGTGTAGATTATATTCTTTCAATTAGCAGGTGTGAAGCCAAATTCCACAACCTATGCCAGCATCCTCCCTGCCTATGCCAAAATGAGAGTTTTGGAGTAGGGTATGATTCAAAAACTTGCTTAATAATGAAGCATTGGAAAGAGTGCTAGGAGTATGGAGTACCCATTTTCAATAAACCCCCATGAAACTTGCTAAAAAGGAGGGTTTTTGTGGGTGTCATGTTGGAGAATAGTTCATCAAGTGGAATTTGTGGATTTTGAAGTGTTGTTACCTAGTTAGTGCTGCCCCATCAAGTTTTGAGGTTGGGGAACATTTTAAAGAAGGGTTCCTTTGTAAAGGGGCCTAATTAGGCCTAGTTTTAGGGGAAAATATGAGTTTTGGGGATGTTGTTCCAAAACAACATATGGTGAATTTTGGATATGTTTTAGAAGTCATTAAAGGGTATCTTAAAATGGTTTTATATCTTGTCTATAGTTCTTGAGGATTGAAGGAATTGAGATATTGAAGCCTATTTTTTGTGAAATTTGTCTAAGTGAGGTTGAATGGTGCTCCTGATTGCTACCAAGCTCCATGTTGGAGATTCCCATGCTAACAATAGAGACCTTTTTGGAAAATCAATATATGGATATTGAACCCACCATGCCAGTCTACCAAGATTATGGGACCATTATTGAATCATCAAACAAACAAGATCAAATCACTTAAATGAAATATAACCTCCTATAACAAGTCAATGAAAGAATATAATAGAAAGGTGAAGGTAGAGGAAAATTTCTTGGCCTTCACATAAATTTGATGAACCAATTTTCCATTAACACAACTCAAGAACTCAACCAAGGTAGCAAAGAATTAAAAATCCAATGGGGACAAGGAACCAATGCTTTGGAAAAGGATTTAGCCAACCACATAACAAGTGGGAGCACATTGTAATAGATAAAGCTTATGAAAAAATTGATTATAGTGGAAGATTATTTTGTTTCTAGAACTCCTCACAAACAAACCAAATCCCATTGAATCATTCTTGGTCGAATTATCTAGCAAGTTTAACAAGGCTACACATAGAGCCACAAAAATATCAATTAGATTGGTTTTAAACACCCATCTCACATCTTAGTTGGTGTGATTTGGTCCTCAATTGAGCTATGAGCATCTTCATTTTCCATTTGTTAGTGAAATCAAGCCCCAAAAATTTTCTTTCAAAGACTATCTCAAGTGGGTTCAACTAAATATGAAGCTTATCTACTTCTTATCCTTTCAACACAAGAAGACAAAAACCTTGGTTTTGTTGGTGTTGACTTAGATCATGAGTGTTAACAACATCAGCTTGTCATTGGAACCATCACCCAAATCTCAATGATAGGCACAAACTCCATCGATGACATCTCAATCAGACCATCGCTCAAACATGAGACCTCATCCCACCGATAGAAGACCCTCACACCAATGAAAAAATAGAACCATCAACACATCGCTAGAACCAGAATACACATCTGGTCAATAGAATGGTAAGGTGGGGGTAGTCAGTTCCATTTTCTGTAATGTGGTAAGAGTCATATAGGTAATGCTATATCAGGGTGAGGAACTCTTCTTGGAGGCTCTAAACAATTTTCCTCTTTTTTATAAGACTGTGTTGGCAGTGCCACCTAGATCACAGTTGTTTGGTGGGATTCCAAACCCAGACAATGAGGTGCAGTTGTGGAAATCTCTTAAAGAGAAGCTACAATATAACATGATTTTTCCAAGTGAACTTATATTAGAGTCTTGGTTAGCATGGCTAAAGACATGTGCAGATGATATTCTCTCTGCAGATAGGCTTGGGGGAAAGTATTTGCTTGATCTTGTGAAAGGTGGCAAGGAACTTGCAGAGAATGACACATTGATCAGAGAAACATTGGACAGTCTGGATGCATTTGAAGGGAGCTTAGAGTGGCTAAAAATGGTTTTTGGTTCAAATTTTGAGTTTCCATGGCAATGTGTGTGTGAAATTGTTTTGAAGCACTCAAAGAGTTTGTGGGATCAACTTTTTGAAAGCTTGTTTGTTTATAGGATGAAACAAATAATAGTTGATGGATTTGCAGATCTGTGTGAGAGAGTTAAGGTTGGTAAATGCCTTGAAGCCATAGTTACATCTCTGGAAAGTTAATGAAAAGTAGTCCCACAGTCCTTCAAAACCTGTTTTACCTATAATGATAAACACTCCCATAGTTAATTCCAAGCAGAAGGCTTCTTCCTTCCATGCTCCCTCCAGACCACAACCCTCTCCACATATCGTCATTGGGGCTGATTTGTGTTTAAACATTGGAATAATCCCACCTCTACTCCCCACACTAACCAGATTTGGTGTCAGTTTCTCATATTAGAATTTACCCAAATAGCTCTATTTTTCCTTCCCCATCCATGGTCTTACTCAAATGTACCCTCATAATCAGATACTCTCTAGCTACCCTTCACCCTCCCCCACTACCTAGAAGATAAGCCAAATTATTATACTCCATAGTATGTTACTACTACTCCACCTCCAAACTCCACCAATAACTCATTCTTAACTCCACTGGGTGCATCTCCAAAGAACTGAAGGTGTTGTACAAATGGTGGAGGAGAAGAGGAAATGCAATCCTTCTTTTGAGAGTGTTTTGTTAAAACTCTTTCATTGTGCTCTCAAATAGTCTAAAAACTTTAACCAATGAACAATATGATGGTAAAACTATGCAAAGGTTATGAAACAACATGAGACATCCCTTGAGACCATCAATGGTATGCCTCCTTCCAAGTCTACAGAAAGGAAGATTTCTAAAATTATTTAAGACAATGTTGAAATTTTCCCTTGCTACAAAAAGGATATCCACATACACAGGGACCTCAAAGAAGTTGAATGCTCATGGAACAATGCCAAAAAAATGATGTAAACCTCAAGCCTCTTCTTCCACTGTATGGCACATCAACAATATAGAAGAGGGAAGTGGACCTTTCTCACCATGCTAGTTCCATTACAAGTTGTGATCTCTGCTTATTTATATATTCATCAATGATCCTTCACATATCTAAGTTCATAGTAGAGACAATCAATCTTTGGTTGCTGTATGTTGTGAAAAACAACTCATATCTTTGTGTTTTGTTCTTTTTTATTTGGTGAAATAAGAAACTAAATACTCATATGATTAACCCTACACTATCTGATTTTCTTCTTTGTCAACTTTCCCATGCCTCAGTAAATTTGGTGGTCCATTTGTAACCATCAATTGTTTTAGATAACATAAATTCACATTTTTCAAAAAATTAAAATGGCTAGACTCCCATATGAATACAAATAATATATCATATGACCATTCTTCATATACTTACTGGCACTTTGTGTCTTCTTAGATGAACCAAAAGTTGTTTCCCAACTACCTCTTCCTTCATCAATGTTCCATATTTTAATCGTTGCGTCCCAAGATGCTGTGACCATTTGCTAACTAGAAGATTCAATTATTTGTAGGCATGAAACAACATCATCATGCACTCTTACTTGGAAATTTAGGAAAATAATACTATTAAAAGTTGTGAGCTCTGTGAAAAAAATATGTTTATCTAACTGCAACACCATCTAAATATGGATTCTTTTAGAAAATAAAAAGAAAGAAAAATTGACGTAACTTTTAAACAAATAATAATCACAATGTATTTTACACAAAGAAAATTTGTATAACCTGCTTCTCCATAATGGCTAGTATAGAAAAAAATTGCATTGGTAGAACAAAACTCCAAAACATTTCTGATTTCCTTGATTAATTGAATCTTAAGTAGAATCCCCGCAATAATTATGTTTTACATAAACCAATAGGAAAACAACATTGCTTGGAAAGTCCATCTCTACTATTTTATGTTCCTTGTACAATAATTTAAATACATTTGAAGAAGTTATATGAAAATATCGCTTCTTAAATTCTTCTTTAATTTGAAGGTTAGTTTTGATAGTAAGTAATTTATTTCATAGATGGATTTTAGCTTTTGCTTGATTGTGTGCATTATAATTTCTTCTATAAATAAAATGAGACATCCTAATGCACATTTTCACTATAATTTCTCTATTTTCTTCCTCAAAATATCTCTTTCTTGGGATTTGATACAACCCTGTCAGGGCCTCTCCTAATCACATTCAGTCCAAATAAAAAATAAAAGTTCATGTATTGCTTCTCCCTACACTAGCAGACCCTGGCTATAGGTTTTATTTGATATTGGCAACAAACATACATCTGGTTGTCTAAATGAATGAGGGAGTTGTAGCCTTCCCAAGCAAGAGGTCATGACAACCATCAAAAGTCTACACCAAAAACACTATTTCTTTCCCTGTGAGTAAGGGATAAGTGAACTTAAATAAGGTGTAATAGTAGAGAGACTAAATATTGTTTAGGTAAAATTTGTTCTCAATCTCTGACTCAAGAAGGGATATGATGATAGAATTTTCCAATGGACTAAATACTTTGTGATGGCCCTATCTCTTGAATTCAACCTTGTAACACCTATCGTATTTGATACTTGTGTGACTAGCACTCTACTAACCATGAACACTAAATCAATAAAGGTTAGTGCATCATAAAGATACAATGCCATAAGTATAAACAAACCAATGAACACATGAAAAGTTCCAATGTAGTCACAATCTCCAAGGTACATCAATTTGGTTCATGCTACTTTCTAGCATTTGGAATAGTTTCTCAATCCTTTTTCCATCCACAAATTCATAGACAATACCTATCCACTTGTTGGTGTACAACAACTAGAGCTGGAAGTGAGCTTGTTAGTAGTCAAGCAAAATAGTTTCTACCAAAAAGAGTTGAGATATCTACTATACTCTTTTTTCTTATCCACAACATGATTGTAAGCTTTACCATGTACCTTGGGCATTCTCATGATGAAGTCCATGAACACACTCTCCCAATCTTGCTTAGGGGTAAGCAATGGCTAAAACAAACTTGCAAGAAAGCCATGATCTCCTTCATTCTATTAGTAAGTGTTGTATTCATTGTTGTGTTTGAGATCATTCTCCTTAAAATTTTCCTAGGAGAATCTCTCTATTTTCCTACAATTCTGGAAGGATTTTGGTTGCCCTAACATGACTATTATATGCAATTCTTTCAAAATCTCCTATTTCATCTTAAACTTAGACACCAATAGGATTTTCTCCTTAACTAAAATGTGGCCATCTATTATCATATACTTGACATCCTTCACATTTCCATCTAAAATGTTAACAAAAAATGTATTCTCCACATATTTTCCATGATAGAAATCTTCCAATCACCATAAATGACAAAAATAGATCCAAGAGTGGATATTCTAGAAACAACATCAACAACTACTTCAAAGGCACAAACTTGGAGATTACTCACCCATTTTTGTTGATGATCATGCAAGACATGTTGACCCAAGAAAAACTTCAAGCTATTGTAGTATATCTCCTTCAATAACTTAAGCATATCTCCTTTATTTTAGTTTTACATTGATGAGTCTTGATAATCAATTGTGTTCCTTTAAGACTGCATCTGGGTTTTTTATGAAATAAAAAAAAATGCAGTCATCATATAACCATTTAGGATTTAGGAAATTAAATGTTGCATTATCTAACTCCATCTTTTTATTAGTGAAAGAATATGAAGAAAATAATCAACTAGTTTGCATTCTAGATCAAACTAGGGTTTTTATTTTGTTGACATATGTTGCATTTATTTTCATTATTGCAAATATAATTACTGGAATGGCCTTCTTTGGTTGGAACCCTACATCTCAAACCTTGAAACCCTGATTCAAACCCTAGTTTGATTAATTTGACATTAAAGCCTATCCTTCACACATCTTACTTTATTGTGTCAATATAGATCTTGTTAGGTTTCTTTGGTTGCATTTTTTCTTATCCTATTCAATATTAAAATTTTCAATATCTTTGTGATTGTAGCTAAGAGGATATGTGCAGGATCATGATGGGCCAAAAAGTGGCAATATGATGGGTATGTGGTTGGTGACTTTTTTTTACCCAAAATTGATGAAACGAAAAGGGTTTTTAAAGGATATTCTCAGATTTTCACCAATATAAATTATGTTTTACTATGAATTTAATAAGTAATTATTATTCATTTTCTATTTGAATTATGACTAAAGTCCTGATTCATAGGTTGATTGAAAAAAATCTATAGCTTTCAAACGGTATCACATTTTTTAAATCCAAAACATGTGTCACATTCTATGCTTCGCATACTATAGGATTAAAAAAAGAAAAAATGAATTTCATGAAGTTTTGACCAAGTTAAGGTGGTCAGACATACAAGTTTTTATATTTTTTAAAAGTTGTAATAAAAAATTCATAATTAATTATTTACTTGGAAACAAATTACAAAAAAATATGTATCACATCAAGACATCAGTCCTCTACTTATATCTAAAAAATTATAAAAAATATATTATCATTTTATTGTTGTTAGGGTGGTCAAACAAACACCTACTTCTAATGTTTTCCCTAAAATTTAAGTAGCATTGAAATTTCAAATTTTCACCAAATAGATTTTTTTTTTAAACAAACCTAGTAGTTTAGAAATTGCATTCAATTTGCTACATATTCTATTTTTACATATTTTTGAAATAATATAGATAACTTATTCAATTTTTTACGTCAAGTTGCCTAACTCTATTTTTTCTGAACTTTTTGCCACTTAAGGGCTTGTTGTTTCCATGATGATCCTACACATACCCAAGAAAATTCAAAATTTTCTTATCATTTTTGCTTTGATTAAATTGTTATCTTTTATAGTTACATTGAAGAAACTTTCTATATGCATCAATAAATGACATGATTTACCAATAGAGTATTTGGGTAAATAGTGTAATTTAAAAGAAACCAAAAAATAATCATTCTAGCATTGTCAAATTTAAAAATTCCATCAGTGTACCTTGTAAGCCAATAGAAACAATGTATATAAATTATATTGAATAAAATCAAAATAATTAATAGTTGGCTGAAGTAATGTGTATACTGTATACAATCCTAATGCATAGAAACAAAATAAAACTTGTTGCACATGTTAGTGTAATTAATATTTAATTACACTTGCATAACTTTACTTAGGTATATTTTAATTCCTAGGTTAATTATTGTCATCTTTATCTTGTTGAGCTATCTTGCTGCTCAAGATAAGATTAGGGTTATGCATACTTTGCTTTTATAAAACAAATAATCTCATGTAATTATAATTCCTAAATAATAATATTTTGCACATCTTTTTGCAATAGCTTTGCTTTTTCTGATTTTCTCTTCTATGGAAGGTTTTTTGGTTTGCTTGTCTGATCTTGGTTTCTAACATGGTATCAGAGCCTTGATTTGCATCCCCTTCTCAATTTTTTTTGGAGAAATACATTTTAGAGCATGTTCAGGGTTCCTCGAGGGTTTCATTCCTTGAGCATATTCATGCAACATCTTGGATTAGATCAAGGTTTTCCATTGGATTCAGAGCACTACAAAAGGTCAAAAATGACTTTTATTTCACTGATTTTGGTCATCGTTGAAGAAATATTTGAGGGTTTTAAGCTCGGTGATTTTTTTGAAAGATCTGGGGGTCGCCTAATTTTTTGGGCACTTTAGGCCAAAACGGACCTTGCCGTTGGATTCACAATACCCAAAAACCCCTATTTTCATATAAAATTTGTCCATTTTGGACACAGTCAACTGGGAGGCAAAAAAAAATTGTCTAAGGGTCGTATGACCCCCAGACATGTTTTTCAAGGCAACGTTTTAAAAAAAATCAAAAAAATTAATTAAAAAATAAAAAATTGTGAAGAAATATGGCGCTGCCAGTTATCCGGCCTCCACTGCTGCTTCTCCACAAAGCAACCACCACTACACCACTCCCTTGCCACCTCCGCCAATGGCTTCCCTAACCCACGCACCTCCAACTCCATCGGCTTATACATCTGCCCCCGAGGGCTTAAATCTGCCAGCCTGAGGTAGTATTGGGACTGAGAACTAGCCATAGCCCCCGTCAGGTGCCTAGCCCCTGGGTCTGGTCATATCAACAACCAAGGGCTCCGTTGAAGGAGCTTGCCGCCAGCCCTTGGTCCGCCTAGGCGACCAAGGGCTTTAATTTTTTAGCCCTTGAGGGCTATAGAGGACCTAATTGGGTAGTTTTAGAGAACATTCATGGAATTGAGCATAACTTTTGCATACAATATTGTTTGTTTGCAAATGAGATATCGTCAGAAAGCTGGTTCCAAGCTCTTCACAATAGTGTAGGTGTAATTTTTTGGTTTTTCATTTTTGGTGTCTTTTTCAGCCTAGGAAGTCACATGTTTCTATTTTCACTTTGGGAGACATATCTTTTGAATCGCTTATCCATTTTTTGCCATTCTTGCAGTGTTGGAAATCTGGTTTAGTCCTCTACATATATCTAAGGTCTATTTTTATTTTCTATTTATGCATGTTTAGAATTCTCTCTTTTTACAATCATTGGGTTATTGTAATAAATGAACTAAGATAAAGTTCCATCAGGGGGTTTCTTGCATAATAATCTGATTAGAGTGTGCATGCACTTTGATCTCCATCTTGTTTTGATGATAGCTCACATGGGTTATATCTAGTTTCTTAGTTTCTTTTGGCCACATATTTTCTTACTTGACACATATCAGATTCACATCGGTTCACACTTTATATTGGGAGTTTATGGTTATTGATCCGCATTGGTTCAGATCCATCTCAATTTGAGGGCCATGTTTTTATGGTTAATGTTCCAGATTCTTTATGATACTTGTTCCCATGGAAGAGTTTTAGTCTCAGTTTGGCATCGGCATCGAGATACACAGTTTCTAGATTCTATCATCATTTCATCTACTATTGCTTCATAGATTCCAATGTTGTTCCAGTTTGTGAGTTTTCCAGTGTTCTGTGGCATCGGGTTTACTGTCGCATTATTATGATTCCGCTTTGATTTCTTGTAGACATAAGTATCTTTCCTTGCTTTTCAAATTGTGGTTCTAGTGTTACTCCACAGTGTTCTTCCAATGCTTCTTTGCAGCAGTCATCTCATTGTAGGGGGGTTTTGTCCCACTAGGTTTTCCTTCTCTACCTCATTATTGTATTTGTACATGGGTACCTGATTAGGCCTTGTTGCCAAGACCCATTCATGCTTTCTTGCATTAATCTTAGTTTTAGGTGCATGCTTTTTTTAGTCTCCCTAAGTTGCACTTATGGGGGGGGTGTTAGTGTAATTAATATTTAATTACACTTGCATAACTTTACTTAGGTATATTTTAATTCCTAGGTTAATTATTGTCATCCTTATCTTGTTGAGCTATCTTGTTGCTCAAGATAATATTAGGGTTATGCATACTTTTCTTTTATAAAGCAAATCATCTCATGTAATTATAATTCCTGAATAATAATATTTTGCACATCTTTTTGCAATAGCTTTGCTTTTTCTGATTTTCTCTTCTGTGGAAGGTTTTTTGATTTGCATGTTTGATCTTGGTTTCTAACAGTACAAGCTTACCTTTCCAAGTGCACAATCATATTCCACTAAGTAAGCATAAACACAATTGTCAAAAGATAATGCAAGGACAACCTATATGAAAATATAAATTACTATATGGATATTAAACATAATTCAATATTTTGAAGATATAAAAATCATTGATAAGAATATTCTAACAAGAGCTGATAATCTAGATATACTTAGCCAAGAGGTCTACATAGAACATACAGGATATGCATCCGTGCTTTTAGCCAAAGCTAGAGAAGACAGTGGCAAACTCCCATTTTTTTAGAGAAGAGTTGGAGCCCATCTGAAATGGAGTAAACCTATTAGCCATATAAGAGATTTAAATTCAGATGATTTAGTTATGAAGCAATTAAATTTAATCAACTAGATATTTTTTATGATTTTATCACATAATTTGGTTTAAAATTGATAATCTACTACTCATCACTCTCAAGACAATGTAACTATATATAATGAACTGTAATGACAAAGAAAATAGTTGTACCACACAATTAGAATGATCATAGGCAAAGTTCACATTTAGAATATCTCCAACTGGCCAACCAAAAGGAATTTTTTAGAACCCTTTTATAGCATCTTCCATTGTCATATTTTACACAAAGAGTTGAGGTAAGCAATGCTTGATCCATTCAAAAGCAAGGACATTATGAAGAATTCCAATGAAAGAAAATATATCATAATGATTAAGCATGAAGTGAATACTTCAATGTCAGTGGAAGTATAAAAGTATAGGTATCTTAGAATTTTAAAAAAGAACACTCAATAAAATCTCCAATGAGATGTTTAAAAAGAAAAACTATAAGAAGGAAAAAATGTGTTCACCCACAACATGGAAGAATGTGCCAGAGTAGCTAGCTAAAAGAGTGCATCCTATTATTAATGATCCTACAATAGCAGTAGAAGCATCAATTAGATTACTCAAGTTGAAGAGAGTCCACAAGGGATTCTAAGATGTCATCTAGAGAATGCCTCTAGATTGAAAATAGATGTAACACCCCGTTGTGCAAACCCCAAAGGAACAACAAAAAAAATAAACAATTTTTTTTTAAAACATAAAGAATGCACTAAGTAATCCAACATAACTAATGTTTCAAGTTGCACATCAAAGTCCCTTGGGGTACACGAGGTGACATTACTAAACTATCCCATAACAAAGTTAACAGATGAACATCAAATTACCAATTACGAAATCCATTCACTCACATATCACCATTTGAAAAAATCCATTAACGATAACCAAATTAATAAGAATAATCCATATAAAACCATACATGCAAATACAATAAATTAATCATGAAGATATTAAGTACATATTTCCATAGATACAACCTAACATTAATAGTATTTACAAATGGTAGTTCAAGAATGATTACATGGTATAATAATACATTACATCAGTTTGATAGTACAACTCAAAGAACACATATACAAAATTACATCATAAGTCTTCCCAACGCACATGGGAGTGATACATCAATAAATAAAATACATCTAGAGTACAAATATACATCTGGTAATAATGAATCTTGGATCAAACCGCCTCAACAAAACTCTACACAGAATGGTACAACTGCATCCAAGGGGACCAAACGGGGTGCGTAGCACCTTCCACCCAACAACCCCATGTTGGCAGTAAACAAGGAAGGATCCCCAACCAAGCACATCCAAATAGTAAGGAAAGACTAAACTCCAGACACGAAAAGAAAGAGAACACAAAAATATCTCATAATGACAATAAATCTCCAAAACAAAACAATAGACCACTTCCAGAGGATTTCCATAAAACAACTCAAAAGGGAATGCTAGAGGAGAGTGTCATCGCATGGCCTCACATGGATTATCTAGACAACCTATCACAAGGTGCCGCCTCCATCTATGGTTCTCCTAATAGCCTATCTCAAGGCACTACTCCATAGGGTTACTCATGCAGAATCGTTAACCTCTCGTGAGGACGAGGCAACGATCATGCCAACCACGGCCTTCTTAGCCCACCTTTAGTCTATGATAGCACTAACAGGTAGATGAGGCATCCATAATTATCTTATTAATGTTTAACTACCCACCCCCTAATTAATTACTTAGGTTACCACTGATTACTCTAACTCTAACGTGGGTTACCCTGACAACCCCTTTGTGCGTCGGCCCCCACTTAGAGCCACTCTCCCTAGACACCCAAAACATAAAAATCTAACACCAAGGGATTGTACCGACAAGAATAGTGAACCAACAAATGGAACATTGGCGAGGAAAAACCATCTCGCCAAAAAACCATATGAAACAACATCCATAAAAATGGTACAACCCATGTGTTAACTCAAATCACAACCATAGCCAAAACATAGGCCAAATATCAAATTATAAGATAAAAAATAAACATCAATTTCCCCACCTCTAGAAGTTTCTAACCAACAACTTAAGCTCCTAAAGAAGGATAAACTAACTCAAGGGATTTCCCCCATGGCATAAAACCAATAAAGAGAAAACCACAATTGACTCCACGAATAATTTCAAGAGTAAACAATCACACAAAACAACACCATATAACATATTTTTTCACAAAATAATTTCACCAAGAAAATAAATAAATTAGTTTACTCAAGAATATTCAACTAAATTTAACTCCAAAGTTTATTTTCAAATTACTTGATTACACTATAACATTGCAAATTTAACATTATCTAGTTATTCCACCATTAGAGCATAAACAACCATCTTTATTTATATATATATACACATACATATATATACATTTTTTTGCGTATATACATATATACATATATACATACAAATAAATATATATATATTAAAATCATGCATTTAATCCATATTATAAAAATTAATAGAATAATTCACTATAAATTTACCCAAAGATATATATTTATTTATATATATACACATATATTAATATATATATACATATAGCCGGCTCGGGTAGCGGGATTGGCTTGAGGCTGTGGGATGGCTCCTCATGGTCTCGGGTTCGATTCCGCTCTCGGTACTTACCTGGTGGTTGTGGTGGCCGGCGCTGCAAACACTCGCAGGGACTAGTCTCGCCCCCCCGCTCGCCTCTAGGTGACGCTGGGCGGGGGGCCGCGGGGACACCCTGTTGTAACAAAAAAAAATATATATACATATATGTTTATATATAATATATATCCAATACAAATAGAATTTAATAATAGATTAATGAAATAACATTTAAAATTAAATAAAAAACGAATTTAAAACCCCCTATTTTTTTTAAACAATACCAACGTAGTGAGTACTGCATACCTCCCATAGGGGAGGCCGCAGCCCCCACAAGTTGTGCCCAGCAGCCTTGGCTACTATGTGCAGCTTGTGATGGCTGCGTACAACCGCCAAAGGGTTCGTGGGTAGTATGGCTTCGGTCGACCTCCCACCCCCAACACAAAATAATTTTATTTTTTAATTTTTAAATTTTTAAATTTTTTTTTTTATAATTTCATTTCTTTCACCAGCATGAAATAAGAAAAATAAATTATATAAATTCACAGACTTCTATATTTTTTTAACAAAAGATTATATATTTTATTTTATTTTTATAAGAAGGACAAAATTACAAAATATATATATAGGAGTATGTATAATTATATTTGCCCAAATAATACAAAATAAATAAACAAATAGGATGAACAACTAGTCCAATTCATTTTCTTTCAATCATAGAATAAATATGGGTATACAATTTAATACCCTAATAAATTGATTTTCTATCAACTCACAAATTTCACAACTAAATTTTTATTAATGAGATTCTGAAGGTTTCCCTACAGTTTTCTATAGAAGATTCAAAGGTTTAGCACAAACAAATTTTTCCATCACAGAACCCTCTTTCAAAAAAAAAGGAAATTGGTTTTCAAATGTGGCAGACATTTTTTTTTTTGTTTCCCTTACAAAACAATGAATTAATAAATCAAAGGAAATAATAAATTTAAAAGAACCTAGAGTCCTTTGTTTGATGACGAATCCAAACACGGTGACCCTTCTTCCTTCCTCTGCAATTCCTTCTCAAATTCCTTTCAGATAACTTCTGAATAATTTCCTATTCTTTTCTTACAGAAAAATTTCTCTAGAGAAAAAATCTCACACTTATCTCACAATTTTTAATTAAAAACTCATTATTTTCACATGATATTATCCTCACAAGATATTCTCTTCTGATTTTCTAATTTTAATATCTTGAAAAAGATAATTTATAATTATCACCAACATTATTTATTTAAATTAATTACTTACACCTTTTAATTAATTAAATAACTTTTAATTTACAACATTTAACTCCAAAATTACAATTACTCACAATTAATCATATCCACAAAATATCATTAATTTATTCCATATAAAGTAAAAATAAATTGAATAACAACTAACCATAGTTAAAATAAATAAACAACAGTTCAGCCAATACAGAGACAAGGACAAAGCCAAAACCATGACTCAACAAGACTCACAATGAGGTGACAGACTTGAGATGGGGACACTTCCTTATCAACTCCATTTTTCAACATCGTACCCATTGGGTTAATTTAATGCTCGCCCTATCCTGCCAAAGAAGGTGGAATCAAGACTTTGTTCCTGCAATTCCTACATACAAACAAATGTCAAGTAACATGTAAATCTCCATTTCAGACACACCGTGAAAGGAAATCGTGGGGTAGAAGGGCGCTTGCAAGAAGTGATGCTACTCCGTCCTTTCACCAAGACTCGCTAGCAAACACATCAAAAACATAGCAACATAGAATCACAACATCGCCACATATAATATTAAAGAAAACCATAGCATAACCAAATAATATAACCACCACATAATGTATCATCAAACATCATAAGAATTTCAAGTGTAGCAAACCAACCAAACTATGAATCCACACACAACCAAGTTGGTGAACTAATCACCATCACAAACCAAGTATCAAACCAACACATAAGAGTATCAAAGAGTATCAACAACATGGGGGGTATTACAATAGAAGAAAAAAAGAATCATTTATCTACCACCATAGTGAAAAGCTAGCAATTGCATTTGGTTTGTTAAACATTGCCCCTGGTACAACTATTAGAGTTAAGAACCTTCAAGTATGTTCTAATTTTCACACTACATCTAAATTCATCTCCAAGATTGTTGCAAGAGAAATTGTTCTGAGAGATGTGAACCATTTCCATCATTTTAAATAGTGACAATGTTCTTGTGGAGAATATTGGTGATGATAAATGAAATAATCTGAAAAAAAGGCCTGCACTATAATAATGTGCACTACATCAGATATCCAGTAATAATGAAGGGACATCCATCAAAGAATAACAATAGGGATTTCTAGAATATTTCTTAGTTCTTCTACCAACTAGATTCATCATGGACCATGATCTTCATGGTCATCATGTTGACCTCCATACGTGAAGAGTGAAAAGGGGGCTAGTGCAAATATTCTACAAGCTATTGCTAGATCTAGAGGCTTAGCTGGATATGATTAGTTGTAGTCAATTCCTTTTAGAAGATAGTGCTAATGTTTAATTCCTTTCAAAAGATACTACTAATATTATATGCTATTTCCCACTCAAGCATCCAATTTTTCCTTCAAGGATTACATTAAGAAGCTTTTCAACTTCAAGGAAATAATTATGAGAGGGTTGTTTTTAAAATGGAAGACTATCAAGCTTCTGATGGTCCTTTATGTTCTCAGACATTATTACATACTTCTCAGCTAGGGAAAAGTGCCAGTGGATGATATGTACTGATGTAGATAAGTTTCTATTCTCTCGTCCTTAGTTAAATAAGCTAGGTGTAACTAAGGAGGACGCAGTCCTAAGCAAGTGGGGACAATGCTAAAGACTTGGTAGAAATACGAGCATAGATAAGAGCTAAAGAAACCTTGAATAGTGACAAAGAAATGTTTTCGGTATGTATGAGAAGGGATAAAAGGTATTTGAGAGGCCTAAGAAACCTCATAATAGGTTGACAAAGTATAAGAGAAGAGTGAGTCTAGTGGTCTGCTGCAACAAAAGGGAAGTATAATGGTTGAATGGGATAACAATTATGAAACAATCTCTTTTACATAAATCTAGGATAATTAAGTAAATGCAAGCACTTGCAAGAGAAATTTTTCTAAGAGATGTGAACCATTTCCATCATTTTAAACAAGGTCAATGTTCTTGTGGAGAATATTGGTAGTGCTAAATGAAACAATTTGAAAAATAGGCTTGCACTATAATAATGTTCACTACATTAGATATCTAGTAATAACGAAGGAACATCCATTAAAGCATAACAACAGGAACTTTTTGTCATATGTTGTAGTTACAAGTGCCTTGCTAGACATACATGAAAATGTGAAAGCATAGACAAGGCAAGTGAACTGTTTCCAAAAATGATGTTTGCAGTGAAGTCTATTCTTAAATACAACTTAATTTGATGAAACCTTTCAATGGAAGTTCCTCTTCAAAGTAGTGTTTTTGTGTCAATGAAAGAGTAACTACTTTACAAGACTATTTCTCTTAACATAACATTAATGGTGAGAACTATATTTGTACCCGTCAATCGATAAAAGCTTTTGGTTTACCAAATGTAAGAGTGACTATTAAACATTTCCAAACTACTATGCCATAGGAACACAGAACACTTAAGTATCTAAAGTTGATCTTTACAGAACATCGTGGACAAGCTTAAATGCATGGGGCAACATATTAGAATCAATCAATAAGCCAATAGCACTCCTAAATAAAAATTTCTTCAATTTTTTGAGTCCCTACCTATGGATGCAATGAGCATAGTCTAATGGGCAGTGTGTGTGTGTCTTGAGCTCCTCCAGAATGTGAGCTTCTCCAATAGAAGACTCAACTTCAAGCACACCACCACTGGTGGCTTTTCTACTTCATAAAATCTGACGCAGATTGCTATTGATCAATGTCATCGTGGAGGGAAAAGGAAAGCTCATGTTAAATGAGGAGGGAAAATGAATGGAGGGAAATTTTTTATTTTTTTCTTATTTTCTTTTTAGTAGTCTTCTTGTCTCTATTAAATGTTACTATTATGTTATATTTTTTGCTTTGATTCTTTAATGTATTTTTGATAATACATTTTATTTTAGGCTTGTACATTTAATGCACATTTATTATCAAATATATATAATATTTCATATGCATTTTTTGTGTGTATTTCATTTTTTATATTTTCTTATTTATTACTTTAATTTTTTTAGTTTCTCTTCATTAACCATTTAGGTTGTTTTTTGGATTAATAAAATTGATCTTTTTTTCAATTTTTGGTTTTTTCTTATTTTCTTTTTACTAATCTTCTTGATTTTTTTGCTTTGATTCTTTAGTGTTTAATTTATTTTATTTGACATTATTTGAGCAATCTTTTGTGCTTGTCCTCATTTCATTTCCTTCATTTTCTTTTAAATTGATTGAATTTTATCAAGTTTATTGCTTGTTGTCTCTTGTGTGCTTTTTATGAATTTCTCTCTTGTCAAGTTATTTCCCTCTTGTGCCTTGTTTCATGTGCAACTCCTTCTCACTCCTCCCCCTCTCATACATTGTTATGCTTGTCTTGGTCTTCATATTTTCATTCTATCCTTGTGCCCTAATTTTCATCCTGATGATGGATCACAGAGTGTGATCCGAAACGTTGATGTAAAAAATTAACACACAATCGACTCCAAAAATCTTTTACAATTATTAATAAAAAAATTATTTTAGAAAAAGCATATTTTTTATTGTCTTAATATAAGACAATTAGAAAATTAATTTAAGACATTTGAATTTGTATTTTTAATTTTTAACATATATATTATATATATAAGAAATAATAAACTATATACATATTTATATATTGTTTATTATTTCTTTGATATATATATATAATGCTAATTATTTCTTTGATGTTTTAATTATTATTTTTCTTTGGTTCTTTGATTACATTGTTCTCTTTTTTGTTTTTCTTTATCTCCTCTCTTTTGTTTCTTGGTTCTTATTTTATTTTATTATCAAGGGGTAAGTTTCTTTAATTCATTTTATTATCTTTTTTCTTCATTGGTCAAATCTTAGCCTATTGTCTTCTAGCCCTCTCTTCTCCTCACCTATTTATCCTTCCAAGTCTGCTATCTCACTCTATTTTTATTCCCTCTTGTTTCATGCAAATCATCCTGATGATGGATCATGGAGTGTGATCCAAAATTTTGATTTAGAAAACTCACACAGTTTAAATCCAGAAACTTGATGTTGTTAATTAATCAAAAATATAATTTAAATATAAAATATATATTTAAGAAAAAACTAATATTTTGTCTTAAATTAATGTCTTAAAACCTCCTTTTATGTAGTAGTGTCTCTTGATTGCTATGCATCATGCTCTCATGCCTTTAAATTATAGTTAAAAACATTGATGATTCATTAGGTAGGGGTCCCTGCATGAGGGGGGCTTAAGCTCTATGGATTATGATCAAATTCAAAAGAAAAAAGAATACAGGAGTAATATTCATTTATTTAGTCATTTTTATTTATTTGATATTAGTAATTTATTTGGTCATTTATTTAGTCATTTAGTTGTGATTTTACGCGATGACCAAATTAGTCACTTATAAATGACCAAATTAGTCATTTATTTGCAATATTCTACTAGTGTTAGTCACGTGACTAAACGTTTTAGTCGCATAGTCATTTATTTTCCAAATTCTACTAGTAACCCTTAAACCCTCACCCTCTCTATTTTTGTCTTTGTCTTTTTCTCTCTACCCTCTACCCTAAACCCTCAACCCTTAAACCCTCTACCCTTAACCCTCTACCCTCAACCCTTAAACCGTAAACTATAAATGCTAAATCCTAAACCCTTAAATCCTCTACCCTCTACCCTCAACCATAAAACCCTCAACCCTCTGTCTATGTCTCTATCTCTCTCTACCCTCTACCCTCTAGCATTAACCCTTAAACCCTAAACCCTTAAAATCTTAACCCTTAAACCATAAATCGTAAACCCTAAATGCTTAAACCCTCTACAGTCTACCCTTAATCCTCTACCCTCTACCCTCAACCCTCTCTCTCTCTCTATCCTCTACCCTCTACCCTCTATCCTCAACACTCTACCCTCAACCCTCAACCCTTAAACCCTAAAACCCTCAACCCTCTACCCTTAACCCTCAACCCATAACCCTCAACCCCAACCTTCTCTCTCAACCCTACACCCTCTACTGTTAAACTGTAAACCGTAATCCCTAAACTGTAAACCATAAACTGTAAACCCTCTACCCTTAACCCTTAAACCCTAAACCCTTAAACCGTATACTTTCTACCCTTAACCCTCTACCCTCAACCCTAAAACCCTCAACCCTAAAACCTTCAACCCTCTCTCTCTACTCTCTACCCTCAAACCTCTACTCTCAACCCTCAAACCTTAAACCCTAAAACCCTAAAACCCTCAATCCCCCATCTCTCTCTCTCAACCCTACACCCTCTACCCTTAAACAATAAGATGTAATCCCTAAACCTTAAACCCTAAACTCTAAACCCTCTACCCTTAACCCTTAAAATGTCCACCCTCTACCCTCTACCCTAAAACCATCAACTCTCTCTCTCACTACCTCTACCCTCTACCCTCAACACTCTACCCTAAACCATCAACCACCCCTCTCTCTCAATCCTACACCCTCTACCCTTAAACTGTAAACCATAATCCCTAAACCCTAAACCCTAAACCATCTACCCTTAACCCTTAAACCCTAAACCCTTAAATTTTCTACCCTCTACCCTCTACCCTCAACCCTAAAACCCTCAACCCTCTCTCTCTCCCTCTACCTACCCTCAACCATTAAACCCTAAAACCCTTAATCCCTCAACCCCATCCCTCTCTCTCTCTCTCTCAACCCTACACCTTCTAATTCTTAAACTATAAACCATAATCCCTAAAACCATAAACCCTAAACCCTCTAAATTTAACCCTAATCCCTAAACCCTAAACTCTCTACCTTTAACCCTTAATCCCTAGAACCTAAACCCTAAACCCTCTTCCCTCTACCCTCAACCCTCAACCCTCAACCATCTACCCTTAAACTATGAACCCTAAACCCTAAACCCTTAAATACTCAACCCTTAAACCATAAACCCTCAACCCTTAAATTGTAAACCTTCAACCCTTAAACCGTAAATCCTCAACCCTCAACCCTAAACCATCAAATATCTACCCTAATCCCTCAATCCTCAACCCTTAAACCCTCTACCCTCTACCCTCTACCCTCTACCCTCAACCCTCAACCCTCAACCCTTAAACCCTAAAACGTAAAACCTAAACCCTCTACCTCTACCCTTAACCCTTACACCCTAAACCCTTAAACCATCTACCTTCTACCCTCTACCCTCTACCCTCTACCCTCTACCCTCTATCCTCGACCCTAAAACCTAAACCATCAACCCTCTCTCTCTCTCACACACACTCTCTCTCTCCAATCTATCCCTCCTACCCCTTCTCCCACTCTCAGGTCTCTCTCTCTCACTCACTCCCTCTATTTCTCTCTCTCTCTCACTCACTCCCTCTATTTCTCTCCCCTCTACCCATAACCATCTACCCTCTGCCCTTAACCCTTAAACCCTCTACCCTCTACCCTTAACCCTATACCCTCTACCCTCTACCCTAAACCCTCTCCCTCTCTCTCTCTCTACCCTAAACCATCAACCCTATTCCCTCAATTATCAACCCTCTAACCTAAAAATTGGATCCTCAACCCTCACCTATCTTTATCCCTACTCCACTTCTCTCCTCCCTATCTCACTTCTCCCTCCATCTCTCCCTCCAACCATTCCTCCCTCTCTACCCTAATCCCTCAACCTTATATCCTCAAACCTTAAACCATTAAACACTCAACCCTAAACCCTATACCCTCAACCCTCAACCCTTAAACCCTAAACCCTAAACCATTGACACCTAAGAGAGAGAAACCTAAGAGAGAGGGAGAGGGGGTGGGATGGAGAGACCTAAGAGAGGGGGTGGGAGGGAGAGACTTGAGAGAGGGAGATAAAGTGGGAGAGAGAGTGTATGAGGGAGAGACCCGAGAGAGTAGGAGAGAGAGGGAGTGGGAGATATAGGGATGGGAGAGATACAAGGAGTGAGAGAGAGAGAGAGACTTGAGAGAAGGAGACATCATGGGAAGGAGAGGGAGTTCCTGAAATAGAGGGATGAGAAATAGATGGATGAAGTGAGAGAGAGATAGAGAGGGAGGGAGGGAGAGAGAGATAGGGAGGGATGGGAGGAGATACCTAAGAGAGAGGGAGAGAGGGAGAGATAGAGAGTGTGATAGAGAGGGGAATGGGAGATAGATAGAGGGAGTGAGTGAGAGAGATATAGAGAGACCTGAGAGAGGGAGAGAGGGTAGGAGGTAGAGACTTGAGAGAGAGAGGGAGGAGAGGGGGTGGGAGGGAGAGACCTAAGATAGAGTGGGAGAGAGAGAGGGAGAGGTGGTGGGAGGGAGAGACCTAAGAGAGAGTGGGAGAGAGATAGAGGGCATGAGAGAGATAGGGACTTGAGAGAGAGGGAGAGGTGGTGGGAGGGAGATACTTGAGAGAGAGGGAGAGTAAGAGGGAGAGAGATAGAGGGAGTGAATGTGAGAGGAAGAGGGGGTAGGAGGGGGAGACTTGACAAAGAGAGAGAGAGAGGGAGAGGGGTTAGGAGGGAGATGAGAGAGAGAGAGAGAGAGGGGTTGGGAGGAGAGATCGAGAGAGAGAGGGAGAGAGTAGGAGAGAGATAGAGGAGTGGGAAAAGGGAGTGGGAGAGAGAGAGAGGGAGTGTGTGTGAGAGAGAGAGGGGGGGAAGGGAGATACCTAAGAGAGTGAGAGAGAGAGAGGGAGAGAGATAGAGGGAGTGAGAGAGAGAGAGGGAGTGGGAGAGATATAGAGGGAGTGATTGAGAGACCTAAGAGAGGGAGAGGGTGTAGGAGGGAGAGACTTGAGAGAGAGACAAAGAGAGAAAGATAATGACCTAAGAGAGGGAGGTGGAGTGAGAGAGACAAAAATACCATAGGGGAGAGAGAGGGATAGTGAGAAAGGGGGTTGGAGTGAGATAGATTTATCTAGTTAGGGTGGGAGGGAACGAGACCTAAGAGAGGGGATTGGAGTGAGAGAGACTAGTCTAGGTAGTGTGGGAGGGAGTGAGACCTAAGAGAGAGAATTTAGAGGAATAGAGAGTTATCCAGTTAGGGTAATGAGGTAGAGAGCATATGAAAAGTAAAACCTCAGCTATCCATCTACAATCATAAACCACACATTCTCAACATTATTACAGTGGTCAACCAAAGAGAGGGGAAAGTTTTATTTTGTTCAAAGTAGGTCATTTGGTGAGTGCCAAATGACACATCCAATTTGGTGCTCACCAAATGTGATGTTCCATTTGGCGAGCACAAAATTTGGCACTCACCAAATGACCTACTTTCGATGAGTGAATTGACAAGATTTTCCAAATTTCAACATATTTTCATTTGTGCTCCCCGTCACATTTGCATGTCTTTCAATGCAATTTTATAAAAAAACCATGATAGTTTTAACCTCTCTCTTAGCTATCTAAATATATAATTATTTTTTCATTGTGATTCAGTTAAGGTTTTGATCCATAGCTTCTATTGTAAATGCCTCCTTTTTTGGTCAAAAACCAACATGTGCTAGGTTTAGGATAGATTTTTACTCATTCATTGAAACGCAAAACAAATTACATTTTTTAAAACTAGACTCCATTCTACACATGATGAAAAAAATCAATTTTCGATTAGTTTTCAAAAAATTTAGGGGGGAGCAAGCTCAAATTTTGGCTTTTCAGAATGTGTCCACTTCAAAATTCATAAAATATTATATATTCATTAAAAAAATTATCTGAAAGAATGAGGATAAACTACATGGTGTTAGCTAATTTCTCACCATTCGGATTTTTGAAATTCTGAAAAAAAATAATCAAAAAGTGGGAAGCCCTCAAGCACTATGCTATTTTTTTTAATAAAAACAGGACCTATTTTGTGCCCCCCTTTTTGAGACTCTTAATCTTCATTAATTTCAAAAAGAATTAGTAACTTAGAAATAGACTCAAAGCACTTCAAATTTTGTTCTTGTTGCATTTTGAAATTTTGAGCGTAACTATCTTCATTTTCTTGTGCAAATCAAATTTTGCTGATTTTAGAAAAAAAAAGTGGCATTTTAAGAGCCAAAATTTTGTCATAGATCCATGCACTTACCCCTTGTTATTCCATTATTTAGTTCCTTTCTATTTATCTTATTGCATTAAATTGTATTTTTTATGTCATTAGTAAGTTTCTTTAGCTTTTAGACTATACTTTTCACTTGTTGTCCATATGGGTGCTAGCACCCAACTGAGATGCTAGTGTGTCACACTATCATTCGTGCCCCACACTGGAGTCCTCTCGTAGTAAGTTGCCTAAGTTATAGTCTGGACTCTAGGAACTTGCTCTCTTGACTTCTTGAACCTCTTGGGTTGGAAAAGGGAAAGTTGCAAATTAGTTGTTCTTCCTTTTCATCCCTTTAAACATCAAACCTATCTTAAATAATTCCTTAGCATGAGGTAGATTAGGGCAGCTGATTGTTGTATACCCTCCCATGACCCTGGGTCTTGAGTAGTTGGTTCTTCTCTACATTTTTTTGAACCTGACATGAACTATTTTTGTTTCATTTTGTATTGTTGAAGGAGTCTTCCCTCATGTTCTATGTGTGTTGTAGGTGTATGTGTTGTAGGGTTCCTAGCCTTGCAACCCAACCTATGACCCCTACAAGCATAGCTAGAAGATTCCCTAAACATTGTGAAGTGAAACCTAGAATAGGTCACTATCTAATTGTTAAACCCTTCGGGGATTTTGAGTAAGTCCTTTTCAATGTATATAGAAGATGGCTTCTTTCATACATCTTCCCATCCTATCTATGTAGCATATGAATGAATGTGTCTCCTACTATAACCTTTACATCACAGGACTTGCTGATGAATGCTAATAGAGAAACCTCTCCTTTGTACATTCTTGCTTGTATCAATAGGAATAACGTGACTGGAATTCTCATTGATCCTATGTGTTGGGTTAATGTTATCACATAAGAGATTATGTTATTAAAATTTTTACATAAGGATTGGTACGATGAATCTAAGAACATGATATGTATGCATGATGGGGTTTCCATCCCTCCCACCAATTCTATCATCCTTTTAGCCTTGGTTGGGCCTAGGAAAGTGAATTCCCTTTTCGACATTATCCTAGAGTTTGACTTGTTTAGAGGGAAGCTAGGCATTCTATGGCTAGTTTCCATAAATACAGTCTCTTCGGTGATCCATAAGTGCTTGAAATTCTCCTGTGAGAGCTTTGTGCATGTTGTGTATGGTACCAGGTACAAACCCCTCGTGTCATGTGGGGATTATTCATTAGATCACTTTTGGCCTACCCCTATTGGTTCTCTTCCTCCAAGGATGGAGTTTTTGTATCACACTTACATAAAATACAAGAAGGGGGCATAGCACTGAAAGTAACCAATCCTCCTTCTCCCTATGTTATTTCAGTTAAGGCCTCTATGGTAGCGCAACATTGGGCTGCTGCTAACTCTCGAAAAGAGGAGAAGTATGCTCAGTAGCCTTCTTCTTCCTTTATAGTTCCAATTGCTTCTACCTCCCATCTTGTTGTGGTGCCCTCAGCCTCCACTTGTATGCATCTCTTGGGGAGCCTGATAGTTCCTATTTTGCGGAAGGTTAAGCATCAAGTGTTTGACCTTCTTGTCTTCCCTATAATGCCTCAACCCATTTTGTATGTTAAGGGGAAGGGTCCCCTGGAGTAGCTTCTGCATCTTGGCCTTCATGGCCTCCTACTATCCCTAGCCACAGGGTGGAAAATGAGAAGAGGACCACCAATAAGGAACTTGAGTCTGCTTCTCCATTGATTGTCATATCCAATCCTACACCTCTTTGTCTTGTTTCTATCTAGGATTCACTCCCTCTATTGACAACAGTTTTAATGGACACTCCCATGATAGAACTAGAACCTCCTTCTCCCCCTTAAGCTACAACCTCTAGCTCTTGGAGATGAAGAAAGTGGCTTGCATGCATAAGCATAAGTGCCAAAGGATGGCTTTGGCCACTGAGAAAACTACTTTACAAAAGGAGGAAGGGGATCTAGTAACTCCTATTTTGGCGTCTCCTACTGTTTCATCCTCTTTCACTTCTTTTTCTTTGGTTCCTGTCACCTTGATCTTGCTTCCAACTCCCCCTATGAGTGTGGATGACCCTCACCCTAAAATGGTGAAAGTGTTCATTGCTCCTTCGATTGAGCCTCCTCTCTCATTGTCCCTTTTAGACATCTTTCCTTTTCCCAGTCCCATGGATGTGTCGAATACGTCGGTGGTGTCAGCTATAGTTTTCTCTACTTCATCCTTTCCTTTCACTTCATCTTTTGGGATATCACACCCTCCAATGAAGCACAAGTTGGAGGATGAAATAACTTCTAATGGGGTTTGAAAGAAGGGATGGCCTTCTTTGAAAGCTAGCTTTTCTTTGGCTTGTGTCATCCTAGTGAAAGAGGTAGCCCCTATCTCTTGTGAGTTCTTCATTTACATTGAGTCTTTTAGTGAGGTTGGCAGTGGATCTCGAGCACCTCCATCATCACCTGCTTAGTTGACACATGAAAATCCTATCAAGTTCATGTTCAAGTCAGTGGAGAATGTCTCAATTCTGTCAGAATTTTTTGTAAAATCAAAGATGTTTACCTCATAGGAGTTAAGCGAAGAAGACCTCAAGGGGCCCTCTTCCTTGGATCTTGTCATAGGAGAGTTAGAGGGTATTCCCCTTGCTATCCCACCATTTTAGGCTCATCTTCCTTCCCCTTATAATGATCTAGATTGGGAGAACAATGACCTCTTGGTTGATGAGGACTAGGAGGGAACCTCTTCTGTACCTATAGATTAGATTTGTGTGTGTGTTGTGTTTCCTCCTATGCTTGTTTTGTATGTTCTTGGAGGACCCTTGTCACCCTTGTAGGTTCCTCGATACAAGAGTGTTTTGTGTCATAAAATTCTTCTATTTGTTAAATCATTCTTCCTCTATTGTACCTTGATTTTCAAAAATTGGGGATGATGCAAAGTGTTGGGGGCATTTATGCCTCCCTTCCATGTTGACCCAATTTTTTTTTTAATTTTTTCTTCAACTACCTTTCTTCACATGGTTTAATATGGTAGGAGATTGATGAAAATTCATATATATTATTATATTTAATTTATCTATTTATATTTATGAGCAATTCTTACTCCAAAATATCAGATCCCCCTATCTCTTGATATCTTTTCTTTTACCTACAATTTCTTTTTATATTTCTCTCTTCTTTGCTTGCTTCATGATGTTTTGGTTCCTATGTGTTGTCCCAAATGTTTTTGACAATATTCCACATTTACATATTGTCATGTATTATGGGCCACAACATCACTTTCTTCTCTCTCCTTAGGATTTCACGTACCTTTTTATTTAGGACACACAATCCTAAGGGGGCTATCATACTAATTCAGTTTTCAAAAGTTGTATTCAATGGCCAATGAATCCCTCATTGAAAATCCTTTATTTTTCAAAAAATGCATTCTTCAGCAAGGACCCCTAGTGGAATTTTTATTTCATCATAGATTCGTAAAGAAAGAATCTAAAAAACTTTCCTTTGAGAAGGGAGTACTTTTTTTGATGAAGTCTAAAAACTTGCCCTTGTGAGGGAATATTCTTCCTTTCAAATTCCTTTATGAAAGAGATATTTCGAAAGGATTCCTTGATGCTAAAATAGTTTATGAAAAATTTCATCACCTTTCAAACAAAGCATCCATTGAGCGGATCCCTCTTCTTTTGAAGGGTTCCCAAGGACCCCTTTCAAATATTCTCCTTCAATTGTTGATTGTTTGCATGACTATCTATCTACCTACATGGATTTTTACTATCTAAGATGTTTTGTCTATAGATTAACATGTTGCTTTATAGGATTGAGTACATTCTGTATACACCTAAAAATGGTCACATCACAATAGTCTGGTAATTAATTAAATATTTTTAATATTTAATTAAATCTTTGAATTCAATCTGCATATAAATAAATCTAAATAATTTATTTATATTGTTCATTCTTTCATTTTGATTAAATAAATAAACTTATTTAATCACTTTTCTTATCCATTTCTTAATTAATTAAATAAACATTATGATTTATTTATATTAATTATCATATATAATCTTGGCTTGAATTCTTAATTCAAATAAAGATTAAATATTCTTCTCTTCTAAAAATCCTCTAAATTCCATTCACAATTAAATATTCCAAATATTTAATTAATTCTTCTAAATTCTATTCACAATTAAATATTCCAAAATATTTAATTAAATTTTCTAATGTCCATTCACATCAAATATCTCAAAAATATTTTAAATCCTCAAAATCACATAAAATTAAATAAATTTATTTATTTAATTTGGATTATCTCAACAACCGTGAAACAAACTTCAAAACAGAAAATTAATAAATTTCTCTGTTTCTGAGCAAAGTTGTTCACGTGGGTTGAAGACAAACCTCCATTCTTCTCTCCAACCTCCCAACATCTTCCATCTTCCTCTCAACCTCTCCATCTCTCACCATTCAAATTTACCAGACAATCTCATAGCCATTGATTTTTGCCAGCCAGACTTTTGCCTGCAAAAATCTATAAAAAGGACTATCAGATCTTTGAAAATAGAGAAGCTTTTTTATGGGAAAACTATAGCCAATTTGCAATAGCATAGCCTTTTAGCATCCATAGCCTCTAGAATCATAACATAGAATAGCTTAGCATATTAGCATTCCATATCATGGCCTATCATCTTCATATCATAGTTTCAATAGCATTCATAATCCACAGCCCCTGTGCATATCTGTATACCAAAATTTCACTCCACCAGCATATAGGATAGAGAAGTACTCTCCCTTTGCATACTTGTTTTGTAGGTTGTCATTCTAAGAAGCTTTGCTTACACAATCTGAGAGCAGCAACTTCAAGCAAATCACTAGAGATAGAGGACAATGGAATGACTCTGAAGAGGCTCTGTTTGAACCTTTTGATTTCATTTTATTTATCTTTCTTTAGTTTAATGTTGTATTGGTGTGTTTTTGTTATCTTATTTTGATACTAACATTTCCCACACACATTTTTGGTGCCCACCGTGGGGCTCTTGCCCCAATTTTAACATCTTTTTGCAGATTTTTCTGACAGGTTACGGCTGGAAGAGCGTATTAGTGCATTAAAGATGCTTCAACGCAGTTCACACCCAATTTAGCGCTCTTTAAATCTATTATAGTTCCCTTTCCACATCCTGTAGTGCCCTTTCCACATCTTGCAGTGCTCTTTAAGCATCCTACAATGCCCTTTCCACATCCTGCAGTGCCCTTTCCACATCCTACAATGCTATTTAAGTATCCTGCAGTGCTATTTACTCATCCTGCAGTGCCCTTTATTTATCATGTAGTGCCCATTAGTGATTTAGTAGCACTCTTGATGTCTGTTTTATGCATTTTTTTTATTTTTAGCATAGATTTTCAAAGTCTGCAATTGTAATCTATAACTTGAATATGATTTGACTGGATCCGATGCAGCCGCGACCAGTATGAGCTTTAAAACAATGAAGCAATCTTAGGATAGTCACTTAAATTCAGAAAAAATGAATCAATCCTAGCATAGTCACTTAATTGGAATGAAACAATCCTAGGATAGTCACTTCATTTTCTATTTTGGACTAAAAAGAACTCCATGTCTTTGTGAAGCAATATCTTCACCTAGCATAGAAAATTGTTTACTTGGGCTTAAAATTGAACTCTTGCTTGCTTTGATTAAAAGGTGATAGGCCTATGCTCTCCCCTTAACTGGGTGATCAAAATGCCAGACTCATCTATTTTATTTCATGCAATTTTAAGCTTTGTTAAAACCTTTTAGAAAGGCCTGCCGTCGTGGGAAAAAGTACTCACCCTACTGGAACAACCTAAGTGGGAACAACTAAAGCCAAGTTTTCCAACCCACTTTAATCAAATGCAGATGGTTGATGAAAATCCCATTCGATGGTAGTGTGCATTGATAACCATCCCCAAAGCCTTTGTTCTAAAGTTTGGGAGGTCTCTCAAGGGAGTCTATCATTTGCCACACCAAACGGAAACCCTTACTACAAACTTAGTGTAGTATCCAGCCGAAGTCAATTTCTGAACATCATAATAATCACAGTATAGGGGAGGGAAGAATCTACCCCCAAGATACTCACCATATAACTGCCAAGGACCGTTTGCTCATGGGATTCGGTATCCACTTCTGTCACTCTGAGTACGCGCCTGGAAAAGACAAAAACACGGGCACCCCTTTGGGGGTGACACAGCTGTGTGAGTCGATGCAGTTCTAAGATGTGGGCTATTGATTATTATGGTGACCTACTTGAGTACTAAGAGTGCATCTGCTTGAACTATCTGTCATGTGTAAAACTTGTGAAAATAATTTTTGACAAAAATTTTGATCATACACTTAATGTTTAGTATAGGACTTAAAAACAACTATTCTACAACTTGCTTGATGTGTCTTCGAAACATTAATTTAGTAAAGATCATCCAAAACTCACAATTACATTGATTACCCTCATGTTAAGAGATTGGAAATCCACAACCTTTGTTAAGAAATCCATTCTCAAATGAATCAAAAAGCCAAAGAAACCACTTAGCTACAAGAAATTATTGAAGAAAAGACAATTCTTGTACCAAAGTTGAAAAGTTTTACTTAAACATAGAACCTTTATCCATCGATATCATGATTGTGTTAGAGGTTTCACTAATGATTATGCTACAGAACCATTATATTCACAAGCTTTCTTTCAAAGAAGAGTCCTTTCTCAAAGGCACAACCACAGTCAGCGTATTCGTTCTTGTTATATTCCCCAACCTACAATTGAATATTCTACTTGTCCAAATCAATTTCTGCAATAGAGAACTCAATCACATTAGGCATTTCTCACAAATCCATCTTTCTACGAAGCTACGATCAAACTTCATAAAGTGCAAAATCATTTTTCTTGATCTTTTGTTTAAATTTCCCGCAAACAGGATTTTCATCCTTTCAATTAGGGAAAACACCAGCTAAAGACTAGAAATCTTTTAAGTCATAGAATTTTCATTCTATCCTGACTTTCATATCCATCAACAAAAATTGCACTATTTCATTCTTTTGATCAAAAGTTAGTAGAATTTGGGGCAAAGCTTATGCTTGTTGTCACGAGATCTCGAAAGCACATAGAAAAAGATGAAAGAGAAAGTACCACAAGCAAAATGGGTGATAATAGTGAGAAAGAAGAGAATCCATTTCATATCGAAGAGATAACAAAAGAAAAACTTCAAGAAGCAGAGTAGGATCCACAATTCCATACTTTTATGGAAAGAATTTTAGAACGAAACAAAGAAAGATATTTTCTTTCATTAGCTAATCAAGGAGCTAAATTACCTTCTGATTTTGATATAGAAGGGATTAAGGAGAATCCTGAAACTCCTCCTAATGATTTTAGTGCCCTTACTCAATAGATAAAAGAATTACAAGGGAAAATAAAGGAAATGCAAGGGGGTGCAACAAAGAAGTACGTTTTGGATGACATATATCCTTATCCATTTGATGAGTCTTCAAATGATTCCTTCTCCAAAACATTGTGAAATCCCTAAATTTGATAGGTACAATGGAAAAACTGATCCCATTGAACATGTGAGGGATTTCTGAAATATGATTCTAGAATTCGCTTATGAAGATACCTACTTAATGTGATTGTTTCCATGAAGTTTAGGTGGTCAATCCATGGAGTGGCTTTCCAAGATCACTCCCCCCATCAAAACCTTTGAGGAGTTAATAAATCAGTTTATATCACAATACGCCTACAACATCCAACACCAGATAACCATGCTTGATCTTTGTAAAGTGAAACAAAAAGTAGGGGAATCTTTCACTACATTTTTGCAAAGATGGAGAAGATTGTTTACACGATATTGTTGTCCTGTTCTTGAAAAGGAAAAGATGGATATCTTCATCAATAGCCTAGATCAAGAATTAAGCTACAGGCTTAATCTTCATTGTCCTCATAACTTTGAAAAATTGATTGAAAATGAAATCACCATTGAAGGGGCCTTGGTCAAAAGAGGGGTGATAAAACTTGATAATCCAAGTTCATCCAACCATAACAACAATGATAAAACAAGGGTTTGGAGTAGAAATAAAAGTGTTGTCAATGATGGTATAGTGGATGCAAACAATTTACGAACAAGATCATCTATCTTCAACTTATCAAGTGCTCCACGAAACAACCAACAAGGAAATACCAACCAACAAGGAAACAACAATCAACAAGGACAAAAATCCAATCAAGAAAGCATGACCAATCAAAACCATAAGGATAATTGTGGTAATTTCAATAACAATCTTGGCAATACCCAAACATCAAATCTACTAGGATCTCCATTGTTTTCAAATTGACAAAATTTTACCACTTTGGGTCAATCTCTTGAGTCTACTCTCAAGGAGCTTCTCGATAATAAGGTTATCACCTTACCACCACAAAGAGATTATGAGCCACGAGTCAAACCACCATCATGGAATAACTCGTATTATTGCAATTATCATCAATGTAAAGGTCATAGAACAAATAATTGTCAAGCCTTGTGAAATCTAGTACAAGATTTAATTGACAATGGCACCATCACAACTGAAGGACATCATACCAACAATGATCATCAAGCATTCAAAGATCCTTTACCAAATTATCAAAAGGGGAAAACATCATATACCAAAGCGAAAAGAATAAATAATGTTGAAGACAACATAATCTGCCACATCTATGCAGATGATCAATAGGTTAATGTTATTAAAATCAAGGAAAAACAAGAATACCAACAGGTTAATGTGACTACGAGAGGATAGGAAAAAGTTTTCCTAAAAGGAAGTTCATCTAAGGTGGCTATTCCTCATCCAAGTCATTATAATCTAGTTGATCAATTGAGAAAAACATCAGCTCAAATCTCCATCCTTGAACTTCTCAAAATATCTCCCGTACACAAGAATATTTTAGAAGAAGCTCTTGTAAACACAACTGTCGACACTAATCTGGATGTAGATAAATTTCAAGCCATGGTGGGACATTTTTCTTCCTCCATTTGTCTTTCATTCTCCGAAAAAGATGATGCCTCCATGACACATCCACATAATTCATCTCTTTATCTTGAAGTCATGATCCATAAACACTGAATCAAACGTGTCTTGATAGATGGAGGAGCTGGTTTAAACATTTGTACCTTAAAGCTAATACATGTCTTAGGAATATCAGAAAATTCCATTGATCCACAAAGAAAAATAACTATCAAGGCATATGATGATGAAGAAAGAGCTTCTAAAGGACTAATAATGCTACCTATCAAAGTGGGACCTATTGTGAAAAATACCTTTTGTTAGGTTCTAGATCGTGATCTTTCCTATATCATACTTTTGGGTCATCCATGGATTCATGATATGCAAGCGGTACCATCAATGTACCATCAATGCCTCAATTTTCCATATGATGGACAAGAAATAACTATACAAGCTGACTACAATAGCACCCAAACTTGTTCAAATCTTCGAGCAACTCAAGATGCCTTTGTGCCGCACAATAGGGAGGCTCTTACTACATCTTCTTCCAATCTACAAGGCCAATTGCAAGAATTGACAAAGAATCTTGACACCAAGCTACATTTAAAAGACAAAGGAGTAGGCGAATATTCACGATCCCTTTCTAGCTTACCTCCTTCTCTGAGGTCACATGGTCAGCTGACCCTATCAAATCAAAAGATCGCAACAGCCTCTACATCCCAAGCTTTTGTGCCAATCATGAAGTTTGATGGAAAATTCATTAAAGATAACACCACCAAGGAAGAAGCCGAAGATAGGGACATCCTAAGCTAGCTATACAAAGATGAAGATGAATCTCTCTTGCACATCAAGTTACCTACCGACCAATATGGTAAAGGTATACCATCATGCAAAGAATGGGCTATGAAGGAAATGGTCTTATAGGAAAAAGAAAAGAAGGAATCATTCGAGCCAATTCAACCTATTTCAATACATCCAAAAGATAAAAAGGACTTGGATATGGTAAGGATACAAAAGAGTTAACTTCACAGCAAGCACAAAAAACTCTTGAAGGAGAATCAATTTCAGATAAACCCCATGAAGATGTCACTCTACAAAAAAATTATGGATCAATTTTCCAATTGCAGAACAGTTCAGACACTGATTCCAATGAATATGAATGGGATGATGTCTCTGATGATACATTCTTAATAGAGAAAAGGGTGGATGTCATACACAAATTCCCACCCACGTTCTTACAAGGGGAGGGCTCAAGGCTTCCACTTGATTATATTTTACAAAGCGATCATGACTCAAGTGAGGACGATTCATATTTTAACGAGATTGATAATCAACAGGAGAATACCATTATAGACCTTGTCCATCATGAAAATGACAACCATGTCATGACTTTGACAACTCAAGACCTTACGCAACCTAATGATCCCCTACCTTTAGTCTATCCGGAACTTATTGATTGGGACAACGATGCACCTATCCATATCCCTGCATTCCATGATGATGAGGATATTGTAAATTTCCTTTGTTCATCTAATCAAGAAAATAAGTGTTCCATCGAAGAATCTCATACTCAAGATTTTGATAGGGAGGGTGTCAAGTCTCTTAGCTGCAAAATAAATGAAATAAAAGATGGATCTATAGGTGAAAACTGAAAAATGGCAGTGATAAATCACAACAAAAGAAAAATAAAGAGCGAATCTGATGGTGAAAACCTTTTTGAGGCACTGAAGGATGAGAAACTTGAAACTCTTCCAAAACATTATCAAGAAAGATCTTCTGTTTTGATTGAGCCCATAGAATCAATCAACATAAGTACATCATAGCAGCCAAAAATCTTGCAACTTGTAGCATCATTAACATTAGACGAAGTACTGAAATTCATAGAGTTCTTGAAGGAGAATCAAATAAATTTTGCTTGGTCATATGCCGATATGCCAGGGTTAGATCCTAATCTAATAATGCATCATCTATCTATAAACATAGGGGAAAAACCTATGAAACAAAAACTCAAAAAAATGCATCCACATGTTGCATTATTGGTTAAAGTAGAGTTAAAAAATCTTTTAGATGTTGGATTCATTCGGTCTATTAACTATGTAGAATGGATCTCCAATATTGTGCTTGTTTCAAAGCCGGATGGAAGGACTAGAATTTGTACAAATTTTAGAGATTTGAACAAAGCATGTCCCAAAGATGACTTCCCTTTGCCAAACATAGATATGATTGTTGATTTAACTGTTGGTCAGGCAATGTATTCATTAATGGATGGATTTTTAGGATATAACCAGATAAATATTGCACTAGAGGATCAAGATAAAACAACGTTCACGTGCCCTTGGAGACCTATTGTTGGAATGTCATGCCATTTGGGCTTAAAAATGCAGGAGCAACTTATCAAAGAGCAATGACCACCATTTTCCATGACATGATGCACACCTTCATGGAAGACTATGTGGATGGCTTATTGGCCAAATCCAACACAAGAGAAGGACATCTAGAAATCTTGTCAAAGATCTTTATCAGAATGGAGAAGTTCAATGTTCGACTCAATCCAAAGAAATGTGTCTTCGGCGTTAAATTTGGAAAACTCTTGGGATACATTGTTTCAGAAAAGGGCATAGAGGTTGATCCAAGAAAAGTACAAGCTATAATGGACATGCCGCCACCACGAAATATCAATCAACTCTGATCACTGCAAGGACGACTACAATCCATCAAGAGGTTTATAGCTCAACTGGCAGAAAAAGGCTTACCATTTACACATCTATTGCATAAAAATGTCCCATTCAAATGGGAGGAAAAGTGTGAAGCAACATTTAATCAAATCAAGCAATATCTCATGAATACACCAGTCCTAATTCCACCAGTTCCAGGAAAGCCGCTCATACTCTATATTTCAGCAACAAAAGTATCTTTGGGAGTGTTACTAGCACAAGAGGATTCTACAGGCAAAGAAAGAGCCATATATTATATCAGCAAAACTTTAACAAGTCATGAATTAAACTACACTTTCATTGAAAAAGCTTGCCTAGTACTAGTGTTTTCTTCCCAAAAGTTGTGCCACTATATGTTGGCTCATACAGTTAAGCTGATAACCAAAATTGATCCACTAAAATACCTCTTAAGCAAAGCTACCTTAACAGGAAGACTTGCAAAATGGGTAATGATCTTAAGTGAGTTTGACATTCACTATGTAGATTGAAGAGCTATAAAGGACAGGTCATCGTAAATCAGTTGGCCGAAGCACCTTTACAAGAAGAAAACCCAATGCACATTAAATTTCCTGATGCAGACATCTTCACATCAACAATTAAGAAATCATGGACATTGTACTTTGATGGATCTTACACGCAACATGGCTCAGGGGCAGGGATTCTTTTTGTCACACCTGAAGGACATACCATTCAAAAATCATATCGGTTGATGTTTCCTTGCACAAATAACATAGCTGAATATGAAGCATTGCTCACAGGAATGAAGATAACATTAGATTGGCAGATTACAGAGTTGCAAGTCTATGGTGATTCACAACTTGTCATTATTAAAATCAATGATGATTATCAAACTAAAGATGATAAGCTGCTACCTTACAAGAACATGGTGGATGATTTTAAAAAGTATTTTGTGGCAATCAAGTTTTCACAAATCCTAAGGATTGATAATAAAGCTGCAGATGCAATGGCTACAATTGCTTCTTTGTTACAACTATCAGAAAATAAAAAACGGTACGAATTCTTGGTGGAACAATTGTTTTCTCCCGTCTATGATAATCCTAAGACCCAAGTCATATGTCATTTAACTAGTTCTGATTCACCTTTATATGGCAAGATTTATACCTACTTGAAAAATAACATTTTACCTCCGGACTTATCCCAAAACCAAAAAAGGAATTTCATACGCCAATCATCCTGTTATACCTTGATCGCCGATATCCTTTACCGACGTGGTCTTGATGGTACGCTTCTTCAATGTCTTGAATGTGACGAATCTGAACAAGCCTTACAAGAGGTTCATGGTGGTATTTGTGGAACTCATTCAAGCGGTTTAACCTTAGCCAAGAAACTTGTTAGAATGGGATATTATTAGCCTACCATGGAGAGAGAATCTTTTTCTTTTGTCAAGAAGTGTTTGAAATGCCAAATCAATGGGAATCTTATTCATGCACCTGCACAGGAACTGTAGCCTTTCACTCCAACATGGCCTTTTTCTCAGTGGGGACTAGATCTTGTTGGAAAAATTTATCCTTCATCATCAAATGGGCATAAATTCATCATCACAGCTACAAAATATTTTACAAAATGGATCGAAGTTGTTCCTTTGACGACCATGACCAGTAAACAAATCTCTTCATTTATCTTAAATTATATCATCTACCGATATGGAATTCCTAATTCTATCATCACTGATAATGGGGGGCCTTTCAAGAATTAGGATGTTGATGAACTTTGTGAAAGATTTCACATCCAACACAGGTTCTCCACACCTTAATATCCACAAGGAAATGGTCAAGCAGAAGCTTCAAACAAAACAATCTTTAAGATTTTGAAGAAGATGGTAAATGATGTTGGTCATGATTGGCATGTCCAGTTGAATCCAGCTTTGTGGGCATACAGAACTAGCATTCGCACACCAACAGGGGCTAACTACCGAGTATTTTGTCTACAAGAGCTAGAACTGTTAGATGAAAGACATCAACATGCAGCTGATCATTTGAAGGGTTATCAACAAGTTATGTCCCATAGCTACAATCACAAAGTTAAACCACAAACATTTCAAGTAGGTGATTTAGTCTTGAAAGAAAATCCACACAATCAGCAAGACAGAGAAAAGAAAGGAAAATTTGAATCAAATTGGCTTGGTCCATTTGTCATCATTGCAGCATATGGTTCTGGAGCATATCATTTATCTACATCAGAAGGGGACCTGTTTGAAGAACCGATCAACAACATTCATTTGAAAAATTTTTATGTCTGAATCATAAAAATTAGAAAAAGTCCTAAAAAAATACATAAAAATCAGAAAAAGTCATGAAAAAATACATAAAAAATCAGAAAAAGTTCTAGAAAAATACATAAAAATCAAAAAAAGTCATGAAAAAATACATAAAAATTAAAAAGCAAAAAAAAAGTGCAATAAAAATAAGTGGTGAAAACCTGGCAAATAGGCGCTACTTGTGATCAAAATGGACTCCTCTATCTATTAGTTTATGTCTTCCACTCACTTTACGACATCGTCTATCCATATCTATCACCTGTACATATCTATCATATTCATATCATGCAACAGGAATCCTTGTGTTTCATCATGGCTTGATGAAATCTATACATATCCATCATATTTAGGTTGTGTTTACATTAGGGGCAGAAACACAGACTAAACAAGAGAGGGGCAACGAGCTCTTAGAACATCACAAATGGACAAATGATGGTTTGACAACAAGCAACATACATTGATGCATCAAATCAACCACAATACCAAAACGATCACTCAATGCCAATGAAATCAAACAACGTGGTAAAAAAAAATGTCAATCAAAACACAAACATCAATGTTGATAACCAAGTTGGATGATCTTAATCTGAATAATGTTTGGAATACTTTAGGCAAAATTTGAATTGTTGGTTGATTTTCTATCATATCTTTGGAGCAGTTCGATGATGTACTGAACTAGAAAAGAAAGGAAGGAGTATGATTTTTCTTTGTCTGTTGTTTGTGAGGAAATCATTAGTACTATGCAAATTGGTCACGAGACATGCTCTACTAAGTATCATTGATGACATTTCAGAATTTGCATGGGAAACTGGTTCACTCTTGTTTGTTTATGCAAGCGATACTCAGGTCATCTCGGATCAATTATACCTAGATGCTTGTATTAACTTGCTATATCAAAAATCATGAAAACAATACTCAGGTCATCACTGGTGCTAACATACCCTTTGATGCTTGTATTAACTTTCAACATTTCAATGCTCTATGATGACACAAAAAGCACAAATAAGCTCTCAGAATGGCAATATTGTACAGATACCTTGCATGGTTAGTATAGATTACATTCATTTTAGAATTCTGCATTTTGCATTTATAGATTTTTCCAAAAGATGGCAAAGTATCAAATGTTTCATATCTTTCAAATAAATGACTGAGTACATTTTGACATTCACAAAAATATCATCACATACATTTTTCATACATCAGAAAATCATAAAAACAAAGCATACATCAAAATAAAAAAGAAAATCATGGGAATTCATAAATTGTACCATCCATCATTTCACTTTTCATATTCATAAAATCATTCATCAATAGATTGCAATCATATCATAACATTGCACTTGCATTTTCATATCTAAGAATCATGCATACATATACATCATGAGCATAATATTGTGAAACCATTACATAAAACATCATGCATATAGAAAATAGACGTACTTATAGCACAAAAAAATCATCGCTGCATATCATATATCTCAAAAATGAATGTCAAAATATACAAAGATTCCAGCTATGCATGACATAACATCAACCAAAATGGGATCATATTAGTGTGTATACAAGCATCTCAATATCATATCAATAAGACATCGTGCAAAATGCACTACAAAGTGCTATCCTCTAATGCTGCCAATCTTGTTTCTATCCCACCTGCATTTAATAAACCTGCTCCACCTGTCCCTGATGACCCTCAGGCATCTCAAGTAACAAGGTTAGTTCGCATGCCTCGATCACATCTCTATCCGCCTATACCAGCTGCGTAATCAATCTCCATGTCTTTGGTAATTTCTTCTGTAACTGCAAGACGCTCAATCTCTCCTATTGAATAGGAAGAATCATCAAGTCAAAGCAAAATCAATATTGAATCATCAAGACAAATCAATCAAATCTGAATATCAATTTATCAAAATCATGTTCGCTTTAAACAACTTTAGAAGCAAACTTATCAACAAATTATTTGTTTTTCATCATCATGGAAAATAAATTTATCAAAATCCTGTTTGTTTTTAACAACTTTAGAAGCAAACTTATCAACAAATTATTTGTTTTTCATCATCATGGAAAACAAATTTATCAAACTCCTGTTTGTTTTTAACAACTTTAGAAGCAAACTTATCAACAAACTATTAGTTTTTTATCATCATGGAAAACAAATTTATCAAAATCCTATTTGTTTTTAACAACCTTAGAAGCAAACTTATCAACAACCTATTTGTTTTTCATCATCATGGATTTTTTTTTTATCAAAATCCTGTTCACTTTTAACAACTTTAGAAGAAAACTTATCAACAACCTATTTGTTTTACATCATCATGAAAAGAAAATTTATCAAAATCCAAACTTATCAACAAATTATTTGTTTTTCATCATCATGAAAAGCACATTTATCAAAATCATGTTTGTTTTTAACAACCTTAGAAGCAAACTTATCAAACAACAATTTGTTTTTCATTAACTTGAAAGAAAATTTATTAGCTACTATCTTGTTTCCAACAACCTTGGGAACAAATTTATCAGAAAAACATCATCAAATCAAGGCATCGTAATACGCAAACAATCAATACAAAGTCATGCATTTTATCACATTCTATCATTGCAGGGGCAATTTAGGTCATCAATTTATCATCTCACATCTTTTCACATAAATTTATTCACATCATCATTTTCAAACGATGAATCGACATCTTAAAAATCATAAAAATCGAAAAATTCCAAAAAATCTAAACATTCAAAAATTTTCACAAAAATCAAAATCTTATCGATTCATCGTTTGCAGGGGAATATACCTATCAACATTCGACAATCAACATCTGGGGAAAATTTCAAAATTATTTGAACTAATGCGTAAAACACATCACTTCAAAGAGGGGAAAAATGTATACACCTAAACATTGTCACATCACAATAGTCTGGTAATTAATTAAATATTTTTAATATTTAATTAAATCTCTTAATTCAATCTGCGTATAAGTAAATCTAAATAATTTATTTATATTGTTCATTCTTTCATTTTGATTAAATAAATAAACTTATTTAATCACTTTTCTTATCCATTTCTTAATTAATTAAATAAACATTATGATTTATTTATATTAATTATCATATATAATCTTGGCTTGAATTCTTAATTCAAATAAAGATTAAATATTCTTCTCTTCTAAAAATCCTCTAAATACCATTCACAATTAAATATTCCAAATATTTAATTAATTCTTCTAAAGTCTATTCACAATTAAATATTCCAAAATATTTAATTAAATTTTCTAATATCCATTCACATCAAATATCTCAAAAATCTTTTAAATCCTCAAAATCACATAAAATTAAATAAATTTATTTATTTAATTTGGATTATCTACAACAATCGTGAAACAAACTTCAAAACAAAAAATTAATAAATTTCTCTGTTTTTGAGCAAAGTTGTTCCTGTGGGTTGAAGAAAAACCTCCATTCTTCTCTCCAACCTCCCAGCATCTTCCATCTTCCTCTCAACCTCTCCATCTCTCACCATTCAAATTTACCAGACAATCTCATAGCCATTGATCTTTTCCAGCCAGGCTTTTGCCTATAAAACCTATAAAAAGGACTGTCGGGTCTTTGAAAACAGAGAAGCTTTTGTATGGGAAAACTATAGCCAATTTGCAATAGCATAGCCTTTTAGCATCCATAGCCTCTAGAATCATAACATAGCATATATTAGCATATTAGCATTCCATATCATGGCCTATCATCCTCATATCATAGTTTCAATAGCATTCATAATCCACAGCCCCTGTGCATAATCTACAGCCTCTGTGTATATCTGTATACCAACATTTCACTCCACCAGCATATAGGATAGAGAAGTACTCTCCCTTTGCATACTCGTTCTGCAGGAATTTGTCATTCTAAGAAGCTTTGCTTACACAATTTGAGAGCAGCAGCTTCAAGAAAATCACTGGAGATAGAGGATAATGGAACGACTCTGAAGAAGCTCTGTTTGAACCTTTTGATTTCATTTTATTTAACTTTATTTAGTTTAATGTTGCATTGGTTTGTTTTTTTATCTTATTTTGATACTAACATTTCCCACACACACATTCAAAGTTGCCTTTTTTTATTAAGCTTGGAGGATTGAGCACCTCATGCTTTCCCTGTGGGACTGACCACCTATAGGGGCCTATCAAACTCTATGGAGCCTTTCACATCCATCCTCCCTTAGGACCAAGCACTTGGGGTGCCTCCTCTGTAGGACTGAGCACCTGTAAAGCATTTTGTTCACCTTCCATAGGTCTGAGGGCTTGTGGTACATTTTGTTGAAATCTCCTCTGGACTGAGTACCTATGGATCCATCTCCTCTTCCTTGATGGTTTAGGTATAAATTTCTCAACTTTCAATCTACTTTACCATGTATTTGATGACACTTATGCTCACTAAAGTGGGGGAAAAATCTAATGGTGTGAATTTTTTCCCCTTGCAAATTCCACATTTACACACCTCCTACCTTATACAAATTGAATCCTATGATGCTATTCCACATTTTTTATTCACTTTCCATCCACTTGGTAGTTGTTTATTATGCCAATGGAGGATATTCTATTAGGGATGCTAGTGTGATGCACAAATGTCTGGGCAGTGTGCTATCATCATGATAGGATTCCTTCCTCTGGAATCTGCAAAGGAATTACAACTCTCCATTAGCGATGAAGTGTAATTTTTTTGTGCCCTTAACCAACCTCAAATGACTCCTTTTCCTCCAATTTCATCTTCAAATTTCTATCTCATTCACTCTCTTCGACTTCTCGATCATTCAAACATTGGAAAACTCTTTCTTCACTCTCTTCATAGCATTTTCATATCATTCTCACCTCCATTGAAGCAAAAAGTTGGTGTTTTGTGGACTTAATCTCTTCATTGTTGTGACAACATTGACATTTGCAAGCTCTCAAGCTCACTCCTTCTCCCATTTTCCTTGAGTGCATGTGGTTGAAGGTGATATCACTCCATCTTCCATTCACTTATCATTATCATAGCATATTTTTTTTAGCATACCGCTTATTACTTCCATTTCAATATCTCTCTTCATCATATTTCTCTATCATTGCTATATTGGCTATCCATGGAGGTGGAAACACCAAAGTGGGGAATTGGTTGTGGTAGTCCTCTATACACAATCCCAACATTTTTTTATCTTTTTTGTGTAGGTTGGTCATGGAGTGAATAATTTAAAGATATCAATTCATGGGTAGGAAGGTCTGCTTTCCTCACCCTCTTGTTTGTCAATTCATATATTAGATCAAGTTAAAGTATTCTTCTTGTTATTCCATTATTTAGTTCCTTTCTATTTTTGTTATTGCATTAAATTGTACTTGTTAGGTTGTTAGTAGGTTTCTTCAGTTTTTAGACTATACTTTACACTTGCTATCTGTACACATGCCAGTACCCAACTAAGATGCCAGTGTGTCGCACTATCATCCTTGCCCTGTGTTGGAGTCCTCTGGAAGTGAGTTGTCTAAGTTCTAGTCCCAACTCTAGGAACTCACTCACCTAAATCATGAACCTCTTGGGTTGGTAGAAGGAAAGAGACAAATCAATTATCCTTCCTTTGTGTCCCTTTAAACATCAAACCAAACTCAAACAATCCCTTAGCATGAGGTAGATCAAGGCAGCTAATTTTTCTAGACCCTCCTGTGACATGGGGTCTTGAGTAGTCAGTCTCCCTCCTCTATAGGATCAAAATTCTATATCAATTCATGTGGATGGTGTCTCTCTTGGTTTGATCCTTTGAACTGTGTGCAACTTCATTTGGGTTATTGTTCATTCATATTTCCAATAATTTTCACTAATGGAAGTTTAAATAACCCTAAATTTAATGCAACTAAAGCAAACCTAATGAAAACTTAGTGCAAAACTTAGATCTAGGGTTGAAATGGACTCCAATTGTCAAAATTTTGTTGTACAATGTTGGGTTCACCAAAATGAAATAAAGAAAACTAAGGTTATCTAACATTGAAAGGTAGGTCAAAAGGATGAAAATAAACCCTACCTTCCTTTTTCATTAGGAAATGAGATCCCCACAAAGAATTGACTAACAACCCTTAGGTGAGTGAACTCAATGTGAGAATCTTCAGATTTCCTTATGCTTGAGGACAAGGGTAAAGTTCAAACAACATTTTTGGGAGAAAAACTAAAAAAATAAAAATTCAACCTATTTATGCCAATTCAAACTTGAAACATCAATTTAAAGGTGAATATAGATAGAAAAAACAAAGTTCTGAGAGATATGGAAAGGAGTTAATGTTGTGCACTTGTCATAAAAAAGGAAGTTTTAAGAGGTTGCCAATGACTCGTTCACCCATGGGTGAATGGGTCTAGGTCTCCCTTTTTGGAAAATAAGAAATTGAGATTTGGGTCTTGTGTCAACACTTTCTTCTTGCACTTATGAAACTTCACTCCCAGATCTATACCTATGATAAATATGCAAAAAAAATTGTTGTTTGGTGGTGGATGGGGGTTTGCCTTAGTCGAACCCCAAGTTTGGTAATTAAACCTTGATGAAAAGTATAGATCTGAAACATGAAAATGTGTGCAAGCCCTAATATTAAGTGTGTCTATTATTACAAGAGATAAAATGATACGAAACCCTTCTCAAATGTGTTAGAATAACATCCCTAAATGAAACTCTTAGTTCTCAAAAATGCAAGTTTGAACCACAAGAGGTTGCCAAGCTCTCACAATGTTTTTGGCTAATGTACAAGGCTGAATGATGAATTTGAACCTTCTTCTCTTTAGGCTTTGCCAGACCTAGGCGGGTGCACCTATATAGTTGAAGTAGATTTAGAGTTGTATGAATTGATTGAATTGATGGATCTATCACAATGACATAAATGCAATAGATGATAGCTTGCTAGTTACTTTTACTCCTACTGCATAAAAAAATAAAAGTGTATATATACTTTGTTTTTATGAAATTTATTTTCTGGGGTGTGACAGCTCAGTGCCTTCTATCCACATGGCCAATGGAGTCAAAGATCAAGAATGATATGTGTTTCCATTTTTTGGCTTAACTCTAGTTGCTAGGCGCTTTGAGAATGAGGTTTTATGACTGGCATAAAACTTCAGTAAATTTATGACTTGCATAAATTATGCTGGAATATTTCCTTACTAGGTTCTTCAATTATCTAAAAGAAATCCTTAAATCACTGTGATTCATTCAAAAGAATTTAAATCTGACTTGCAGACACCAATTGATTAAATCACACAAAATGAGAATACATTTTTGATAAATCAAAAATATACTTGATATCCTAATTTAAATGATTAAAAAACCTCAATTTGGAGACAACCAGATAAAAATATCAATAATTGCATCACAACAACTGAACACCAAGAAAGGATTTCACTAGTTAAAACATTATCTTCTTTGCTTTGCTTCAAAAAAGTTTGTACATTATATGCATCCCCTATTCTGATTCTCTCCCTTTTTCTAACCCCCTTTTTACATGATTTTAGTGTACACATATACAATACACATTTTAGGGTTATGACCCTTCATTTGTTCCAGTGCAACTTTTCAACATTCTTTGGTGAAAATAAAATATTTAATTAATTTCCTTTTTGGAAAATTAAATATTTTAACCGTAATCTTCATTTTGCAATGTTTGTGAAAGATCAATTTTAATGATTATCCCTTTTTTTGCTGGCAACTTTGTGTTTTGTGCATTCACCCAATAAACAAATATATTATTTGGGTAAAAATAATTACCCATCTCGCCACTTCACTTTCTCTTAACATCTTCAGTGAAAAATGCTTTATCCCACATTACACTATTATCACTCAAAATAATATGTTGTGATTATTATTAATAACTCTTTCACTTTGCACTTTTATGCATTCTGGCAATACTGCACCTTCTTCACCTGGCCTTCACCAGAAAAAATATTTAAGTCCCTCCATACCACACACCTTTCAAATTAATTGTTGTGTAACTTATATTTTCTCAAAAATTAAACTGATGTTATGGTTTTAATAAATATTTTCCTCAAACAATCTACCACACAATTGTATCTCTTTTCATTGTTTTACCGCACCACTGCAAATATTTCACTTTACCACATACCTGATTTCTTCATTTTCCTCTACCACAACCATTCCATTTTCACCACACTTCCACGCAAAAAATTGAGACCCCCTACGGTAAAGCAAGAAATATTATGAGACTTCCTGCAACACTACGCACATCTTTGACTCCTCCTGCGGGGACACGGGGAGGCTCATCGCTCTATCGCACATCCTCATAGCTTCCTTCATGGGGATGCAAGAGGACTAAAAATTTAAGGAATTCATGTATGCTATCTCTTTGTAGGTGATACTCCTGACCTAAAGTCCAATGGTGTTTGTTCATGCTACTTAATTCCTGCTCCATTGTGAATATCAATCATAATATGTGATTTGTTGCTTAGGATTGGCTTTTGTGAACCTAGATCCTATACTTGCAAGAACACAACAAATGAAAACATTAATAAGATCAAATGTAAGTTAGAATAGAGATTCCTCAAGAAATTCATTTGAATGCAAAAGAAAAGGAATAAAATGAAGAACATAACAAACTTAAAACAAAGATATCAAATCCTATTCTAAAACAAAGAAAACTCTTAATCTCTTGAGGGAGTTGGTGCCAATTTGATGTGAAAATTGGCCCTTTCCCAACTCCAATGATGTGATGAAGATGATTTGATGAAGATTGTGATCCACTTTGTTGAAGATTGATGAATGCTCCAAGACAAAATCTGCATTACCTAGCTATAAAACTCAATAAGATGGATGAAGATTGCTATGAATTTGAGTATAGTAAGTTTACTCAAGTTGTGGATGATCAAATGAGGAATGAAGCCTCTTATTTATAGAATTTCAAGTTGAAGAGATGTCCAAAATGGAGCAATGTGGGACTAAAGATCCACCAATGACAAAGTGCCACTTGTCAACATGTGAATGGCTGGAGGATGTGCAAGTTTTGAAGAATGTGTCAATAAATGCATATATTTGAATTTTGAAATTATTGAAATGACATGTAAGAGGGAAAGAAGGTGCATTGAATGCCACTTGGCTCAAGGTAAAAGGACTTTCTAGGTGGAGTAAATGCCTTGTTGGAAGGACAAAGTCCACTTGGATTTTTGAATTCAAATTTGAGGAATATTCCTTTATTATGCCTTTTGAGAGAAAATGGAGATTTAATAAATGAGTTAAATCTATTTTCTTGTGCAAGTTGCAAAAAGCTAGAGGATGGGACATGAGAAAAGATTAAATTAATAAAGGTTAATTAATTTAATGAAAGATCAAAATAATGCGACATATTGATTTAGATTTATGGATTGATTTAAATCAAACATGAGAAGAATATGGTTTTAATATTAATTAAATAAAGATTTTTGTTTTATTTAACCAAGGAGATGAAGTTAGATTAAAATAAATAAGGTTTTAATTTATTTTATTTAATGGATGGACTTTAGAGATTTAATCAAATAAAACTGATTATTTAATTAAATAAGGATAATTAGATCAGACTGATTGATTTAATTAACAAGAAACGATGACTTAATTAGATAAATGATTTATTTAATTAAGAGAGGAACATTGATGAATTTAATCAAATAATAGAGATTTGATTAAATGGTTAGACTGAGGGATGATTTAGGATGAAACGGTGTTAATGGTTGGGATCAGATGTGTAATGTCAATTTAAGTATATTTTACATGTCTACAGCTTCATTCTTGGAATTTTAAAGAAAACTCAAACTACATCATCGAGATCAACCACGTCTGTATTCCATATGCATTATGAAATTTTGTTGCTACAAAGATTGACGATGCAATATTTTCTAATAAAATCCCACTCAATGCAATTACAATCTTGAGAATGTTGTAGTGACACAAGGCACTAGTGGGCATAGTTTCTAACTTTTTCTCTTTGAACAATAGAAGAGTGAAGATAAAAACTACAAGGCATGATGTTTGCACCAAGAAGGCCCACAACTGTATACAAATTTGTATGCCTCACTATAGGGAGAATCCCATTCATGATAAATGCAACACTTTGCTTAGTATATATAGTGTCAAGTTACAGAGAAGATAAGCATCAATCCTATTATTATTATAGCTAATACTTTTGCACGACGCTTGCCCATGTGTGGAAAAAGTATTGAAAAAGAAATACACCAATCGTGTTCAATATTATACACACACATATCCATATCCAGTAGAAGATTGAATCCAATGGAAGCTCCCTGAATCATTGTTAATTTCAAATCCAAGACAAATGCCTTACACCGTAGCCACAGTAATAGACACACAGTTTGAGGATACTCTTCAACACCGATGTAAAACATGACCCTCCTTTATGCCCATGGACCTTACTCTTCGTTAGAAGATACATATCATTCATATTGTTGTCCACACATACAACCAATTAGATGATTAGTTAGTGGGCCCGAGGTGACAACTTTGTGTAAATTGGAGTCATGTCTATGTTTTATCTGTAGAGTTCTTGAATGTTGTGTATCTGGATATGCTTCATAAGAAGAACTGAATCTTCTTTTATCTCTCCAACTATTGGCTTTCATCTCTTTTCCATAGATTCTCAAAGTATAGTCACCGCCATTGCCTAGTATTTTGCATAGGCTAGCACCGGTCCTTGCCACCCATGTTTCAAATGGGTATTCATGTATATCAATAAAAGTTCTTATTTTACAAAATTGTTCTACACTTGAGAATTTATTGTACTTGCTATCAATTCTCCATTGATTGTCATCCATCTCCCCTCATTTTGATCAAATATTCTCTCCTTTTGGCATATTGTGTTGCCCCAAGCATATCTCAATCATGTGAAGGGATAACAATCTTCACAAAAAATGATTATCACTTCAATGCCTTTAGTATCAATTTTGTCACTCGTATTTGTAGAGATTTTTACCTTCATTTTTAGCACCAAGTTTTTGAAACTTCTTTTAGATTTATTTAAAACTCTCAATTTCCCCTTTTGATGAATTATGGGATAATTGGAAGTTACTCCTAATTTATTTTTTGTAGTCTCTTTCCCTCCACAATGCCAACTGTATAAGGACCTCCAATTGTGATGACTATGGCTCATATGTAATGTCAGGGACATATTGGTTGTTTTAAAGTGACCGTCATTCTACAGGATCATATACTACTTCATGAAGTGGGTATCAACAGTAAACTCCAACATGTTGAAGTCATGTAAATTGAGTCATTCCCATCAAAATCTAAAATAATTTCAAAACTTGGGTGATCACCAAAATTTTTCCTTTTGACATTTTGTGCAGTGACTAAAACAATTGAAGTAGCTTCCAAAATCGCTTTAGAAAACTGATCAAAGCTTCTTCTCAAGCGATAAAAAATTACTAGTATGTTGACTTATGATAGGAGAGCATGGATATAGAATGGATTTTCATAAAGTAATCAAGAGTGAAAATTGTCAACGTTCCAAGTTGTTCATTTAGTATTTTTTGAAAATTGCCTCTATCTAGTTCAATTGAAAACCACCAACTTGCCTTTTTGAAAAAATATCAAACTTGATGCTAGGAGTCTATAATTTTGCAGATTAGTTCATTTAGGATCCATGAACATGTGTGTACAATATTTTTTCATCAAACTTTATTCCTTGAAAAATATGGGGTGTCAAAGTTGACCTATGTAGCTCTTCTAGAAATGCAGTGTTCAAACTGGGTAAAATCCTTTCGGATTTGATTTTGAGAAAATACCAAATGAGGTGCTATGACCCTAAAAATTGGCATAGAGGTACACTTTCATGAGGAGAATCTAGGGAGTCAATTGGTTTTCCATGATGAGCTTTCAATTGATTAATACTATCTTCCAAAGATGGCTACTTTAGCAGATTTAAGACTTTGTAATAGCAAATCTTCACAAAACCCTTCAATTTGACCTTTTGAAACCTTGTCAAAACTTATCGTAGAGAGCTAAAATTTTGCGTAGATACTCACATGGTAGATGAACATGTCTACAAAGTGATTTGGCATGGAACTGTACAGATCTAAAGTTATGATTTTTCAAAATGTGCTCCTTGGCCTGCCTTTTCAATTGAGTTTTCTAAGTGTCATATCAAAAAAATTGACATGGCACTTTCAAATTGTGTCAAAATTTGAAGGTTCCAATAGAGGTTCCAACAATGGCTCCATCTGGGGATGTATGCCCCCTATGGGCATAGCAAGAATCCAGGTCTCTAGGAGAGCAAACCAAATGTTTTATCTATTGAACAATAGACTTAAACCTTTTCCTGTCATGAACTGATATTTTCTTTTGAAAAACCATACCATAGCTAATGGCACAAGGCCACCAAAAAGAATTGCCCCTATTTTCCCTTGTCATACACCTTATTCTGATATGATGTCATCAATTCCCTCCTAAGAATGTTCATGCAATTTTCCCTATCATTGCCATTGGAAAGTTTCAAGGAAACCTACTTTCATTGCTTCTCTCATTTTGTCTATTTTGCAGTTCATAAACTCCATTATCATGTGATAAATTTTTTCCATCCTTATCATACAAAGTGTATTCGTATTTAATGGAACATTTCTCACTATTTTTCTCATTATCATTTATTTTTAAATGATCTCCCAGCTGCACTGAATATGCACCATCTAAATGCTTCTCTTGAAAGTCTGAAAATTCCACCACAACAACATTTTCTGGAATAATTGGATTTGAAATATTTTTAACTTCTTCTATATCACAAATTGACAATGACACAAACTCATGATTCATACAATCATCATTTTGCACATCTGAAACATCTGATGCTGGGAATGAATTTTTTGAATCTTTCTTATGTATTTATTTTTGATACTCCATTGTCAGCAAATCTGAAATTTGTTCACTACTGAGTGAACATGCCTCTATATCCATATTATTGTTGTTGTATTCTTCACTTTTTTCATCATTAAAAAGAGGCTCAAGATCATTAGAGAATGACAAATCAGAAAAATTACCAACACAGTCATTTGTTCCACAATCTGATGTATTATTTTGGTTATCTAAGAATGTTTCATCTTCATCATAAAGTGGATTTGAAAACACACAAAATTCTTGTTCTGGAAAACCTTGGAAAAACATCATCTGATCTTCTTCCATCTTCTCATCATATAATGAATTTGAAAATATTTGAAAACCATCTTCAAGCGTACAAACCTCTTCACATTAAATGTATCTTCATGGTACTCAGCTACAGTTGGAGGTGTTATTTGTTCACTCTCAAATGAATTTGCATTTTCCATTGCTTCTTCCTCTTGATCATCACAAGAACTGCAAGAATCACCTTTTTTAAAATCAAAATCCACAAGTTCATCTTCACAATATGAATATTCAATGGATCCCTCATAGCATGCACTACTCTCACAGTTACAATTTGTTATGCAAGATAGACCTTTTGTATCTTCATCTTCATCATGCAGGCTATTATAAGAATTATTTTCATTTGCACATGTCTCATCTTCTAGTTGTATTTCCTGATCAATTTCTTCATACTCATCAATGATTTCCCCATCCTCATACCTTTTCTTTTCTATAATATTCATCAGTTTTACTACATGTTCAAAAGTAACTAGTTTTAATGATTCAGGCCAGTAAATTGAATCAGGCTCATATGCCCTCATAAACTGATCAACATACATGGACTTATCAATCTCATAACTAAGAGGTATTTGTGTAAGGATAACAACAAATTGTTCAATTAGAGAGTTTCCATATTCTCCCTTATTTCTTCTGAAGTTAAAAAATGCATCCAAGGGAGATATGCAACATTCTGATTCAAATTCTTGATTTTTTTCTTGAGTATATCAATGCTCACCACCTTCCTCCTCAAATTGTTGGTTCTGATATACATCTTGCTATAGGTCTTGATGATAGCTTACCAATCTTTTTCTAGGAGGGACATGATAATAATTTATTTGTTTTGATGATTATGGTGCATAAATTTTCTGCTGTGAATAATATGCATTACCTCCATCACCAAAATTCTCTATTGCACCATAACATGTATGGGGCAAAGAACAATTGCTATACATACTTCTATCTTTGACTTCTATTTTTGAGTGGAAATGTTGTAGTTCCAAAATGTTTTTTGTATTCTTCATCAAAAAAAATTTAGAGTCGCCACTCACTTTCTTAAAAGTGAGAAAATCAAATTATTCTTGATTTACCCAGCGAAGTCACTTTTCCTCAAACTTCTCAATTATGAATTTCTCTTCAATGACTCTATATGATAGTCTTCAACCTAATATTCTAAAATAGTCCCCAGTAGAGTTGTCAAACTGTTAGTTCTCAAAAACATAGGTTTGAACCATGAGAGGTTGCCAAGCTCTCACAACATTTTTGGATAACGTACAACACCAAATGATGAATTTGAACCTTCTTATCTTCAAGATCTTCTAGACCTAGGCGGGTGCACCTATATAGTTGAAGTCGATTTAGAGTTGTATGACTTGATTGAATTGATGGATCTATCACAATGGCATAAATGCAATAGATGATAGCTTGCTAGTTACTTTTACTCCTACTGCATGAAAAATAAAAGTGTATATATACTTTGTTTTTATGAAATTTATTTTTTGGGGTGTGACAGATCAGTGCCTTCTATCGACATGGGAAATGGAGTAAAAAATCAAGAATGATATGTGTTTCCATTTTTTGGCTTATCTCTAGTTGCTAGGAACTTTGAGAATAAGTTTCTATGACTGGCATAAAACTTCACTAAATTTATGACTTGCATAAATTGTACTGGAATACTTCCTTACTAGGTTCTTCTTCAATTATCCAAAAGAAATCTTTAAATCATTGTGATTCATTCAAAAGAATTTAAATCTGACTTGAGATACCAATTGATTAAATCACACAAAATGAGAATACATTTTTGATAAATCAGAAATATACTTGATATATTGATTTAAATGATTAAAAGACCTCAAGTTGGATACAACTTTATAAAAATATCAATAATTGCATCACAACAACTGAACACCAAGAAATGATTTCACCAGTTAAAACATTATCTCCATTTCTTTGCTTCAAAAAATTTTGTACATTATATACATCCCCTATTCTGATTCTCTCCCTTTTTCTAATCCCCTTTTTACATGATTTTAGTGTACATATATACAATACACATTTTAGGATTATAACCCTTCATTTGTTCCAATGCAACTTTTCAACATTCTTTGGCAAAAATAAAATATTTAATTAATTACCTTTTTGGAAAATTAAATATTTTAACCGTAATCTTCATTTTGCAATCTTTGTGAAAGATCAATTTTAATTATTATCCTTTTTTTTTTGCTGGCAACTTTGTGTTTTGTGCGTTCACCCAATAAATAAATATAGTATTTGGGTAAAAATAAGTACCCATCTTGCCACTTCACTTTCTCTTAACTTCTCGAGTGAAAAATGTTTTATCCAACATTACACTATTATCACTCAAAATAATATGTTGTGATTATTATTAATAACTCTCACTTTGCACTTTTATGCATTTTGGCAATACCGCATCTTCTTTGCCTGGCCTTCCCGAGAAAAAATATTTAAGTCCCTCCATACCACACACCTTTCAAATTAATTGTTGTGTAACTTATATGTTCTCTAAAATTAAACTGATGTTGTGGTTTTAATAAATATTTTCCTCAAACAATCTACAGTGCAATAGTATCTCTTTTTATTGTTTTACCACACCACCGCAAATATTTCATTTTACCACATACCCACTTTCTTCTTTTTCCTTTACCACAACCATTCCATTTTCACCGCACTCCTGCGCACAAACTTGAGACCCCCTGCGGTAAAGCAGGGAATATTATGAGACTTCCCGCAACACTGTGCACATCTTTGACTCCTCCTGCGGGGATGCGGGGAGGCTCACCACTCTACCGCACATCCCCATAGCTTCTTTCACGGGGATACAGGAGGACTGAAAATTTAAGGTATCCACGTATGCTATCTCTTTGTAGGTGATACTCCTGACCAAAAGTCCAATGGTGTTTGTTCATGCTGCTTAATTCTTGCTCCATTGTGAATATCAATCATAATATGTGATCGGTTGCTTGGGATTAGCTTTGTTCTTGGACTTTTAAAGAAAACTCGAACTACATCATCAAGATTTCAAGCGTCTATATTCCATATGCATTATGAAATGTTGTTGCTGCAGAGCTTGACGATGCAAGATTGTCTAATAAAATCCCACTCAATGCAATTACAATCTCCAGAATGTTGTAGTGACACAAGGACCCAGTGGGTATAGTTTCCAACTTTTTCTCTTTGAACAATAGAAGAGTGAAGATAAAAACTGTGAGGCATGATGTTTGCACCAAGAAGGCCCACAACCATATACAAATTTTTACGGCTCACTGTAGGGAGCATCCCATTCATGATAAATGCAACACTTTGCTCAATAGATATAAGTTATAGAGAAGATAAGCATCAATCCTATTATTATTATAGCTAGTACTTCTGCGCGGTGCTTTCCCATGTGTGGAAAAAAGTATTGAAAAAGAAATACACCAATCGTGCTCAATATTATACACACACATATCCATATCTAGTAGAAGATTGAATCCAATGGCAGTTCCCTGAATCATTGTTAATTTCAAAGCCAAGATAGATGCCTCACACTGTAGCCACAGTAATAGACACACAGTTTGAGGATACTCTTCAACACAGATCTAAAACGTGACCCTCCTTTATGCTCGTGGACCTTACTCTCCGTTAGAAGATACTGATCATTCATACTGTTTTCCACACATACAACCAATTAGATGATCAGTTAGTGGGCCCGAGGTGGCAACACTATGTAAACCAGAATCATATCTATGTTTTATCTACAGAGTTCTTGAATGTTCTGTATCTGGATATGCTTCATAAGAAGAACTGAATCTTCTTTTATCTCTCCAACTATTAGCTTTCATCTCTTTTCCATAGATGCTCGAAGTATAGTCATCGCCATTGCCCGGTCTTTTGCATAGGCCAGCACTGGTCCTTGCCACCCATGTTTCAAATGGGTATTCATGTATATACTCAGATTTATCATCAGTGACTTTGTGCATGCTATCATCAGTAAAAGTTCTTATTTTGCAAAATTGTTCTAAACTTGAGAATTTCTTGTACTTGCTATCAATTCTCCATTGTTTGTTATCCATCTCCCCCCATTTTGATCAAATATGCTCTCCTTTTGACATATTGCGCTGCCCCAAGCATATCTCAATCATGTGAAGGAAGAACAATCTTCACAAAAAACGATTATCACTTCAATGCCTTTAGTATCAATTTTTTTACTTGTATTTGTAGAAATTTTTACCTTCATTTTTAGCACATGTTTTTGAAACTTCTTTTAGCTTTATTTAAAACTCTCAATTTCCCCTTTTGATCAATTATGGGATAATTGGAAGTTACTCCTAACTTATTTTTTGCAGTCTCTTTCCCTCCACAATGCCAACTGTATGAGGACCTCCAATTATGATGAGTATGGCTCATATGTAATGCAAGGGACATATTGGCTATTTTAAAGTGGTCGTCATTCTGCAGCATCCTAAAATATGACAAAAAAAAATTTAAAATTTAGGACCTTTGAATACCACCAAAAATATATTTGAATTTGAATTTATGAACTTAATGGGAACCATTCACCCATGGGTGAATGGGTCTTGGCTTAAAATTTCAAGAACTAGATTATCTTGGAGCATTAAATCTATTAATAACATTTATTCAATGTGGGTTATATTGTTAGGAAATAATCGAAATAGGCTTTGGGGTGCATAATAAAGGGTATTAGGGGCCTATTAATGAGGTTTAAAAAATGAATAAATTCAAGATCACTAAAATAGGTCCAAACTATTTGTGAAATTGTATTTTCACTTAGAAAGGAGTACAATTTTCTACACTACACTAAAGAATAATAAACTATTTGATTTCATAGTGGCTTTGCACCCATAGGGGTGGAGAGGTGGTGCTACAAAATAGTGGTGGGGCATTGATAAGCTCATAGAGTGGTAAAAAGGGCCAATGATAATGTCCACTATGTGGTTGAGTGTAGCCAACTATTTCAAGAAACTATTTACTAGACCATAGTGGTCTTGTGCAAGCTACATGGTATACACAGTGCTACATGGTCTACATAGTGACCATGAGGCAATTTTTTTTGTTATGTTTAAAATTTGTTTAACTTTGCATAATATAGTATGAAACTAGGAGGGCATACATCCTTAATCAAAATAGAGGAGTTTTATCCTTCCAAATATAATGGTAGGGTACATTTGGCCTAAAAGTACATAAAAATAGCTATTTATGCAATGGCACAATAAAACCATTATTTAGAAACTAGTTTCACAAAATTTTATTTTGTTGAAATGAAATTGAATCCCTACTTTCTCAAGCCTCTTATAAACTATGGAAAAACTAAAAATTATATCAATATCACCAAAAACTTGTAAAAACCCATAATCTAGAAAATATATGTATGAAATCCTAGATGTAAAAATATATCTTTGTCAATCCATTATGATTTTGTAGATCATCCAAGGATACAAGAGAAGAGAATATTGCATTTTAGGAAAACACATGCAAATTGATTAGCAAACTCCTCAATTTCTCAAAAATAGAAACTAAAAGATCTATCCTAACACCAGAACTCTAATACCATGTTAGAAATTGTAAATTGGAATATTAACGTAGCATCTAATGCAAGGATTAGATAAAATGAAATATTAAATATACATGATTGAAGATCAAAATAAAATCACAAAGTTAGTTCCAAGAGGTGAGAAAATTATTAAGAGACACATATATGCAGTAAGAAAAATAGCACAAAGAAAAGCTCACAATAAAATTAATCAATATTCTATATGAATGGAATGAAAGAGATACAATATATAGCCTTATAGTTCTAAAAAATGACGACGATGCAAAAAGGTAGAAAACTAAAAAATATGATATTTCCATCTATGTTTCCAAATCCAAGAGGAAAATGAATAAGAAGAATCACATAAAACAAGGAGAATATGTGTGAACTCATTATCGTATCCTCTCTAAGTAATATTTTTTCTATCTAAGTAAACATAATAATATGTGTAATACCACACTTAGAATATAATATATCCAAGGTGAATAAAATAAAATAATAACATGGATGCTAGTGACCTTTATATCTAATAAACACTCTCATGGATGATTTTTTATTTGACACCATAATAGCACTAAAAATGTATCCAATAACACTCTCAATTATAAAAGTTATGATCAAAATTTATTTTATTTGGAATGAATATTAACCAAAATAATTTTTAATGAAAAATAACTTTTAGTTAGAAGTGCTTAAATTTGCGTATTAAAAATATAGGCTAAAAAGTGACATGTAGCTTTGAAATTTCACCTAGGGACACATGTCCCTTCAGTAGAATGTTATACCTAATTATTAGATTGAGATATATATTAGATGGATAAGATGCATAATAAGGATGGTTAGGTAGCCTCCACTCTTTGTAATGATGTAATTGAATGTAGTTGAGAATAATTTGATAATTGTCTAAGATGTGCCTAAAAAATCATGTAAAATGAGTCATTGTTGATGTTTAAAATTTTGAGGTTGATAGTTGTGTGTACCAAATTATTGAGACCTTTAATAGGTAGTAAAGGTGATATATTTTGAAAGAAGGGAGAACATGTATGCATGGAATGGAAGGAAGAATGTTATGTAGGAAACTAGAAGTGAGATATGAGTGATCTTTTCATTTCCTCACTCATGGATGGTCTTATTTTACGATGGAGCTTGCTAAGGTGGAAAGTTTATGTCACATAATATAAGACCAATAATGAGTATATTTTTCTTTAACAACTAATCTTGTAGATAATTAGATTTTTCTCATACCATTAATTCTTATTCTATGGATGGACCACATTTACAAATTCTTGAAGAACTTCAAGGGCTATTAGATCTATAACCTAGGAACATTTACACATCAAAGATTGAGAATAGAGGGGAAGCGGATGTACTATAGGATTCTTTAGTGAGTTTTGTGCACTAAAGGCATAAACATATTTATGAGAATAAAATTGGAAAATTTACCATAGATAATATTAAATTGATATAAATAGGCTATAAGGATGATCATTATTATCTCCTCATTATAAAAGATAAAAATATGAGTGCTAGGAGGATAAAGGTCTCTGCAATAAGTCATTTCCATAAATTTATCCATTTGTAAAGTTTAGGAGGAACTAATTTTTTTTTTAATAGCATCTCTATTAATTTGTATGTGTGTCATGCTAATATGTATATGATTTTTCAATTATTGTAATTATTCATTGTTCAATTGGGTTTGTGAAAGAAAATGAATTCTATAAATTTATAACTTTTCATTAGGTGGAGAAGTTAAATGGTCACCCCCATGATTAACAACATCAACATGTATACCATTATTATCTAAAAAATCTTATAATTTATGTTGTATATCCATATAAATATGTTTGTGATTAAAATTCACCATGTGATAGTAATAAAAAATATGTTCATCATATACAATAGGAAATAATCTAGATGGATCTAATAGATTAATGGGAATAAGTGTTAAAAAATTTATAGTATTCATTAATATTTGGAACACATTAAAACGTAGAAAATTGTCATCCTATTGTTTTGAGAGATAGAACCTCTAATTTCCTACAAGTTTCATTCAAGTAAACCTTATAGATCTCAATTTAGGGATGAAAATGGGGAAAGAGATCTGTAATAAGGTGTCCTATGGTGTGATTAAAGGATAACAGGGGGTTCACCACCAAGATAGGGCTTGGAAAGACAAGAAATTTAAATGATATGCAAGATTTAAGTAAATGGCCTAGAAAATAAATCGAAATAAGAACATGTTGCAATTGAAGATTCAATCCATAGCTCCCATGAAACACCTACAAGCAATTACCTATCACAATAGGGAAGATAAAAATCGAGATTGTGCTCAATAACTTGAGAATTATATTGATGCAAACCTTACATGTGGATTTGAAAAGATAGAGATAAGTGTATTAATCTCATGCAATGAGACAACTTGTCCTAAATTTAGTCCAATCTAATAATAAGAATCAAACTAAAGATTAAATGTCAACTCCTAAGTTTGGCTTAAGTGAACTAATGTAAAGAAGCCTCTAATAATTAATTGTTGATTAATTAATTATTAGATAATGACTTATTTACTCCAACACTCCCCATTAAGATTAACTTAGGGAGAAACTAAACTATTGATAAAGGAAGGTAAATGAATGTAGAACGGGTCTTGACTATAAGCCTTGATGAGGTACCCATGAACATGCAACTGAAATCTCTCATAACTAGAGAAAATGAGAAAACCACATGGGAAAACTCCTCTCCAAAAGAGAGTAAAAGTAATGACTGCACTAGTGAAAGAAGGATAGAAGGATGAATCAATGTGACCCCCAAAGGACTAATTCTATCATGAAAATACAATAGATGTCCCATCAATAGGAGAGAGAAAAAAAAGATATGAATCCCCCATAGTGAAAGAGCTCTCATGCTAATGATGAACGCTTGAAGACAAAATATGATCCACTACCTACAAAAAAAATTGTTCCCCTTAGGAAGAAAAGGATCCACTGGTGATTGGAGAAGCCAATCCATAAGAGTGGGTGAATCAGGAATCCAAATCCAAATGATATGTTCCTCTAAAAAATTACTCACATATCCACATGTTAGAAAGCAATAATGTCGATCCAAAATCCTGTGAAGGCTGATATATAACAAGCTGCAAAGGAGATGAAGATGGTGGGACAATAGTGGTGATGTGGCTATCAAAAAAGAGGAGATGAATGTCCTCAAAGTAATCCTACAGATCTGCAATACAAGACTCCACAAAAAAGGATGATATGTCTACAAGATACAAATCCCAAGTAGCTATGTTTGAAAGATGTATGATGTCCTGTTGCACTAAATCAATAGGGGCCAAAGATGTGGCAATGCAAAGATGATCAAGAACAATAGAAAGATGATGTAGTCTCAATATTAAGAGTGGTAACATGAAGACAAGTATCTAAAGCATCAGAACATGCAATACCGATGATATACTCAAGCTCCTCTAAAGTATCATCATCAAAGGGTATGAAATCTGCATCTATAAGAGGGATGAGACAATATGTAGTAGGATCCTCTGGGTATGGAGAGATATGAGGGTGTCCATGGATCTCCCAAATTCATGTCCAAAGTATGTGGGGAAATTCAATGTTTGATACAACATACATAGTGTCAAGATCAACACTATAACATATAACCCTTACAATATGATCTTTGATAATGCCCCATATTGATAAAATCCTTGGTGTGTCTGGTGTAGGTATGAGTCCATATAGATAAGGAAAAATATCAAGCCACTTGAGATGTGTCAAGATGCCATTTCGCCAAGACTCATAGTTATCCTTACCTAAGTTGATCACAAAAGGATGAATAGAAAAAACCATGATGCTCACTCAAATAAAAAAAATCATTGACTAATAATCTCAGTACTAATAAAGAAGATCAAATTATGACATCTCACATAAACAAATCATTTCTAGGTGCCAAGATGTCCAAGTAATTGACAAAATTCTAAAAACAAAAAAAAATAAAAAAATGTACTTGGAGTAGATTTTGGAAAAAGTGCATGAATAGATCTAAAGATCTCTAAAATACCTAAATTCCAATGCCACTTGAATCATGAAAATTGGAGGTACAGGAAAAAATTTGTGAGCTCGGAAGCACAAAATGAAGATTTATCTTTGACTGGGAATTACAGGAACTAGTTGCACAATCTAATAATGAGACCTACACCACTAAAAAGTTTGTAAAACCAACTTTTCATCAATATCCTGTTTGCCCAATTTTGACACTGTATGCCCAAGTTATGCCAAAAAGAAAAAACTAGCTCCTTTAAGGAAAATGGGCTAGGAGGTGGTAAAGAGGGTCATCCGTACAATGAGTTCAGCATGATTTCATACTAATGTTAGCAAAGTATTGGCTTAAATTGATGGCCCTCACTGAGAAAAAAAGTCCTCATCCAAAAAATTATCGTTGCTTGAAAACTTGATTCCCTGGAATCTCCATGGAATATTCCGCTAGATGCGTTGAATGTCAGCTTCAATTTTTTCACTTGGAGTCACTAGAAAAGTAACCCTTCTACTGTTTCATTCTTGTTTGGGCCCTCATGATTTTGGCTTAATGTTGCCTTGATTTAGTGTTGTAATGTGGATGAAACATTCACATTAAGTTTTGGGCCCTTGTGAACTAATGGATTTTAATGGTACCTTGATAAAGTGTTGTGAAGTGTTGTAACACATTTTCACACTTTTCCAAGGTTTTATCTAATAACTAAACATAATAAACCTCTTTTTAATTAAAATAAACTTTAATATTTCTTTCTTTGGAATGTTATAAGGTGTTGTAACACACTTTCACATTTCTCTAGGCTTTTCATTAACAATTAGGATTTACTATACTTTAATTCACCCTATTTTGCATCCACACGCCTCATTTATTGCATCCTTTCAAGGATAATCCTGACACCAATCATCGACCAATCATAATTCAGGTGTTTCTAGCTTGTGTGGCCCAAATTTGGTGATCTGGGACTCATTCGTCACCTTGGGTGAATGGATCCCACCTGGATCTTTTGGCCCTGAATCGATTTTCAATCATTTTTAAGTACTTTTGGATTTTGGTCCCATACATTATGCCTAATGGGACTCATTCACCACCTTGGGTGAATGAGTCCCATGTGGCCCAAAATCAAATTTAATTCAAATTTCTAATGGGATTTTAATCTCTTAGATCTAATGTCAGCTTGTAGTGTTGTAATTTCAAGAATTCTTGAATAATTGAGTATAAATACAAAGTTCTTTCACTCATATTCTCACCTAGCATTCAAGAGAGTTCACAAGAGCATTCAAGGACATATTATCAAGCATTTTAGAGCATTCTTTAAGTGTCAATCATCATGTCAAAGATTTCATCCATCATGTTTGTTATTGTGCTAACAATTGTGATGTAGGGTTTATGATTCAAGCAAGTGTTTCAAGCAAGGGTCAAGAACCACATCCATTGTAGCCATTTCAAGCATATTTATAGCACCTTATTACTAGGGTTTGGTGAGTTACACCATTGTTGTTTGTTCATTCATCATTCTCCATTCATATTTTCTTTCATTTCAAGGTTTAATTACCAACAAGGGGTTTGACCAAGGAAAACCCCTATCCAATAACCCAACAACATTTTCCCCTCTCCTTTGTGCATGATTTGTAGGTCTAGGTTGCAGATTTCCTAAGGAGCAAGATTGGACAAAAGTTACAAATATTTCAAAGTTGTCATCAAGCCTTGTAGAACATTGGAAAAGATCTACAGGTTGCAAATCAAAGATTCAGATCTAGAAACCAGTTAGGAAGGATAGAACAGAAAAGGAAGAGCAGGATCAACTTTGAAAGTTGTAGAAAATTCCATTTGGACTGATTTGCCACTTCTGGTGAATGAGTCTCAATTTCTGCCAGTTTTTTAGATTTTACAGATTTGGATACCCTTTTAGAAAATTTATATTCTTACATATTTTCCCAAAAATTGGACTAATTCTCCTAGCTTGGAAAATTAGTCATAGTTAGTAATAAAAGCACATTTTTTAGTGTTTAGGATCTCCATTCAACCTTCTCCAGATTCCCAAGTTCACACTTTCAGTTTTCCAGTTTTTTGTTGCATTTCATTCACTTATCTAGGTCATTTAGTGTGAGTTTGCATTCAATTAGAGTTTTGCATTACATCTTGCATTTCATTGTCTTTTCCAAGTTTAGGCTTGGTGGTGAACCCCTCATTAGATCATATTTAGTTCCTAGGACAACCCTATTGTAATATCTCTTTCTCTTTTGCATTGAGTTCTCTAGGGCTATCCTTGAGTGGAATATCTTTGAAAGTGGGTGTGATAGCACTTGATCAACCTATCCCCCATTTTCATAGGTTCTAGCATTGTCAGAGTAGATTGTGTCCACCACTAATTTTAATGGAAGCTATTTTTTTTTTAAGTTCAACATTGATTTTCCTGTTGCTGGCTATTTATGAGGGGTACCGCTAGATGTGGTCAGTTGTCGTTGGTGGGGCCTGCCTGGTATAGCCAGCCTTTGCATGAAGGGTATGAATAGTACCTTATGCAAAACAATTTTTTTGATAGTTTTTTTTAATTTTGAGGATAAAAATATTAAAAACCTAGAAATATATATATATATATTTATCAATGGATTTAAAAAAAATAAAACACAAGGAACCCTGTTGTACCTTTGCACCTACATGCAAATCAAGGCACCCATATCTGTACAGATCTACGTGCCTCTAAATTTTTTTTCCTTTTGTGGCAAGTTCTTCAAATTTGATGAAATTACATGCATTCTTTATGTTTTTAGCTGCTCTAGATGCGACGGTGAGGCCCGTTTTGCTCCAAGGTACACCAAAAAATTGCTCAAGGCCAGATCTCTTCAAAAATTGAATAGGGGGTTGCAGATATGGTCTCTAATGCCATTTTGGAATTGAAGATTCAATCTATAGATCCCATGAAACACCTACAAGCAATTACCTATCACAATAGAGAAGATCAAAAGTGAGATTGTGCTCAATAGCTTGAGAATTGTATTAATGGAAATAACCTAGATGAATATTACAAATGAATGTGTATGTTTTTGGATATTGTGGGTTTGTTGCTGATATGTGGTTGTAATTTATGTCAACACTATTAGCATTAATTCATTTGAAGTTGTATATGTTGAGGATATTGAGAAAATTGTAATGGAATAAGTTGCAGGTTGTTAGTGGTGAAGTGAAGTTCAGTATGTTGGTAAGCTTTGTATGTTGATGATCAGAGGTTGTGGACTAAAGGGTTTTTTGCTAAGTGTATCTACTTTATCCAGGTAAAGTTTTAGAGATCTGTGTGAAGATTTGATCGAGTTATGAAGATTTACATTCTGACAGTTTTTTTGTTGCTTCAGTTGGTGTTGCTAATTGAAAATGATGTTATTTCAGTTAGTTCAGTTGCTACAGATGCTTCTCTGGTGATTTTTAATGTTTTTGGATGATTCTAGATCATGCTCTATCTTTGTTGCATGTGTGTATTAATTTTTGTGCTCGTGGTTGGTAATTTTCTCTTGTGTGTTCATATTTTTCTTGTTCTTTGCCAACATGGTGTTTGTAGCATGTTGTGGATCTTTGAGGAGTAATTAATTGAAGCGATTTCACATTGCAAATGTTGATTTTGTTCTTCATTAAGTTGTGGTTGACCTTGGTTGATTCACATTAATAAATATTTAATGTTTTGGGCCGACAGTTTATATTCATTTTATTATTTTGTTGAAGCTAACATGAAGGGATGAAATTTCTTGTTGCGGATATATAAGAGTGATTGCTTATTCGAATTGAAGAGTGAGTGGATGCCAGAGTGTATTTCTGTGTATATGTGTGTGAATATTGAGCTAAATCATTTGAAGGTATAGCAGAGTGTGAAGAATAAAAAGAAGAGTGAAGAGTTGTTGGTGTGCTTAACCGGAACTGTGATCAGGCATTAGCAGATGCTATTTTATCATTTCAAATCTCTATGGATGTAATCTCATTCTTTCTATACGATAGTGTGTCTTCCTTTGGGAATTTATCCCTATTGTAATTGAGAAGTGAGCTCTAGGCAGTGTGCCTAAATGCAAGTGCATTCCCCATATTTCACTTTCATTATACTTTTCACAAGGTATAATCTTGTGGGCTGACCTCCACGGTGGTTGTTCCCCTAACAGGGTTTCCACATAAAAAATATCAATGTTATGTGAGTTTCTGATGTGTTGATTATTTATGATTTCATGATTAATTATTAGATATAAGAATAAGGTTAATAATTTAAATAAGTTTTGAATTTCTGTGAGAACTTATTCACCCCCGCTCTCAATTGTTTTCGCTTATATTTCCAACAATTAGTATCAGAGCGGGTTCCTTGAAGAAGTTTAACAGCTTTAGGTGATCTGGGATGGCGAGTTACAAGAATGATAGTCTGAGATTTGATGGAACAAATTATTCTCTGTGGAAGAATCGAATGGAGTGTCATTTGAGATGCATTGGTGAACCCTTTTGGAACATTACATGCAATAGGTATGTTATTCCTCAGAATGGTCCTACTACTACTATTGAGATTAGAGATGTTGAGTATAATATTTAGGAAAAGGAATCTTTGTTGAGTGCTTTAGCTGATTTTGAGATGACAAATGTTCTGGATCTGAAGACTTCTCATGAGATCTAGAAAAAGTTGGAAACCTTGTACGAAGGTGATACTAATGTGAAGATTGCTAAGTTGCAGAGTCTAAAAGGGAAATATGAAAGGTTGAGAATGGGTGATGATGAGAACATTACTATTTTTATGCAAAGAGTGAATGAATTTGTGTGTGGTATTAGATGTGCAGGCGAACAGATAGATGAATCTGAGATTGTTGCTAAAGTGCTTAGATCCTTTCCTGATTCTTACAAAGTCAAAGCTAGTGCTATTGAAGAGCTCTGGACTACAACAAATATAATGAGAGATACATTGGTTGGTAAGCTTACTGTTTTTAAGCTGAGTGAATTTGGTGATGCCCTTCCTAAGGTTGAATCTACATTTAAGGCTACTACTTCTGGAAGAGATAGACTGAGATATGATCTGGGTGAGAGTTCATCTAGAAAGACATTCTAGTATGAGGATGAGATCTACATTAAAGAAGAAAGAGAGCTAGAAGAGCTGGAAGCACTTATTGTCAAAAGGGTACTGAGAGGAAAACGTAAGTATGAAGGAAAATTTCCTCTTAAATGTTTTTCTTGCAATAAGATAGGTCATTTTCCATCAAGGTGTCTGGAAAGAGATCCTAAACCAAGAAATAATGAGCCTAGATTTCAAAATAAGTGTTACTATGCTACTGATGAAGGTGTGAGAGATGATGAATTTGATAAAGGAAATAGAAATGATGATGAATGGGTATTTATTGCAATCAAGGAAAATAATCTTGCATCTATTGAATCTACTAGTTGTACTTGTAAATGTGGAGAAATCCCTAGCTACTCGAGTTGAAGAGAAAGATGAATGGGTGATTGATAGTGGATGTTCACATCATATGATAGGAGATAAAAGTAAGTTTGTGAGCTTGGAAAAGTATGATGGTGGTGTTGTGATATTTGGTGATAATACAACTGGTGTGATGTGTGGAAGAGGATGCATTTCTCTTGATGGTAAGCATAATACTGATGATGTCCTGTATGTGGAAGGATTGAAGCATAATATTCTAAGTGTTGGTCAGATGATTGATAAGGGATACAATCTTTAGTTCAAGGATGGAAAGTGCGGAATATTGAGTTCTAGAAATGTAATTACATCAGGTACAAAAATGAAAGGTAATATATTTCACTTGAGTGTTGCTAGTAAATTTTTTTTGATTGCTCAAGTTGATGAAAGTTGGTTATGGCATAGGAGAATGTGTCATGTTAACTTTGATAATATTGTCAAGATAAGTTCTACAAAGGCTGTGAGAGACCTACCTAAGTTGGTGAAACCTACTAATGCTATATGCAAGGAATGTCAGTTAGGAAAGCAAACTAGAATTTCTTTTCGGAGCAAAAAACATTGTTCAAATGAATTGTTGGAGCTTGTGCATACTAATCTATGTGGTCCCTCTAAGGTCAAACGTTTACAAGGTTATAGGTATTTCATGTTACTCATTGATGATTATTCTATAATGGTATGGGTTACTTTCTTAAGGGAGAAATTTGAAGCATTGGAAAAGTTCAAGACCTTTAAGGCTATGGTTGAGACAGAGACAAGTCTGAAGATTAAGTGTCTAAGATTAGATAAGGTGGTGAATTCACTTCTGGTGAATTTAATTCTTTTTGTGAATAACATGGAATAAGGAGACAATTATCTGCACCACGAACCCCTCAAAAAAATGGAGTTGTGGAGAGAAAGAATAGAACAATTGAAGATGCTACTAGAACTATGATGTTGGAAGAAAATGTCCCTCATATCTATTGGAGAGAAGTTGTGAGTACTACTGTGTACACACTCAACTGGGTACAAATCAAAGGTGATACTAGTAAGATCCCTTTTGAACTATGGACTGGTCAAAAGCCTACTATTAAATACTTCAAGATATTTGGAAGAAAATGCTATATCAAGAGAGATGGAGATATAGGAAAGTTTGATGCTAGGAGTGATGGAGGTATCTTTCTAGGTTATTCTACTAATAGCAAGGCCTACCGGTGTTACAATAAAAGAATGAGGAAAATGGTTAAAAGTACAAATGTCAAGGTTGATGAAGACTTAGGCACACCATCCAAAACCTGTGGATATGATTTTGATGATCAGAATGATAGTACAAATAAAGGAAAGCAAGTTCAGACTACAAATCAAGTGCAAATCAATCTGGTGAATCAAGAAAATGAAGAAGAAGGAGAAACCAGTGAAGTTGTAGAAGAGAGAACACAAGAGCCTGAAGTTGAAGAACAACCTAGGAAGACTCTGAGCTATGTAAGATTGAATCATTCAGAAGATCAGATTATAGGAGATAAGAACAAAGGTGTCCAGACTAGGAGAAAGATTGTCAAAGAATACTGCTTGATTTCAAAGACTAAGCCTACTAGTGTGAATGAAGCATGTAAAGATGAATATTGGGTTGAAGCAATGAAAGAGGAGTTAAAACAGATTGAGAAGAATGATACATGGATTCTTGTTCCCAAACCCAAGGATAAGAATTTCATTGGAACTAAATGGGTCTTTAGAAACAAATTGAATGAGCAAGGAGAAGTGGTTAGAAACAAAGAAAGGCTAGTATGAAAAGGATATTCACAGATGGAAGGAATTAATTTTGAAGGTACTTTTTCCCCTATTGCTAGAATTGAAGTTGTAAGATTATTTCTTGCCTATGCTGCTCACAAGAACTACAATTTTTATCAGATGGATGTAAAGTCAGCTTTTCTGAATGGCGAATTGGAAGAAGTGTATGTTGAGCAACCTAATGGATTCCAGTTAACTGATAAGGGAGATAAGGTGTGTCAGTTGAAGAAAGCATTATATGGACTCAAGCAAGCCCCTAGAGCATGGTATGCTAGATTGGACAAGTATTTGTTGAAGCTTGGATTTAACAAAGGTATTACTAATAGTAACTTGTATTTCAAGAATGATGATAAAGATCTAATTGTTGAAGTCTTTGTTGATGATATTATTTTTGGACGAGATGATGGTTTATGCATGAAGTTTGCTAATGAGATACAAAATGAATTTGAGATGTCAATGATTGTTGAGATGAAATTCTTTTTGGGATTGCAAATTACTCAGTTAGATAAAAGAATTTTTATATCTCAGTCCAAGTATGTGAATGAATTGCTAAAGAAGTTCGGTATGGAAGATTCAAAACCAGTCGGTACACCCATGGTGATTGGATGCAAGTTGAAAATAGAAGATGATTCTTCAAAGGAAAATAACACTAGATACAAATCAATGATTGGTGGATTGTTTTATTTAACTCAAACTAGGTCTGATATCATGAATTTTGTATGTATTGTTTTAAGATTTCAAGCTGATCCGAAGGAATCTCATGTGACTATTGTGAAGATAATTTTTAGATACTTGAAGGGAACTGTTGACTTTGGCCTATGGTATCCTAAAGATGATGATATTACTTTGAGTGCCTTTACTGATGTTGATTGGGTAGGAGATGTAAATGATAGGAAAAGTACTAGTGGTGGAGCATTTTTCTTGGGTAAGAAGTTGATTTCATGGTTAAGTAAGAAGTAGAATGCCATTTCCTTATCTACTGCAGAGACTAAATACATTGTTGCTGCTAACAATTGTACTCAAGTCCTATGGATGAAGCATATGTTGAAGGATATTAGAGTTGTGTATAATGAGCTTATTGCTATTAACATATCTAAGAATTGGGTGTTGCATTCAAAGACAAAGCATATATCTATCAAGTTTCACTTTTTGAGAGAGAAGGTGAGTGAAAAGGAAGATAGACTGGAGTATGTGCCTACTAAGGAGCAGATTGCAAACATCTTTACCAAGTTGTTGCCTAAGGACACTTTTGAGTATCTCAGAGGGAAGTTAGGGGTGATTTCCCCTCCTAATCAAAACTAAGGATGCATTGCATTGTATCAATCTTGTCATTTCATTGTCATATCTTGTTTCAGATTGATGTTGTGGCTACTACTCAGGGGGAGTAGTTAGATGTTCAGATGATCAAATATGTGGTTTATATTTTCTATGAAGTCTAGAGATCCTTTCCATTGATTTGAAAGGGGGATAAGATTCATGTGAAAAACTAGTGATTATCATGGGAGAACATCCTTGTGGGGAGATCATGTGAAAGAGTTAATGAGTCAAAACCTAAGGGGGAGTAAGTGTCAAGAGTTAGTTGCATTAATGATGTTTTTTCACATCATGTGTTGCCATCAATACCATAGGGGGAGATTGTTGGATGTTGTGGTTTTGTTGATGATATGTGGTTGTCATCGATGGACCACTACTATTAGCATTAATTCATTTGAAGTTGTATATGTCAAGGATATTGAGAAAATTGTAATGGAATAAGTTGCAGGTTGTCAATGGTGAAGTGAAGTTCAGTATGTTGGTAAGATCTGTACATTGATGATTAGAGGTTGTGGACTAAAGGGTTTGTTACTAAGTGTATCTAGTTTATCCACATCAAATTTTAGAGATCTGCATGAATATTTGATCGAGTTATGAAGATTTAATTTCTGATAGTTCTTCAGTTGCTTCAGTTGGTGTTACTAATTAAATATGATGTTATTACAGTTATTTCAGTTGCTATGGATGCTTCTCTGGTGGTTCGTAATGTTTTTGGATGCTTCTAAATCATTCTCCATCTTTGTTGCATGTTTGCATTGATCGTTGTGCTCGTGGTTGGTGATTTTCTCTTGCGTGTTCATATTTTTCTTGTTCTTGGCTGACATGGTGTTTGTAGCATGTTGTGGATCTTCGAGGAGTAATTAATTGAAGAATTTTCATGTTGGAGATATTGATTTTGGTCTTCACTAAATTTTTTCCAACCTTGGTTGATTCAAATTAATAAATCTTCAATGTTTTGGGTTGATAGTTTATATTCATTTTATTATTTGGTTGAAGTCGACATGAAGGGATGAAATTTATTGTTGGAGATATATAAGAGCAATTGCTTATTCAAATTGAAGGGTAAGTGGATACCAGAGTGTACTTCTGTGTATGTGAGTGTGAATATTGATCTAAATCATTCAAAGGAAGAGCATAGTGTGAAGAAGAAAAAGAAGAATGAAGAGTTTTCAGTGTGCTTAACTGGAACTATGATCAGGCATTAGCAGATGCTATTTTATCAATTCAAATCCCTACGGATGTAATCCAATTCTTTTTGTAAGATAGTGTGTCTTCCTTTAGGTGGTTAGCCCTATTGTAATTGAGCGGTGAGCTCTAGGTAGTGTTCCTAAATGCAAGTGCATTCCCCATATTTCATTTTCGTTACACTTTAACATGGTATAATCTTGTGGACTGACCTCCACCATGGTTTTTCCCCTAATAGAGTTTCCACCTAAAAAATATCATTGTTATGTGAGTTTCTGATGTGTTGATGATTTATGATTTCATGGTTAATTATAAGATCTGAGAATAAGGTTAATAAGTTAAATAAGTTCTTAATTTCTATGACAATTGATTCACCACCCCTCTCAGTTGTCTACCCTTGTGTTTCCAACACATGCTTATATAATCAATCCACAAGCAAACCCTACATGCAGATTTGACAAGATAGAGACAAGTGTATTAATCTCATACAATAAGACTTGTCCTAAATTTAGTCCAATATAATAATAAGAATAAAATTGAAGATTAATCATCAAATCCTAAGTTTATCTTAAGTGAACTACAGTAAGGAAGCCTCTAATAATAATTAATGATTAATTAATTATCGGATAATGACTTATTTACTCCAACACAACAAATTGGAGATGAAACAAAAGTGCAACTAGAAATTGGAGGGGCTTCAATGAGGGTCTAAAATCTTGGAAATACTTCTTTTTGATGCACATTGGGACTCATATGCTAGTAGGGAAAATTTAGTCCCAGTTTAGGGTTTTTGGCTGAATCTAGAATCTAGAACTGTTGAATTAGGATCCACAACAAATGCATGAAAATGCGTATACTAGGACTTATATGCCACGAGTGGAGATTTAGTCCCAATATTAGGTTGATCTAAAAATATAGAATCCTCTAGTGATTTTTTTGTAACTTCCCTTCTGCCAAATCTTTGGTTTTGAAACACTGCATTCTGCTTTGTAGGTGACTTTCCATGATCTTGCAAACAAGGTGACAACTTTGACAACTTTATTCAATCTTACAACTTTGTCTCCAAAGGATCTTCAAGTCTTAAGACACCTAGATCTGCAATCACACATGTAGAGAGGGAGAGAAAAAATCTTGTTGATTGTTAGGGAATAGGGGTTAGCCTTCGTCAAACCACATTCAGGTAATTAAACCTTATGATGAAATAATGCAACATGTACATGAAACATGAAATATGAAACATGAACAATGATACATTGAATGATGTATTGAGATGTAAATCAATAATCTAACATGAAATGGCCATGTAGAATGTAGATCTTGAATGCTACATCACAACACTATCTCAAAAACATGATTGATGCATTATGCCTTGGAGATGGTGATGGGTCTTGAATTTTTGCAATAAATGATGAAGAGATCTACCCTTGAATGCCTTAGAAATGCTCTTGAATACTCTATGATGCTCTTGTGAGTTTTTAGGATACTTGACTCTTGATTGCTTAGTTTGATATCATGATTGCTTAAGTGAAATAATGATTTGAAAGCTTTTTTATATATGAACTTCATCTAATTTACTATTTCTTACATCCCAAATGCTGAGATTCATGAAATTTAAATTCAAAACCATGATTTCCTACTCAAAACCCTAAAAAAGGGCCAAATGGGACTCATACACCCAATGTGGCATATAGGTCCCATCTGGGTGGGACTCATACACCCAAGGTGGCATATAGGTCCCATCTAAGTGAGACTCATATGTCCAAGGTCGTGTATGGACCCTTGTCCCACCATGGCTTTTTAGGTAGAGGAAATGTTGGGGGGTTAGGATATTAAGAGTATTTGTTGATTATGTCAGGATCTCGATTGAAATAATATTTAGGATGCATAATAAATGGTATTAGGGGTCTATTAATGATGATATGAAGGTCATAAATGTAAGAGGGCCCAAAACTTAATGTGAAGGTGTAAATAAATACACTTTATAACACTAAATTAAGGAAAACTTAGGTCTTTTTAGCTTAAAAGGGCCCTAAACCTAATGTGAATGTGTAAAACACATTACAACACTAGATCAAGGAAACATTAAGTTCATTTTAATGTTAATCATTCCCAAATTAAGTGTGAAAATGTAAAGGACAACATTTTTCTACACTACATTTAGCCCCCACTTTAGTGAGAGGAGGAACTTGCTTCAAACTCACACTAAAGTAGACATTCAAGAAGGGTCCACATGTACTGATGTAGATGGAATAGGATGAAAAAGATCAAGGGGGTGGTCAACCCCCCAGGATCTAAGATCCTACGTAAAACTAGCATAAGCACAAAGGGACATGATGAGTCTAGTTTATGGTCTAATTTTGGTAGAATTTATGATCTATTTGCTAAAATTTTCATTAACCTTGATGTTTGAATGTTGATATTTCCTCAAAACCATAAACATTGGGCCTAATTCTATCTCTGTAAATCTTTAATGACATTGAGATGTTATATGGACTATCTATGTTAATTCTACATGTGGATTAATGAATGTTCTTTAAGATAGTTACATATATGTGATTATTATGCATACTAATATTGCAACGTAGATAAGATTTGAGCCCACTAAATTGAGAAGATTTCGTCACTATTCATTCACCATAATGGTTAACAAAGTGGTCATGCAAAGGTCAATGAAGGAAATCATTCAAAGAGGTTGACGATAGGAGATTCCTCATGCAAACCGAGTTGTAACCACCTTGTAAATGGTCTTTATTGTTGTTGAGCGAATATAGGCGTTACTATTGTGCTAAATATATGTTGAGGCAAGAACATCTAACTAGATTCCATGCATGCATAACCGTCGCTCCACTTTCTCTGCTTTCCCTAAAATGGTGTCCTCCCAATTCATGGAGTTGACCGCCTTGTTCAATTAGTAGCTTCTTTTGCTATAAATAAGGGTTGGATGCTCCTTTTCAAGAGGTTGCATGATATGATATTGTACTTTCATTCTTAGTTTTCAGTGATACAATTACACTACTCTATTGTAATCATGTTTTCTGATGAATAAAATGAAGTTATAAGTCTGTGCATCTGAGTTTTCATTAGATTTAAATGATACTTATCCAAGGGGGCCCACTTGGTGAGTATTCCATCCTTTAGTTTAGTATTATTTTAGTTATTATTTTATGTTTAGTAATTAGATAAGAATTTGGCATCAACTTTTCTTGTAGCTACTAGAATTCCATTATGTGACTTTTCCTGCAACAAAAGCAGACATAGTAGTTTCCTATTTGTTGCTTAGATTTTCATTTTTGTCGTGCATTTTAGCTTAGTATAGTTATTTGTTGATGATCAACATTTATGTTATTCCTTTCAAAGCAATTTACTATCAGCATTATGTCTTTCTTAGCTATAGAATGGAAATGGCTACCTTGGATTTCTAGTGCACATACTGTCTGACCCATTTCAAGTTTATGTCCCTAAGTTGACAAGTTAAATTCACCTTCATGATGATTGAAATGACTATTCAATTTAGATGTCCAATCTCAGAGTCATGGCTATAAGGGCTTAGTTGTTAGATCATTGTTGGAGGCCAACATTTTTTGGTGTTGTTGCCAGGGATGGTGTCAAACTAGAAATTTATTTGGAGTCATTGATAGTTTTCTTGCTATAGTATTTCTGAAATTTATTCTTAGTGTACCCCTCATTTAGGAAGTAATGACCCCCCTTATTCTTTACCAATTCTTTGTGTGAGCTGGCTGATAGTGAGTTGATACCGCATGCATAGAGGAAGGAGAAGATATGCTTATGGGAGATTCCTTCCTAACAATCCTGAGCCATTCCAGCTAGTTGAATATCAGAACCTGCCAAGAGAAGAAGAAGAAGAAGATCCACACCCCTTTGATGATTCATTTCCTGATCTAACCAGCTCTGAAGCTTCATCTGAAGACCAAAATCATTTTGAGAATCCCTTTGCTTGAGAAATCCATCAAGCAGGCATGGGTGATGCAAATAGAAAAAAACCTAACCAACCAGCTTTTCCTTTCCCCATTGCCCATCATAATGAAGTTGAAAATCTCAAAAATATCCCCGCTTTAGCCCTTCCTAAGTTTTATGGACTTGTTATAGAAGACCCTGATATTTTCTTGTTTGAGTTTGATATACTCTATAGGAGTTATGACTATACCACTGATGGTCATAGGCTTAAGTTATTTCCAACCACCTTGAAAGAGGTTGCATTGAGATGTTTCATGACTCTAGGTAGAGATATTGTGGAAACTTGGGAGGACATGAAGACAAATTTCCTTGAGAAATACAAGGAATATTATAAGGGTAGTGACATGAGAGGCGATGATATTTTCAAGATGCAACGAAAGGAAGATGAGAACCTAGAGGATTGCATTTCAAGGTTTATGTTCTGCTTACAGAAATTTCCACACCATACTCTCAACGAAGAATCTCAAAAGTTTCTTTTCCTAAGAGGAATTAATGAGATTTGTACTGATGCCTTGGACCTGATGGCAGGAGGAGATATCACCCAAGTTCCTTGGGAAGACATCAAGAAAATATGCCAGAACTATTCTAGGACAGCTTCAAAGAAACAAAGAGCTTACCAATCCTCTATGAGTAAGTCATCTACTAGTGGAGTTTCAAGGATGGAGATCACACACTTGCTGGTAGTTTTCAAGAAAGATATCATAAATGATCTAGCTACTCAGTTTGATACACTTCAGGCCAAAAAGAAACAAGAGGAGGTAGAGGCAACATTGGCGGAGTATTTCCCCCATTGCAGACAAAAGAAGAAGGACTACAAATGCAAGATGGTAGCTAATATTGAATGTAAGAAAATTCCACCTAAGTTCAAACCAATCCAGATTGAAGAAGATGAAGTCTATTATGTTTCACAAAGAAGGCCTTGGGCTTCAAGACAAGGTATTCCACCAGATCCATTATCTTATGTTAGGCCATATTTCAATTCCTATTCATCTGGTAACCAATGGCAGCCCCCATATCCATCCAACTATGGAGGATATCCACCATAGCCTTGGGTTAACCCTCCAAATGCTTGGTCCAATCATCAAAACTCTCCACCCCAGTGGCAACAACCTTAGGGGAATTGGAAGCAATTTCAAGGGAATTGGCAGCCACCTCTAGGAAATTGGTAGCAAACAAATCAATGGAGTGGAGGACAGAAATGGCCAACCCAGAAAACCAATTACATGCATCCACCTTCTCAGCCCCAACAACCTATTGTAATGCCTCCCCCTACTAATCCAAACTCAAATCCACCTAAACCTACTCAGCTACCAGCTTAGCTTGCACCCAATCCAAATAACAAACAACAATAGCCTATATACTTTGTTGATTCAAATCAATTCCCTGCATATGATGTGAGTGTAAGTGGCATCCACTTGCATTCAGGAACTACTTTACCAAATCCTTCCAAGCCCATTATCACTGAGCTTCCTATGGAAGAGGAAGAGGAACCTCTGAATGATCCCACTTAGCCAAGTGCACCTAAAAATATTGAACAAGAACCACCATTTCCTCATAGATTGGAAGTTGCAAAGAAAGAGGAAGAAAAAAAGGGACAAAAATTTTGAAATCTTGGATTAGATGAAGCATATATGTGTCCAGATACCTCTATTCTATGCCATAAAGTATTTCCCAATCTATGGCAAGGAAATCAAGGAAGCATGCCTTAGGAAGCCAGGTAGGAAGAAGAAAGACCCCACTATAGTTCATGTGGTGGGACAACTAGATGACATCATGCTTGGAAAATTGACTATCCCTAAGTACAATGATCGAGGTAGTCCTGTGGTAGGAGTTGTTATAAATGAGATCTAAATAAAGAATTCTCTAATTGATTCGGGGGAAGCAATAAATGTAATGACTAAGGACATCCTGCAGCAACAAATGTTGCAAGCATGAGATCTACTCCTACTATCTTACAGCTTGCTGATAGTTCTACTATTAAGCCTGATGGTATATTAGAGGATCTTGTGGTAATTCTAGACTCTTGGGAGTACCCAACAAACTTCTTGATTCTTTCTCCTAAAGCTACACTAGGCAAGTATCCCATTATTCTTGGAAGGCCATGGTTAGCAACTATAGATGCATATATTGGATGTTGGTAAGGTGACATGACCATTTCTGATGGGAAGAGCACCAAAAAAAAATTTCTTTATCCTCTTGCTCAACCATCCCATGATGAGGGTAATCATATATGGCCACATGTTGGTGAAGAGGTTGAGGAAGTTAATTTTGTGGCCCAACTTATGATGTTAAGTAGAAGCTCTTTCATCTAGCTTCAAGACAAAGATGAAGTATTGGATAACATCATTCAAAACAATTGTGGAGTGGAGGAAGAATCATCTTTTCATTCGATCTGCTACTCTGGTCAAGACACTTCTGCATGTTCTTCCTGCAGCCACTTTTCCTGCAGACGTTCTTCCTGCAACCACTCTTCCTATAGTTGAACTTCCTACAACAATAGGTATGTCCCATACATTGCTGCCATATGAAATCAAGGTACCATGCATTAATGAAGTAGCCATGATAGAGTTAACTACACAAGTGCAAGTGTCAAAAGAAAAATATCTGAATGTTAACAACAAACTAAGTGAAGAACAACAGTTGTTATTGGAAAACTTATTAAGGACCCACCAACATGAATTTACATGGGACTATCATGATATGAAGGGATTGGAGCCTAAGCTTTGCACTCACATAATTTACATCAGAGATGATTGCACTCGAGTGAGGCAGCCACAAAGAAGAATTAACTCTACACTAAGAGAAATTGTAAAAGGGGAACTACATAAATTGCTAGACGTAAGATTTATCTACCCCATTTTAGATAGCTAGTGGGTGTCTCCATTAGTGATTGTTCCCAATAAAGGAGGAGAATGGAAGGTTTTTGTTGATTACATGGAACTCAATGCTGCCACCAAAAAGGAAAATTTTCCCTTACCTTTCATAGATCAAGTTTTGGACTCACTTTCAAGAAAACAATACTTTTCTTTTCTAGGTGGATTCAACAACTATAACCAGATCCAAATTGCACCTGAGGACCAGGAGAATACTACCTTTACCTCTCTATGGGGAACCTATACCTACTCTATACTTCCATTTGGCTTATGCAATGCACCTGCAACTTTTTAGAGGGTAGTCATTAGCATATTTTTAGACATTTCTCATGATTGCATGAAAATTTATATGGATGACTTTACCACCTATGGTGTTGATTTCAATCAAGAATTGAAAAATATCAAGAGAGTCCTATAGAGATGTGAAGACCAAAATTTGTCTCTAAACAGTAAAAAAGTGTTTTATGATGATGTAGGAAGGTGTAGTCCTTGGCCACTACATCTCCCACAAAGGAATTCAAGTAGATCCTGTAAAGATTGAGATGATCACAAATTTTCCCATACTTGCAAAACAAAAGGATGTTAGGAGTTTCTTGGGACATGCAGCATATTATAGGTGTTTCATCAAGGATTTTAGAAAAAATAGCAACCCCATTGTATACTCTTCTCACTAAAGATGCTGAATTCCAGTGGACTGAAGATTGAGATGAGGCATTTTTTGATTTGAAGGTACCCTTGACTCATGCTCCTATACTCAAAGGACCTAATTGGGAGCTTCCTTTACACATCCATACAAATGCATCAAACTATTCCATAGGAGTAGTCTTAGGACAAAAATAAGTAGCTATTGAAAATGCCATTTATTTTGTCAGCAAAAACTTGCAAGGAGTTGAATTTAACTATATAGTGACAGAAAAATAAATATTGGTAGTGATCTATGCCTTGAACAAATTCAAGCACTACATAACATGCTATCAAATCTTTTTGCACATCGATCATGCAGATATTAGATATCTCATGAATAAACCCTTGATCACAGGTAGGTTGGCAAGATGGTTATTGTTGATGCATGAGTTTGACATAACCATTGTGGATAAACCAAGGAAGGCCAATGTTGTTGCAAACTTTCTTTCAAGGTTGACTACATCAAGGGATAATCAAGCCATAGATGACTCTTTTCCTAATGAGCATCTATTTTCCATTAGTGTGCAAACACCTTGGTATGCTGACATAGCTAATTATTTCTTAGTTCTCTCCAAAAGAGAGAAGGGCACTCATTGAATCTTTTTTTCCTTTCTCATGGATTACTGGATGTTTGTTTTATACTAGACCTAACCATGTCATGAGGTGATGTGTGAGGGAAGATGAGACATATAAAATTTTTATGCATGTCACAATGAACCATGTGGAAGACATTTTGCAGCCAAGAGGACAACAATGAAGATTTTGAATACAAGATACTATTGGCCCATAATTCACAAGGATGCAGGAAGGTATACAAGAAAATGTGATAGATGCCAAAGAATGGGTAGGCCAACCAAATCTGATGAGATACCACTTTACCCTCAAGTAGTAATCACTCCCTTTGACAAGTGGGGATTGGATTTTGTAGGACCCATTGATCCTCCATCAAATGGTAAGTCTTATATCATAGTATGCACTATTATGTAACAAAGTGGGTAGAAGTTAAGGCCATGAAGCATGCAAGAGATAACAAGGTTGCAGAGTTTCTTTATGAGGATATTTTCACAAGGTATGGAGTTCCAAGAGAGATAGTCACTGATCAAGGGGCTCAATTCACATCAACCATTGTTGCAGCACTAGTCAATGAGTACAACATAAGACACAAGAAGTCTACTCCTTATCACCCCTAAGCCAATGGCCAAGTTGAGGTGACCAACAGAGAAATTGAAGCTATTTTGACCAAAAAAGTAGCTATCCATAGAAAGGATTGGGCAAACAGGTTACTAGAAGTTGTTTGGGCCTACAGAACTACCTGGAAAACAACTACAAACTTCACTCCATTTGAGTTGTTGTATGGAAAGACAACTAGGATGCCCATTGAATTTGACTATAAGACTCTTAAGACTACAATAGATTTGAGGATGGATATCTCTGAGGCACAAAGAGAAAGAATCATGCAGCTGAATGCTTTGAATGAAATGAGGAGAGTTGCATCACACAGAGGTAGTGTAGAATCAGAGAATCAAGTGGCATGACAAATTCATCAAGGACAAGAAATTCCAACTAGGAGATTGGTCCCTACTCTATGACTCAAGGTATCAAGACAATGTAGGAAAACTACATGCAAGGTGGCTAGGACCATATGAGGTTTCTGAAGTATTCCCTAATGGCATTGTACAAATCACTACTATTGACCTAGTCAGATTTAAGCTACTTTTCAATGGTCATTGCCTTAGATTGTATCAAAAGCCAACTTCCAAAGAGGAGTTCTTGCAGTAATTCACTCAGCATGCAGCACCCAAGATTCCTACAGCTGAAGGAAGTGGACCTAGTGTCCCTCATTCTAGATAATTAAGGTATGTACTTGTCATGATAAAGACTTTCACTTCTGTGGGAGTCCACTTCTCCACCCATCCGCCCATCCATCACCTTTCTCTCTCTTCCATCACTTCACTTCATTCCACTCCACCTCATTCCACTCCACCTCATTCCACCTCATTTTCATTAATTACTCAGCTTATTTCTTAAAATATGATCGGTACTTCCTCCATAATATTTGCAATGAATCTTCCATGAATCCAGGTATGTGCACATTAATTGCTATGTCTTAATTGTCTTTAGTGCATTCATTTAATTTTTGTAAATTAATACGAATGTTCACCATAGCATGTCATTATTCCTTTCCCCTATCAAATCATCCTTACCACCTCGCATGTGAGGAAACATGCTCAAATTTAGGTTGAGGGGGGGGGGGGGGAAGATGTGAATATTTTTCCCACATGTCAGCCCATGCTAGTCTATGTTAGCAAAATTTAAATCGAGCCAATTTGAATTATGAGTGAGATGATGGCTCATATGTGTGAGGTGACACAAACTACCACCACCATTTTTCACCATCATAGCTTTCCTTTATTACTCATTTACTGCTATTATTGATACTATCATAATCTTAAGTTGCCAAGAGGTAAAACTGAAACATAAAAAAGAAAGAGGTAAAATAGAAAAAGGAAAATTCAGACGACATTGGTGTTTGAAACTTGGTAGTGTTTTAGGAAGGAAACTTTGCAAAGTGATTGTGATTATAGAAAATGGGAGGTGGGTTAACCAAGAATTAACCCATGATTCATGACGTATTACTATAGGATGCATGCTCACAAGCTGAATTTAGAAACTACGGCTGGTTAGACTACTTCCTAAAGCTAAATGGTTTTAATGAAGACATTGCATTAAAATTTTCCTAGAAATTTTATGAGGGAAAAGCCATGGTAAAAGGGTTAGAAGTATTGGCTATTGAAGAAAGAATTACAAAAATTATAGGGTTTCCTATCGACAGTAAAAATTACCCTACTTCCAGAGATGCCAGATCAACTAGGGCTGAATTTACAGAACCTAGTGACCCTCCATTGAGCATGGAAAAAAAAGGTGCAAAAAGAACCTCTCTGCTTGAGCCATGGAAGAAAATAGTTGTTCATGTTATAAAATATATCACCTGTGACGGATGTCAGTTGAATCTGCATTCTGTGCACTTCAAGCTCTTGAATCACATGAGGCATGAAAGGAGGATGAATGTGTCGAATGTGCTATACTACCTTCTTTCAATTATGGTAGAAGAGACTCAAAAAGGTAGGGACAATTCTATCTCCCACCATTGTTTTATCAAATTTTTACTTAAGAAGTATTTGCATGATGTGTCTGAGATGACTTGGGAAGAATTCGTAAATATTGATCAAATTAGACCAGAGCATTTGCAACTTAGGGTTTTACATTAGCCTTGTAGGTCTAGCAGGAGATTGAGCATGACTGAAGTCACTCCTAGTGCTTCAACCTTTAGCATAGTCCCTAGTTTAAACCCTCCTACAACAAAAGAAACCATAGAAATTAGCTCTTTTGGGATAGAGCACTCAAACAAAAAAAGTTCCTCTCCATATTCTAATGATGATATTCCTCTTGGAATCCTAATGAAAACTAGGGAATAGAAGAGAGAAGTAGAAATTATGAAAGGAAAAGCTAAAAACAGCCAACAAAAAAAGAAGTACCAAGCTCTAAGAAGCGAAAGGCTGACACTATTCATCTTGCAGCCAAAGAAAAACATGAAATCCCTCCGAGAAAATCAAAACCAACGGAGCCAGCCTTTGGTATGCCTCTACAAGAAAGCCCTAAGTCTAGAGAAATATCACAGGGGGACACAAAAGCTCCAATGGGGTAAGTGAATGTCAAGGAAGAGGATATATTTAAAAAGGAAACAAACATAACATTGGCAGATTTTTTTGATATTGCAGAACAAGTGGAGAATCAAGGGTGTGAGGAAAATTAGGATTTCCTCCAACAAGAGATCCTGCAGCAAGAGATCCTATAGCAAGAGATCATGCAACATGAGCAAGCATAGGAACAAGAGGCCTTGCAACTTGAATTAGGGAAACAATCAACACCCTTGAAACTAGAGTTGATTGAACAACTTGAATCCCTGCAACTGGTACTATATGGAGAGCAAGCATCAGTGCTAGGAAAAATGCCGGTAGGAATACATAACCCCCCTAATTTTTCAATGCACATGGTAGCTATGCATTTATGGAAAGAGATGCAAAGAAGAGAAGATGAATGGAAAGAAGAGAAACATAGGGTGAAGAAAGAAATTCAAAAGAAAGATGAGGAGATTGAAGACAACGATGTAGAAATTGCTACCTTAAAGAAGAAGGTGAATGATATGACAACCTTGGTACCCAAAATTTTAGAGTGCAGAACCCCTCCAAGGGTCTATGCTCTACATTTGAAGGAGAAATGTCTTTCTTTTAAGCTGGAAAGGATTGTCTCAGGTTTGAACCCTTCTATTGAGTCTCCTATTGAATTTTTCAATGCTTATCAGATTGCTTCCCCTGAAATGAAGAATTTGTTGTGTGAATTCTATTTGCACAATTATGTTGACTCAATACCATGATTGGAATCCACTATTGTATGTTGGGGATGTCCAATTAAGGGAATTTATGTCCTGGGTACAAAATGAGATCAGTTGGGGACAATAATATGGGGCTTATAAGCAATTGGAATCTAGCATCCCACTACCCATCAGGGCTAAATCAAAAAATCTAGAGGACATTTACAGAGGCACAAAATGCTTCTCAAACCTAGCTATGGTAATAGGATTATGCCCTGGATAGAAGCAGTTTACAGTGAATATGAGGTGGTGGAAAAAGAAAAATAGGAAACTATAAAAAGATACCTCTCACAAAGATGGAACAACCTAATTGATGAGCTAAAACAGGATGAGCCCCACTCTATACAAAACTATGTTGCAACTCTTAAAAGAATTGATAGATATATTCAAATTGGAAGGACAAAAGGATGATTTTGGCTTCCCCTGACTTTTTCAGCCACCTATTCTGATGTGGCCCATACCAAATTTTAGGTTTTACCACTATGATATTGTTGCAAAGAGACAAAGATAGAGCAGATTGGATAGACAACAAGGGTTCTATTGGGATCCCGATTCACGCACAACACACTGATGTAGGACAGTTGGAAGTTTCAAATTTTAGGGCTTTGACTAAGCAAAAGAACAACCCTTCCTCTGCTAGAGGACTAGCAAAACCTTAGGTTGAGGGGGATGATGAGTCTAGTTTATGGTCTAATTTTGGTATAATTTATGATCTATTTGCTGAAATTTTCATAAACCTTGATGTTTGAATGTTCATATTTCCTAGAAACCATAAACATTGGGCCTAATTTTATCTCTTCAAATATTTAATGACATTGACATGTTATATGGACTATCTGTGTTAATTCTACATGTGGATTAATGAATGTACTTTAAGATAGTTACAGATATGTGATTATTATGCATACTAATATTTCCATGCAGATAAGATTCAAGGCCACTAAATTGAGAAGATTCTGCCATCTAGTCATTCACCATAATGGTTAACAAAGTGGTAGTGCAAAGGTCAATGAAGGAAATCATTCAAAGAGGTCGATGGTGGGCGATTCCTCATGCAAAACGAGTTGTAACCCCCTTGTAAATGGTCTTTATTATTGTTGAACAAATATAGGAATTACTGTTGTGCTAAATCTGCATTGAGGCAAGCACATCTAACTAGGTTCCATGCATGTGTAACTGTCACTCCACTTTCCCTTCTTTCCCTAAAAGGGTGTCCTCCCAATTTGTGGAGTTGACCGCCTTGTTTAGTTAGTAGCTTATTTTCCTATAAATAAGGGTTGGATGCTCCTTCTCAAGAGGTTGTATGATCTAATATTGTACTTGCATTCTTAGTTTTCAGTGATATAGTTACATTGCTCTATTGTACTCATGTTTTCTGATGAATAAAATGAAGTTATAAGTTTGTGCATCTAAGTTTTCATTAGCTTTAAAGGATACTTATCTAAGGGGCCCCACTTGGTGAGTAGTCCATCCTTTAGTTTAGTATTAGTTTAGTTATCATTTTTTAGTTCAATAATTATATAAGAATATGGCATAGACTATTCTTGTAGCCATTAGAATTCCATTATGTGGTTGTTCCTACAGCCAAAGTAGATAGAGTAGTTTCCTGTTTGTTGCTCAAATTTTCATTTCTTTCATGCATTTCAGCTTAGTATAGTTGTTGGTTGATGATCAACATTTATGTTATTCCTTTCAAAGTAATTTACTTTCAGCATTGTTTCTTTCTTAGCTATAGAATGGAAATGGCTACCTTGAATTTCTTGTCCACATACTGTGCTGACCCATTTCAAGTTCACATCCTCGGGTTAACAAGTTAAATGCACCTTCATCATGATTGAAATGACTATTTAGTTTAGATGTCCAATATCTAAATCACGGTTGTAAGGGCTTAGTTGTTAGATCATTTTTGGAGGCCAACAAAACACACACAAGGTGTATGAAATGCACCAAAACAAGATCCACAAACATGCAATGTCAAAGACATAAAGATGAAAGAAAAAAGAAATAAAAGTTGGATCAAGATTCAACCATTTTTCCTGCACGTTTTGGATCATATCTAAGTTGTTTGTCCAAAAATGCATGCTCACTCTGAGGCAACAAAACTTCATGTTGTCTGCTAAGTGAGTATCCAAAAAGGGTGGCTTACAAGTGAAACACGGTGTCCACTATGTAAACCAAATGCATGCTCACAAGGGCTAGTGGAACCTCAGGCCATCCACTAGGTGAGCCCCTAGAGAGGCGAGACACATATGCACATGACTGGTATGCACTCACACACACAAGAAAGTGGCTATGGGAAAATCATGACTAATTTTGTCTCCCATGTGTACAACCATACTAAAGCTATACCTCCTAATAAATTTGATAAGGTACCACACAAAAATGAAATTTGAGCTCCATGAGGCAAGAAAAACTTCGTATGCTTGAAACTCATGAACAAACAAGATGGATCCATAGGAAAGTAAATGTGTTGTGCAAGGTGGTCATATAGCAGATATTGTAGATGTAAAATAGTGTAAAGTACATTCAAAGCGATTTTGCTTAGTTCATGTAAGGTATCTTCTTAGGGAACATTGTGTCGAATGTCTCCAAGAGAGGACAAGTCAAAGAAATATCATGCTCTTGGAGGATATCAAGCCCAATTACACCACTAAGAAAAGGATGCATCACAAGAATTAAGAAAAATCACATAGTGAAACATGAGTGTCGATGTATTCCCCCAATTTAAAGTGGTTGCTGACACCATTGTTGTGAGAAATTGCTTTAAATTAGAAGAAGACATGAGAGGTTATTCAGAAATCCCTACACCAAGTCATATGTTCCCAAATGAAACTACATCATGAATAAGGGGTAGCCCCTAAAACTCAATACATCACACATGAGCCAACTTAAGGCATGCCGTTGACATCCCAAGATTTCTCTTATATGTACATGGGAGGTGGTCAAATAGCCAAAAGAGACAACGACGAGTTTCATACAAGGACAAGGCTAACCTAACCCCTTTCCCCCACTTAGGGCAACACAAGGATGAGCTAAGATGATTGATGAGAAACTTGAAAATAAGTATAAATTAGAGGAACAAGGTGTTGAAACACAAGGAAGAGAACCACAATCCTTAAGATGTTGAATTTTATCATGTAAAGCCTTACATTCATTAGTAGAATGACCATGAACTCTTATCCTAAAATTTCTATTATTTCCTTGGAGGGAGAGATATCAAATGATCTTGGAGGAGTCTCGACAAGATACTCTCTTGATCAAGAGTAGATGTTCCTTTATTTTGTCACAAAGATGTCTCTTTCTTGGTATAAGGTGTCATACTTAAACAAGACTCTTTTAGATGTCGATATTTTGTACTCTTATTTAAAGCAAGGTGCAAAATCTAAAAAACTCCCATCGTTTGTGTTTTGCGTGATGACATTGATATTAAGCAAAAACTTCTTGGTTTCTTTTGTTTCTTTCAAAGGATAATAATCAAGACCACTAGTTTTTATCAATTCAGGATGTACTAATGTTAAAGTTGGATTAGAAGGATATTTTTTAATAGTGTTGACAATAAGGAAAGGCTTGTTTGTTTCTTTTGAGGGACACTAACCAAGACCACTAGTTTTTCCTTGCATGTTAGGCTCTATAGAGACATGGATACCTTGTTCTCTAGCACCACATCCTTTCCCATTATATCCAAGTTGTTTCATAAGTTGATAACTTTTTCCATAAATCTTTTTCATTTCTTTTGGATTTGGTGGTTTCTCATAATTAGCTTCATCAAAGTTTGTTGTCTAATTTACTTCTTCTTCTAAAGTGTTTGAGGTGGATGCTTTTGAAGGATCTTCCAAATTTTGTGTTGACATTACCACTTTTTCTTTTCCCTTTTTAGAGTCTTTATTTATGATCTTGCATTCGCCCATCAATGTTGTAAAATCTAAGGAACCCCAATCACCTTCAAATAGCTTCATGAATTCCTCACTATGTTTTTCTATCTTTCTGTTGCAAAAGTTCTACTTGTGTAGTTGGTGTCAATGTTTTCAAAGGATTTTCCTTAGTTTTCTCAATGTTTAAACAATTTTTTGGTTCAGTGTTAGCTTTTAGTATGTAAACTTTGTTGTGGTAGACATACTTCATTATATGATGAAGAGTAGAAGGCACCCCATTCATTGCATGAATCCATGGTCTTCCTAAAAGAAGATTATATGAAAGATCATGATGCATAACATGGATCTGTGTTTCTAATGTGGCCTTTCTAGCTATAATAGGCAAAGTGATCACACCAAGCGGTCATTTTCCCATGTTATGAAACCCACTAATAGATAAAGAGGCGGGTTGAATTTTTTATTTATCCACGCCTAGTCTATCCAAAAGGCTTACACTACACACATTAAGAGCAGAGCCATTGTTGAAAAGGGTTCACTTTATCCCTATTTTATTGTATTGGACTATTACCATGAAAGAATCATTTTATTTTTGCACTTCCAAAGGAGGGAGATCACTTTGGTGGAAAACAATGTCAACATTTATTCCTTGAATCATGGCTGCTATGGCATTCAAGTTTGTGCTAGAGGGAACCACAACTTGTTGCAAGAAACTTTTCATCATGTTATGATAATGAGGGGAAGCTTGAATAAAGTCCCATAATGATATCTTAGTAGGAGTTTTCTTAAGTTGTTCAACAAGATCATACTCTTTTCCAGTTTGTGAAGGCCAATGGGGAGGACCAGGTAAGATAGATTGAGGTAATGGGAGGGACATTGAAGGTGTTCATCTTTGTTGTGGATTGTTTCTAGTGTTATATGTATGAGCAATGGTATTATAACTTAGTTGTTGTGAAACATTATTCTTAGGTGGGTAAAGGATAAGTTTGAGATTTTTTTTATTTTGTGGTTTGTGTGATGGTGGGTAAAGAATTATAGGATTCTTAAGATGTCCCACATGGTATTTAGGAGGTCCAATAGTCAAGGGGGATCTAACAGAAACTTGAACATTCAACACCTCAATGGTTTCAATTTGATGTCTTTCTAATGAAGAGGAGTCTAGTGTCATCTTTTCATAATCATATAAGGATGTCACATCACTATTGTTTGAAAGAAATGTGTCAATGTTGTAATTTTCATGTACCATGATACCTTCCCTAATAGGAGAGGATTTAGGAAAGCTACAAACTAGATGTTCATGACATTTAAAGATTGTCTCTTCTAAAATGACTTCATCGCAAGTAAGGGAGTTATCAATCATTGTATTGAATTGTTTATCAATGATGGAATTCTCTTGTTAAATAATGTTTTCCATAGGTGAAGAGAGGAAATTAATATTCTCACGACTTTCATCAATTAGATTTTCTAACACCAAAGTATCTTCTTCACAACTAGGAGAGATACTAGGAGAAGAAAAAATGTGATTATCATGGTTATTTATGATTACATATTTGTGTACCATAATTTCTTCCAAAATAGGATAGGTAGGGGGAGAAACATAAATAGGTTTGTCATAGATCTTAAAGATTTTATCATCTAACACCAACCTATCATCCTTACTTACAATATGATTGTCATGATTCCTTTCAATTTCACCCTCTTTCGCTAAAATGTTCTCACAAGCAAGAGGTGAATGGAAAATAGGTAAGGTGATGTCTAGAAATGTGTTTATGATGTCATTCTCTTGTGCTATAATATCTTCCAATTTAGGAGAGTTTATAGAAGAGGAGCTTTCAACGTTTTCATGATTCTCAATAAGTGCATCTTTTAACACCAAAATACCTTTGTCACATGTAGGAGAGGTATCAGGAGAAGAGAAAAAATGATTATCAAGATTGTCCATGCTTTCATCTTCTTCTATAACATCATTCCCATAAATAGGAGAGATATGAGGGGTTGTAGGTTTAAGGAAAGTGTCAAAAATTTTACTTTCTTGCACTAAGAGACTCTCATAACTAGGGAATGTATTGAATGAATGAATAACATGTTTATTGATGAAATTTTTCTTTACAAAATTGGAAAATATAGATACTAACATTTGTGAAAAGTAATCTATACAAACTCAAAATGGAAAGAGAGTTAAAATGTAATGTAAAGACCTAGAATGAAATGTGTAAATGTAGTTTTTAGATTCTAGACAATTTGCTAATTACACTATGAAACAATCTGAAAATGAAATGTTGTAAATGTAAATTTCAAATTAATTGATGCATGAAATGAACTGAATTAAGCTAGAACTAATGAAATGCATGTAACAAAAACTTAGAAAAATGTGTTGGGAAATTTTGATCATCTCGAAGAAACCTCCAAGAATAGTAGTGCCTTCAGTAACTTTTAATTTCATTAAATTTCCTCAAAGACATATACAACTGTACCACAAAGTGGAATTAGACATAGTGAATTTCCCACATTAATCCTTTTGAGAGAAGTACATGTAAATTGAATTTCAACAACTTACATAACATATTCAACAAATAGAACCAATAAATATGAAAGATGGAAAAGAAGACTAGAACACACAGATTTACATGGGGAAAACCCTTTTGGGTAAAAGAATCCACACTCCAAAAGCCCAAATCACCATTGTATTATTCATGCAATAGAACAGTTACAAATAAAACTCAAGTAATAAGCCTTTACAGAGATTACATCATGTTTCATTCTGGAGACAAACTGGACAGCATAACCTCTTATACAATCTTCACACTATTACAATACCTTCTCACAATATACAGTGTAGATCCTCTCTCTCATGGACCTCTGATCAACCTCTCAAGTGCTCATAATCCTCACTCTATTACAACACTCTCTCATAGCATATAGAGTAGATTCACATAGGGGGAGATTTCACATTCGATCCACAGAGAGAGTGGATAAGTTAACACCTTCATAACATAATTTCCTTCTCCTGCTCCAACCCTTAGCTCTCTCTCTCTGCTCAGCCTCATAGCCTCGACCTTCTCTCTTCAAGATACCATGTGTGGAAACATACCAATTTGGTTTCTAGTAATTACAAAAGACAAACCATCAATTAATAGTTACCATGTTGGCTACCTCTCACCCCTCAAGTTGGCTAAACAACTCCATGTCGTAACACTGATTTTCCAGCCAATGAGAAATTAGAATTTTCAATGCAGTTACATGGTTATCAGGTGTTACAACTATCAGCCCTCCAAATTATAAATGTTAGTCCAAAGAATCATTGATTCACAACAATGATGTGAAATCAACAAATGAATCCATGCTACGTGTCAGCACATCAATCGTTCATCATTGTTTGACCATCGCACCATTCCCATCCATTAACCACACCACTGCAACCCTATGCATGACTATCGTGGGATAGCAGGTCACCTACCACCATACCACCAGTCTGTAGCCCTCTTGAGTGCACCCAATGGTATCACGGTAAATGAAGAACCACAGGATACAAACTTTTCCCCACACTACTGCTAGAAAGGTTGAAGACACCTGCTGTATAGCAGTATCACTACACTATTGCTACACAGTTTGAAGGCTCCCACGGTATGGAAGTATACCATGCTACCACTAGATAGTTGATAGGCTTCTACGGTATGGTGGTATACACTACACTACCACACCTTAGCTAGAAGGCTCTTGTGGTATTGTGGTATACCATAATACCGCTAGACAGTTGACAAGCTTCTATGGTATGGTGATATACACCGCACTACCACACCTTAGCTAGAAGGCTCCCACGATATGGCGGTATACCATGCTATCGCTCCTCTCTTACAAACACTTGGTGGTACAATGGTATAGGCATGAAGGTAACACTTATACAATTCAACCATAATTCTCAGCGGTCACATTGACATTGCTCTCTCAAAGGTTTAGGACAGTGGGATTGAGGCACACAATTCCAACAATCTCCCACTTGACGAAGATCGCACTAGCACCTCTAGAGAACTCAGGAACTACTAAGATTACACTGACACCAACAATTCAGACCCTAGTCTATCCAAGTCTCTATTCAACAACACTCAGGATAACCAATCAATAAGTTTCCATAGATAACAGTCGACCAAACAATCTGCAACTAACTATCCAACATTGCAACCAATCATAGTCTTCCATGAAAAACCACATAGATCTCAAACATGCTCTCATGCTCCATCAAGACTTCTGCAACAACATCTAAGATGTCCAACATTCAGGAAACAATTTGTGTCATCTTCCAACATGCCACCTATGGAAGAAAGGTACAAGCCACGATGAATGAGCACTAGTCCAACAAACACAAGCAAAAATATCCCAGAGATATCAACAACAAGATACTGCCATCACTCCAAAAAACAAGATAAAAACATTAGCTAGAACAATAATCAAACTGACTACTTCTATCCAATTGATAAACCCATGTGACTAAAAAATAGCTTCCACAACAAGTGCTAGAACATCCAATCATCCATACCTTAAAGGTATCGAACATTAGTAAACTTATGCCACTGGCATAACCAACCCATGTACTCCAAAAGAAAGATCCATGTGCCACCAAGTCAAAGAAGAAAAAACACATTCAAGAAGTCCCACTACATGGGTAATGGAAAATCTGAAAGATCAAAGGCATAACAAGTCTACCAATGATAGCACATAGAAAGTTTAACCATGTAGTATCAAGAACTCAACTCCACATTGATATGCAAAACTTGCAAATTAATAACCTACAAGAACAACTCTCACCACAAGTCTTCACAGCTCTCCCAAGTTCTCCACACCCAACAAAGGAAAAATATTAAGAACCTCCATGTCATCACCTAAGAACATGAGTGAAAATACATGACCACAAGCTAGTGATCACTACAGCTCCAACCAAACCTCAAACCAATGTAATGTGAAACCAAACATCCAGGAAGACTACCAAGAACAAAAAGAGCACCTTTGCACATCATGAGCCTATAGAAAGTCCTCCTACATACACCTCTAAATACCAACTTTATCAAGTATGATCTCCTTCAAAACCCCAAGAGAAAATCCTTAACAACATCCAACCGTTCAATCACCAAGATCAAACATAACACATATATCATGTAATCAACATGGATGTAAGCCTCTCAAAGAAGATCAAACTATTTCATTTCCCACTTCAGGAAATATGCCCAATGCATCTCCTAAAATCAACATCAATGAATGTAATCACAATGCATAAGGAGATCACCATGCTATCCATCTCTCACAATGAATCCTTCATAATCATCTAATAGCAGTTCAAGATCCATATCCATGAAAGAAAACATAAAACACCTAAGAGAAACAATGGGAAATACCTCTCAAGTGATAAACTGTTGAGTAGACCAAGAGTGGGGAAAGAGAATGCTCCTCCAAGATAACCAAGTCATCATGAAAAATCCAAGAGAAATCTCCTCATAGGTCTCTGTTGAACTCACGTTCAACCAAGGTGTAGGCTTCTTAGATTTTCTGCTGAAATCTTCATCAAGAGTAACCATTAACAACACTTCTCTCATAAGAGAAATAGAATCTCCCCTTATTCTTCATGTATCCATGAGCACCTACAAACAATCATCTCATGCTAAACTCCAAATGCATCACTACACTATCATGAAGTATCAGGAAAATGATCAAAGCACCCAATACACAAAGAATTACTAGACCACTATCAAGGCTCCAATCATTTGAACTAGGAAATTATCATGACCTTACCATCCCCCTTGGGAGATACCATGCTCCAAGTGAACATACCATGGTATCAAGTGCAATGCACAATGTGAAAACTCCAGTACATAAGCAAGAGTATACCATGACATAAAGCAAACAAACTCAAAACCAACATCACCTATCAAGCACCACCAACACCTCAACCAAAGACTCCAAATTTCCTCCATGGTTCCAAGAGGTTGCACATCCTCAAATAGTTTCCATGCAAATGTGAAAGAACCCTTCTGCAACAACAGGATCTAAGAGTCCTTCCTAGCAACATTGGTAACACCAAAGAAGATTATTCACCACCAAGTGATGAATCCATAGTCATTGCTAAAGCTCCCACTAAACTGTGACACCCGAGCTCTCCAAGCATCATGACCAAACATCTACTAATCTTAAAATCCTTCAGGTCCACTCAACAACTTGTCCATTTGAAAATAATACCAAGCAGCACCAAGATCTCCAACCAAGCAGACAATACCAAGCAACACCAAGATCTCCAACCAAGAAGACAACACCATCACCATCAAAAGCTTACACCAAAACACGTATCAAGCTCTTCATGACATCATGATATACATGCTATAGGTCCTCATAGCCAGCTATTCAGGTACTCTACATCATCCATCCTCTCATCTCGAAGCAACCACATCAATGCACAAGTGACCACATACAAGGACAACTAACAAATCTGCACCATCACAGATTCAAACCTTGTGGATATTGACAGTCCACTTCTGAGTTGTCCCACTACAAACATGTAGCTAAAGACAACCCACAACATTGCTCAACCCATAGATTCAATCATTGAAACATGCAAACTCATTATCACATTAGTAATTTCATAAATTGAGATATCAAAGAAGATAACCATATAGACACCAAGACTCCAACACCAGATCATGACCAAATCCAATTTTCCAAACATGTCCACAACGAGCACCATAGTCTAGGAATCCATCAAGCAATCAACAAGTTTTCCTGATCATGTAAAACCTACAAAAATCATAGAACATGCAAGTACAACACATCCTTAAAAAGAAACAACAGTTTAGGAACTCCAGGCCCATATCAAGCCAACTCCAAAACTTCCAACATGCACATGCATCTAAGAAAAAGATAGGCTATTTCAGAAGCTTTCAAATCATCCAATGATTAACTCCATAGCCTTCATGCATTTGAGGTTAATAGAAAACAATGCCTTCGAACACCAGGAAACACCACCCAGCATAAGCACTCTCTTCCATGGCTAAGAAACAACCCAAGCTTCTCCATATCGCCAAGGAGCCTCTCACAAAAACACCCAATGTGAAATCTTTGCTGCAACACAACCATGAAGCAGAAAAATTCCACCTCATACATTAAGGTTATACCACTGCCAACTAGGAGACATAGATCACAACAATTCAACATGACTAACTCCTTTTTCTCCATCTTCACCATCCTTCAAACTATGTGTTGTCTCTGAATACTACAAGACTTCCACTCACCAAAGGATCAATACATCAACTGATTCCTCTAGATTTCCTCAAGCCTGACAGACTAAGAAATATTCATAGGAGAAATACCCAGAACCTTAAACACCAGGAAATATTACATGCAAGCCACATGCAAGTCCACGCAAGTACATGCAACCCACAAACCTACACATGCAAGCTAAAATAAAATCCTAGAACCTTGCTTTGATACCACTTGTTGGGAAATTTTGATAATCTTGGAGAAACCTCCAAGAATAGTAGTGCCTTTGGTAACTTTTGATTTCATTAAATTTCCTCAAAGACACGTACAATTGTGCCACAAAGTGTAATTAGACACAGTGCATTTCCCACATTAATCCTTTTGAGAGAAGTAGATTTAGATTCAATTTCAACAACTTGCATAAATATATTCAACAAAAAAACCAATAAATATGAAAGATGGAACAAAAGACTGGAACACACAGATTTATGTGGGGAAAACACTTTCGAGTAAAAAATATCACATTGCAAAAGCCCAGATCACCATTATATTATTCATGCAACATAACAATTACAAATACAACTCAAGCACTAAGCCTTAACAAAGATTACATCATGTTTCATTCTAGAGACAAACTTGACAGCATAACCCCTTATACGATCTTCACACTCTTACAATACCTTCTCATAGTATACTATGTAGATCCTCTCTCTCATGGACCTTTGATCAACCTCTCAAGTGTTTACAATCCTCACTCTGTTACAACACTCTCTCGCAACATACAAAGTAGATTCACATAGGGGGAGATTTTACATTTGATCCATAGAGAGAGTTGATAAGTTACCACCTTCAATTCACAAAATTTCCTTCTCCTACTCCAGCCCTCAACTCTCTCTCTCTACTCAACCTCACGACCTCAACCTTCTCTCTTCAGGACACTATGCATGGAAGCATACCAATTTGGTTTCCAGTCATTACAAAAGAAAAACCATCAATTAGCAATTACCATATCAGCTAACTCTCGCCCCTCAAGTTGGCTAAAGAACTCCATGTTGTAGCACTGATTTTCCAACCAATGAGAAATTAGAATTTACAATGCAGTTACATGGTTATTAGGTGTTACAACTATCAGCTCCAAATTATAAATGCTAGTCCAAAGAATCATTGATTCACAACAATGATGTGAAATCAACAAATGAATCCATGCTACGTGTCAGCATATCATTCATTCATCGTTGTTTGACCATCACACCATTCCCATCAATTAACCGCACCACTACAAGCCCTACACATGACTATTGAGGGATGGAGGGTCACCTACCACCATACCGCCAGCTCGTAGCCCTCTTGAGTGCACCTAATGGTACCGCAGTAAAGGCAGAACCGCGAGATACAAACATTTCCCCACGCTACCGCTAGACATGTTCAAGACACCCGAGGTATAGCAGTATCACTACATTACCGCTACACAGTTTGAAGGCTCCCACGATATGGCAGTATACCATGCTACCGCTAGTTAGTCGACATGCTTTCGTGGTATGGTGTATACACCTCACTACCGTACCTTAGCTAGAAGGCTCCTGTGGTATGGTGGTATATCATGCTACCGCTAGATAGTTGACAGGATTCCATGGTATGGCAGTATACACCACACTACCACACCTTAGCTAGAAGGCTCCCGTAGTATGGCAGTATACCGCGCTACTGCTCCTCTCTTACAAACACCTGGTGGTATAATGGTATAGGCATGAAGGTAACACATATACAATTCGGCTAGACTTCTCAACGGTTACATCGACATTGGTCTCTCAGAGCTTTAGGCCAGTGGGATTGAGGCACACAATTCCAACAAACTGAAACAACTATCTAATGTCAATAAACAAAAGTAGAAAAATGATGTTTTTAATGCTATAAAAGGAATTTTTAGGTATGATCTAGGACTAATTCACCCATAGGGATGTATGAGTCCTAGTCAGGGTTTTTGAAGGGTTCAAATGCTGAAAAATACATAGCACAAAATAAAATTCCCAGAAATTAGGCAAAACAACTTGCATTAGACTAAATTTCCCAAAGGGGCATATGAGTCCTAGTTAGGGTTTTTACACCGAATTTAGCAAATTTTGAGTTGATTCTAAGGTTTCTAGCTTGTATATTGACTTTAATATTTGTAATTATATAATTTTAGTGAAATTAAATAATCTAAGATGCAAAACTGCAACCTATATACACTTTCACTAATGCAAGATTTAGAAACCCTAGATGCAAATTAACTAATGAAAAACCTAATGCAAAGTTAATGCAAGATAGATCTAGGACTATGATGTACTCCAAATCAGAAAAGAACGTGTTCTAAAGGCTAGGGTCACCAAAATGAAACATAGAAAATTGTCGTCCTATTGTTTTGAGAGATAGAACCTCTAATTTTCTACAAGTTTCATTCAATGAAACCTTAGATATCTCAATCTAGGGATGGAAATGAGGGAAAGAGATCTGAAATAAGGTGTCATATGGTGTGATTAAAAGATAAAAGGGGGTTCACCACAATCTAGGGCTTGGAAAGATAAGAAATGCAAATGATATGCAAGATTTAAGTAAATGACCTAGAAAATGAACCAAAATAAGAATAGAAAACTGGAGATGAAACAAAGGTACACCTAAAAACTAAAGGGGCTTGAATGAAGGTCTGAAATCTTGGAAATACTGCTTTTTGATGCACACTAGGACTCATATTGCAATAGGGGCGATTTAGTTCTAGTTTATGATTTCAAGCCAAAACCAAAATTTGGAACTATTGAATCAAGATCTATAGAAAATGCCCAAAAATGTGTATACTGGGACTCATATGCCACAAGTGAAAATTTAGTCCCTGTATTAGGGTTGATCTAAAACTCTAGAATCCACTAGTGATTTGCTATAACTTCCCTCCTGTCAAATCTATGGTTTTGAAACACTGAATTTTGCTCTGTAGGTGACTTTTTGTGATCTTGCAAACAATGTGACAACTTTGACAACTTTCTTCAATATTGCAACTTTTTCTCCAAAGGATCTTCAAGTCTCAAGACACCTAGATCTGCAATCAAAAATGTAGAGAGAGAGAGAGAAAGACTTGTTTATTGTTAGGGAATGTGGACGCAGAAAAAGTAATCCTTCTACTTTTTCATGTCCAGTCCCTCCTAGTGGACTTTGGCTTGATTTTACCTAGATTTAATGTTGTAATGTGGCCAACACATTCACATTAGGTCTTGGATCCTTGTGAATCATTAAAACTTCTAGGATGTCTTGTAAAGGTGTTGTGAAGTGTTGTAACTCACTTTCACACTTTTCTAAGACCCTTTCATCATAATTCACCTAAATAACCTCTTTTTATCACTTACTTGGAAGTCTTATTTGAAAGTGTTGTAGCCAAATTTCATGCTTTTCTAGAACTTCCATCACTAATTCAACCTTTCTCATGTTTAAGTGACCCATTAATACACTTTCCAACCCCCCTTTAGTGTGTTTTTGAGGATATTCCCTTTGGACAACATTTAATGTCCTTTAATTCCCAACACCCACTTAATTTTCTTAAGTGGGACTAAGTCACCAATAGGGGCAACTTAGTCCTTTTTGGCACAAAACTCAAAATTATTTCAAATTTTTGACAAGAATTCATTCTCTAACCCCTGAGGTTGGCCTGTGATGTGTTATTTTTGGGAAATTTAGTAAAATCATGTATAAATAAAGGGTTTTATGCTCATTTTTCATCTCCTATTCACCCATTCATTCAAGCATTCACTCAAGCAATTTACTTAATCATTCTCAAGCATCCAAGCAATCTAAGCACAATCAAGTCATCCATTGGAGCACTTCATTGCATATCTTCATATTTCTACATCAAGGGTTTGGTAAGTTTATGACATTGCATTTTTTTTATTGATCATTCTCTTTCCATTTCATTTAATTTCATAGGGTTTTATTACCAAAGTGGGGTTTGACCAATGCAAACCCCTATACTCTAACCCTCAGCCATTTTTCCCCTCTTTGCATGTGTGTTTGCAGACTTTGTAGGTAGATTTTTCAAAAAAATAGGTGTTGAAAAGTGGTCAAGAAGTCATCAAAGTCATTCAAGTCAACATAACCCTAATTCAAGCTTGGAGACTCTTTTTACCCTATTTTTTGTAGAATCAAGAGCAGACACCTGTCATAAAAGCAAGTGCAAACCAAAATCTATAGGATCTTGTCCCAAAATTCTTGAAATCTGTAGGTGGACTAAGTCACCACCAGTGGTGAATTAGTCCCACTGTCAGGCTTGAAAAGTGGTTTTTGCATGATTCCTGTTCCAACAAGCTTTCCATGAAACTGGGACTAAGTCACCCAACTTGGTGTAAGTGTCCCAGTCAACATTTTCAATCAAATTTTTAGGATTCTAGAATCTCTCTGCATCAAATTTTAGATTCCATGTGCACCTCTCTAGTCAGTTATTTCATCATTTACTTGCATTTTGAGGTATTTCTGCATATCACAGTGTGTTTTCCAGCACTTTGCATTCTTAAGTTTTGCATCAATAAATCATTTTTTTTTCAGATTAGTGCATTATTACACCATAATTAGATACATGACATCTCATTTACATTAATCTTGAGTATAGAAATTTGCATTTTGGATCCCAATTCTTTCTCCTTTTAGGTGAAAAACCCTAGAAGGAGCTTAAAGTAGTTGGGCAATCCAAAATCATTGTCCATAGGGAATAGGGGTTTTCCTTGGTCAAACCCCATTTAGGTAATTAAACCTTATGATAAAAAAATGAACCATGAACAAGAAACATGAAATATGAAACATGAACAATGATACATTGAATGATGTCTTGAGATGTAAATCAATAATCCAACATGAAGTGGCCATGTAGAATGTAGATCTTGATCTTGAATTGGATATGAAATAATTCTCAACTTGGATCTTGAATGCTACATCACAACACTAGCTCAACAACAAGCTTGATGCATTATTCCTTGGACATGATGGTGGATCTTGAATTTTTGTAACAAATATTGAAGAAACCTACCCTTGAATTCATTAGAAATGCTCTTGAATACTCTATGATGCTCTTGTGAGGTTTTAGGATAGTTGACTCTTGATTGCTTAGTTTCATATCATGATTTGAAACCTTCTTTATATAGGCACTTCATCTAATTTACCGTTTATTAGATCCCAAATGCCAACATTCATGAAATTTGAATTCAAAACCTTGATTTCCCACTCAAAACCTTAAAAAGGGGCCAAATGCGACTCATATTCCCAAGGTGGAATATAAGTCCTATCTATGTGGGACTCATACGCCCAAGGTGGTGTATAAACCCTCATCCCACTAGGGCTTTCTAGGTAGAGGAAATGTCAGGGGGTTAGGATATTAAGTGTATTTGTTGATTATGTCAAGATCTCGATTGAAATAATCCTTTGGATGCATAATAAAGGGTCTTAGGGAATTTTTAATGATGATACGAAGGTCATAAATGTAAGAGGTCCCAAAAAATGTGAAGGTGTAAATAAATACACTTTACAACACTAAATTAAGGAAAAATTAGGCCTGTTTAGCTTAAAAGGGCCCTAAACCTAATGTGAATGTGTAAAACACATTACAACACTATATCAAGGAAAAATCAGGTTCATTTTAATGTTAATCATTACCAAATTAAGTGTGAAAATGTAAAGGATGACATTTTTCTACACTACACACATTATTAAGAGGTTCACTTAATTTTGTGAATTTTCTAGTTTTTAGAGGCTTACAATTTATGAAATTAGAAGTGGTAGCTACTTGATTAAAATTAGGTTTTTTCTTTCTTTATTGTCATTACCATTTTAGGAAGTATTTAGCTCTTAAAACTTTCATGGGTAAGAAGGCATAGGAGATACATGTGAGGACCCATTTTTCAATCCATTAGATGTTAGTGATTTCACTTCCAAAATCTTTATATGAGCACATTAATATTTAAAGAAAGAATAATTGTTAAAATTAAAATTATAATTAAATGGTGACATAAATAATTAAATAAAAATACTTTGTTGTTCATAAGTACCTGAGGATGGTGTTTCATTTTGAAACATAGTGATTAGAGTCTAATAAAAAAGGACTATTGATTCTTTATTTGTTCCTTCGGTAAATGAATAAATAAATAATTTTAATTTTCAATTCCATGTTAACTTTTAAATTATCAATAAAATATTTGGATAACTCATAAAATGAGTGATTGGATGCAAAAGGTAATAAAATGAACCATTATATATTTCTATAATCCTTCAAAGTATATAGAAATAACTTGACATATATTGGTCCTCATCATAAAATATAGACATACCACTTTGAATGATTTTAAATTCATTTAGCAATCACCTTTTTTGGTACGTGTCTCAAAATGTGTTACAACAAAAATATCTTGTAAATTGTAAGTAATAATCTCATAATAAAGTGGAATATTTTGTATCTTAATTTAATCATCCTTATTTTGTTCAATAGGAATGGTATCATTATTTCTCTCTACTCTATATAGATTTTATGTAAGTATATCAAGGGTTATCATAGGAAGAGTGGTGGAGGGAACATAAGAGACAATAGGTGAGGTGTAAAGAGGTAGGGGAAAAGGAGGTAAGGATATGACTTGAGATTAGATGAGAGACAATAATAGAAGGGAAAGAGAAATATATGACATAAACTATATGGGAGGAAGGATGGAATTAGGAATGTAGAAAGAGGAAGAAGTAGGTGGAATAATAGTAGGATGAGAAAAGGGAATGGAACTAGGAATGCGGAAAAAAAATGAATCATGAATGGAATAAGGGCTAGAAATAATAGTAGAGGGTGGAACATGAGGGACCTTAAAGATGAGAGGGTTGATATTGATAATAGTGGGAGAGGGATCAATGTGATGGGGGAAACACACAATGTATAGAACAAGTGATGAATTAAGTTTAATTTCAAATATTTGAAGAATATTTAAATTAAATGGTGCACCAAGAAAAATCATAAATATTTTTAGGTAATTATGTAGGAGATGTAAAATTACAAAGCTCCTAGAAAATTGCTTATGTGGTAGTAGAAAGCTTGTGCTTATTCAAATATGCATCGATGATTGAAATTAAATTATTCTTGATTATTATCATTCATAGAGTCAATGGAAATATCCTAATAATTGAAGTTATAATCATATGAGGGATTAGGAAAGAACTTTTTCTTAAAGAAAAAATGGGATTTCTATTAGATCTTAGGATTAAAAAGTCCTAGATGGATTAAAAGTGATACATCAAGGTTAAAAGAAGAAATGTAAATTAACATATAAATCATCCTTAGATTAGAAAGATAGCAACACAAATTATAGTTAAAAATTTATGGGGTTGTAGGAGAGGATGGGTTCACCAATTTATGTAGCAAGATGATCACATTATCACATAAAATATCGAGGTTGCTTAAAAAAAAAAAAAATGAATAAAATAATCAACCTAGCTATATGAGACATGCTAGAAACTACTTGGAGTAATTTATTGAAATAAAATTTGTAGAACACAATTATTTTTTCAAAGAGTAAGAAGTTAAGGAATTGTTAGATGAGTGGTTTAAAATATTAAAAATAGATGATTTGTCAATTTAGGTTACTTTTGTGACCATGTAAGTGATTTGAGTAATTGCATATTTGACACAAGCTAGTAGATTTAAACTTTGGTACATGCAAATGTAATCTTTTCTTTTCAATTTGCCTTGATGCTTGTAATTTGTTGTAGCAAATTGGCAATGTCCATAAATACTTTTGGGGATTTTGCTAGGAAAGTGTTGATTCTTCTTTGATCAAACCTTAGGATACTTGATTTGATAAATTTTAAAAAATATCAAAGCCAACAATATAGTCATATAAGCAATGCCCTAGATGTTGATATAAGTAGTTAATTGAGGAATGATACTCTAATTTTGACCTTGAATGGCCTCTAGGTGTTGGGTTGTAGGTAGATCTTCGATATATAAAAATGTATTAGGACATGATATTAAATACAACTTCAAAGATGACAAATGAAATAAATGAATAAATTGAGAAACAAAATGAAAGAAAATAAAACCAAATAAAGATTAAGACACCCATTGTCTTTCAACAAAAAAATACACCACTTTACATACTTATCACTAAATAAAATATAACTAAATCAAAATGAATCTAGAACAAAAAGTAAAAATGTAAAGTAATACAATTTTCACTATTACATGAATATCTAAAATAATGCTTGATTAACAAAGACTATCATACAAGATTCCCATTATTGAAGTTTTTAAATTAATATTTAATCACTAAAAAAGTTAATACCAAGAAGGGTATCCATTATTATTTTATTGTCTATCTAGACATCAACCTTTGACCATATTTGTTAATTGATAAAAAATCAAGATATAATTTTTAGAAAATTTCAATTAATTAATAAATACAGTGAAATGTACGTGCTGATGTTTGAATAGACAGCACCCATTATTTTACCCTTAATCCCATTACTTCGTTGACCATTTCCTCTTATGACAGTGTCCGCTTTCGAATATTAGGTGACGTGCATGGCTGTAAGAGCATTATTTCCAAGGAAGTCTAGAAATGTGCCATGAATAAGTCCTCCAATCAAAAAACCATTTTCACACTCAAATCCATGTAATGGTGTGTATATATACATCCCCAGTTCATAGTTGTGAGACAAGATTTTGGACATGGCTTCCGCAGTAGACTATTACGTTCAGAATTTCAGTGAAGTGCCTCAAGACTTTAGAGTTGAAGGCAAAGACAGGCCCATGTCTGAAGATGGGATTTTTGAGGAGCTGCCCTTAGTTGACATGAGTCACACTCACCAAGAACTGAAGCACGAAATTTCTGCTGCTTGCCAGGAATGGGGATTCTTTCAGGTGATAAGCATAATACGTAACTGTAATAGTTATCTTTAATTCTGTTGTACTAATGAAATTCTAAGTTTTGATACGTGTTTGTGATAACAGGTGGTGAATCATGGTATTCCTGTAGATCTGGTTGAGAGTGCAAGGAGGGTAGCAAGACAGTTCTTTGAGCTGCCAGTAGAAGAAAAAATGAAATGGGCACGAGAAGAGGGTAAAACAGATCAGATTGCTGGTTATGGACGTACAGAGGGATTCAGAGGACAGCATACTGACTGGATGGATTCCCTCTATGCCTTCCTTGCTCCTCATTCCCTCAAAGCTCCTCATCTCTGGCCCTCAACACCCACAGAATATAGGTTATAGAAGAGCTTAGATTCATTCTTAATCTTCCTTTGGATTATTTCTTTACTTTTCTTATGTAAAAGTTTTTGGATCTGCGCTATTGTTTTTTCATTGCAGAGATACAATAGATGAGTTTGGAAAGGAGTGTAGCAAACTTGTGAAGCACTTGCTGAGGATAATATCTGAGGATTTGGGCATGCCTGTTGATGGTATGGAAAAAGAATTTGCAGAGTACAATATTTTCTACAGAGCAAATTACTATCCTCCATGCCCAGAACCAGATAAAGTTCTGGGCACTCATGCACACACAGACCATGGTGCAATTACTATTCTTGTTCAAGATAATATCTGTGATGGCTTGCAAGTTCAGAAAAGAGATGGGCGTTGGATCTCAGTTGCTCCTGTACCCAACGCGCTTGTTATCAAACTTGGGGAATCTCTTCTGGTGGGTGTTTGATAATCTTTTTGGGTTCTTTATTATTGAATCTTTGATTTTAAGGGGGAACTCACAATATAATTAACTTGTGGTTGTGCAGAAAGTTTGCAAAGGAAAGTACAAAGTCGCTCTGCACAGAGGAGTAGTCACAAACAAAACCACTGCAATGACTCTTGTGGTTCACCTTGATCCTCCGCTTAATCTCTAAGATCTTGAGAAGAAAGATAAATAACTTGGACATATATTAATAAAGCCAAGATCTGGCGCAGTGGTTCTTTTTATTTTATTTGTTGCAAACAATTTTATAATGTTATGGATTTGATTATTGTGAAGTAATTGTTAGATACTCAGAAGTATTGTTAAGATTTTAATGGATTTGAATAGAATTATTATGTTTCATTCATATAAATTTTAAGGTTCTATTGAGGTGGTATTATTAAACTTTGTAATATTTGATTTTTTTTATTTTTTTTATAATTATTATTTTTAAATGATGTTATTTTATTATTTCTTAAGGTTTATAGGTATATTTATGGTAAAATTGATTCTAGAATTTTTGGAATTATTGTCAATATTTTATTGAAATCAGTTAAAATGTGTATTTAAAATTTAAATTTTTATGATAAGAAATGGTATTGTTCAATATGGCGATATTTGATTTTTTATTTGTTTTTAGAATGATTATTTTTAAAAGAGATGTTTTATTGTTTTTTAGGTTTATAGGTATGTGCTTCCATAGAAAATTGATTCATTCATATCACTTTTTAGAATTTTTAGAATAAATATTAATATTTTATTTAAATCAATTAAACTAGTTATTGTTCTTGTTTAATGGTTTTTTATTAGTTAGCTTTAGTTATTTTACATAAATTCTTTATTCTTATTTTAGTTGTAATGTTCAATATTAATAAATTATTTGGTGGGTAATTTTTACATTAATAGATTTTTGTGTTGATAGTTGATTACTTTTAAGTTAGGTTAATTTTTATGTTTAATTTATATAGGATAATCTATTTTTGTTTGGTTGTGATTATGTTTATAATTTATGTAATTATTAATTATTAAGTGATGTGTGTTGGTAAGTATGACTTATTGTATGTTTTCATTTATTGGTTGATTTGGGGATTCAATTTATTGATTAGCTTGTGTGCTTATATGGTAATTTATTGACACTATTGTGGTAGTTTTAGGGTGTCACAAATTATTTATGTTAATATTCTTTCAACTGTAAGTTTGAAGACTCGGGTTTTATTTTCTAGTTTTAGTTTATATGTTGGAATTGAGTATTGAATTCTATATAGTTTAGTTTGTGGTTTATTTAACTAGCTTATATATAACAAAAAAAAAACTCATTAATTAACATGTGGATCTTATCAATGCCATTAATTTCATTTCAAAAATGAATTTTATTATAATTATGAATGTAACTAGGTTAGTTGTGATTAAGTATACATATTCAATGTTTATAAATGTCTTATCACACTTTTAGATTCCATTTGATAGATAATTAATTTATTTTTTGATATATAATAAACTAATGAATTGAATATCTTAGATTAGATGAAATCTCTAACCTTTATTGAGGCATTGAGAATCGGTAATTGGTTTTATAATATTGAGATGTTGATTTAAGTGAATTACTAATAGTAGGTGTGTTTTGAACACCATGAAGCTAATGAAATGGTGGGTAAACTTTGATTATGTATGAGATTAAATCAAAAGTTAATTTGGATGTTAAATAAGGGGTTGATCATGACATTTGATATATAATATTATTTTATAAGAACCTCAAAATAAATAGTGTTCTTATAGGTAATATTAAGATAGATTAAATTAGTGAATTAAGTACACAAGAACAAAGATAAGAAGTGATCCTAAGAAAAAAGATAATAAGTGGTGGTTTATATTTTATTTGTTGCAAATAGTTTAATAATGTTATGGGAACAAAGATAAGAAGTGATCCTAAGAAAAAAGATAATAAGTGGTTTATATTTTATTTGTTGCAAATAGTTTAATAATGTTATGGATTTGATTATTTTGAAGTAATTGTTAGGTGCTTATTTAGAAGTGTTTTTTAAATTTTAATGGATTTGAATAGAATTATAATGTTTCATGCATTTAATTTTTAAATTTCTATGATATAAGGTTGTATTAATAAGCTTTGTGATATTCAATTTCTTTTTTGTTTTTATAATAATAATTGTTAAATGGTGTTGATTTATTATTTCTTGGGTTTTAAGGTATATGTTTCGATAAAAAAGTGATTCATATTATTTTATATATAATATTTGGCTAGATGTTTCATTTTTCATATCAATTTCTAGAATTTTAGAATCAATCTTAATATTTTACTCAAATCAATCAAATTAAGTATTATTCTTGTTTAATTATTTTTGTATTAGTTAGTTTTCGATATTCAATATAAATTTTTTAATACTTGATTTAATTATTTTGTTCATTATTTTAATTATTTTAGTATCATTTAGTTTTATAAGAAATGTTTACAATGATAACAAAATGTCTAGATCTAGTTGGATGTTACTAAAGAAGATGGAATAAGATATCATTGTTGGTATAAATAGGTATTTTACCTATCCAGGTCCTATTTACATGTTAAGTCCACTTATATCCCAAGAGGGAATCTTTTTGGTTAGTGTAAGTTGCCACTAGATTTGATCTTATCTTTAGAGTTAGGGAAAATATAGGCTTCTGTCTGAAGATGGTATTTTGGAGGAGTTTCCCTTAGCTGACATGAGTCACACTGACCAAAAAATGAAACACAAAATTTATGTTGTCTGCCAGGAATGGGGATTCTTTTAGGTGATAAGCATAATACACAGTAGTAATAAGTATCTTTAACTTTGTTGTAGTAATGAAATTCCATGTTATAATATGTGTTTGTGATGACAGGTGGTGAATCATGGTATTCCTACAGATGCGGTTGAGAGTGCAAGGAGAGTAGCAAGACAGTTCTTTGAGCTTCTAGTAGAAGAAAAAATGAAATGGGCACAAGAAGATGGCAAAATAGATTAGATTGTTGGTTATGGGCATACAAAGGGATTCAGAGGATAGCATAATGACTAAATGGATTCCCTATATGCCTTCCTTGCTACTCATTCCCTCAAATCTTGTCATCTTTGGCCTTCAACACCCACAGAATATAGGTTATTGAAGAGATTATATTTATTCTTAATCTTCCTTTGAATTACTTCTTTACATTTCTTGTATGTTTAGTTGGGAACTTATGTAAATTTTTTTGGATCTACACATTTTATTTTCTATTGCAGAGATATAATAGATGAGCTTGGAAAGGAGTGTAGCAAACTTATGAAGCACTTGCTAAGGATAATATCTAAGGATTTTGGCATGCCCTTTGATGGTCAAGAAAAAGAATTGAAAGAGTACAATATTTTCTATAAAGTAAATTACTATCTTGCATGCCTAGAATCAAATAAAGTTTTGGGAACTCATGTATACACAGACCATGGTGCAATTAATATTCTTGTTCAAGATAATATCTGTGATGGTTTGCAAGTTTAGAAAAGAGATGGGCATTGGATCTTCGTTGCTCCTATACCCAACACACTTGTTATCAACCTTGGGGAATCTCTTCTAATGGGTGTTTTATAATCTTTTTGGGTTCTTTATTATTGAGTCTTTAAAGGGGCTCACAATATAATTAACTTTTGGTTGTGTAAAAAAATTGCAAAGGAAATTACAAAGTTTCTCTACACAAAGGATTCATCACAAACAAAACCATTACAATGACTCTTGTGGTTCACCTTGATCCTCCTCTCAATATCAAAGATCTTTAGAAGAACCTAAAATAACTTGGACAAATATTAATAAAGCCAATATCTGGCACAATGATTATTTTTTATTTTATTTTTTGCAAAAAAAATTATAATGAATTTGAATAGAATCATAATGTTTCTTTTGTTTAAATTTTAAATTTATATGACATGAGGTAATATTATTATTTATTTTTTATAATTAATATTTTTAGATGATGATGTTTTATTATTTCTTTAGATCTATATGTGATCTAATAAAAAAAGGATCCATATTGATATATTTAGTTTGATGTACTATTTTTCATACAACCTTCAAGAATTTTATAATCAAGTTTCTAGAGTTTTATAATCAACATTAAGTTTTTATTCAAATAAATCAAATTAATTATTTTTCTTCTTTAATGATCTTTTTAATGCTATTCATTAGTTTTAGATATTGTATATAAATTCTTTAATTCTTATTTTAATTATAAGTTAATTATTAATAAATTATTTTGTAGATGTAGACATTCAAATTATATTTATTGATCTTGCACACCTGATCCTGATTTACTAACACCAATTATGCCTAAATCATCTCTCTGCTAACCATTTAATCGAATAATCTTTATTTGATTAAATTCATCATAATTCCTTTGTTAATTAAAAATAAATCAACTTTATCTGATCAAGACATCATCTTATGTTAATTAAATAAATTATTTTCTTTAATTAGTCCTGATGTTCCTATTTTAATTAAATAAATCATTTTATTTGATTAAATCATATTTCTTCCTTTAATTAAATAAATTAACCTTTATTTGATTAAATCTAACATCACCCCTTTTAATTAAATAAATCAAACTTTATTTAATCAAACCTAATATTCACTATTCCTCCCATTTGATTTAAATAAATCCAAAAATCTAAGTCAAATGTCAAATCAAACTAATCTCCATCTAAGTTAATTAAATCATAATTAACTCTAACACTAATCCATTAAATCCTCTAGATTTTTAAACTTGCATAGGCAAATCAATTTAATTGATTTATAAATTCTTCTATTTTCATTCAAAAAGGCGTCTATTCCTCCAATTTGAAATATCCCTCCTAAAAGGACTTGTCCTCCATTATGGAATTTAAGCCTCTTACATGTCCTTTTTCTTGAGCCAAGTGGCATTAACTCATCTTTCATCTCTTCCTCCACAAGCCAACTGTTGAAATAATGGATGATGAATCATCCAATGAAGTTGCACACACTCTAAAGGATCTTTCTAGGAGAAATTCAACCACACAAAAAGTGTTGCAACTAAGTGCATGCAAATGGAGATTGCTATTGATCTAGAATATGAGATATTAGATGATTACAAATGTACAAATTCCCTAAATATATAGGCATGAATGAGATGCAAGATGCAATATCATGTTGCTAAGTGTCTTGATCTAACAACATGTGACAACATGTGAACCCTAACTAACTAGATAGAGATAACTTCTAGAAGGACAACTCATCATCTAGAAGGAAACTTATCCCTACAAACATGGAAGGGGACATTACCCCATTATTAAATGATTTATTAAAATGTAACCTAGGACTAAATTAATGCATGACCTAAGTTAACTTATGCTAGTTTAATAATTAATTAATTACACTAACACCCCCCCATAAGTGCAACTTAGGGAGGAGATGCAATGATTATGAAAAGATGATGATGATGATGATGATGGGTCTTGGCTATGAGGCCATGTTAGGTACCCATTTACATGATGAAAATGAAAAAAATCTCCCACAACCGGAGAAAAGGGGAAAACCCAGTGGGAACAAAACCCCTCTCCAAAAAAGGAGATGAAAATGCAGAAAAGTGAGAAAGGATGGGAAGGATGGAGGACTCCAAAATACCCCCCAAGTACACCATCCATCACATGGATACAATTCAATCAATGGCCCCCCCATAGGGAGTAAATAGAGAGACTATATAGCCCTCCTATAAGATGTGATCACCTACAAAAATGGTAAGTTTCTAAAGACAAAACAAGATCCAATGTCGAAAAACAACTTGTCTCCCTTTCAGAAGAAACAAAACCAAGTGCAAGTGTAGGGATGCTTCCCATTCTAGATAGGGATTTTCTGAAGCAACAATAGTGTCCAAACCACATGTCTCCCACTAGGAAGAAGCAAAGCCAATGGAAGATGCTGAAGAAACTCAAACTCCTAAATGGAATGAGAGGGAAGAAGTCTCATACATGAAATCTCTGAAGAGAAAACAAGTGCCTCCAAGATAGTCTCTGGATCTCCAATCAAAGTTGAGACAAAAGGATGAGGAGACTCAAGAAAAATTTCCAAAGAGGAATCAAAATAGAGGAGTGATATCCTCTCAAGAATGTCCTCCAAACCTGTAGAAGTAGCCAAGTCAGTGATACCTGAAACAAAGCCATCCTGTGATGTCAAGTATAGAAAATTGAATGTGTCCTGATGGATAGAGATGATGGAAGCCTCAATCAATGAATCTAGACAAGGAATCACTGAATGTGAAGGGATAACAACTGTCTCTGATGGAGAAGAAGCACCTGAAGAAACCTTGTCAACCTCTTCAGAAGATTCAAGGCAATCAACCTTCTGCATAACAATATCATCATGGGGTACTTGATTTGAGGAATGGCATTCTGAATCATGACCATCAGGGAATGGTGGAGTATCTAAATCTCCATATAGCGCCCAAATCTTAGTCCAAAGGATATGAGGACAATCATAATGATCAATAGATCTCAAAACATCACAATCAACTTACATGGCAATGATCTCCAAGATAGTGTATCTGCAACAACTCCAAGAAAATTCTTGAATACCTTCCCTTGGATGAGGAACTATACCATATAGATGTGGCAATAAATCAAGTGATCAGAGATGGTGTATGATCCCATCCCGCCATTGTTTATAGTTTCCCTTGTGCAACATAACTAGAGAAGGAGGATATGCAAGCCCCATAATGTATTATCAAATTTCACCAAAACAAAAAGACACTTACCTTCAACAAAAAATGAATACTTCCAAGGATGATGTGCAACTGAAGTGATGCTACTCCAATCAAAAATTATTTTCCCAAGCTTTAGGATATCCAAGTTATTGAACAAATGCACCAAATTAAAAAAAATATAATGCAAAAGTACCTGGAGCTGAAAATGATCAAATTGAATGGACTGATGAAAAATACTCTAAATTACCTTCCTGATGTCACTGGAATCACCGAAATACGACAAATGGTTGCAAAGATATGAGCCTTTGTGTCCAGATTAGGGTTTTGACTTCAGTTGACTGTAGAATTTTTTGCAAGAATAATTTTGTAGAATGAATGTCACCTCTAGAAAGTAGATGAAATTCTCTTTCTGATGGTATCTCATTTGCTAAATTTTGATACCGTGGGTGAAAGTTATGATAGAATGAAAAAAATGCCTACATTAGGCACTCAACAAGCTAACGAGGAGCAAAAAACTGGCCCCTCTGGGCTTAGCACTCGGTCGTTGATGTAACCTTGGCATGGGTTGTGGAAAAAAATGGGCACCTCCACTAGCAAGCAAGGCCGTAGGTCACAGATAGGACCTGGCCCGATATAATGGGGGCTCGGCGGCCAACAGTCATCAAAATAGAGCACTGGTTGGAAAGAATATTCCCAGGGGTGTTCGCCAGTCAAGATGAGTAAAGTTCAGCGGTGAAAAAATAGCTAGGAGGGAGGCACGTTGGATGGGGCACAAGCCCAATGAATGTGGGTGGCGTACAATGATGGTGACATAGCGATGGGCCCCTCAACCATACGATGTGTAGATTATTAATGTAACCAACGCAAAGAATATATATTTTTTGAATATTTCTTAACAACAATTCAAAAAATATTGAATGTCAATTATATTATATATATATATATAATATTATGCAAAACTCCAAACAAGCCAACTGGAAATATAATATGCCCAATGAAAAAAATCAAAACCCCAAAAATTGTTATAAAATGTCGATGGATTATAGTTTGTGGATGAAAAAGGATGATGTTGACCACAATTTAAATTGTAGTCGCTCTAGATGTATTTTTTTGCAAACTATATAAGAAGCCCAAAATAATTTTTTTTTGCCAAACAAATAGAAATGTAAGCCCTGATTTTTTTGAAAAAATGAAAATGGCCTGCGACTAAAAATTTTTTTCCTCAGAGGACAACTGACTCGAGTGATTTTTTTACTGCAAATTGTATGGATAGTACGGTTGATTTTGCAAACCCTAAAATACCTTTGATGGCTCCCAGGTTGATGAATCCAATTTTGATAATTGAACAGGCGATCCTAGGGTTTTGAGGAATTCTAAAGACAATGGCAAGCTCAGATCTAACTCTATCTGCTTCATAAATTAGCTTGGTCCCAAGGTGGAATCAAGTAGCCTACAATGGAAACCTTCAAGCCTATAATGAATCTCTCTCGCCCAACTTTCTTGATCCTGGGATGAACTCTCAATGGAATGGCTTTGATACCATGTTGAAGTAATGGATGTTGAATCATCCGATGAAGTTGCACACTTCAAAGGATCTTTCCAAGAGAAATTCAACCACACAGAAAGTGTTACAACTAAGGGCATGCAAATAGAGATTTCTATTTCATCTAGAATATGATATATTAGATGATTACAAATGTACAAATGCCCTGAATATATAGGCATGAATGAGATGCAAGATGCAATATGATGTTGCCAAGTGTCTTGATCTAACAACATGTGACAACATGTGAACCCTAACTAACTAGATAGAGATAACTTCTAGAAGGACGACTCATCATCTAGAAGGAATCTTATCCCTACAAACATGGAAGGGGACATTACCCCATTATTAAATGATTTATTAAAATGTAAACTAGGACTAAATTAATGCATGACCTAAGTTAAATTATTCTAGTGTAATAATTAATTAATTAAGCTAACACCAACTTTCAAATCTCAAATTTCCACCTAATTGCATTTATTTGCACATTCATCAAAATGTGCTCCACCTCTCTCCACTAGCATGTTTACAAGTAGCACAATGCCATTGGCTTATGTTTAGTCCCACATTCTTCATATCTTTCATTCCTCCATCCTTATTTTCTATAAATAGAGATCTCTTCTATTGATTTGGGATCCACAACTTTATGCAAGGTTATTATCTACAAGTTTTGAGCAAGTTCATCAACACTTCATCCAAGTTTTCATAGTTTTCATCCATCTTAGCTAGGGTATGGTCAAATTTCATCAAGGAGCACCAATCTTCATCAAAGTTCATCAAAGCTTGCAAGGAATTGGGAAAGGGATACTTTCCACATCAAAGTAGCACTAATTCCCCCATGGGATTGAGGGTTTGAATGTCTTAAACAAGATTTAGTATCTTTCATTTGATTAGTTTTGTTTTATTTCTTGTTTTTGGTGTTTAAATGAATTGCATGGGGAATGATGGTTTTAGATGTGTTGGATGTCTAAAATTGTGTTATTTGTCTATGTTTGAGTAGGTCTAGAGCTACCATTCACATTTTGGCGCTAGAGGGAGGGCATAAATCTCAAAATTAACATGTTTTTTTGGCCATTTCTGTCTTTCTAGGTCAAACAACAATGTTGAAGGAAATAGCAACGCATATGCTATCTCTATTTTTCCATAGAGCGACACTTGTTTCGCTAGAGCGATGCTCTAATCCTTAAACAGTAACGCAATCATTCCAACATCATTTTTTAGACTCAAATAGTGATGTTGTCTCTATGTTTCAAATGGCAACGCCTTTGCTTTCTTACTTTTTCACTTAATCTTAAAATGGTCTTATCTTGGTCATTTTTAGACCTTTTTTTTTTGAAATGGGGTAGAATTTCATAATATATCCAATGATGCAGGTTTTTCCTAACTTTGATAGAGTTAAAATTTTCAAATTTTCATGAAAGTCAAATCACATTATAACTTGGTCTAAGTTTTAGGATTTCTATGCTTAATCAATTATCTAACCCTCATACATTATTGTTTCTTAACTTTATCTAACATTTGGAGCTTGGATTACAGGTTTTAAAGGATCATGGAGCATGGACGTGAAAGAAAAAGCATTTGATACTCATTGTAACAAGTGCTTTTAAACACTTTGGGAGCATTTATAATCCCATCTTTAGGATCTTTCTATCTTCAGTTTTAGGACTCCAATACATTTTGTTTGGGCTTTAAAAAGAAAAATTAAAGGGTTAAAAAGAACATTAGAAACTCACTATATTTTGTTATGGGTTGTTCTCATTGAACAAAATAACTTCAAACACTTGATTTGGTGCTATAGAAAGAATCCATTTATTGCTTGTAAAGTTAAAATGAACATGTGTCTTTCTTTCTTTGTAATCTTTTTTACAAATTAATATCATTTAAAAGGAGTATTCACTTCTCTCGCACTTCACAACAATATTGAGAATCAAAAGTCTTTTGGGTGATATTAGGTTGTCTAAAAGATTGCCTCCACACTTCAAATTAGGGCTTTTAAAATTGAAAAAATCTTGTGAGTGCGAGTGAGTACATTGTGTGTGTTCTCTCTTTGTTCACGCAAACAAAGATTGATCGAACTACGTGTTGATGGCCAAAATAGCACAACAACATTAAACATAATATCTCTATCCTATTTCTCCTGAAAAAGAAAGATAACATAAAGCAATCTATCTTCCAAGGTCTTGGTAGTTGGTTCTCAACTATGTTGTTGTTACTCAATGGCCAATGCAACTATAATATTCAAGGGTTTTGCTGGTATAAAGGAATAAAAACTACATCATATCAATTAATCTATGTTTTGGGGGGTATAAATAAATAGAAAAAGATATAACAGAGTCTTAGAAGAGTAAAACATGAATATAAACTTCTTCACATCTAGACATGTACCTTAACAACGAGTGTTTTCTTCAACTAACCAAAACCATAACATGATGCAATCCATAACATAACCTACACCATTACATTCATTCATAGTGATAATTCAATAATCACAACAATTCATCAAAGCTTTACTTCAAGATAAAAACATATCACCCACTCATTACTAAAATCATATCAATAGACAATTCAATGAAATAATCTCAGATCTAGTTTCCCCTATTTATTTGCATCAAATAGAAAGCATTTATGCACAACATCCAATGGCATATAGATGATTATAATTCATTAACATTATCATTGAGATACAAACATGAAAATAACATGAAACTGTATTAAAAGTGTAAAAGTATCTAAGTACAATAGAGTTTCTCAAAGTATCTTGCTTAAAAACTTATATAATCCTAAGACTATAACAATACTAGCTGATATCTCATCAGGTGGCTAATCCTTCTTCAATTAGCCGACCTTTACAAATTGAAGCCCAAAATTACATATAGGGAGGCTATGCACTAATTTCTCTCAATCAAAAATTGAGATCCACTAATTAAGGAACTGGAATTGCATTAGGTGACTTCACTAGCTAATCTTCAGTTCCATGGTTGATGGCCCTGTCATCCAAAATCTGATGCCCAAGGGAGAAAGATAGAACTGTTTGATGAGATCTGTAGTTAAGCTCATGTCATAACCCTACAAAATAGGAGAGACGAGGAAGTTGTCCACCAAGAATAGAACATCCTACTGCCAACTCATTCCTATGTTTTCTGATCAAGAATGTATTCATCATAACTAGAGAATACTTGTTGAAGAATGTCCACATCAGGTCCATCTACCCAATTATCTTCAAACTTGATTCTTTTCAACTCTACTGAGGCAAACTCTTGCATATCTTTCAGCTTGATCAACTCCCTCCTGGCAGCTTTCACTTCATCTTTAATGTCCATGAGTCTATCCAAAAACAATTCTTCACCATCATCTTCCTTCTGCATCACTTCCTCAAATTTATTATTCCATTTCTCCTTCAATTTATCAAGAGTAATACCTTCTTTGACAGGGATATCCACATTAACCAGAATAGCAATCACCACCTCCAACTCATCAATCTATTCATTCAATTCCTTATTGGATTCTTGAACTTCATTTTTATTCTCATAGATGAATTTGGATCTAAACCTGATATGCTCAATGTCTTCTTAATAAAATATGCATTATCCTCATCAAGGATTAATTGCTCTAAGAGAGTTGGCTTGGGCACTTTGCTGATGTCCTTTAGCTTCTTGACATGCTCTCTATACTCTTCATCTTGTTTCTCTAGGGCTTCAACATGTTGATTCATCTCTTCCCACAACTCTAATGCACCTTCATGAACGAGTATGTGCAGGATCATGATGGGCCAAAAAGTGGCAATATGATGGGTATGTGGCTGATGACTTTTTTGTTACCCAAAATTAATGAAACAAAATGGTTTTTAAAGGAGATTCTCATCTTTCCACCAATATAAATTATGCTTTCCTTTGAATTTAATAAGTAATTATTATTCATTTTCTATTCAAATTATGACTAAAGTCCTCAAATAGACTAATTGAAAAATATCTATAGCTTTCAAATGGTATCACATTTTTTGAATCCAAAACATGCATCACATTCTATGCTTCACATACTATAGGATTAAAAAAAGAAAAATTGAATTTTATGAAGTTTTGACCAAGTTAAGGTGGTCAAACATATGCATTTTTTATATTTTTTAAAAGTTGTAATAAAAAATTCATAATTAATTATTTACTTGGAAAAATATTACAAAAAAATATGCATCACATTGGGACATGAGTCCTCTACTTATATCTAAAATCTTACAAAAAACTATTATTATTTTACTATGGTTAGGGTGGTCAGACAGACACCTACTTATTTTTTCCCTAATATTTAAGTACTATTGCATTGAAATTTCAAATTTTCACCAAATATATTTCTTTTTTTTAAAAACAAACCTAGTAGTTTAGAAACTACATTCAATTTACTATAGATTATATTCTTACATATTTTTGAAATAATATAGATAACTTATTCAAATTTTTACATCAAGTTCCCTAACTCTGATTTTTCTAATTTTTTTGCCACTTAAGGGCCTATTTTTTCCATGATGATCTTGCACATACCTGAACTTTAAAACCATCAACCAATAACTCACCAACCTCTTGATTGAGCCGATCAACCCATCTATAATGCATCCCAACTTTATTTCTCAATTGTACCAAATCATTAGCTTCTTTCTTGCTTAGTAAGATTGGGGTCTTTGGAGCAACAACTTGTTGAGAAACTGGAGTGGAGACATCCTTCAAGAATTTATGTAACTGATCCAATTGGGCTTTAAGTTCATCCTTCCTTTGTTTATCCTTAATCATCCTAGATTTAGTAGAGGATGCCTCAATGTCAATAAGGTTCATTTGTTGATTCCTTGTAGGTCTCCCCAAATTGACAGTGCCCAACTGGTAATCAATCACTTGCATATCTTGTCTGTCCTTGTCCACCATTGGGATTGCACATTCAACAATAATCTCACCTACATCTGTGAGCTTAGTGGAATGGAGTACCCTGAAATTTTTCTCAGGCCTTTCTTTCTCTATCTCCTTCATCATTTCATCCCAATTTAAAGGTTGAGGTTGAACTATTTTCTTTCTCTACAAATCTAATTTCAGCCATGTTGGAGTAGCAGGGGTGGTGACCACTTGTGTAGAAGAAGAGGTAGTAGTGGCATAAGAAACTGGTTGCATAATGGTAGTCTTAGGTTGAGAATCAACCTCTTGTAGCCCTTGTTGTTCCCTTTCTACAGCTTCTTTTTCAAGTCTTTTTCCTTCTTATTTGTCCTTCTACTCCTGCACCTTTTTAGCTTCTAATTCCTTTTTTGAATGTTCTTCTTCTATCCTCCTCTCCTCATACATTTGATCTATTTTCATTTCAATCTCTTTAACTCTATCCCATGCTTCTTTAGATCTTTGTTCATGGTTATCAAGCTCTTTAGCCTCCTTCTATCTTTCTAGGCTTTCTTCCTCTTCTTTTCTCCTATGAGCTTCCTCAATAGCCTTAAATTTAGCTTCAAGCGATTCCCTTTCCCTTCTTTGTTGATATTTATCCTCTTCCAGCTCATGGATCTTTTGCAACATAGCTAATTTGTCTCTCTCCTCTTTGGTCTTTAATTCTTGCTCTTTTTGTTGTTGCAGCAAGTCCTCTTTTTCTTTTTTCTTCCTTGCTAGTTCTTTCTCCCTAGCCTTGGCATCAGATTCTTTCTTCTTAGCAAGTGCATCAACTTGTTTTTTGGCCTTTACTTCCTATTTAGCTTCTTCAAACAATTTCTACTAATCCTCTAGGGTGAGGACATGTTCAATTCCTTCATCCTTAGTTTCCTCATGTTATGCAATCACATTAGTCTCCTTATCAGATTGGGTAGCCTCAAAATCTATTTCAATCTCATGGATTTCAATTTTAGGCTCCTTCCCTTTCAAGGATTCAACTTCCTTATGAAGGGTTCCAGTAGGCATTTCCCCAATTAGTTGCTCCACAATAAGAGGTTGAGTTGATGTTTCACCTCCATCTTATGTTGTGGCCTCCTCTCCATGTGATTCAAGAACATCTTGACTAGGAATTGTAGGTTCAAGCTCCTCTCCAGAGTTGGGAGGGAAAAACTCTAAGGGATCCTTAGGAGCCATCCTTCTTTTTATCCTTTTGTATCCCTGGGTGGTAGCTACAACCTTTTTCTTTTTAGAAGTTTGAGCCTCAAGCTCCTTAATTCTCATGAACACCCATTGGATACTTCTATCTAGGATTGGCCTTGCAATCTATTTTATGTCAATGGATTCTTGTACATCCCAATCCACTGGATCCAAGTATTTAGTACCTATGATCTTAGCATCATACTAGGGATCCAAGGTTACACCATCATCTAACAATGTGTTAGGAATATCCTCCTTCGCCCCATACTCAATCATGAGTGGAATGGGAAACCTTTCATAATTTCTTCTTCTCAAATCAGATTTGTATTGTAAGTCCATCTAGCAAATTAAAATGTTTGTCAAAAACTGTAGGAAGCAAACCCCGCATCTTGTGCTTGGGATCAAAATACTTCCTAGAGGTATACAAGCCTAACTTCAAATGGATTAACTCATCACAAATTACCTTGTATTCCACATTGTGTGCACAACTATACTCACCCAACTTCATGGTAAACTTGTGACAACCAAGCTTATGTTTATTGGAAAATTTGGTGTTAACCCCTATGGCTTGATAAATGAACTCCATCAAAACAATTTTGTTGTTGCAGCACCTGGGAAGTAGATGAGGGTGGCCATCAAAACCATCTAACCTAAAATAAGTGAACTTGGGGTATTGGATGTACCAATGTCCCCACTCTGCAATGAATGTGATGAAATCTCTGCTCAGTCTATATTTTGCATCTCTTGTTAGTTGGTTAATGATGGCATACATGAATGCATCATTAACTCTTCTATAATGTGATTGAGAAGTCTATAAGGTTAACTGATCATAATGATCCCACACCTTCTTTTTTCCAAGAGCTTCTCCTAGTATCCCCATTGCATTCAAACCAGGAAAGATGCCTCTTCTTGCAGCCGCATATATCACATAAGAAGTCATGAAGAAGCGTTTTGTCTCCCTTACTTTTAGCATTTGATTGTGTAGGCACTTTGATAAAATCATTGGCCAATCAAAATGTTGCTTTCCATCTGAAATGGTTTGAATGAATGGAAACATCCATTCCTTGAACTGTGAGTAATCCCTTTTCCCAAACACTCTAGAAAGCATCATGATAATTTCACCAATCTCCTTGCTAAAGTCTAACCTCTTAGGCTGATCAGGAAGCATGGCCAAAGATTTCTTTTCAACTCTCATCCATTTTTTGTTCATATGGATCCTGTTAGCCTCCTTGTGGTCACTAAATAATTTCAATGCCTCTGCCTCATTGAGTTTCCTGGGGTTCTATGGTGTAGGTGCATTAAACATGAACCTAATCATCTATGGAGTAAGATCAATGATGATATTTCCCTGCAAGTCCACACATTGTCTGGTTGCAGGATTGTAAGCCCTAACTACAGTAAGTATGAGTTTCAAACATTGGACTAATAAAGGAAAGAGGGAAACATGTGCCAATCTGGATTGAACAATCCTTTGTGTTCTCCCTATCACATCTTCTATGAAATTTTCTTCAAAAAACTCTTCATAGCTAAACAGGCCCAAGTTTGTATTTGTGATATCTGCCCAATATGAATCTACCTTACTAGCTGTAAGAATAGCTTCATTATGATTATATCTCAAGGTGTAAGGGAGCTGCTCCACCTTTATCTTCTTAGGCTTGGTTCCTTGCCTTGAACTCTCTGCAAGTTGACTTCTTTGAGAAGCCTCCTTCGACGCTCCTGACATCCTCTATTCCTACAATACAACCTTGGATTAGATGAACAAAGGCATGAAAATAATTACATTGTACATTACCTCTCATACCATTCTCTATTCCCTTAGGACAACTCTCCATATTTAGTCAAATTTCATATTCACCGAAAGAGGAGTCAAAGAATAATCAGGAATAGGAAACCTTTTATCACGGGCGAGATCTAGACCAGAACCAGAACGAGACTAGAACCGGGATCGAAATGGAAACCAAACCCGAAACCAATCGATAGTTCCAAGTTCATCCCCCACTCCGATTTCGCTTTTATCAAAGGGAAAGGGTTAAGATTAGATTCAACGGTCATCAAAAGTGAGATAATTTTGGGAATGAACTCCCATGCAAACACTTATGGGATGAGTTCGTTCTTAGGTTCAATTTCACCAGTTTTCCATTCAAACAAATCAATTTCTTAATGGTGCAATCACATGAGCTTTAGGACCTAGGTCAGATAGAATCATAAGGAAAATCCAAATAAAGGGGCTTAACCTCACCCTTTAATAGGATAAAGAACACATTTAAACTCTAAGGGCTTATTATTGTAAAGGTCGTCGCACAAACCCTAGTTTGTGTGATGTGTCAACTTAGGTAATTAGGGCATCAAAAACCCGACATGAAAATTACTTAACTGATATGGGAATAAGATCAAATGGGTCACCAAACAAATTTCAACACATTTAAAGCATAGAGGACCCCATTGAACAAAACCCTAGTTAGAAACTAGGGCACAACAGAATGAACATGCCATGAAAAATGATAGCAGAATGACAAAAGAAACAAATAGAAAGGCAGAAAAAAGAAAAATGGAAAATGGAAAAAAGGACAAAATGAAACCAGACACACACAAGGGAACAAGCGAAGATTCATGGGAAAGGTCCTATGAACGCACAAGAACACCATGACCAAAAGATAATGAAAAGAACATGACAAAAACAAATGAGAACAGAATGGGAAAAGATGCTACCTCGAAATTCCAACAAGAAAGGTTGAAATTGGATAAGAATCTACTCACAATGCACCTTCGCAATCAAATCATGATCCTCTTGAAGTTACCCTAGCTCTAGTTTGCTAAAACAACTTAGACAATAAAGATAATCAGCTAGTTATCCTTTATTAAGGTTTTAAAAACATTTCGTGTGTGTGGGGAGGCTGCAATTAATGCACTAAATAAGATTGATCAGGAGTGGAACCAAAAACATAAAAGAGTAATCAACCAATGTGAAAATAAAAGGTAGGGTAGATGCAGATGCGAAGCTGGAACAAAACAAGAAACTTTATCCAAGTCTCTTATCCAACTCTGTACCCAATTTCGGTCTCGCGACAGGGACAAACAACAAAAGGGAAAAGGGGGTAGAATCAGGGCCAAAACTGGACTCAGAATGTTACAAATTCCCAAGTTTCATTCCAATTTAGGTTTCGCTCCTGACAAAGGAACAAAACACTGAGACAAGGACAAAAAAAATGATGTGAAGCGAGACCAAAATGAAAACCAAGCCTGACCAAGACACCAACAAAGACTAAAACACAAAGCAAGCGAGTGGGAGCAGGATTGGAACCAAAATAGAATTCAAAACTTTTACGAAGTTCCAAGCTCAATTCTAATTCCAGTTCCGCTTCCGCCAGGGAAAAAACAAAACACAGAGAAACAAGAAACAACTCAAGGGAGAAATGAACCCAAGAGCGCAAGACAAACCAAAAGATGACAAAAAGAACAATGAGGCAAGGGAAGAACCAAAATCAGAACCGAATCTGAACTTGGAACCTTCAAAAGTTCTAAGTCTAGTTTCCATTCCGACTCCACTTCTTCTAGACCCAAAAGAAACAAGGACTTAGGAGGAAAAAGAAAAGCTCCTAAGACCCAAACAAAACACCAAGGAAAAAAAAAAACAAGGGGGACCCATTTTGATCCAAAACAAAAAATGGGGTGGTTATGCAAGGCATAACACTACGTATGTGCTTATTTTCTTTGTTTTACCTTTAGAGGGCTTTCCTTGGTGGGAAAAAGTACTCACCCCAATGGAATGACCCAAGTGATAATGAGCATAAGTCAGGCTCTTCTGAACCACTATACAAATTTGTGGTTGCAAGGAAATTTTGCAATCAAGTTAGTGATGCATGATAGCTCACCCTTGGTATCTTTATGATGTGTAAATCCCTTATTCTAAGGGTTGGGAGACCTCTTGAGGGAGTTTATCATTGTGTCCTATGAACCAGATGCCCTTATTATGAACCATTGTGTAGTGGCCAAAAATCCCAATATTTGTTGGCATCAGGAGGTCGGACCTTTGGAGCCATCCCACATAATTATGATTATTTGTAGAGATGAGAAGTTCGTCATGGGAGATTCATGAGAACTAAATCTTGGTTGACCCATAGAAGTCAGTGTCATGGAAGGGAGCCAATGTGGTCAAGCTTCTAATCATATTCTCTGAATAAGTGTAGCTGGATTTATCCAAGTGGGAATTCAACAAATATTTTCTTTTCCATCCTAAGGTTGTGCAATCTTTGAGTCAGTTAAACATATTGCTTGGATCCAAAATATTGAAAAAAAACATTCAACAATGGTCATCAAATTTCAAACAATTTAGTAGGAGCAAATAGCTTTGAAATAATCCAAGTACTATTGCTTGTCCTTGGGATTTCATCCTTAGAGGCTTCTAAGTATTTGGGCCCATTTCTCAATTTTCTCTCTAAAGTCAACATTAAGGAAACTATGGCTTTAACTTCTTGATTCTCACATAATGGACCTTGTGGAATGAAAGAATTCCTTGGCATAGACATTTAGTTTGAAACTTAAGAAAGACAAGTGGATGTGGTAAAAATAAATTCATTAACCAAGATTAAATCAATTGAACCCCACACATGTGCTTGTTATCTTGTCTTATGGTCTTGCAAGAAAAACATTGGTCTTTTGGTTTGAACTACTCATAGGGTAAAACATGTTCTTCACTATCTTGGTCTTGTAAACAAAGTCCCTCTTAGGCTCATCTAGGGTCACAATCAAACACTTCATCCATTTCAAACATCAATCAAATCCCATCTCACAAACAACTTTTGAACCATTGGAAAAATCATTCATACTAGACTTTTGGTAAAATCCTTCAAATCAACATCAAAGTCATCTTGTTTGGCTAAGTGTGTGTGGATGAATCCTTCCTCATACATCTAGTTAAATTATCATCCTTGTGGACAATTTTATTCCAAGATAACATCCAACATCTTGAGGTTTATAAGTCCATTATCCAAATCAAATCAAATCCAATTGAAATAAAAGAAATCCAAAGAATCCTGAAGTCTAGTATTCCTCCAAGGATCTTAAAAGTTCAACACCCATATCATTCACCCCTTTCATCCTTCATCTCATCATTGGTCCTAAATCCCTTAGATGTCAACAAGGCCAAAGCATAAGAAGAACATGGAATACAAACTTGATTCATACATCATGAGTAATCTAAATCAATTGAACTATCAAAGCCTTATAAAACCAATGGATTATCAAAACTCAATGGTACAACAAATGTGAGTATGCCCAATCTAAATTTTGGAACACCTTTCCCTATGGTAGATTTAAATTAAAGTCCAAAGGTCTACAAATCTATCAACCAAAAAATCAATGCATGAGTCTTCAACAAAACAACATCATCCCACCAAATCCATACATGCCAAATATACCAAGTACAACTTTACCAAACATGAACATTTTAAATCCACACTTGGTAAACTTTGGAATATATATGTTTGTGAATCATACAAATGTTGTTCAAAGTCCAAACAATATGTTAACGACTCCATGTATTGATCCAGTTCAAGGTAACAACATGCAAAATTAAAGTTACCTAAATCAAGGAAATGTGATTCCCAACCACAACAATGTTCAATTTCAACCTATCATTCCAAATTTAAGCATCATCCCAAATCATAACATTGTCCAAAATCAATTTGTTTATGATCCCATACAAACACCACAAGTATACATTCCAAATCTACTTGAACAAAAACCAAATCAACTATATCAAGGGTGTCAAGATCAAAATCAAGATCAAATTTTGCAAGATCAAATTGCTAGACTTACCAAAATAGTTGATTAATAGCACCAAGAAACATCTCTACCCAAAAATCAATACTCTTCCATTGGTTAAACTGTGTCATCAAAGCATTGAGTTGTGTCTACAACCACATCAAGAACAATATCTCTAATTTGAAGAAGTTAGATATCAAGATCAACAATATCAACAACAAACCCAACCTCCACACCTCAAAGATCAATCACCACAAGGCCAATTTAAAGTACAAATCTCACAAGGTAACAAATGAAAATACACACCACTTGGGGAACCAATTGAATTAGTCATGCAACAGTTGGTCCAAGAAAATATCATCAAGAACCCCATTTATGAGAATTATCAAGAGCCTCAAGTGAAACCACCATGGCAGAATGAGAAGCACCTTTATGATTTTCTCAAAATAAAGGGAAACACAACATCAAATTTTATTCGACTCAAAAATCTCATCCAAAATCTTATTGATCAAAAAATAATAACTATTGAGGACAATGATGAAGATTCAAGCACTAGTGATAACATTGACAATCTCTCCATCACAATTGTTGAAAACAATGATCAAGATCTATCCATCAATGAGCACCTTGAAGATGTTTCTACCTCATCCAAATATCATCTTAGCATACATCAAGAGTCAATTTTTTTATCATGATAAGAATCCCTCAACAATATCTGACAATGATATATTTCAAGGAGTGTTAACATTATTTGATCCTATAATCAATGATCCTTCCACCAATGAGTTAGAGGACATATCTCAAGAATTCATTCCAAAGGATGATCAACATCTTTCACCAAAGTAGATAGCAATGGTCCTTTCCAATAAATATTGACATCCTTCAACCTCATGGTTGCACATATTGAAGGAATCTTCAACTCAACACTTGATCTAGATTCACTCAAAGATCAAGAGGATATTGAGCCACTTCCTATTCCTAATGAAGATATCCAAGAACCCTTTATAAGAAATTCATCCTTTGAAACTGACCCATGTCAAGAACTTGATCCAAAGCATGTCAATAACAATTCCAAAAATAATCAAGATCAAGAATTTGTATCTCCAGAATACTATAATGATCTAATGGACACTCTCCAATATTTACAATATGTCAAAAATGATGATCACATCCATATAGCACATACTCGTCTAGCTACCCACGAGATGCTTTCTTTGGATGGACACATAGATGATCTTCATTTAGAACATGATTCCTTTACTCTTGACATTATTACACAAAAAAGTAGGTTATTGATTCCTATAGTCAAACTGAGTTGTCAACATTGGGATTAGATATATCCCAAATTCAGATTGAGGACATCATGTATGAATATATCTAGTATTATCCACTCAAGGAAATAGGTCAGACCAAATGGGATATTCCAGAGACAACAAAGCAACAAATTACAATAATTTCATCTACAGTGGTCATTTATTAGAGAATGCATTCTAAACAGGAACTCTCAAAATAGGTAGAATCAAAGCATGAAGGTACTACTTCCACAATACTGGGGGCAACTTTTTCTCAAGCAAACCTCAATATAGGGAGCACGAAGAATCCTTATGATAAAATTGATGCCAATACTACAACTAGCCATGTCACAAATCTTCATCCACCCATCACCCCACCCACGAATTGGGACCAACATCAAAAGGAAGATTTGAATCAAATCACGAAGAACATTATCAAAGCAAAAAATGTTGGGAAGCATAATGGAAAAATAAAATACACATAGATACCAAAAAATACAAAGAAATATTATCCATATCAAACTCCATTAGTAAAAGAAACTATGGGGAAAAATAAAAAGGGAAAAGTATCCATCAAAGATGTCCACAAAGGCAAAAGCAGGCTTCTGAAGCAACATACAAAGTATATCAAGCAATTGGTCCTAATTCCACACACACTTTTGTATCCACCCATTATTGCTCATCTTCCCAAGTTTGGAGAGTCAAAGGTTCCAAACTATCAACCGATCCATCTTTTATTCCTAAACACACTCCATCCACTCCTCTATGCATGATATCCAATTCTCTCATTGACCATGTATTGGCAGCAACCCTTCATCATAATGATTTAGAAGGAATTCTATTACGATGTGCACATAGATACAAAGCTAACTCTGGTATCAATAAAGTAGATCAAGAATCTCAAAATTTGTATTCAAGTGCACGTATCTTGGCAAAGAAGCTTCTTCAAGCAGGATATCAATGGAACATTATGACAAAAGAATCTACATCGACACCATTAGGTGGTTCAACATGAGCTTAAAATCTTTCAGAAAAATTAAAAACAAAACAAAAAAAATAAAAATATGAAAATCCAAAAAGAAAAATTAAAAAAGGATTGAAAAAAGTAAAGAAAAAAAATCATCGTCCAGTGAAAACCACTATGGTGGCGCTTTGGGCAGGTACCATGATGAAAACTTGGAAAACATGCATCATGTGTAGAATTGAGCATGTTCAGGTGGAAGCATCCCATCCCATCCATAATAAATCTAGCATTCCATCCATCTTATCTATAATAAATCCATTCATCCATGAACCATTTATCCAATCCATTTTCATCCATCTACATCCATAGTCCAAATTATCTTGATCTTGGTAAAATTTTGGTGCACACTTTACACTTGCTTATGGTAAACATCTTGACATGGGTTTTTTTAATTGATCCTATCCTACCCAACATTATCTGAGCCATGAAGCATTATCAAAGTGTGCATTCTTTATTCGAACACCTTATCTTATCACAAGATAATCCCTGGCATCCTTTGCATTCTTACCATATCCATTCATCCACACACCTATTAAGGTCTCCATCCATGGAATTCCATACATTTCTAGACATTGGGGAAAGATATTTAAATCTCTCTTTGAGAATAAATATTGATCTATATCCTCCAACTTATGTGGTGATCCGAACATTGGCAAACATGAAATCAAATTGGTCAAAACATTTGTGAGCCAAAAAATCCAAATCACTAGCCCATGGCATATTTTGACAAGAGGATGTTCCTTATCAAGCTTTATCTTTCATCGAGCATCAATCCAAACAATCAATATTAGTTGCATCTAACGCGTGCTTCAACATCACATCAAATCATTCAAAACAATTTTGTTCCAAAATCAAGCTTCAAAATCCCGATCAATCAAATCTAATCAATTCATCATCATCTTGGGATATCCTTCCCAATCCTCATGTTTCTTAACACTATCCTTGCATTTTTTTGTATCCTAAACAATGTTATCATCATCAATCCATCAATTGAATCCAATCAATCCCTCATCATCTTGGGATATCTATCCTAATCCTTGTGTTGATTAACACTATCCTTGCATTGTTGTGTATTCTCAACAATGTTATCATTATCAATCCATCAATCAAATCAATCAACCTTAGCTTGGTTTTCAAAAAAATCCTAAAATAGACCACTGATATCATCACACATATCCATATCCAAATCGTCAAAATCATGCGAAAATCCAAAAACATCCAAAACATATCAAAATCCCAAAACAGGTTAAAAATTCAAAAACATGCTATCTGAACTACGTCATCTCTGAGCTTATATGTAGGCAAGGATAATCTTTGATGAGCCCTTGAGACACAAAATCCAAAAACATTCATAAAATCTCATAAAACACAAAAACATTGGAAAATTTGAAAATCAAAACATTTGTAAAACATCTCAAAGATACCAAAAATGACCTCAAAACATTTCAAAACATCAAAAACATCCAAATCTTTGAAAAAATCCATTTGTCCCATTTTTCTTTCACCTGCAATAATTTCATCCATAATAAACAAATCGTCAAACTCACCCGTTGGCAATACAAACATAAAACAACCCCAACAATCAGCAAAAGCAAACTTCAAATGTAAAATCAAAATTGAAACAACAAACTTATAAATGCAAAATCAAACTCTTGATCATTCGTAAACATGTCAATCGACCTTATATCAATAGTCTTTCAAAAAACCTATCAACTTTCCACCATCCACTAACATGTCCTAGGATGAATCCTTCCTACAATGGGAATTATCTTTGGAAAACACTTTAGATACTTATCCTAAACAAAACAAATCCCTTTTGCTATAGGTATGAAGAATATTGGCTTGTTTGTGTACTTGATCTTTTCTTTTGATTTATCTTATTGCACTCATTCCAATGACCTCTCGATGATGTCTATCAAAATTATTTAGAGAGAAATCAATGGGGCATTGATCATTATCTTTTTATCTATTGTGCTTGTTGGATATTCTTGTGATATAACCTTGGTGAATACTTGCTTTATTAGGTATGGATGGAAGCTATTTTAGATAGCTTGTTGACTATTACATTGTTAGGTTTTTCCTTTCCATGTTTTGGTCTAAGATTTAAGAAATATTTGAAGTACATCCTAGTAAGGTTTTTCGTATGTCAAGTGTGAACAAGAATACTCCTATCTGTTTGTCAAGTCAAAGTCCATCTTACTAGATACACCATCCTGGTTCTTTATACCTTGATGCATTGTATCTATGTGTGTTATCAAACATAAGGTAAGTAAGCCCTTTTAAAATCCCAATTCTTGATAAGCAACACATCATCATCACTCATCATCATATATCTAATAAAGTCTTAATGACTCATGGACTTGTTGGACTCCTACATCATCTCAGACTCATCTTATTCTTCTACTTCCATCCATCTTATTCTTCTTATTCTTCTATCTTTACTAACATTTCTATCCAAGTATCAAGTGTGTGTAGTATATCAAAATATACATTAGGCTACCCATGGCCAATGAACTGTCTACATCATCAAAATTGTATACATCAAACATTCAAACTTTCTAGTCCTCTCTGAGCTGAACTAATCTTGAATCTTTATCGCGAGCTCGACCCAAAATCAAAATTTTTGCTCGATCTCTTGAACGGGCAGTATACAAGCATAATTCTTTTGATGGGGCAGCAGTGAGGCATCTAAAAAAATAAAAAATAAATTTGAATTTTGATCTAGGAAAGGTTATTCTTTGAACCAACGCAACAAGTACATTGCTTCAAAGAGGGGAAAAATGTAGACATTCAAATTATACTGATTGATCTCATGCACCTGATCCTAATTTACTAAAACCAATTCTGCCTAAATCATCTCTCTGCTAACTATTTAAACGAATAATCTTTATTTGATTAAATTCATCATCATTCCTCTGTTAATTAAATAAATCAACTTTATTTGATTAAGTCATCATCTTCTATTAATTAAATAAATCACTTTGTTTAATTATTCCTAATGTTCCTCTTTCAATTAAATAAATCATTTGATTTGATTAAATCATATTTCTTCCTTTAATTAAATAAATTAACCTTTATTTGATTAAATCTAGCATCACCCCTTTTAATTAAATAAATCAAACTTTATTTAATCAAATCTAATATTCATTATTCCTCCCATTTGATTTAAATAAATCCAAAAATCTAAGTCAAATGTCAAATCAAACTAATCTCCAAGTTAATTAAATCCTAATTAACTCTAACACTATTCCATCAATTCCTCTAGATTTTGCAACTTGCACAAGAAAATCAATTTAATTGATTTATAAATTCTTCTATTTTCATTCAAAAAAGCATCTCTTTGGAATATTCCTCCAATTTGAAATCTCCCTCCTAAAAGGACTTGTCCTCCAACATGGCATTTAAGCCTCTTACATGTCCTTTTTCTTGAGCCAAGTGGCATTAACTCACCTTTCATCTCTTCCTCCACAAGCCAACTTTCAAATCTCAAATTTCCACCTAATTGCATTTATTTGCACATTCATCAAAATGTGCTCCACCTCTCTCCACTAGCATGTTGACAAGTAGCACAATGCCATTGGCTTATGTTTAGTCCCACATTCTTCATATCTTTCATTCCTTCATCCTTCTTTTCTATAAATAGAGATCTCTTCTATTGATTTGGGATCCACAACTTTATGCAAGGTTATTATCTATTGGTTTTGAGCAAGTTCATCAACACTTCATCCAAATTTTCATAGTTTTCATCCATCTTAGCTAGGTTATGGTCAAATTTCATCAAGGAGCACCAATCTTCATCAAATTTCATCAAATCTTGCAAGGAATTGGGAAAGGGCTACTTTCCACATCAAAGTAGCACCAATTCCCCCATGGGATTGAGGGTTTAAATGTCTTGAGCAAGATTTAGTATCTTTCATTTGATTAGTTTTTTTTTTATTTCTTGTTCTTGGTGTTTAAATGAATTACATGGGGAACAATTGTTTTAGAACATTTTTTTGATGACTAACATTGTGTTGTTTGTCTATGTTTGAGCAGGTCTAGAGCTACCATTCAAAGTAGATGTTTTTTATGATTAATGGATTTTTGTGTTGATAGTTGATTATCATTGGATTATGTAAATTTTAATTTTTAATTTAGATAATGATAATTTAATTTTTCATTTGATTGTGATTATTTTTATAATTTGTATAATTATTAGTTATTAATTGTTTGTTTGTGTGTTGGTATGAAAGACTTCTTGTATGCTTTCATTTATTGGTTGGTTTATGGATTCAAGTGTTGATATGATTGAATAAAATTTAGTTGGTTGACTTTTTGTGCTTATATGATACATTTTTTACACCATTATTTAGGGTGTCACATAAGTGGTTTTAGTCGTGGTTTATTTTTTGTATATAAGAAGTTTTGGGTATTGTATTATAATTTTAGTTTCTATGATGAAATGGGATGATTAATTTTATAAATTTTAGTATGTGGTTATTTAATTAGTTTATATATAACAAAATTATTTCCTCACTAATCAAATTGAATCTTCTCAATGTCATTTATTTCATTTCAAAAATGATTTTCATTATAATTATGAATATAACTAGATTAATTGTGATTGAAGTATACATATGATGTTTATAAATATATTATCATGTTTTTAGATTACACTTGATAGATAATAATTGTTCTATTTGTTCATATGTAATATATTAATGAATTATAATGGCTAGATTAGATGAAAATACTAATATTGATTGAGGTTTTGATATTTGGTAATTGGTTTAATAATTTTAAGATTCTGATTTAAGAAAATTAATAATATTTTGTAGACATGTCTTGAGTTTAATAATAGATAGTTGAACACTATGGAGTTAATAAAATGGCGGGGACTTTGATAATGAGATTAAACCAAAAGTTACTAAGAAGGATTGCTATGAAATAATCTAATATCTCACCTTGCATTCTAGAATAGCGAGGATCATTGATTTTGAGTAGAATCTATGACACCAATTATCTTAGTTGTGTGTGGATAGGACTCATTTCCAAATCTTGTGTTATTTTTGATAATGTAACACTTTGTATTTAGTTTAGTGGTGAACATTATTTTAGCCATTATTATGATACATTTTGATCTTAAATTTAAAATTTTATGTTTGAGAGTTGTATGAATTTTAAAATGTTAAAAAAATCCATTTTTCTTATCTTTGTTTATTTTCATGCACCTATAGTTAAATTGAATGGGGATATGATATTCTGGGGAAGTGTTAGATTACAATGAGTTTAAAGAGTATGGTAAAATTGAGTATAAGTACCCAATTCAACTCATTTATTGTGTTGTGGAGAGGAATGTAATTGACTTATCTTTGTATTGATAAGGTGAACTAATATAGGATCATAAGGGTTGTGTAAGATTACTTTAATACTTGTAAATTTTCTAAGTGCTTTGGGTTATGGGATTCTATGTTGATCTATTCCATTAGATGTAACATGGAAATCCTTTGTGTACTTTTTATTTGATTTTGGAAAGGGTTGATGTCATTTTTACATTTTTTGATGATGATTTTTTTAAGGGCTCACTTTAAAAGAAGTTTATAAACATTAGAAACATATAGAATTGGGAACTAGGCTCTCATATATTGTCCTCTTTTTTATAATTTTATATTTTTTTAAAAGGAAAAATAATGAGAAATGGTTAATTTTTTTAGTTAAACTTTGATTTTTTTTTAATATGTATGCAATGAATTATTGCAATTGATAAGATTAATATGTTAAAGAAGAATTTTAAATAGTTTTATTTATTGTTTCAAGTCTTTTGATTTTTTGTGAATCCTTTTCCTAGTCTTTGAATGAATTTTTATTGGTTTTAAGGGGAAACTGATATGGAGAACAAAAGAAAATACGTGGCTATGGCTATGAATCTCTTCAAACTCTCAAAAGAGGAGTACTAATTTCTTCTCCAAGAACCATTCAAGTTAGTTGTTATTGTGATAGATTTTCCCTTAGTGTCATATTTGTGTGTTTTATTCTCACATTGGTTCGTGTGTGTGTGTGTGCATGCACATGTGCAAGCGTGTGTGTGCATGCATACATGTGTGAGAGACTGAGTTATTGAGAGAGAGAGAGAGTTGTGGATGTGAGAATTATGAAATTAGTTTGTGGAAAACGTCTCAATGTTAGGGGTTAGTAGTTAGGGCTATCCTACATTCATGAGGTAGTTACATTCTATTAGTTTAAATTTTTGAAATTAGAGTTTATAGCTCTTTATTTGATTAGAATTTTTTAATCAGATATTTTGCAAATTGAGATGTATATTGATTTTGTATAATATATTCAAAAGAGAAAAATAAATGCAAACATATAATTTTTATATTGATTTATTAGGGAGAGACCATGTTGTCTTCTTATAATATGATTAGTTGATAGGCTATTTGTTTGAAGTTTCTGTCGGGATTTTTGTCAGGCTAGCTGTGAATAGAATTTGTCAGTGTCAGGAATCTCCTGGCTGGTGATGAGTTTCCTAGGGTTTTTTATGATGACATGCAATTTTCTAATTATGTGGGTTGGTGTTGGTGGAGTTGGTTACCTTGATACGCAAAAGCAGAATGGTAATTGTTTGCTTGCATGAGGGTTAATGCATCCTAGTGTTGTTGTATGATGACAGTGGAAAAATTAAATGCAATATTGAATGTTGCAATGTGGGAAAGTATATTATTTTTGGTTGCATTGTTGAATGAGCCACTGTGGTGTTGGTTTGATAGCAGAGTATTGAAAAGAAAAAATTGTCACCTTCATCTTTGTTGATAGTAGGTTGGAGGGTTTTAATAGTGATGTGCTCTGAAATGTGCAAAAAAATATATTGATTAAGTTACATTGTCAAAAAAGCCATTGTGGTGTTGGTTTGATAGCGGACTATTGGAAAAAACATCACCTTCAACTCTATTTCATAGCAGATTGGAGGGTTTTAAAACTATTGTGCTCTAGAATTTGTAAGTCATTTTACATGGGTATTTTGCATAAATGATTAATTTATTGTTCATGCCTTTCATTCTCTGCTTATTGTTCCTTGTTATATGTTTGTAACTTTGGTGTTATACCAATTTTGGAGATTTCAAAGAGATGATTACTCTATATGGATGGAGAAATTGTAGTTAAATCTTCTTTCTTTCGTCAAAAAATATGGTTAGGGTTAGTAATTTTTTTGGCCTTTGTTTATTGTTTTTAGTTATCTCTGTGCATCTTTGGTGTTATACCCATTACCATACGAGCAATTGCAATTAAATCTTCTTTCTTTCGTCAAAAAATATGGTTAGGGTTAGTAATTTTTTCACCCTTCATTTATTGTTTGTAGTTATCTGTGTGCATCTTTGGCATTATACCCATTAACATAGGAGAAATTATAGATTAACATAGGAGTGATTTCATATACATATATATATGTAGAGGGTTAGTATGAAAGCATAAAGATATTCTAGATAAAATTAGTTTAGTGGTTGTTAAGTGTTATTCCAATAGCCCTTTTACAATTTTTGTATTTGTATATAATATTTAGTGCCAAGTAATGTAGCTCGAATTTTTAATTAAGTATGTGGCATTATACCCATTTTGCATTATTGGTACCCATTGGATTAACGAGTTCTACTTAATGTGGGTTTCCATTCATCTGTCATTTATGTGTGATTCTTAAGTGTTATTCTAACACCTCTTACAACTGTTACATAGACTACTTGTCTTGTACCATTATGTTTCATGATATTCTTTTTCCCTCATATGTTTGAAGGAATCTTTGGAATTATACCCATTACCATAGGAGTAATTGCAGTTAAAGCAATTACAAATTAACATAGGAGTGATTGCATATATATATATATATGTAGAGGGTTAGTATGAAAGCATGAAGATATTCAAGATAAAATTGGTTTAGTGGCTATTAAGTGTTATTCCAATAGCTCTTTTACAATTTTTGTATTTGTCTATAATATTTAGTGCCAGGTAATGTAGCTCGAATTTTCAATTAAGTCTGTGGCATTATATCCATTTTGCACAGATTATTGGTACCCATTGGCTTAATAAGTTCTACTTAATGTGGGTTTCCATTCATCTGTCATTTATGTGTGATTCTTAAGTGTTATTCTAACACCTCTTACAACTGTTACATAGACTACTTGTCTTGTACCAATATGTTTCATGATATTGTTTTTCCCTCATCTATTTCAAGCTCCTTATAACAAATTGTTAATTGCCATGGCTATTTTTTCTAGATGGAACATGTTATGTGTCTTGTACGAATATGTTTCATGATATTCTTTTTTTCTCAGCTGTTTGAAGTTCACCATAACAAACTGTTCTTCATGATATTCTTTTTTCAGTTCCCCATAGCAAACTGTTCATTATCCTAGTTTTCCTCTTGTATTCTCCATATTTTAAAGTTCTATTTGATGTGGGTTTTCGAACACCTGTCGTTTCCCTGTGATTGTTAAGTGTTTTTCTAATAGCTCTTTTCCAATTTCCCTTTTTTCTATAATATTTAGTAGCGAATAAGTGTTATTCTAATACCTCTTATACAATTACTCTATTTGTCTTCAATATATATGTGTATATGTATATGTCTATGTTTCGAAGCATTAATTTTCACACATGGGTATTTTGCATAAATGATTAATTTATTCTTCATAACTGTTTGAAGTTCCCCATAACAAACTGTTCTTCATGATATTCTTTTTTTCAGTTCCCCATAACAACTTGTTCATTATCCTAGTTTGCCTCTTCTATTGTCCATATTGTAAAGTTCTAATTAATGTGAGTTTTTGAACATCTGTCATTTTCTTGTGATTGTTAAGTGTTTTTTCTAAAATCTCTTTTCCAATTTCCTTTTTTGTTTATAATATTTAGTAGCGAATATGTGTTATTCTAATACCTCTTATAAAATTACTCTATTTTTCTTTAATATATCTATGTGTATATGTATTTGTCTATGTTTTGAAGCATTGATTTTCACATACAGTTCACATTGTATGTATATATATGTATATATGTATGTATATATATATTTATATATTTAGATACATACATACGTACGTACGTGTATATATATATATATATATATATATATATATATATATATATACAGGTGTGTACGTATGTATGTATATATATATATGGGTGATCCCTTAAAGCTGGTTTACAATTTCTAGGAGATTCTAATTTTTGCTGAAATCACATATTTATAGAAAATATAATGATTTAATCCTTAAAAATTCCATTTAAAGAATTTCAATTGAAGAAGAATTGATCAAACTACCTTAGATCAAGCCCCCTTGGATAGAACCCCACTAGTTTTAAACCATACCTATAACAGAGTCTCATTTACACCTATCAAAATGTTGATAAAAAACCACTTTTGATTTATCTTTTGGAGAATCAAATGAATTCATTTAAAAAAAAAATTGTAAGTATGTAGTCCTTATTATAAGCTTCCCAAAAATTATAATTTTAAATAAATTTAATTTTATTATTATATTTATTTTTTATTTCTTGTGAATGTAGGTTTTTCACTGAAAAATCAAGCTCTCTATTCTCCACATGTGGAAAAATAGAAGATTATCAATTTTTTTTTTGAAAAATATGAGTTCACCAGATATTGAAGTCCTTGATCCAACAAAAAAAAGAAAGAATTTTGATACATACAAAAAAGGTTATGTGTTATACAGTCCGACTATTTCTAAATTGTAATTAGTTTGACTTAAAAACTTGATTAAGGAAAAAATATTCAATAAAACACTATGAAACCAATTGGAAGAACTAGATATCATAGTTACAAATATAAATTCAAAAAAATTAGAATTTTATCCTTCATGGAATAAAATTTATGTGTTATATGGTGAGCGTCACTCCTTAAAAATTATGTTTACTGAAAAAACTATTTTTTGAAAGAGATGGAAAAAGAAGTGCAATATGATTCCAAAATTTTTGAAAAAAAATATATTTAGAATCTATAGTGTAACGCCCACCGTGAAACCCTAGAGAATGTCACACACATAATGGAAGCGAACAATTTTTTTTTTAAAGTGTAATTAAACAAGTAAAATAAACTACACTAACACATACATTCTCTAAGGTACGTGACGACCCTAACTTATAAAACCCATAACCAAAAAAAATTAGTCAATATAACATAAGATTATTACTCATGAATTAAAGATCATACATCTATTAACATTAAAATACATCACATAATTTATATAAAGTACAATAATGATTCATTCCAACATTGCATTCATTCAATCTAACAATTACAATGCTTATTTCCAAATGAGATAGTTTATACAAAAGTGTTACAATTACAAAGGTTCTCCTTGAATACAATTGAGTGATACAAATACAAGGTATCCAACTGATACAAAAGTGACATAAGAGAAGTACAAATCCACTGGTACACATGAGCTCTCCAAACAAGAAGTACCTGCCATCACGAACAAGAACTGGGGACCCAACAGTGTAAGGTGCACATTTCACCCAACCAAGTGGTACCCGAAGGCCCACCCCCTGTGTGAGGAGATAGTAAAAGAGCTTCCTAGGAAAAACCTATAACCTCTAGACATAGGCAAAAACAATACTAAACTATACAAGTACAATACTAACAAAATGGTTACAATGCTTCCCGATAACAATGATCAACTGTACATCACAACAAACTGACTGACGGTTGTCATAGGAGGAGTGTCATCATAAAGTTGCATGGGTTACCCTAGCTAATCTTCCTAGGCTCCAACCCCCATCTTGGGTAACCTTGGTGACCTCTTACAAAACCCAACCCCACATGCAATCCAATGCGAAATTGATTATCTTTCAGAGAAACAAGTTATCGATCTTGCCATTCCAGGCCTTCTTGTCTCATCCCAAGTCTATACTAGCCCTTGAGTCCATGAGCGAGGCACTTAAAATAAGTTAAGTGTTTAAACTACCCTTTTCCCTTAACATATTTATTAATTTATCACTGATTAATTTAACTCTTCGTGAGTTACCCAGACACCACTTTGTGTGTCGGCCCCCATGAAAAGCCACTCCCCTATTAACAACCTAAGGAACTAATCCCACTAACATAGGGTAAACCAGGTGCACCTAACCAATTACAATTACCAACTCAACAATAATTATACAACACAACTTGCTCACATAACCAAGTCCAACTGAAACAAATCCTGTGCACTACCCAAGCTAAACAATAACAAATCACATGAGACACAACAACATCTCAAGGAAACACATCTAGAAGTCTTACATAAACAAATAACTCAACTTTCCCAACAACGAGAATGAGAGATAACCTAACTAAAAAGAAATTTACACAAATTAATAACCTAACTTTAGGATTTCCTAAATCCAAGTAAAGCAATAACATATTGCATGTAATCAAACAGAATAATTTATAATTCCATTATAAATTAAAAAAAGAAACTGAGACTCTGAGTTTAATTTCAATTTTCTCAATTTCACTAATGATAAAAATCAATTTCTCAAATAAAATATTCTACCATAAATTGTCCAATTCTACTTACATGCACTTTAAAAAAATATATTAATTTTAAATAAATATACATTTAAACATAAATTTAATTCTCATTTCCTATGTTTAAATATATTTTTATCTAATCATTTAAACATAATCCATAATTTATAAATTAAATTTGAAAATAAATAAATATATATATATATAATATATATATTATATATTAAAAATAATATATATATAATTATAAAATTTATAAAACATATATATATAAATAAAATTTAAAATATATAATATAAATATTATATATAATATATAAAATATATATATTATATATAATATAAATATTAAATATTAATTAAAATTTTATATAAGACAAAACCCCAACCCACATCCGAGCACAAACAACAGCCATGGTTGTGGCAGGGGACTGCTGCCCACACAACCCTCCCATGGGAAGGTATGATGTTGTGTAGGCAGTGACGTTGCCTCCACAGCAATGCCTCCTCTTTGGGGGCATTGTGGGAGTAGGGCCCCAGGCTTCCCCTTTTTTTAAAAAAAAATAAAAAATTCAATTCGCCTATGCCTCTGATTTCGTTGTACGACGATTTCAACTAGTTTTTTTTTTTTTTTAATTCTCATTCCCAAGAGACAAAATCTCAACAACATAACATCATATGAATTTATTTATTTTTTATTCAAATACAATTGCTAAAAGGGTAAATGTAAAAATGAATTTTTCTATAGGAAAATTTGACAAATTGCTAGATGTTTTAATTTTCCCAAATTTTACAGAGAACCACAATTTTATCAAATTTAACAAAGTTTTCAAACTCATTTCTACAGAGGTTTGCAAAATCATCTGATGTTTTCATTTGAATTTTCTATTGTCACAAATTGATTCTCTACAAAGATCTGAGATTTTCATAATTTTCCTATAGAGATTTCTAAAAATTTACAGCAATTTCTCAAGCAACCATTCAAAATTTAAAATCAAAGCTTTTAAACAATAAGCAATAAAAGAACCTATTTTTGAAGCTTGAAGAAAATGAGAACTGGAGTTGAGCTTCCCTGCAAAATCCAATCTTCCAAAATCTCCGCTTCTAGACAAAAAATACAATAATACAGAGAAAACCTTCCTCTATTTTAGCAACCAAATTTCCAAGATATTTTTCATTTTCCATCAAATTCTTCAATAAATTCCCTCAACACTTAGTCAAAATTTAAAAATATCCCCCTCAACCACCATAGTTATTTCCTCTTTATGCATTTACAAGATATTTTTGTTTTTAAATAATTTAAAGCAAAATTTAATTTCTAAATAAATTTAAATAACTTAATCTATGCACTTTACAAAACAAATTTAATTATTTAATTTATTTAATTAGCAATTTTAATTTAATTAATTAATTAATCCATTTAATAAAATAAATTTAATCAATAGATTAAATTACCTTACCAATTGAATAAAATAAAATTAATTAAATTAAATAACAATTTTAATCTAAAATACATAAATTAACATTTACAACCACTTAACATTAATTTTCACATATAATTTTCATCGATAATATTTTATCAAAATATCAAAGACGACATGACTTAGCAACAAACAATACACAAACTGACAACACATTATGATTGGGATTGTGGTTTGATAAGGGAACCCCATTACTATCTCCCAATCAACAAAACCATTGGGATATGGACATGCTCAGACCTATGAAGCTAGCTAGAGACAATGTCCTATACCTACAATCCTGCAATCAAGATGAATGTCATACATGGATAAAACATAACAGTCACACCATGAAGAGAAATCATGGAATCATAGGGCGCTCGCATGCGAGAGATGTAATCCCGTCCCCTTCACCAATATAGTCACATCAAGACTAATGAAATTAAAACATCATTAATCAACAAACAAGCATATATCAATATGAACAACTATGATAATCAAAAGCATAACATAAAATGTAACATCCATATAGTGCATCATCTAATCACAGTATAACATATACATCGCTCTAAAGCCAATGATCATAAAACAATAACAAATATCTAAGTCTGTCAAAATAAAAACACAATCTAACAGCATAGAAAACTGGAGGGGTGCTACATTTTCCCCCTAGGATCAAGCTTACTCCTAGAAGCCTGCGAACAAATAGGGATAAAGTTCCCTCATCCTGGTCGCATCCTCCCAAGTAGTCGAAGTATCATCTCTAGGATCCCACTGGACCCTGACTTGCTCTATATCTTGACCCTTGAGGGTGAGTTTCCTATGTTGCATGATGGCCATGGGCTCCAAAGCCAATTTCTCATCCTCTACCTGTAAAGCATTCCAATCAAGGACGTGAGATATGTCTGGATGATAAAGCCTAAGAATTGAAACATGAAACATATCGTGAATATGTGAGAGACTAGGCAGCAAAGCAAGTCAATAAGCAACTGGACCAATCTTCTCAAGAATCCCAAATGGCCCGACAAAGCAAGGTGCAAGCTTAGATCCCTTTCCATATCGGATTGAGATATGTCTGGATGATAAAGCCTAAGAACTGAAACATGAAACACATCGTGAATACGTGAGAGACTAGGCGGCAAAACAAGTCGATAAGCAATTGGACCAATCTTCTCAAGAATCCCAAATGGCCCAACAAAGCAAGGTGCAAGCTTAGATCCCTTTCCATATCGAATTAGACTCTTTTGTGGACACACTCACAAAAATACTCAGTCACCTACTGCAAACTGATGATCCACCTGATGTGCATCATCATACTTCTTCTTCCTATCCTGTGCAATAACCAAATGTTCCCTGATTTGAATCACCTAGTGCTCCATATCCTAAAGCATATTAGGACCCAAAAGAACTCTATCCTATAATCGATCCCAACTCAAAGGAGTTTGACATGGATGCCCATACAATGCCTGGAAAGGAGGCATACCAATTGAACTTTGATAGCTGTTGTTATAGGAAAACTCCACTAAATGGAGATAGTCCTCCCATCGTGTCTATTGGTCCATCACATACATGCACAACATATCCTCAAGAATCTAGTTGACCCTCTCAGTCTGTCCATCTATCTTAGGATGATATGTTGAACTGAAGTTCAACTATGTCCCCATAGCATGCTCTAATGACGTCTAGAGAGCTGAGGTGAACACAGGATCCTTATCAGAAATGATCCAATGAGGAATTCCGTGCAACCTCACAATATCTCCCATGAACACTCTAGCAATGGATGAAGCATTATAGGATGAACGAATAGGTGAGAAGTGTGCTACCTTCATCAACCTATCCACTATCACCATAATAGCATCATGTCACTGCGAAGAGTTGGATAAACGAACAATGAAATCCAATGATATTATATCCCATTTCCACTCTGGCACCAAATGTGGCTGCAGAAGTCCTGTCAGATGTTGGTGTTCAACCTTCACTCACTGACACTCCAAACACCTTGACACAAAGTCAGTGATATCTCACTTCATACCTTCCCAAAAATAAAGTTATCACAAATTGACATGCATCTTCTTCACTCCTAGATGAGCTGAATAAGGTGCCCGATGTGCCTCTATCAAAACCAAGGTACAAAGATCTCTAGATAATGGAACATAAATGTGTCCCATGTGCCTCAACAAACCATCTGAATCTAGAGAATAATATGAGAATCTTCCTTCCAGAACCCTTCCTAACTCTATTTCTGATCTCACCTCCTAGTACCAACTGTCTACAGGAAGTGCACAAAGAATCTAACTCCTCAAATCCACACCAAGAGTCAACTCAGACAACTCATGTCTTCACTTGCTGAGAGTGTCAACAACTATGTTCTCCTTCCCCTCGATGTACCTCACCTCAAAGTCATACTCAAAAAGTAATTCCATCCATTGCCTTTTCCTAGCATTAATATTAGGCTACGTGAAGATGAACTGTAGACTACAATGGTCACTGTGCAACTCAAATATTTTCCCCAACAAGAAATGTTTCCATCTCGTCAAGGCAAGCACTACCGCTGCCAACTCAAGATCGTGTGTAGGGTAATTCAATTCATGATCCTTGATTTTGCGTGATTCATATGCAATCACTCGACCATCTTGCATCAAGACTACTCCTAATCCCCCCAAAGATGCGTCAGTACAGACAACAAAATCTCTAGTAGAATCAGGTATTGCAAGAATTGGTGCACTAGTCAACTTCTCCTTTAGCATCTGAAATGTTGACTCACACTATTCTAACCAAACAAACTTCTTCCCTTTCCTCTGAAGAGAAGTGATAGGATGTCATATCCTCAAGAATCCCTCAACAAAACATCTATAGTACCCTACTAAACCCATGAAACTACGTATCTTTGCCACATTAGTCAGCGCGGTCCAATCACTGATCGATTGGATCTTCATAGGATCTACTAAAATACCCTCTCATGTAACCACATGTCCAAGGTACTTGACCTAAGTCTTAAAGAACTCACATTTGGACAGGTTAGCGTACAACTAATTATCTCTCAAGCACTGCAATACCTACCTCAAATGCTCCTCATGTTCCTCTACTGTCCTGGAATAGATCAACATATCATCAAGGAATACCAATACAAATCTATCCAGATATATGTGGAAGAATTCATTCATCAAGCTCATGAACACAGATGGTGCATCCGTCAACCCGAATGATACCACAATAAACTCATAGTGACCGTAGCGTGTGTGAAACGTCATCTTATGGATATCGGCATCAAGTATGCATAGCTGATGATACCCTGAATTAAGATCAATTTTTGAAAAGACCATAGCACCCTTGATCTGATCAAATAATTCATCAATCATGGGTAAAGGATATCGGTTCTTGATTGTCACTTTGTTCAACTAACGATATTCTATGCACAAACAAAGATAACCATCCTTCTTCTTCACAAAAATTGTTGGTGCTCCCCAAGGTGAAACACTAGGGTGGATGAAACCCTTTTCTAACAACTCCTCTAGCTGCAAGTGAAGCTCCTTAAGCTCATGTGTAGTCATACGGTATGGAGCTCATGAAATAGGCTTGGAACTAGGTAACAAATCAATCTTGAAGTTAGTGTCACATTGAGGTGGCATCCCTGGAATATCATTAGGAAACACATCTACATACTCCTAAAGTATGAGGTGGCTATCAAGAGCAACCTTCTCCTCACTATCACCCAACTCCAAGTCATCTACTGTCACTGCAAATAACTGACATCCCTAACGTACACATCTCCTCAACTGCATAGCCGAGATCATCCTCAATGATATGGGTCTCTGAACTCCCACAATATCTACCTCACTACCAGATGCATCAATACATTGAATCAACTTGTGTCAACATTCAATCATGGCCTTGTGAGCCTCAAGCCAATCCATCCCCAATACAATTTCATATGACCCCAATGGTATAATGCAGAGGTCTAATGTAGTGTGAAAGGATCCAATCTCCAATCTACAATCAGGTACTGGAGATTGAACTGCAACTTTAGCACTGGAGGCCAATTCGACCTACCACTTAACGTCTTGCTTTGCTACCCTCAGTCTACATTGCACCATGATAGATGATGAAATAAAGGAATATGATGCTCTAGAATCAAATAAAATGGTAACCCTGTTACCCTATAACATACCATATGCCTCTACTGCTGTGCTTTGATGATTAGCCTGGCGGTTATCAACTGCAACAAATACTCGATTCCCTTTTCTTGCATCACCAACTGTCAGCTCTGATGCTGATGGCCTCTGAGTGTACCCTGATGTGCCCTCATTGGGACACTATCATGCTATGTGACCCTATTGTCCACACACGAAACATCTAGTACCTTTGCCATAACCTCTACCTCTAGGATGCACACTCGACTGCTAAACACTACCCCTATAGGAAGACTGTGAACTCTGTGTCGGCTGCTCATAAGTGTTGTGTTTATTATGCCTCCAATTCCTATCATCACCTGACAGATTTCTATCACCCTATCTTTGTTGGAAACTCTTTCATTTCCCCTATGAATTTTGATAATGTACACTCTGTGCAGACACCTTTTGTGTCCTAGGTGGTCTAACTCCCTAAGTTTGGCCACTACATGCACTCGGTCCTGTAGCTAAAAAAACTACCTATTCGTACTCTAGTGTGACCACCCAATGCCATCACCTGGTTCTCCTCCACCAATTTGGCCTTCACCACCACTAACTCCATAATCTTGGGTTCGAAAACCTACACACCACCACTAATCTGAGGGTTTAAGCCCTTGATGAAATGTTGAACAAGCATGCCCTCATCATCACTGATGCTCGCAAACTACTTGAGCTCATAAAAATGACACTCATATTTCTCTACAGACATACCCATTTGTCGCAAGGCATGGAACTTGTCTCCTTGACGCTGTCGCCAATGGTCAGAAAGAAATTTGGCCTTGAACTTCTCTAAGAACATTTCCCAAGATACAATATTAATATCAATATGAAGCTTCTACTCCTCCAACCTCCACCAAGTAGATGCAAAATCTCTCAGGTGCATGATCACACATCTAGCTTTGGTTTTGCTACCATAAGGGTGCATAGCAAAACACTGATTCAGATCTATCAGCCATGTCTCAGCCTCCAATCCACTACCCAAACCATCAAATGTAGGTAGATGAGCTCTAAGAAGGTCTCTCATATATGCAGCCATGACTGCCTCTGACTATGTTGGAACCTCTCTCTCCCCCATAATATCTTGATCTCTATCCTGCCTCAGACCTAGATGGGCTAGAGTCTCCTCTAATAAATGACACAACTGAGCATCCCCGATCCCTGGTGGACCTTGATTATGATCATCGACCTCGGGTACATTTTGGGAAGCCTGTTGCTCCTCATGATCTAAGTCATGGGGAACAATGGGAGGTGAATTCTACTGCTTACCTCTATGACCACCTACATAGCCATGACCTCTACTGTGACCTCACCTAGGTGGCATGATCCTACATAGATACACACCATGACATAAGACAATGTACGTAAACTTAAATCCTACACAACTAACAGCTTAATGGGTTCAACATTATCCTAGAGCAGCTAGTGTTTAAACTTGGGCTTTGATACCATGTGTAACGCCTGCCCTGAAACCCTAAAGAATGTCACACACATAACGGAAGTGATTTTTTTTTTTAAAGTGTAATTCAACAAGTAAAATAAACTATACTAACACATACATTCTCTAGGGTACCTGACGACGCTTACATATAAAACCCATAACCAACAAAAGTTAGTCAATATAACATAAGATTATTACTCATGAATTAAAGATCATACATCTATTAACATTAAAATACATCACATAAAATATAAAGTACAATAATGATTCATTCTAATATTGCATTCATTCAATATAACAATTAGAACACTCATTTCCAAATGAGATAGTTTATACAAAAGTGTTACAATTACAAAGGTTCTCCTTGAATACAAGGTATCCAACTAATACAAAAGTGACATAAGAGAAGTACAAATCCACTAGTACATGCGAGCTCTCCAAACAAGAAGTACCCACCATCACGAACAAGAACTGGGGACCCAATGGTGTAAGGTGCACGTACCACCCAACTAAGTGGTACCTGAAGGCCCACCCCCCATGCGAGGAGATAGTAAAAGAGCTTCCTAGGAAAAATCTACAACCTCTAGACATAGGCAAAAACAATACTAAACTATACAAGTACAATACTAACAAAATGGTAACAATGCTTCCCGATAACAATGATCAACTGTACATTGCAAAAAACTGATTGACGGTTGTCATAGGAGGAGTGTCATCACAAAGTTCCATGGGTTACCCTAGTGAATCTTCCTAGGCTCCAGCCCCCATCTTGGGCTACCCTAGTGACCTCTTACAAAACACGGCCCCACATGCAATCCAATGTGGAATCGATTATCTTTCAGAGAAACAAGATATCGATCTTGCCATTCCAGGCCTTCTTGTCTCATCCCAAGTCTATACTATCCCTTGAGTCCATGAGGGAGGCACTTAAAATAAGTTAAGTGTTTAAACTACCCTTTTCCCTTAACATATTTATTAAGTTATCACTAATTAATCTAACTCTTCATGAGTTACCCAGACACCACTTTGTGTGTCAACCCCCATGAAAAGCCACTCCCCTATTAACAACCTAAGGAACTAATCCCACTAGCATAGGGTAAACAAGGTGCACCTAACCAATTACAATTACCAACTCAACAATAATTATACAACACAACCTATTCACATAACCAAGTCCAACTAAAACAAATCCCATGCACTACCCAAGTTAAACAATAACAAATCACATGAGACACAACATCATCTCAAGGAAACACATCTGGAAGTCTTACATAAACAAATAACTCAACTTTCCCAACAACGAGAATGAGAGATAACCTAACTAAAAAGCAATTTAGGAAAATTAATAACCTAACTTTAGGATTTCCTAAATCCAAGTAAAGCAATAATATATTGCATGTAATCAAACAGAATAATTTATAATTCCATTATAAATTAAAAAAAGAAACTGAGACTCTGAGTTTAACTTCAATTTTCTCAATTTTACTAATGATAAAAATCAATTTCTCAAATAAAATCTTTTACCATAAATTGTCCAATTCTACTTACATGCACTTAAAAAATATATATTATTTTTAAATAAATATACATTTAAACATAAATTTAATTCTCATTTCCTATGTTTAAATATATTTTTATCTAATGATTTAAACATAATCCATAATTTACAAATTAAATTTGCAAATAAATAAATATATATATATAATTATAAAATTTATAAAACATATATATATATATAAATAAAATTTAAAATATATAATATATAATATAATATATATATATATATATTAAATATTAATTAAAATTTTATATAAGACAAAACCCCAACCCACAGTCAGGCGCACACAGTAGCCATAGCTATGGCAGGGGACTGCTGCCCATGCAACCCTCCCATGGGGAAGTACGTTGTTGTGTAGGCAGCGGTGTTGCCTCCATAGCAGTGCCTCCTCTATGGGGGCACTGTGGGGGTAGGGCCCTAGACTTCCCCTTTTTAAAAAAAAAAAGAAATTCAATTCACTTGTGCCTGTGATTTCGCCATATGGCGATTTCATTTGGTTTTTCTTTTCTTTTTTAAATTCTTATTCCCTAGAAACAAAATCTAAACAACATAACATCATATGAATTTTTTGTTTTTATTCAAATACAATTGCTAAAAGGGTAAATGTAAAAATGAAGTTTTCTACAAGAAAATTTGGCAAATTGCTAGAGGTTTTAATTTTCCCAAATTTTACAGAGAACCACAATTTTATCAAATTTAACAAAGTTTTCAAACTCATTTCTACAAAGGTTTGCAAAATCATCTAATGTTTTCATTTGAATTTTCTATTGTCACAAATTGATTCTCTACAGAGATATGAGATTTTCATAATTTTCCTACAGAGATTTCTAAAAATTTACAACAATTTCTCAAGCAACCATTCAAAATTTAAAATCAAAGCTTTTAAACAATAAGTAATAAAAGAACCTATTTTTGAAGCTTGAAGAAAATGAGAACTAGAGTTGAGCTTCCCTGCAAAATCCAATCTTCCAGAATCTCTTCCAAAATCTCCACTTCCAGACAAAAAATGCAATAATACAGAGAAAACCTTCCTCTATTTTAGCAACCAAATTTCCAAGATATTTTTCATTTTCCATCAAATTCCTCAATAAATTCCCTCAACACTTAGTCAAAATTTAAAAATATCCCCCTCAACCACCATAGTTATTTCCTCCTTATGCATTTACAAGATATTTTTTCTTTTAAATAATTTAAAACAAAATTTAATTTCCAAATAAATTTAAATAACTTAATCTATGCAATTTACAAAACAACTTTAATTATTTAATTTATTTAATCAGTGATTTTAATTTAATTAATTAATTTATCCATTTAATAAAATAAATTTAATCAATAGATTAAATTACCTTACCAATTGAATAAAATAAAATTAATTAAATTAAATAACAATTTTAATCTAAAATACATAAATTAACATTTACAACCACTTAACATTAATTTTCACATATAATTTTCATGGATAATAAATTATCAAAATATTAAAGATGACATGACTCAACAACAAACAAGACACAAACTGACGACACGCTATGACTGGGATTGTGGTTTGATAAGGGAACTCCGTTACTATCTCCCAATCAACAAAACCGTTGGGATATGGACACACTCAGACTTGTGAAGCCAGCTAGAGATAATGTCTTGTACCTGCAATCCTGCAATCAAGCCAAATGTCGTACATGGATAAAACATAATAGTCACACCATGAAGAGAAATCATGAAATCATAGGGCGCTCACATGCGAGTGATGTAATCATGTCCCCTTCACCAATACAGTCACATCAAGACTGATGAAATTAAAGCATCATTAATCAACAAACAAGCATATATCAATATTAACAACTATGTTAATCAAAAGCATAACATAAAACGTAACATCCATATAGTGCATTATCTCATCATAGTATAACATTCACATCGCTCTAAAGCTAGCGAGATCATAAAACAATAACAAATATCTAAGTTTGTCAAAATAAAAAAATTGCCTAACTGCATAGCAAACTGGAGGGGTGCTACATATAGACAAAATGTCACAAATCACTTGTTTGCATCATCTTCAAATTTCTCACAATTTAGCCACTATAGGTGCCTGAAAGTGAAGATATAGTTAGAAAAAACCAGTTAAGTGTCCAGTTTGGCCATATATATATATATATATATATATATATATATATATATATATATATATATATATATATATGTGTGTGTATGTATATATATATATATCTATATATCTATATATCTATGTATATATATATATATATATATATGTATATATGTATATGTATGTATGTATGTATGTATGTATGCATATTTTTCTAATAGTTCTTTTACAATTTCCTTATTTTTCTATAATATTGAGTGCCAGATAATGTAGCTCGAATTTAGAATTGACAAGCCAACTGTTACATACATTGCTTGTCTTGTATCAATATGTTTCATGATATTCTTTTTCCATCATCTATTTGAAGCTCTATGTAACAAATTATTCTATTGTTCTTGTAAGAAGGATTGTTCTCAATTTTTTTAACTCTAAGATTTTAGGGTTTTCAATAATTTGTCATTTTCCTGTCACTCTTAAGTGTTTTTCTCTAATTTTTAATCTTTCATCAAAAAATTTTATATGCGGAAATGTATGTATGTGAAATTACTTAGAAACAACATTCAAAGTGAAGAACCCAGTTCAAATGAAGAACCCAATTCAAGTGAAGAAATTGCTATACAAATTTGAGTTTGGAGCATATTCGTGCTTACCTAAAATTCTCTCAGTATCTAGACAAGGTGTAACAACAATTTTCTTCACTTGAACTAGATTCTTCATTTGAACTAGGTTCAACTAAAGAAATGTGAGTAGCAACAGAGGCTTTTGTGAGTATTTTCTATCTTATGAAATGGTCAAAATACATCCTCTTGATAGTCCATCCTATGATCTTGTCCTAATTTAAACCTCTTTTATGTCTCTTGAGAATATTTGTCCATATTTAAAAGTTCTATTTAAAGTTGGTTTTCGATCATCTATCATTTTCCTATGGTTCTTAAGTGTTTTCCTAATAGTTATTTTTACAATTTTCGTATTTGTCTTTAATATTTTTTAAACCTCTTTTTTCTCTCTTAAGTTGAATATTTTTTCATATTTAAAAGTTCTATTTAATTTTGGTTTTCGATCATTTGTCATTTTCCTGTGGTTCTTAAGTGTTTTCCTAATAATTCTTTTTAAACCATTTTACATCTTTCCTATGAACATGTTCCACATGTTATGCTATTAAATGCTTTGTTATTAACAAGATCTAAATGGAATGTTGTTGAATACTATGGTTGAATTGTACCCACATCCTCATAACCCAAATATTAGTTCTATATGCTATTTCTATTAGTCTCCAGTATTTTCCCATCTGATCAACATAATGCCAAAGATGTACACATATAACAAGTGATCACTAGAAATACCTTGCAATTTCCATTGATACAATAATAGAGGTCCAAAAAATGTATTCATATAAACATTGAATATCTTTATAGTTTTATACTCACCCTTTGCACATACATATATATGCAATTGCTCCTATATTGTTGTAGTTTTAAAGAAGGATATGTGGGTGAAAACGTATGTAAATGTTTGTGTACCATGAGAATCAAAATGGTCAAATGTGTTATCACCCTTTACTCATATGTATATATGCAATTGGTCCTCTATATCTATATTTGTTAAGAAAATATCATATGTGGGGGAAATTGTATGTGTATTTGTGTGCAACATGGCATTCAAAAGGGTCAAAAGTTTTAAATAAAGACACTCAATTTAATAGAAAAAAAAATCTTAGGGTATATAGGCACATAAAATGCAAAATTGAAGATAGCTACACAAATTTGAACTAATTAAATGCATCAAATACTATATTCTCATTATTATCGGATATAGGAAGCATGCAACTATAATGTTCAAAACATGTTATTGTTTTCATAGGCATCCATGCATATAGATTTATATACACATCGATGGACATATATGTGTATATAGTTGTGCCTATGTGTGTGTATACAAATATATATATATATATACATGCATACACACACACATAGATATATATATATATATATATATATATATATATATGTATGTATATATGTATATATATATATATCTACATATGCATCAATTTCTAGCAGTTGCAAACGTATATTTAGAATACTACATGTGTTTGGATGTCATATACACAACCAACAAACTATTCAAATGTTCGAAAGGCAATTTTGTAGATTAACATTGTTGTGTACATATTTACATGCTGAATTATGGGCATTTCATACTTTTCTTGCTTGGGGGTTTGAATAGAGCCCATAAGGCTTCATGATGCCAATATGGTAGGGAGGAAAACGAGCATGGGTTTTGTGCTTTTTCCTTTTACATCAAATATTTGTTGCTAGATAGATAGATATGTACACAATGGTATGTGTAGGATCATCATGGGAAAAAACAAGCCCTTAAGTGGCAAAAAAATTAGAAAAATCAAAGTTAGGCAACTTGACATAAAAATTTGAATAATTTATCTATATTATTTCAAAAATATGTAAGAATAGAATCTATAACAAATTGAATGTAGTTTATAAACTACTAGGTTTATTTAAAAAAATAAAATCTATTTGGTGAAAATTTGAAACTTCAATGCAGAGTACTTAAATTTCAAGGAAAAATAAGTAGGTGTATGTCGACCACCCTAACCACAATAAAATGATAATATTTTTTATAAGATTTTATATATAAGTAGAGGAATCATGTCGATGTGATGCATATTTTTTGTAATTTTTTTCCAATTAAATAATTAATTATGAATTTTTTATTACAACTTTTAAAAAATATAAAAAACTCGTATGTCTAACCACCTTAACTTGGTCAAAACTTCATGAAATTATTATTATTTTTTTAATCCTATAGTATGCGAAGCATAGAATGTGACACATATTTTGGATTCAAAAATTTGATATTGATTTAAAGCTATAGATGTTTTTCAATTAGCCTATCAATCAGGGCTTTAGTCATAATTCAAATAGAAAATGAATAATAATTATTTATTAAATTCAAATTAAAGCAAAATTTATATTGGTGGAAAGTTGTGAATCTCCTTTAAAAACCCTTTTCATTTCATCAATTTTGGGTAAAAAAAGTTGTCAGGCACATACCCTACACATACCCATTATATCGCCACTTTTTGGCCCATCATGATCCTGCACATACCCACAAATTGTTCCATACACTTAGCTTCAAAAAACATACTCTACTTTGCCCATTGGATTTCTCCATGTGTGTACAACTATCCTTTCAGCTTATGCGATCCATTATTTATAAAGAGTTATTTACCAGGATACCAATTTCCCCCAAAATTATTACAACATTTGCATTATGTTATCCTAAATGTATTTGTATAAAATATTCCATTGCAATCTAAGGAATGATATATTAAAATCATCAATTTTTTGCAATTTTAACACTGTATCATATATACAACACTGCATCAAATTCCCCACCAGTATTTTCTACTTTTCTTGCTTGGGGATTTTTATTAAGCCCATGAGTCTTCATGATTTTCACATAGGGTTCACATTGCATACAATTATCTTTCAAGTGATTTTACAATGTAGTATTATAAACATATAGTTGTAGAAGTGATTAGCCGATAGAATATTTGTTTGAAACTCTTGCTGGGATTTTTGTTAGCCCAGCTATGATTAGAACTTCTCCTGGTTGGAATCTCTGGTCAGCGGCAAGTTTCCTGGGGTTTTTAATGACGATGCATAGTTTTCTATTTACGTGGGTTGTCAATGGTGGAGTTGGTTTCCCCAATACACGAAAGCAAGATGGTAAGAGTTTGCTCGCGTGAGGGTTAATGCATCTTGGCATTGTTGTACAATGGTCGTGGAGGAAGTAAATGTAATATTGAATGTTGCAGTGTGGGAAAGTATATAGTTTTTGGTTATATTTTTGAACAAGCCACTGCTGGTTTTCCCTTATTGTGTGCACTTTGGTTAGAATTTTCGTCAACCTTCTTGCTTCACCACCCTCTTTAGTATTTTAATTTTTTTTCCTAAGCTTCATTTTTCAATGTAGGCAGCAATTAACAATATTAGGCCTCAGCAGGTAGAACGCATTGAAAATATCTTTGAGGTTATTTTGGACAAGAGTTCCTAAAAGTATAATGTGCAATTTTTAGTCAAGCCTTTTGCATGAATTCTAGATCTTTGATTGGATACTCTAAAGAAAACTACTTTTAGAGAATGCATGTCTACACGATCTTGATGAAGGTCATCAAACTCGAAGTAGCAGATCAAAGATATAGAATTTATGCAAAATGGTTAATTCAAAACTGGCCATTATACTCTAGAACTTCTTCCTTAAATAACTTCAAAAAAAATTTCAACACATTGTATGTGGCAACCAATGTTTCTTATTATATGAGGGTTTTCAAACTGTTGTGCTCTAGAATCTGTAAGTCATTTTACATGGGTATTTTTCATAAATGATTAATTTATTGTTCATTTCTTTCACTCTCTGCTTATTATTCCTTGTTATATGTTTGTATCTTTGGCGTTATACCCATTTTGGAGACTTCAAAGAGATTAAATGATTTATTTTCCCATCTCATCAACATAATGCCAAAGATGTACACATATAACAAGTGATCACTAGAAATAGGTCTTGCAATTTCCATTGATACAATAATAGAGACAAAAAATGTAGGAATATAAACATTGAATATCTTTATAGTTTCATACTCACACTTTGCAGATACATATATATGTGATTGCTCCTATATTGTTGTAGTTTTAAGGAAGGATATGTTGGTGCAATCATATGTAAATGTTTTTGTACCATGAAAATAAAAACGGTCAAATGTATTATCACCCTTTACACATATGTATATATGAAATTGGTCCTCTATATATATAGTTTTTAAGAAAATATTTGGTGGAGCACCTAGGCCTCCACTATACACCAAATAACCTTCACGACTGAGAGAAGTTACACCCACAAAACTATTTCATCAAGAATAATTAAAAATGTATTGAGTTGCCTAATGAAAATACATAATGTACAAGTGCCTTAAAAAGGCATGAAAAATGAGTGACAGGTAAGAAACTTCCCAGCACGGGAAAAAACTACCAAACTACCCGTAAATGCATAATTAACCAAAGTAAACTTAAGAGAGAAAATATTCAAGCTAACACCCCCCCTTAAGTGCAACTTAGGGAAACTAAAAATGAAAAATGAGATGTAAAAAATGCAATATGGGTCCCGGCTACACAACCATGTTAGGTACCCATTTACAATGAAAACAAAAATCTCTCACAACCAGAGAAAAGGAGAAACCTTGTGGGAAAAAACCCCTCTCCAAAAGACAGAAAAATAGAAAAGAGAGAAAGAAGGAAGGAAGACTCATCAAGACCCCCAAGGATAATTTCCTTCACCCCAAGCATCGATCACAACAAAAGATAGCAAGGAGATGCCAAAGGTTTAGTGAAGATTTCTGCAACTTGTTACTATGTAGGAAAATACTCCAAACTCATAACACCCTCCTGAATGAGCTATTGAATGAAGTGCATGTGGATCTCAATATGATTTGTGCACTAATGCTCCACTAGGTTGTGAGAAGTATGTATGACACTCTGATTATCACACCAAAGAGTAGTGAGGTGATTAGTAGAAAATCCAAACTCATCCATCAACTGTCAAAGCCACGAAACCTCCTAAATAGCCAAAACAATGCCTCGATACTCAGCCTCAGTCGATGATAATGCAATAGTAGTTTATGTCTTGCAATACCATGCAATCGAACTAGAACCAAGACAAAAGACAAAGCTAGAAGTGGACTTCTGATCATCAACATCACCATCCCAATCTGAGTTAGTGAGTCCCACACTTTGAGTAGCACCTGATGTGTAATGAATGCAAAACTGTGTAGTGCCCTGAATGTACTGCAAGATGCATTTGGCTACCTTTTAGTGACTCTCATGAGAATCATGAGAGAAACTGGATACAAGACCAACTACAAAGAGAATATCAGGATGATTGTGTGTTAAGTACAAAAGGCTGCCAACCAACTATCAATACAAGGTAGCATCGATTGATAGAGTATTGCAACTGGAAGAAAACACAATACTTGACTGAAAAGGAGTGGGGGATGGCTTGCAATCAGCTATCTGAAATATCTAAAGCAGATCAAGAGCATACTTCTACTGGAAAATAGAAATACCTACAAAATATTGATGAATCTAAAGACCAAGGAAGAAATGCAAAAGACCAAGGTCTGTCATATAAAACTACTATGTCAAAGCTCTTTGAGTATCCTGAATCATGGAATGAAAACTCCTAGTGAGAATCAAGTCATCCACATAGAGAACAAAAATGAGAAGATCCCCCCATGCCTCTTAATGTAAATTTTAGGGTCAAAGTGACATCTAGTGAATCTAGAAGTAAGCAAAAAACTTCCCATCTTCTCATACCAAGCTTGAGGGGATTGTTTGAGACCATACAATGAATGTCGAAGCCTGCAAACAAGTGAAGGGTCCTACAAAAAAACCTGGTGGTTGCTCCATACAGATCTCCTCTTGAAGATCCCCATGCAAGAAGGCACTCTTCACATCCATCTAATACAATGACCAACCCTGAGATGCATCAATAGAAAGTATAAGGCGAATGGAATCCATCTTGGCAACATGAGCAAAGGTCTCTGAATAGTCAATGCCCTCAACCTAAGAAAACCCCTTTTCCACAAGACGAGCCTCATACTTTTCAATAGAACCATCAGCTGCAAACTTGGTACGATACACTCACTTGCACTGAACCAAATTTCTTCCCTTAGGAAGAGGAACAAGATCTCAAGTGTGATTTTTCATCAAGGAAGAATACTCCTCATCCATAGCATTATCTGACTTTGGAACACCTGAAGCATATGAAAACTTCTAAGGATTAGTAGAAAATACATGACTCAAAAGACTGATACCTGAAGTCTAAGAACGAGTGTGGTGAGAAGTGGTGGGATCACCTACATGTGAACCAACCTCCTTAAGAATAGTGTGAGCCCAAAGAGGCTATGTGGGTGTAGGTTCATGAGAAGATGGAGTTATTTTAACAACAAGATCAATACCATCATCATTAGGAGCATCAACAACATCATCATCATTAATAGGAAACAAAACATCCTCTGAAGAACTAGGAAGAAGAGAAGTAGAGGCCTATGATGGAGAATATTTTGAAATGAAAGACTCATCAAAATGAACATCATGATGAAAATGTACCTCTTTAGTGATGGGATCAAACAACCGATATCCCTTCACATCTTCAAAGTAGCTAATGAAGATGAACCACTGACTCTTCTTCTCCATTGCTTTATGCCTCCCTGCTGGAATGAATGTCCATGCATCACTGCCAAATACTCTAAATTAGGAGACCTTAGGCTTGACATGAGACCAAGCCTCCTCAAGAGTCATATTCTACACTGCCTTATGAGGTATACGATTCTGAATGTAGTTGGCGCAATTGACATCCTCTACCCAAAATGTTGGAGCCATGGACCTAGACTGGATCATGTAATTGGCCACCTACCATAATGTTATGTTCTTCCACTCAACCACACCATTCTTTTGTGGAGTGTATGCCATTGTATGTTGATGAATAATACCTCAAGCACTGCAGAAATCCTAAAATGCCCTCATTGACATACTCTCTCCCATTATCTATGTGAATATTTTGAAGGGAATTCCCTAACTGATTCTCCACAAATGTAAGGAATGTCATGAATAAGAGAAGAACCTCATCCTTGTACTTCAAAAATAACACCCAAGTGCGGTGAGAAAATTCATCAATTAAGGTGAGTATATACTTGGCCCCTAAAAATGAAGGAGTGGGAAATGACATGAGATCACTATGCACCAATTCAAGGGGTGCCAAAGCACATGTAGCCATACCTTTCAGAAATGGATCTCGATGATTTTTTCCAAGTACACAACCTACTAAAATCCATTAGAACAAAAAATCTGAGATAGGCCCATCACCAAATTTTGTGTGCTCATTTGTCGGGGATATCTATAATTTAGGTGCCCAAACTACTCATGCCACAACTTGCTCACGGAATTTGCATGAGCAGTAAAGGATGATCCTGATGAAGGCTCAAATCCATCAAACTTATACAAGTGGGCTCCATGATCAACTACTCTAGTAGCAAAAACCTTCTTAGGATTCTCCAATTCTTGAATATTCACATCACTAGGAGAGAACTCAAAAAGCCTTTCATTGAACCATACTAAAAAATTGATAAATGGAGAGCAGATTTTGTGAAATATCAAGAACAAGAAGAACATAATCAATGTAACCATCTCATATCTGAACTGAGCCTATCCCTAATATAGGAATCTAAGAAGAGTCTCCAACTGTAATGTGAGTAGTATGACTATGGGAGAGAGAATCAAGAAGATCTTCATCATGAGTCATGTGATGTGAGGCACCAGAATCAAGAATCCAACTATCATGGGTAGAGGAAAAACCTCTTGCTGCAAGGGCTTGGCCTTTTCCCAAGGAAGAAGACTTCGACATGGAAATATTGTGCTTCTTCATAACTTCCTCCAATGTTGCAAGCCTTGCAAAACAATGTTCATCATTATGCCCTAACTTTCGACAAAAAGAACAATCTTCCTTCTTCTTCTTGGACTTAAAAGAGGATTCTCCTGAGTTAGAAGGAGGAAGTACAGTCTTCTGATCATTCTTCTCCTTAGGCTTGGAGGGATTCTCACCACCTTGAGGATAATCTTTGTTTGGCTTCTTCTTATTCTTACCCTTGCACTTGGAAGATTAAGCCATCAAGGCATGAATCTTAGGAAGAGCATCCATCTAGATCAACTTGGCTTGCTCCCTAGCTATTCAATCAAAAAACACCTCAAAGGAAGGAATCTTATGGTCATCTCCCATGGCATCCATAGTAGAACATAAGGTAGAGGCAAACACTTGAAAAGGACCTCTCATTTTTGACAAGATCAAGAAAATACACTCATCATCACTTTTAGCATGACCACACCCTTTCAGTTGTGATAAGATCAATTTGAATTGTGCAAGGTAATCCTAAATAGTGGGAAGGGCATCTGGAGAAAGAGAGTTGATATTGGCTTCAAGTTACAATATTTTGAATTGGTTTACTTTCCCATACAAATCGGTAAGCTTATCCCATAATTCTCTAGGCGTCTTACATTCAGCAATGTGAAACAATAGATTATCTAACACATGGAGATCTATGAGCCCTCTAGCCTCATCCATTTTTTTGAGATGGAAAAACTTCTCAAAGTCCTTAGTGAACTCAGGTTGTTCGACATCCAACATTTTCCAAAGCCCTCGAGGTTGCAACAATTATGAAATTTTGAGTTTCCATGTGTGGTAGTTATGTGGGGTAAGTGGTTCTATTTTTGGTTCTAACATGGTGGGAAAATGAACACAAAAAAGAGAAATATACTACTTATACCCCCCCAAAATAAATAGAACCAACTATTTTCAATCCCCAAAAGAAAACTTTTTGCTAAAGAAACACCAATAGAAGGTAGAAATATGGGCTACTAGATTTACAATTTATGGAAAAAATTCAAAGTATCTCTTTCATAAAGAGCTGCAAAATATCTCTGACAAGGATGCCACCAAGAACTCCATGCTCTGGATAGGATAAGCAATCAATTCACCACCAAATTTCCACACAATGAACAAGGAAGAAGGATGCTTGAGCAAATCATTCCTTCTCCAGTAAAAAACTAGCAGTCTTAGTGAAAAAAATGGCCCTCTCACAAATCGTGTGCCTCCCTCTTCTCCAATCGGCCTCCCTCACAATAGCTAACAAGAATGAATCAAATTCTCTCTACAAATCGAGACCAACCAACAAAAAAAACTTCACAAAGATGAATCATGCCAGACAGGGTATCCCCATGTAATAAACAACAATGCCTCCCTCTGATGGAATAAAATGCCTTTTTTGAAGTAGTCAATCTTCCAATACAAAATCACCAACCACTTGAAGATGCTTCTTGGTAGAAAAAAGGAAGCGTGCCTTCTCAACAAAAAACACCTTCTATAGTTTGAACTATCCTCTCCAAGCGAAAAACCCATGCTCACTTTCAACAAGAATTGGTTCAAGGGTTTCCTCTCTTGGATTCACACATAGGTGAGACAAAAAATGCCTCAACAAACATGTCTTCTTCAAATTTGAGATTTGCAGCCACTTCACCGCAAAGAGATAGTGCCTCTAAAAAAAAAACTTGATGAATACTCTCAAACGAAAGGGGTGGCAGGATGGAAAAGCTCTGATACCATGTTGGAGCACCCAGGCCTCCACTGCACACCAAATAACCTTCACGACTGAGAGAAGTTACACCCACGAAACTATTTCATCAAGAAGAATTAAAAATGTATTGAGTTACCCAATGAAAATACATAATGTACAAGTGCGTTAAAAAGGCATGAAAAATGAGTGACAGGTAAGAAACTTCCCAGCATAGGGAAAAACTACCAAACTACCCATAAATGCATAATTAACCTAAGTAAACTTAAGAGATAAAATATTCACATTGACAATATAATATGTGGGGGGCAATTGTATGTGTATGTGTGTGCAGCATGACATTCAAAAGGGTCAAAAATTTTAAATAAAGACACTCAATTTAATAGAAAAAAAAGCTTAGGGTATATAGGTATAGAAAATGAAAAATTGAAGATAGCTACACAACTTTGAACTAATTAAATACATCGAATACTATATTCTCGTGATTATCAAATACATGAAACGTGCAACTGTAATGTTCAAAACATTTTATTATTCTGATAGGCATCCATGCATATAGATTTATATACACATCGATGGACATATATATCTATATTGTTATTCCTATGTGTGTGTGTATATAGATATATATACATACATGCATACACACACATATATGTATATGTATGTATGTATGTATGTATGTATATATATATCTACATATGCATCAATTTCTAGCAGCTGCAACTGTATATTTAGAACATTGCATGTGTTTGGATGTCATATACACAACCAACAAACCAATCCAATGTTTGAAAGGTGGTTTTATAGATTAACATTGCTTTGTACATATTTGCATGTTGAATTGTGGGCATTTTATACTTTTCTTGCTCAGCTATTTGAATAGAGCCCAAAAGGCTTCATGATGCCAATATGATAGGGAGGACAACAAGCATGGGTTTTGTGCTTTTCCCTTTTACATCAAATATTTGTTGCTAGATAGATAGATATGTACACAAATCATTACATACACTTGGCTTCTAAAAACATACTCTACTATTCCCATTGGATTTCTCCACGTGTGTGCAACTATCCTTTCAGCTTATGGGATCCATTATTTATACAGAGTTGTTTACCAAGATACCAATTTCCCCCAAAATTATTACAACATTTAAATTATGTTATTCTAAATATATTTTTATAAAATATACCATTGTAATCTAAGGAATGATATATTAAAATCATCAATTTTTTGTAATTTTAATACTGTATCATATATACAACACTCCATCAAATTCCCCACTGGTCTTCTCTACTTTTCTTGCTTGGGAATTTTTCTTAATCCCACGAGTCTTCATGATTTTCACATAGGGTTCACATTGCATACAATTCTCTTTCAAGTGATTTTGCAATGTAGTATTCTAAACATACAATTGTAGCTATTACAAATTGATACATATGCACATATAAACAACATTAAGTGTCAAAGATGCATAGAGATACCAACCAACAATAAGTAGAGGTCGAGAGTTCTATAAGTAAATAACATGTTTTGAACATCGTAGTATATTAAACTATATATGCACATACTCTACAAATATTTTCAAAAGAAATGTGTTGCATTTGACTAATAAGTTTAAAATTCTGCAATTATGTTCTATTTTCCATTTTCTATGCCTATATACCCTAAGTTTTATCATTTGTCCTTCATGCTTTGCTTGCACATATTCTTATGTGTTCTTGACAACTTTTCAATTGGTTTTATTTGATTCAAATAGCTGGCAAATGTTGATCTATAGAATTGTCTTTTGAGCATTTCATTGTTTTGCTCTTCTTGTATATTACGTTCAGAAATATATACTCTTGTCTACATTGCATTTTTGTCTAATATGTGATAAGGGTATGTGCAAGATCATGATGAACCAAAAAGTGGTGATATGATGGGTATGTGGTTGGAGACTTTTGTTTACCCAAAATTGATGAAATGAAAAGGGTTTTTAAAGGAGATTCTCATCTTTCCACCAATATAAATTATGCTTTACTTTGAATTTAATAAATATTTATTAGTCTTTTTCTATTTAAATTATGACTAAAGTCCTAATTTATAGGCTGATGGAAAAAACATCTATAGCTTTCAAACGGTATCACATTTTTTTAATCCAAAACATGTGTCACATTCTATGCTTTTCATACTATAGGATTAAAAAAAATGAATTTCATGAATTTTTGACCAATTTAAGGTGGTCAGACATATGAGTTTTGGGTATGTGTAGGATCATGATGGGCCAAAAAGTAGTGATATGATGGGTATGTGTAGGGTATGTGGTTGATGTAAGGCCCCACCTTGAATGTGATTAGTAAAGCCCTAATATGTTTTATGTGATCCCAAATAGATGGTAAGATGTATTATGGATGACAAATAGTGTGGTTATTTGATAATATTCTTTCTTATGCTACCATGAATGTAAGACCCCATTTCATATCCCCCATTTTATTTCAATCGAACAAGTAGTTAGATGATAATTATGATGAAATGAATGATAAAAATCTTTTTAGGATTCATGGGCATTAACCTTGATTTAATTATGATAGATGCACATGTGAATTGTTGGATATAACTTGAAAGTGTTGGGTTATTTGGCATATTAAAATTTTGGTAAATGGTTCATCGTTAATGTTATTGGAGTTTAAAATGAATTACTAAGGTGGTAAAAAAAATGGAGTGACTATTTCATTGACTATATTCTTGTATTGGAGTAAGTGTGTATTTCCTTTGATTATAATGAAAATTGAATCATTAGGTTCATTTGATGTATTAATGAGTAAATAGTTCATGAGTGAAAATTATGTGAATTGGATTAGCTAATAATATGAATAGATATATGATCTAATCATGCTGACCTTGGTAATGTACAGGAATCAAATATGCAAATAGGAGGATAGATAAATGTTGGAATCAAATCAAATACATCTTTGGGAAGTTCTAAGTGTAGCCCTATTTGACTTACAAGGGTTTGAGGTTTTATTATTGGCTGGGTGATTGAGTAGAATCCAATTGTAGGACATGTGATGTGAGTTTGGTTGGGGTTGGAACCCTTGGTTAAGATCAAAATTCGTATGGATTTTTGTGTGGGTTTTAAAAAGGGATTACTGAATCAATTTCCTTGGTTTTTGAACAAGAATAGACCCCATAGGACCTATACCTATGGGTTTGGAACCTTTTGACACATGTGAACTTGTCCTTGGAGTGTGAAAATACCCCTCAAAAGTCCACATTCATGAATGTGACAAATTCAAAAAGTGTTGGGGCTTGGGAAGAGTGACTTGTCACTCTCAACCTTCTACTCCCCAAAAGTTCTTGGAATTGGCACAAGACTCACACATGTGTGAGCACTTGTGGGAAAGAGTGTAGGTTTGGAGGATCCATATATATCTCAAGAAGATGGAAGATTTGGGTATTACCCACTTCTCCTTTTGGAGAATTCTGCTTGAGATTGGAGATAAGATATGAAAGGAGAGGATATATGCTTCTTAGATGATGGTGCTCAAACTAATTGGCATGGAGAGGAAGGATGGATGAAATGGTTCAATCACTTCACCCAAAATAAAGATAAGTCCTTCCTATTTCTTTCCATTTATCCTAGCGCATTGATAGTAAGAAGGTTATATAATATATGTATCATGATTGAAAGAAGAAGGTAGAGAACCTAGATGCATGAATTTTGAACTATGTTAGCCAATCCCTAGAAAAAAAAAGAGAGATGAGAAAAGACTCCACTTATCATCGTGGAGCTGAAGAAATTCCTTTCTCGGGGGTATGGCCAGAGCCCACAAGGCTCCATGATGCCATTATAGTAGGGTGGAGAGCAAGTCTTATTTAGTTGTATGCCATTCATTATATTTTTTAAAAATTAGTTGCAAAATAAAATGTTAGTGATTGTTGTGACATGAAAAGATGGAGAAAGAGAAAACCTTATTCCTTTATCTACTATCCATTGTGTTTCTGAATATTGATTGTAGTCTCAAAAGTCTTATAATTTCCTGCAATAAAGAAGACATCTATACCTTGTGAAATGTAGCAAAGTACTCTCTGCAAGACCCATTAAGTAATCACTATAAAAATTTCTTATATCGTTGAATGGTTATATGATGCATCATTGCAGTAGTATGGAAATACCTTCTGCTTCAGTTTTAATGATTATAGAATGCATAGAAGGGAAACCAAAATAAATAAATAATAGGTCAGTGAAACGATTATTCCATTTGTAATCATGGTGTTATATATATATATATATATATATATATATATATATATATATATATATATATATATCTTGATGTGAATAAGTGTTATTCCTTTAGAAGGAGATAATAAATAGGATAGAAGAAAAAGTAGGGAAATGAGATTTGAATAGATTCTTGGTTATCTCATTCAGAATGCACGTAGTTTTCTTCCAAATCTACACAGATATTTTCAATGAATTTTTTTTGTTAATCTGGATAGTTTGGAAACAAAATAAATATATGAGCAAAAAATATCTTCCTATGAATATCTTTGTGTAAGCCATGTTAAAAACAAATGTAGAAGTTATAAAAAAATAATAATAATAAAATACAAGAAATTGTGCAAACTATTTAATCGTTTTGTCTGGATACTTGGGCGGCAAATGCTCTGTGTTGCAAGGGACTTAAAGAATCTAAATAAAATTGAAGAACTAATTCGTTAAAACCCTTGGACAAATCTATATGTTAAAAGCAAAGTTTGCATGCTCTCTTCAAGAGAAAATAAACAAACAAAAAAACCTATTCACAACAAGTACTCTACATTGAGGTGGCTCTCTGTGAAGGCTACGACCCACCACAAAGAGGCCACAAGACTTCATCCTGCTAGAAAGCCTGCAACTTTACATCAAAGTCTTTATTTTCTCAGATAGACTAAGTGTATGACGTGAAATTTGTGTAACATTTATGGTATAATAAATTAAAATCTGCTGAAATATTCTTGGATAAAGAAGTAGGTAGACTCCATTGATGAAGATTGAGTTATTGAGTTCCCAACCAACACTCTGGCAATCCACTTCTGAACTATCATAAACTTTGAGATTCGTGAATCCCCTCACCGCTTCTCACAAGAATCATCCAACCACTATAAATTATTGTCCTTCAATTGCATTGAATACAATAATAATTAGTGTGAGTTGAGCAAGGCGATTTGTAATAGAGCATCAATGGCTATCTTGCATCCATACTAATGCAAGATGATTAATCGAAGCTCAATTGTTCACTGTTCTCCATCATTCCTTGGGCTATGTCTTCGCTAGTTTCTTGTTGCTTCCTATGCCACTATTGGTACCCATTCCCTCCCTTTTTCCTCCTCGCGGGTGTACCCTTTCACCTCTCATGTTGGCAGGTTGCAGCCAACAAATAAGTTTTCGACAAGGGTTTTAGAGTATGTTATTAAAATGAAAATTAAGGTCAAAATCCTAATAACAAGCACATTTAAATTTTAACACCACAGCATCCTCTACCCTGGGAATGATATCAAATGTCTCATAAACATGATGTTGGTTGATTATTAATATCTCTTAGTTGTGCTGTCAGATTAGGGCAGATTTTTCAATAGTGAAATTAAATGGATTTTGTTAAAGTCGTGGGTAGTTGTGGTAGTTTTATGGTGTCCAATAAGTATGGCAACAATGTGTAGACCAAGGAATATTTTGTTTATATTTCCAATTTCATATGTCACTATTGAGTAGCTTAGCTGTAGTGATAAGATGGCATCAAGGTGCAATAATTAAGACCACTTACGATACCCAAAAAAAAATGAAATTTGTAATAATATTAATAACCTGTTGGACTCCTTGTGTTTGAAGTAGAAATGACCATAATGCTGCAGAAGGAAACTTTAGTCCCATGAATTTAAAATATCCATATAACATCACACAAGATAAAATCTAATGAAAATATCCTTTAAGAGCATATGGTCTTACTTTTAAAAGAAAAGGAAACATTCAAGTAAGTTTAAATACGAAAAATCCAAGAGTAAAAGGAGGACTACGTGGCTTTTAGGTTTATAAAAAAAGAAGAAAGAAAACATTAAGAGTTTAAAATAGGTTAGGAAATTAAGCACTTTATAGTAATTTCATGTTTTAGGAAAAGTGTAAACTTCTTTTGTTTAAATTTTTATTTTATATATGTTATAATTATCTAAGTAATTATTCTTTAAAATAAATAAATAAGGAATGCTACTTTATTCATATATATAAATAGTTAGGTAAATGATAATTAAAATTGGTTTTAAATGTAAACATTTAAGATGGTATATATTATGGGATATGTTGATACAAATAAATAATTGATGAATTTAGAAAAAAAAAAAAAGAAATTGACTTGAGCAATTACTTTTGATTTAGGGGTATTTAATAATAATAAGAGGGAATCAATTTCTGAGTTGAGAAGTGCCCCCGGTATTAGTATTAACATTGATAGTAATATTGTTATTATTCCGAACATTGGCATGTAAGACAGGTAATAATAGTTAAAAAAAAAAAATGTGTGAAAGATAAGTAACTTATTTTGCTCACGTCAACATGGAAACAAGGTCATTTATAAAAATCTTTATATTTATCTAATGTCCAAGAATGAATCAAGGAATATGCAATGTTAATACTGGTATTTGTTGGAATATGTGCCTCAATCCTTACTGACATGGAACTCCTGAAGGGAAAATTCGCTGTGACATTCTTAATGTCTAGGCGACTAATTGTTCTGAAGCTCTTGAAATGTTCATATCACTATGACAGGGTTGAAGTCTCTTCGACAAGTCTATCGCTGTGACTTTTTGTGTTTGGTGTGACCTTTTGACGAATGGAAACCTTCAGGTGACAGTGTGATCTTATCAGGTGTCAGGGAGACTTGGGTTGTCAGTATTGGTTTGGTCTATACGAAATGTCTCGCCGACACCATTTTGCATATGGTCATCAGTGTGACCTTTTGTTTTGGTATGAGTCCCAGCGATCTATAAAGGTCTCGCCGACTGGGATGTACAGCTATCGGGGTAACATAAAGCTTGCAGGGAGATGTCTCAGCGATGAAGCTAGGTCATGCCAATGGGAGTATTCACATTGTGTCTTCGTGGTGACAAAAGACTTCGTTGTGAAGTCTTGGTGACTTGGATAAGTCTCATCAATAGTCTTCGGTAAGACATGGGGCACTCAGAGAAAGGTCACAGCGAAGATCAAATGTCTTGCCGATGGAATGTCTCATTGTTGTGACTTGTGTCTTCGATATGAGTCTCACTGAAGTGCAATAGTCATGCCGACATGAATTGAAGATTTCGATATGAGATCTTGGCGAGATCGGTATGTCTTTCCAATGGTTTCTCTAAGTTTGATATGACTTGTTCCATTTGATATGAGTCTCGCTGATAAGAGAAACTATTGCTGATAGGAACGAAATGGATATCGGTAGATTCGGTATGACTTGTGGTTTTCATTATAATGACTTGTCGACTGTTGGGACTCTTGGCGATATCAATATGAAGACTTTGTGGCATCGAGGAAACATTATTAGTGTCTCACTGATATGCCAACAAAGTTTGACCCCCTTTGACCATGCAACCATCCTATGTGGCATCTCATGGACCAATCAGAGGACACAGTTTTTAAACGGATGACAGTTTGATTTTTGCATCAGTTGCAATGCTAAAGGAAAAATTGCATTCAAGGAAAAATCATCTGCTCGAAAGGAAATTGTCTATGATTGGCAATGGCGGATAAGGATGCACTAAAGACAAAATCAGAATGTGAATAAAATAAAAGCAGATTGATTCTAATTTGTGAATATAGTTTTTTCAAGTTGTTGAGAGCATTGTCTATAACTGATGAACAGTGAATGAAGCTATAGAAAAATACCAGAGAGTTGTATTTCTGATTGTATGTAATTTTTTTGTTACTTTAATACAAAGAGATTTAGCTTGGTGTGGTGGGTTTTTTCCTGAAAGGGTTTTCCCACGTAAATTTGTTGTTCATTGTCTTTGTGTATTTGCTCTATATCTATAAATCTTTCATGTGTGTCTTAATTAGATTGTAATTTGAAAATTAAAAGCCTTGCATTGAATTCTTCCCTGTGGATTTGACATTAGGAAAGTGTTTCCACACCTCTTCTTTCCTTACAAGTGGTATCAAAGCCTGGCCAATTGTGTTGTCCTTGTGAGTGGGTTGGGTTTTTTGTGTCAATCCTTTTCCAGTGGGAGTTTAGTAGAGGTCTGATAGTTTAATTACAAATTAAGATGGCGAGCACATCTGGAAGGATGGAAATAGAGAAATTCAATGGTAGCAATTTTGAGTTGTGGAAACTCAAAATGAAAGATATGTTAGTAGATCGTGATCTCTGGACTGATGAGTCTGGAACGATGCCTCAAGGCATGAAGCAAGAGGATTGGGACCTAGTAGATAGAAAGTCAAAAGGGCTGATAAGGGTCTATTTGGAAGACTCTGTTCTTCTGAATGTTCATAAAGAAAAGACTGCCTCTTCCTTGTGGAAAAGATTAGCATCCATTTATCAAGGCAAGTCCTTGGTGAACAAGTTGTTTTTGAGGAAGAAACTGTACTCTTTGCGAAGGAGGGTCTGTTGCTGATCACTTAAATGCTTTCAACATGCTGATTGCTCAGTTGACATATATTGGTGTAAAGATTGAAGATGAAGATCATTGCATGTTGTTGCTATGTTCTCTGCTTGATTATTGGGATCATTTGGTGATGGCTATAGGGAGTACAACATCCACATTCAAGATGGAAGATGTTGTTGCTTCTCTGTTATTAGAAGAAATGAGAAGAAAATCTTCTGAGATGGCAAAGGAGGCTCTAGTTGTCAGAGGTAGACCAAAGGAGAAAGGCAAGAAGAAGGACAAGAAGTCCATATCGAAATCAGAAGGGAGATCAAAGTCTCCTGGCAAGAAGTCCAAGGTGAAATGCTGGAATTGTGGGCAATCTGGTCATGTCCGAAGAGATTGCAAGGAAGAGAAAAAGAAGAATAATAAATCTTCTGGAAATGATTCTTCTCAGAGTGATGCAGATGCCTTCATTGCAGCTTTGGCTACATAGGCATCCGATGATGTCTGGCTAATTGATTCTGGAGCATCTTTCCACATGACATCTCATAGAGATTGGTTCACAAAGTATGAAGAATACAATGGTGGAAAGGTGTACTTGGAAAGTGATTCATCTTTAGAAATTTTTGGTTTTGGAAGAGTCATAATTCAATTCCTTGATGGAAGAGTGAAGGGAATCAATGATGTGATGCATATACCAGGTCTGGCTCGAAATATACTTTCTATAAGTAAGCTGAATGATATTGGGGTGCATGTCACGTTCTCTGGAAATGGTTGCAAGATGACTAGAGGCTCTATGGTGCTGGCTAGGGGTGCTCGAATTGGTACCTTGTACAAGCTGGATGTACAAGCTATTCAATGTAATAGTGTCTCTGCGAAATCACTTAAGGCTACTCATGGAGATAAGAAGGAAAACATTCCTGATGGAGTAAATGCCATGGAGGTTAAACTTCCAGCAAAAAAGACTATGCTCTGGCATCATAGGCTTGGCCACATTGGTGAAAAAGGTTTAAAAACCTTGAAAAATAAAAACCTGGTAGAAGGGCTTGAAGATTATAACCTTGAGTTCAAATTTTGTGAACATTGCATATATGGAAAGCAACACCGTGTTTCATTTTATTTCAGCCCTCACAAATCTTCTGGTTTACTTGATTATATTCATTCTTATGTGTTTGATCTAGTGAATGTTCCTTCTCTATCTAAATCAAGATATTATGTGTCATTTATTGATGATTATTCAAGAAAAATATTTGTATATTTTTTGAAAAGTAAATCAGAAGTGTTTAGTCGATTTAAGGAATTTAAAAACCTTGTTGAAAATTAGACTAGTAGAAAAATAAATTGCTTAAGGACTAAATATGGCGGTGAGTTTTGTTTAGATGAATTCGAAAGGTACTGTACATATCATGTGATCAAAAGACATAAGACTACACCTTATACTCCACAACAAAATGGAGTTGCTGAAAGGTTCAAAAGGACAATAATGGAAAGAGCATGAAGTATGCTGAGTAGTGCTAGCTTGGAGGAGAAGTTCTAGGCTGAAGTAGTCTCTATAGCATGTTACTTGGTAAATCGTTATCCTAATTCTGCTCTTGTTGAGAAGACGCCTTTGGAAGCATGGTCTGGAAAGAAGCCCTCTCTGAGACATATTCGTGTCTTTGGCTATGAGGAATATGCATATGTTCCATTTGAAAAAAGATCTAAGTTGGAAAAAAAAGCTGTGAAGTGTATTTTTATTGGCTATAGTGCCGGCATAAAAGGATACAAGCTTCAGAACCCCGAGACTGAGAAGGTTTTGTACAGCAGAAGTGTTATCTTTCATGAGCTGAAACTTTCTACATTGGATTTGCAGTCAGAGAAGAAATTAGAAAATGAAAAGGATGTAGCAAGAATTCCTTCAACACCAGAAAAAGAGGAATTGAAAAATCAAAATGTACCTGATACTGAGGAAAGCTCAAGTAGCTCTGAAAGTTCTGAAGATGATGAAGAACCACCTTAGCCTCAGCCTATGAGGAGGTCAACTCATGAAAGAAAGCAACCTGATAGGTATGGGTTTTCTTTGATTGAGTCTACTTGTGCCTATGCTTTAATTTCTAGCACTGATGAACCTAAGACTGTGAAAGAGGCATTTAAAATGTTTGATTCAAACTCTTGGTTGGAAGCCATGAATGAAGAGATGGCATCATTAGAAAAGAATGATACCTGGAGTTTGGTGCCATTGCCTAAAGGCAGAAAAGTTGTGGGCTGTAAATGGGTATTCAAAAAGAAAATTGGTCTGGATGGTAGTGTAGAAAAGTATAAAGAAAGGTTGGTTGCAAAAGGTTATTCCCAAGTAGAGGGAATTGACTATGGAGAAATATTTTCTCTTGTAGCTAAGTTGACATCTATTAGATTTCTTTTGTCACTTGGATCAGCGTATGACTTAGAGGTTGAACAGATGGATGTGAAGACAACATTTCTTCATGGTGATCTTGAAGAAGAAATTTATATGTCCCAGCCGGAGCACTTCGTACAAAAAGGTAAAGAAAGACTAGTATGCAAGTTAAAGAAATCTCTGTATGGTTTAAAACAGTCCCCTAGAATGTGGTACCAAAATTTTGACATGTTTGTTTTGTCATTAGGATTTGTAAGATCAAAATGTGATCACTGTGTATATTACAAAGCTAAAAGTGATCAAGTCCTTATTATTGAACTCTATTTTGATGATATGTTGTTCATAGGCAATAGTAAGCTAATGATTTATGATCTTAAGTCTCAGTTGTCTGCAAAGTTTGAAATGAAAGATCTTGGTGTAGTAGGGTATATTCTGGGAATGGAAATAACTAGGGACAAGAAAAATAGAAAGCTTTGGCTCAGTCAGAGTAAGTACATCAAGACTGTTCTAGAGAGATTTTGTATGACTGAATGCAAGCAGGTAGTTATTCCAGTTACACAGGGAACGAAGCTATCTATTGAGGATTGTCCAAAATCTCCTTCTGAGATGGAGGACATGACCAGTGTGCCTTATGCAAGTGCAGTTGGCAGTCTCATGTATGCAATGGTCTGTACAAGGCCAGACATTGCCCAACCAGTGGGAGTTCTTAGTCAATTTATGGCTAATCCTGGAAGGACACATTGGGATGCTATGAAGAGAGTGTTTAGATATTTGAATGGAACTTTAGAATATGCTTTGTGTTACCATGAGAATGTGGTTGAAACACAAAGAACTCTCAGCATTCAAGGTTATGTGGATTCTAATTGGGCAGGGGACATTGACAGCAGAAGATCCACCAGTGGATATATTTTCATGATGAATGGTGGTGCAGTGAGTTGGATGAGCAAGTGGCAGGCTATAGTCGCTTTGTCCACTACAGAGGCAGAATACATGGGAGCTACACATGCGTGTAAAGAAGCAATCTGGTTAAAACATTTGTGTTCTAACATTTGTTTTGATGCAGGAAAAATTACTATTTACTGTGACAACCAGAGTGCTATATATTTGGCAAAGAATCCTACTTTCCATGCCAGGACAAAACATCTAGATGTACAGTATCACTTTGTACGAGATATGGTGGAGGATGGGAAGGTCTCTTTGGAGAAAGTGGATACTCTGGAGAATGTTGCAGATGCATTGACGAAGCCTATGAGCACAAACAAATACAGGTGGTGTGCCAGTTCGATGGGCCTTTTGGCCCATGTTTTTCAGTAGTTTGTTTATGCTCTGGAGGCGTCAGTAAGATCTTCATCAAGTGGGAGCTTGTTGGAATATGTGCCTCAATCCTTACTGACATGGAACTCCTGAAGGGAAAAGTCGCTGTGACATTGTTAATGTCTAGGCGACTAAATGTTCTGAAGCTCTTGAAATGTTCATATGGTTGTGATAGGGTTGAATTCTTGCCGACAAGTCTATCGATGTGACTTTCTATGTTCGACGTGACCTTTTGGCGAATGGAAACCTTCCATTGTCGGGGAGACTTGGGTTGTCGGTATTGGTCTGGCCAATACAAAATGTCTCACTGACACCATTTTGCATATGGTCATCGGCATGACCTTTTGTTTCGGTATGAGTCTCAGCAATTGATAAAGGTCTCGCCGACTGGGATGTACAGCTATCAGGCTAACATAAAGGTCGTAGGGAGATGTCTCAGCGATGAAGCTAGGTCACACCAATGGGAGTATTCACATGGTGTCTTCGTGGTGACAAAAGACTTCGTTGTGAAGTCTTGGCAACTTGGATAAGTCTCGTCGATAGTCTTCGGTAAGACATGGGGTGCTCGGAGAAAGGTCACAACGAAGATCAAATGTCTTGCCGATGGAATGTCTCATCATTGTGACTTGTGTCTTCGATATGAGTCTCACTGAAGTGCGATAGTCATGCCAAATGGCTCACGCTAGCATGCCTTGAAGATTTCGATATGAGGTCTTGACGAGATCGGTATGTCTTGCCGATGGTTTCTCTGAGTTTGATATGACTTGTTCCATTCAATATGAGTCTCGCCAATAAGAGAAACTCTTGTTGATAGGAACAAAATGGATATCAGTAGATTCGGTATGACTTGTGGTTTTTGTTATAACGACTTGCCGACTGTTAGGACTCTTGGCAATATTGATATGAAGACTTTATGGCATCAGGGAGACACTGTTAGTGTCTCACCGATATGCCAACAAAGTTTGACCCCCTTTGACCATGCGACCATCCTATGTGGCATCTCGTGGACCAATCAAAGGAAGCAGTTTTCAAACGGATGACAGTTTGATTTTTGCATTAGTTGCAATGCTAAAGGAAAAACTACATGCAAGGAAAAATCATCTGTTCGAAAGTAAATTGTCTATGATTGGAAATGGCAGATAAGGATGCACTGAAGACAAAATTAGAATGTGAATAAAATAAAAGTAGACTGATTCTGATTTGTGAATATAGTTTTTTTGAGTTGTTGAGAGCATTGTCTATAATTGATGAACAGTGAATGAAGCTATAGAAAAATACCAGAGTGTTGTATTTCTGATTGTATGTAATTTTGTTGTTACTATAATACAAAGAGATTCGGCTTGGTGTGGTGGGTTTTTTCCCGAAAGGGTTTTCCCATGTAAATCTGTTGTTCATTGTCTTTGTGTATTTGCTCTATTTCTTTAAATCTTTCATGTGTGTCTTAATTAGATTGTAATTTGAAAATTAAAAGCCCTACATTGCATTCTTCCCTGTGGATTTGACATTAGGAAAGTGTTTCTGCACCACTGCTTTCCTTACAGTATTAAGAAATATCAAATAAACCAAAAGTAGGGAGTTGTTAATCTAGTGAAGGGGTAGTATAATAAGATTAAGGATAACATTATTGCTATTATGATTAAGTAGTAGTAACATTATTATTGTAAATTTGTAGAGTAAATATTATGGTTAATATTTTGGTTAAGTAGAGACAATGATGTCAATGTTAAAATTGAGATTTGAAATATAACACCTAATCAAATAAATAAATAAATAAATCATTAAATAAGTTTTAAACCTATCATTCTCCAACTGGAACGTGCTTGTCTCAATGCTTGGGGAAGCTAAATTAACTCTAGTAAACCATCTTTAAAAGAAGAGATGGAATATATTTATTCATAAAGATATGTTAAGAAGTGACCCCACTAGGTGTGCAATGTGTACCATAGAGATTTAACCCACTCCATACACATTTAGAGAGTGTTAATTAGCTTAGTTAATGGGAAAGGTTGTTGGGGATGATAAATGAATTGCATAGACAATTGTTTATATTTAATTTAGAAGCGACTACTTGTAGATGTGCAACTCATGCTCATGTTAGTGTTGCATCTTAGGCCCTTAGAGTGTTAACTAGCCTAATTATTGTGATCTTGAAAAACAAATTGTTGGGTTTTTCTTGCAAAAATTTTAGGCATGACAGTTGACAACATTTTTTTTACCCAAAATTGATGAAACGAAAAGGGTTTTGAAAGGAGATTCTCAACTTTCAACCAATATAAATTATGTTTTACTTGAATTTAACAAATTATTATTATTCATTTTCTATTTGAATTACGACTGAAGTCATAATTGATAGGCTGATTGAAAAACATCTATAGCTTTCAAACGGTATCACATTTTTTGAATCCAAAACATGCATCACATTTTATGCTTCGCCTACTACAAGATTAAAAAAAATCATGAAGTTTTGACCAAGTTAAAGGTGGTCGGACATACAATTTTTATATTTTTAAAAAGTTGTAATAGAAAATTCATAATTAATTATTTACTAGGAAAAAATTACAAAAATATGCATCACATCGGGACATGAGTCATCTACTTATATCTAAAATATTATCATTTTATTGTGGTTAGGGTGGTCAGAAAGACACCTACTTATTTTTTCCCTAAAATTTAAGTACTCTGCATGAAATTTCAAATTTTCACCAAATAGATTTAAAAAAAAAAAAAAACCTAGTAGTTAGAAACTACATTCAATTTGTTATAGATTATATTCTTACATATTTTTGAAATAATATATAACTTATTCAAAATTTTTATGTCAAGTTGCCTAATTCTGATTTTTTTGAATTTTCACCACTTAAGGGCCTATTTTTTCCATGATGATCCCACATACCCTTTTTATATTTTTTATATTTTTAATAAAAAAATCATAATTAATTATTTACTAGGAAAAAATTACAAAAATCCACATCACATTGGACATGAGTCCTCTAATTATATCTAAAATCTTATAAAAAATATTATCATTTTATTGTGGTTAGGTGGTTAGAAAGACACCTACTTTTTTTTCCCTTGAAATTTAAGTACTCTTGCATTGAAATTTCAAATTTTCACCAAATAAATTTTTTTTAAAAAATAAACCTAGTAGTTTAGAAACTACATTCAATTTTCTACAGATTCTATTCTTACATATTTTTGAAATAATATAGATAACTTATTCAAATTTTTATGTCAAGTTTCCAAACTCTAATTTTTCTAAATTTTTCACCACTTAAGGGCCTATTTTTTTCATGATGATCTTGTGCATACCCATAAGACTCCATGCATTTTACAACAGGTTGTTTGGGCATCCTGGCATCCTTGTATGATGGGACAGGAGGAAGTAAATGCAATATTCAATGTTGTAGTTTGAGGATGTATATTGTTTTGGTTGTATTGTGAAACGAGCCACTGTGGTGTTGCTTTGATAGCAAACTATTGAAAAATCCTACCATGCACCTCTGTTAGATAGTAGATTGGAGGGTTTTACAAATGTTGTGATCCACAACCTACAATGTTTGGCCTCATGTTGTTGTAATTTTTTTTTCAATCTTTTTTTCCATTCCTTACACACCTAACTAGTGACATATATTTTGATAGATTCAAACAAATTGTTGCTTTGTAGTAATATCATGTTGGGATCAATGCAAGCATAGATGGTGTAGTGCCCTCCATTTGCGTTGTCTTTGTAATGCATTTCAACTCGTTGTGAGGTCGGGTGTTGTTGTACTTTGAGTGCATTTGATTTATTCTGGTCGATAAATGTTTTTGATCAAATTACGACATTTAAATAGGATTATAAAGTTAAAAGGTATAGTGGTTAATTAAAAGAAAATAAATAATTAAATAAATTAGTTTTATAAAATATTAAGTAAAGAATTATTAATAAATAAATTAATTAATTGTTTTGTAAAAAAAAAAACATTCTTTTAATGATATTCGATAATAATTAATAATATATTAGTTGATTCAAAGGTAATTATCCCAATGACGTAAAGGGTAAATATTATTGCCAATAGATTTTACTAGATTGGCATGATTTGAATTGGTTCAATTTATTCGGTTTGTGTTTTGAGGTATTAAATAAAATAAAAGTTAAACAAAACTAAATGCAATATTATGTCAGATCTAATTATAGACTCTTCGTAACTGAAACTGTTTGGAAGATAGAGCATTTGGAAGTTGAAGAAAATGGTAGAATAGAAATGCAGAGGGAACAATAAAAGGGTTGGGGGAGATATTATAAAAAAGGAGAAATCTTGGAAGATGTTTTTGGGGGTACTAAGATTGCAAAGAAAGCCAAGTTTGCAGTGGATACTACAACAGAAACACATAGGGACAAGTGTTGATTGCAGTGCAGACCACAAGGAGAGATTATACAGACAAATTCAGATTTCAATCTAGATTGCAGAGGTAAGTAAATTCTTGTAGCTATGCTCGCTTATTTTCCATTCGATCATCTCTGTTGCAAAATGAATAGTATCATGAGTAAAGTGAGAAGCAGATAATGTAGTTTCGAGCTCTCTTACAGAAAAAATTTAAGTAATTAATGTTTTATAAGTGAAGGTTATAAACATTGAAATGAGTAATACTTTATATATTATGCCATGGCATAGAAATCCCAGCTTCCTAAATATTAAATCTCAGGCAACCACTTTTTATCAATCAAAATGTCAAGTATCTTCAGGGTCTAATGCCCTAGACAATCATTCTGACTGTATTGTAGAAATGATTTTATTTTTGGTTTGGTGGAGGGAATATGGTGCCCTATGCTGCAATGCAACATGTGTTTAACTGGAAACCCTATCTGAGGTGGTGTGAGTCATGTCTGTCTTTTCATTTGAGTTGTTTAGGATCATTGTTTAAACATAGCTATACCTGGTTTTGATTTTCTGTCTAAATTTGTTCCACCAACACCTTGGAATGCCAGTCCAAGGCTTAATTTATTTTTCTGCATGTGGCTAGTACTTGAAAATAAATAATGTCAATATACTAACATAATAGAGAGCTCACATTTGGTCATGGTGAAGTTTATTTTCCAAATTTCAAACTTGAGCGCGTCTCTGGAAACTCGCCTGCAAACAGAAATGTGTTTAAACAGAAAAGTTGTACATTAATTCTCCTTCTCTTAAACCGCGTATTTGCGCCTCATCTTTCTCCTTCCCTTAGTCTTGGGGATAACACTTGGGATTTGATAATAATGCAAGTAGATGGCGATATTTCCAAATTCCAATATTCACTTTCCATTATACTCGTCAACCTGTCACAGTTTCAGCATTTAGAGTTGAGGCGTTGTACATAATTAAATAGTTCCCTGAAATCATTGACCACCTTTCACAGCCGCAACTAATCCCTCTGATTCCATTGTTGACTTGTCCCAGCGGAAGCACTTGATCATAATAGGAAGTTTAAAGATTTATATAACCTCACTGTTTCCACTGACAATCTATCTCGGTTGCAGCACTTGAAAACTCACCCTTATATAAGAATTTTCCCCCATCTTGTTGGCTTATAACACTCTGGTTGGTGGCGACAAGAAATGGAACCATGATGTCTTATATGGGTACCAGAACAACATCATTTTCACATCAACCTAAATCTCCATCTCTCTTGATGCTCTAAAAATGCATCGCTGCCCATTTATGGTGTTGATTCGCCTTTCAATGTTTATGTTAAATGTTGGGCATTCAATATACCTTATGTTGTTATATGTTATAGATAAATTTAGTGTGTTCTCCAATGCAAACTGAGATTTGGAGTTTCCAAATTTGCACGCCCTCTTAGAGGCCCTTCCTTGCCGCAACTATAGCCGTTGATATCTGACCTAATGCCCTTTGGAAAAGTGCTACCCTATTTTTTTCTCAGATCGTTTCATTTAGCATCACCAATAATCACCATAATTTATGTCACTTTTTATAAGGATGAGACTCACCTCTTTCAGAACAATTTCTCTTACTGCAATCCTAGAGATGATAATTTTGATGTAGCGTGGTAGTCAGCACACACTCGGGGTTCTTAACAACTCTTGAGTCTTTCGGCCAAATCAGTGCGTCGGGCCTTTGTGAATCCTTCTTTCTCTGCCTTGCATTTATTTCTGTGTTTTGCATGATCAACACCTTGAATTTGCTGGTTACTGCTCCTTAACTGTATTCGAATCACTCCCTTGGTCAGATTGTTTCCTTAACCTTGGAATAGAGGTCGTGGTTTGGCATGGCTTTACTTGTTTGAAAGCAGTTAGTTACATACCTTTAGGGTCGATTTCTATTATATATGTTATGATTTGTATGATTCAATGTGCATTGCTAATTAGCTTACTATGTTAATATTTATGTTTACATCATATGCATGTATAAATACTAAGATTTTAAGTAAAGGAACTTTTAGAAATAAATTATAGGTATCTTCATGGACTTTGTCTTGTATTTATTAGAAAATTTATGGTTAGAAAAGTTGAAATAATGAATAAATAAAAGGGAAGAGTAATTGCATTGATTTAGATTGTTTAAGGGAATATGGAAACAATGGTGTGGAAAATATTATAATTATATGTGTATTATGTTTATGACTAAAAAGGAAAATAAGGGTTGCATAAATTGCAAGTGAGGGATTCAATTCAATATTGAACAAATAGTAGTATTAAAGATATGAGGATATGGGAGACTTAGGTTATCTTTTGACCCTGAGCATTCTTGAAATTCTAGTTACGAACATCCTAGGAATCATACTATAGGATACTTTTCCCTTAAATGTATTCCTTTTTGTTTAACTCATCATATAAGGTTTATTTTAATAAGAGATTTAATTTAAGACGAATTATACACACATGTTAATCAATGGACTTATTAATATTTGGTTAATTGGAAATTATGTTTTATAGAGATTCTTTAGTAATGATTCTTTAGTGGGGTGCTTATAAGATATGGGATTATTCTTTAAGACTTTGTAATTAATGTGTTTATATTCAGAAAATGATTTATTTATAGGAGTTAGAAAATTAGATTTATTAGGTAGTTAAGTTGGAGAGTTATGTGATATGTTATTGAGTAGGTTAGTAAAGTGATTAGAGAGAGAGTTTCCTTATGTTAATTTTTGATAATTTGGGTAACATTGATAGATTAGTTTATTCTTAATTTGATTAGTTTCAAGTGGAATAGTTAACTTAGAAATAATGAAAAGTAGAGTTTTGTATGTTGTTGATGTATGTAGATAATATTGGTGATAAGGATTATTTCTGTTTAGGTGGGAGAATTGATTTATAAGATAAATGGAAGTAAATAAATTTGAAAACTTTAAATAGTTGGGTATTACGATAAAGGCTAGTGAATGATTGTAGATTCGATAAATGTTTTGATTAATTATATTTAGTTAAACAAAGGGTTTATGTAAATGAATAAAATTAGATGATCTCTTCTAAGTCAATTTCCCTCATATTCTTTTAATAGTTGATTTGTGGGTTTTCTATAAGAATAGTTCTAGAAAATACTTGTGATTGATATCATGATCAAATTGTTTGTTTGAGTGGGTTGATCTTCAAAGGGAGATTGTTGTTATAATGTGTAAATTGGAATATATTTGTTTTAATTTGTGTTTGGAAGAGTATACTTGTGAATAGTGTCTTATGGCTTAAAACATTAGATTTTTATCTTCACTTTGCAATATTGTGCTATCCTTAAATGTTGGAAATGATTGATCTTTAAAATAATGTTCTTTTTAGATTGTTTCAAGTTACTTCTTATTGAATGAATGGATATATTATTAGAATGTGTGGTTTTATGGATTCTTTCGATGTGACTTTTCGTGAGTTGATTTTGAGTTGGGAATTTTCTCTCAATTAATGTATGTTGCTATTCGTTGGGAACCCATATGTTTTCTTTTGGTTCTTTACCCTAAGTGGTAAATCGGTTAATGTTATCTTTGTCATGATTGATGGTTCTGCTTGAGTTGTTAATGAGTCAAATTGAAAAGTTCTTTGAGTTATGGGTATTCCGAGAGGAGAAAATAGAGGTTTCCCTTGGATGTCCGATTTAGTTCGTATCGAAGTTGTTGATGTTGTTTAAGGGAGTTGTTGATCTTATTTTGATGTATTCTCTCATCATATTTGAATTGAAAATAGTTCTTCAAGGTTTTGCTTTTATTGTTGTCAGATTTTCATGTGGAAAACCTAGTGTAACTTTTTGAGAATCTTCCAGAGGCTTGTTTTTATGGTTGGTCAATGTTCTCTCTCTATGTGCCTTGATGTGGCAAGTGCCTTGGTATTTGGAATTTGAAAGGGTTGTACATGAATCATTGAGATTTTGATTATGTATTATAGTGAGATGGGTAATGCCTCGCATGCTTCTCTGTTGTGATCTAATGTTCTTGTTATGTTGTACAACCCTTGGGTTTTGGTTTTTATGTTTTGAGTGTCTAGAGAGAGAGTGGCTCTAAGTGGGTGGTCGTCGCACAAAGGGGTGCTAGGATAGCCCTCGTTAGAGTGAAATTAATAAGTGATAATTTAAATAATTAACTAGGGGATGGGTAGTAACACACTAAAAAGATAATTGTTGCCTCATCCGCCTTTCAGTGCTACCACAGACTAAAGGGGATTGAGAAGGCCGTGGTTGGCAAGATCGTCACCTTGTCTTCATGAAAGGTTAACGATTCCACATGAGCAACCCTATGGAGCGGCGCCTTGAGATAGGCTGTCAGGATAACCATAGATGGAGGCGGCACCTAGTGATAGGTTGTCTGGATAATCCATATACAGATGGAGGCGGCACCTTGAGTCAAGATGTCTGGAGAATCCATGTTAAGCCATGTGATGACACTCTCCTCTAACACTCCTTATTATGTTGCTTCTTTGGAAATCCTCTGGAAGTGGTCCTTTGTCTTGAATTGATGAAACATAGTTGTTTGAAATGATTTATGGTTTTACCCTATTTTATCTTGGGTGTACTTGGTGGTTTTGTATGATCTCATTGATAGTTGACTTATGACCTTGTATTTTTTTTGGTACTGTGATGTGATGATATTGTATTGCGTAATTGCAATTTGGAATTGTATTATGTTTATTAATTCAGTTTGATTTGAAAGTGTTTCATGATCATCCTTTGGTTACTCGGTTACTGGTCATTGCTTTGATTTATGTGATGAGATTTATGACTCTTGGATGTGGTTGATTATGTCATTGTAATTCCTGAGTGTTATGATACTTTTGTATGACGTTGAATCTTGTGGTTCCCTATTGGATATTCTTGGTTGAGGTCTCTTTCTTGTTAGCTCCTAGCACGGGGGGTGGGTCTTCAGACTCACATGGTCGGGTGGAACGTGCTGAGCACCCCATTGGGTCCCCAGTCGAGGATCGAGAGGTGCGGATTGGTGCTGTTGCGGCGACTCCAGAGTTGTATCTGTCTTGGAGCCAGTTTTGATACTTTGTATTCATCTATTCATTTGTATCATGGTATCTTGTGTATGGTTTCCATTTATGTTTGGAAACACTTTTGTATCATTGTAATGTAATGTAATGTAATGTTAAACTTAGTGTGGATATTGGCCATGGCAGTTGTTATTCGATGTGTTGAGTTAATAATGGTTTCTTATCAATGAATTTTCATGTATGTATTACATTAGTTAATGTTTACTTTGTTATGGATTATATCTTTGGCTTTTATTCTTTATTGTCGTTGTGTGGATCTAAGTCGCATAATGACTCCTCGTGTACCCCAAGGGATGTATGTGTTAATGAATCTACTTAAATGAAATTCATGTCATGACTTAATGTGTTTTACATGTATGTTATATGTTTACTTTTTAAAAAAAAATTGTGGTAATTATTGTGTTGTTGTCCTTTGGGGTTCGCACGGCAGGGCGTTATAGATGGAAAAGGAGATATGAATCCCATCTATGGGACAATTGGTACCTAAAATATCACCATAGTTGTAAGCATAAACAAGTTTTGTTTTATAAAATAATATTTTAGTAAGTTATACATCCAACCCTTTTCTTCCTGCATGGCTAGATAGGCTCCATTACATATCAAAATTAGGTATGTTTATAAAGTTATTTGTGTAAAACCTTTAAGGAGGAGAATAAGCGTGGGTTTTGTGCTTTTGGCTTTCATTTTCATATATTTTTTGCTATATATATACATGCATGCACAAATTCTTACATGCACTAGACTACAATAAATATAGTCTATTGTACACATTACATTTTTCCATGTCTCTATAGTTATCTTTTTAGCTTATGGAAAAAATTATTTATAGGCAGCTCTTTATCAACATACCCATCTTTTTAAAGTTCACACCAAAAATAATACTACAATATAAGAAATCATATATGAAAACACCAAAAATTTCCCTATTTCGCCATTGTGTGATATCTAATATGACTCCATTAAATTTTTTATGGGTCTTCCATACTTTTCTTGCTTGGGGGTTTGGCTAGAACCCATGAGGATTCATGATGCCAATATGGTAGGGAGGAGAATGAACATGAGTTTTGTGGTTTTTCCTTGCACCACCATATATTAACTACTACAAATACACTACATACTCTATTTTGTCGACTACATTTCTCCATGCTTATACAACTATGTTTTCAGCTTGGAAAATGAACTATTTAAACCTACTTCTTTATGATGATACCTATTTTATTTAGGCTATGAAAATAATTATATGAAGAGATCCTAAATGTTTTTATGTAAATAAAATCTTCCCCATTTCTTTAAACTTATACACAAATAGAAAAATTTGAAACATATTTCAATACAAGATTCAAGCTACACCCTTTGGTAGTAAATATTGAAGACAGATAGAGAAATTGTATAAGAGGTATTAGAATAGCACTTATTTGCTATTAAACATTATAGAAAAAACCACATTAAATAGAACTTTAAAATATGGAGTATAGAAGAGGCAAACTATGATAATGAACAATTTGTTATGGGGAACTAAAAAAACAATAACATGAAGAGCAGTTTGTTATCACAAACTTCAAATAGATGAGAAAAAAATAATATCATGAAAAATATTGATACAAGATATATAACATGTTTCATCCAAACAAAATAACCACAAAAAATAACAATGTGTTATAAGGAGCTTCAAACAGATGAGGGAAAAAGAATATCATGAAAAATATTGGTATAATGCAAGTAGTCTATTTAATAGTTGTAAGGGGTATTAGAATAACATTTAACAATCACACATAAATGACAGATGCGTGGAAACCTTTCGCCTACTTTCATTTTTTTTGGTCCGTGTATGTTTTTCTATCATCTGTCATTTACTTGTGATTCTTAAGTGTTTTTCTAATAGCTCTTTTACAATATCACATGTAAATGACAGATGAATGGAAGCCTTTGGTTTGTATGTTTTTCTATCATCTATCATTTACCTGTGAGTCTTAAGTGTTTTTCTAACAACTCTTTTACAATTATCACATGTAAATGACAGATGAGTGGAAGCCTTTGGGTTTCTTTCACTTTTTTGGGTGTGTATGTTCTCCTACCTCTCTTAAAGTTCTATTTAATGTGGGTTTTCAACCATCTGTCATTTACCTGTGATTCTTTAGTGTTTTTGTAGTAGCTCCTTTACAATTTGTCAAATGATAGATGATCAAAAACCCATTTTACATAAAACTTTAACATATGGACAATAGAAGGTGTAAACTATGGCTATGAACAATTTCCTTATACAAACCTTCTATTGTACAAAATGCGTATAACACCAAACATGCACAAAGATAAAAAGGAACAATAACTAGAGGCCAAAAAACATACACAGACCAAAAAAAATTGAAAGCAGTCCAAAGGTACAAGTCGATGTTATGTTTGTAGTTTATACCAATCTACAACATTTCATAATTTTTAAAGTTAAAAATAATTCTTCTCGCAAGGACAATAGAATAAGAAACTAAAGTGTCATTCCAAGCAAAAAATTGCATGAGGGCACAATCCTTAATTAAATGCACAAAAACATTTACCTGGGTTAAGGTATGAAGAATACAAGAGCTAAACTAGGACAATGAATAGGTTGTTATAGGAAACTTCAAACATATTAGAAAAAGAGAATATCATGAAACATATTGATACAAGACAAGCAATCTATGTAACAGTTGGCATTTTCCTATAGGCTATTTGTTTGAAATCTCTGTTGGGTTTTTTTTTGACCCAACTGTGAATAGAATTTGTCTACATTGGAAATCAATGATCAACAACAGCCAACAACAAGTTCCCTGGGGTTGTTTATGGCGATGTGGAGTTTTCTAATTATGTGGGTTGGCAGTGGTCGACTTGGTTTGCTCAATACATGGAAGCAGAATGTTAAGTGTTTGCTCCCATGAGGGTTAATGCATCCTGGCATTGTATGTTAGCACGAGAGGAAGTAATGTAGTATTCAATGTTGCAGTGTGAGGAAGTATACTCCAAAATGTGCGAGAATATACTAATGGAGAAATTGTAATTAAATCCTCTTTCTTTCATCAAAAAAATATGGTTAGGGTTAGTAATTTTCCCTGCCCTTCATTCATTGTTTGTGGTCATCTCCATGCATCTTTTTTGTTATACCCATTAACATAGGAGTAATAGCATATATATATATATATATGTAGACAGTTAGTATGAAAACATAAAGATATTCAAGATAAAATTAGTTTTGTGGTTGTTAAGTGTTATTGTAATAGCTCTTTTACAATTTCTCTATTTGTCTATAATATTTAGTACCAAGTACTATAGCTCAAATTTTCAATTAAGTATGTGGCGTCATACCCATTTTGCACATATTATTGCTACCCATTGGTTTTATGAGTTTTATTTAATGCAAGTTTACTGCCAAATAGTGTAGCTCAAATTTTGAATTGGCAAGCCAACTCCATAGAGTGCTTGTCTCGTATCAAGATTCTTAAGTGTTTTTCTAATAGTTCTTTTACAATTTCTCTAATTTTTCTATAATATTTAGTGCCAAATAATGTAGCTTGAATTTTGAATTGACAAGTTGACTATTACATAGATTGTTGGTCTTGTATCAATATGTTTTATGATATTCTTTTTACCAGTTCCATAAAGCAAACTATTCATTATGTAATAGTTGACAGCCTGTGTAATAGTTTGCTTGTCAATTTGATGAGAATTTTTACTATATGCTTCCTTATATTGCAATTCTATTTTTAATATAAATACATTTTGAATCACATAATATAAATTCGTTATAAATTTACGAAAAAATGCCATCTTGATAAACAACTATATGTAAATAATCTTTTAGACAAGCTGAAAAGATAACTGTGTAGATATGCATAAATGCAATGGGTACAAAAAATATCTTTTTTTAAGTCAAATGTATAATTGCTTTCCCACAAAAAAAAACCATTCAAGATTTTCCTTTTTACATTCATTGTAGATTATGGTTTATGTGGTTGTGGAAGGCAACCACAGACCGTTCTCATGTGCTTATGAGAGGAAAAACAATTTGTTGACTGCATCACATTATTTATCCCCAGAAGCACATGACAATGGTGTATATTATTCCATTCAACTATTCAATTTACAATGTCATGGTTGGCCTGGTTTTCATTTTGTACATGACTACATTTTCTTCCTTTTTCATTATTGTTTGTTATATGTGCCCATGTTTTACAAACATATTTTTGCATATACATTGTAGCCATACAATGCAAATATAAGAACTTGCAAAGCAAAATCTATATCGATATATATGTTTGTGCAGTTAGATGAACCTTTTTAGTTATTATACACTTTTTTGTATATTCCATCTATCCATGTTCCTCCAACCATCCTCAAATCCTATGATTCCAATACTTTATTGGGAAACCTATTTTTGTCAAGTTGTCATAGCAAAAAAAATACTACAATATTAGAGATCTTGTTTGAGAACACCCATTTTCTCCCAACTTTGTTATTGTGTGATATATGATACGAATCCATGAGATTTTCCATGGACCCTACCTGCCTTTCTTGCTTGAGGGTTTGGCTAGATCTCGCGAAGCTTAATGATGCCAATATGGTAGGGAGGAGAGCGAGCGTGGGTTTAGTGCTTTTGTATTCCATCATCATATATTTGTTGTTGATTATGTACATGGACACAAATTATCACATGTACTTTTCTACCAAAAACATAGTCTATTCTATCCATTGCATTAGTCAATGTTTCCACAACTCTCTTTTCAACTTCTCCAATAGATTGCTTATACACAATTTTTTACCAGGATGGCATGTATTCAAAATGTTCCATTTTATCTCTTTCTATTTACAACAGATAATACTAACCTATTTTATTGTATATCTATATGATTTCCTCTATAGTGTTGCACAGATACAATAGACATTCAAGAAAATTAGTGTATTGTAAATTGTCTATTTGAAATTCTTTCATGGTTCAACAACTTGATCCAATTCTTCTTGCCCTTGTTAAACACCATCAATAGTACATGTAAGTACAAAACTTTTCCATTCTCAATAAATAGATTCAGTGAACCAATTGTAAATATTATTAATTATTTTTAGTTTCAAATTGTATATATTTATTTTGCACATATAGTTGCTTTCTTTTTATGCTTCCTTTTTTATTTCAATGGGTAGAGTAGAGTATCTTTTTTAAAGTAAAATGTATAATTGTTTTCCCACAAAAAAATGTCATTTAAGATTTCCCTTTTTACAGTCATTGTAGATTGTGGTTTATGTGATTGTGGAAGGAAACCACACACCATTTGCATGTGCTTCTGAGAGGACAAAAAATTTGTTGATTGCATCACATTGTTTATCCCTAGAAGCACATGACAATGGTGTGTGTTGCTCCATTCAACTAAACCAGCTACAATGTCATGGTTGTCCTATTATAGTCTTCTATATATTCTATTTGTCCATGTTTCTCCAACCATCTTAATATGCCATGATGCCAATTATTTATCGGGATACCTGTTATCGTCAAGTTGTCACAGCAAAAAGAAGACTACAATATTAGAGATCTTGTTTGAGAACACCCATTTTCTCCCAACTTTGTTATTGTGTGATATATGGTAACAGTCCATGAGAGTTTTGATGGACCTTGCCTTCCTTTGTTGCTGGGGAGTTCGGCTAGAGCCCACGAGGCTTCATAATTCCAATATGGTGCAGAGGAGAACATGTGGGTTTAGTGATTTTTCCTTCCATCATCATATATGTGTTGTTTCTTATATACATGGACACCCAAATTCTCACATCCACTTGTCTACCAAAAACATACTCTATTTTATCCATTTTATTTATCATTGTTTCCACAGCTCTCCTTTCAGCTTCTCCAATAGATTACTTATACAAAATTATTTACCAGGATGCCATGTATTCAAAATGTTCAATTTTATCTCTTTCTATTTACAACATATAATGCCAACCTCTTTTATTGTATATATATATTATTTCTTTTATAATGTTGCACAAATACAATAGACATTCAAGAAAATTGGTGTCTTGTAGATTTTCTATTTTACCCTGACGAGCATGTTGCTTTTGCAAACAAAAATTTGCATAATTATGATTATGGGATATGTAGTTCGTTGGTTAAATATTTGCGAAACACGTATTGTATTTAAGATTGTGAGGATGAAGAAATAGAGGAGTTATTTTTCCCTCCAAAGAATGCAGGGAAGTGTTATAAAATTGGTGGAATTTTTCATGACTTTAAAATTCATGGAATTTGCCAATAAATTACAAGTCACACTATTTTCCATGGATTTTATAACACTTTTGACTGCATGCACTGGAGGGCAAGACTATTTTGATGTGTGTGCCTCAGATTTTTTAGATGATGATTATGTGCATTGCATGCTACATGTGCGTCTACTTCAACATAGGTGCTCCAAAAAATATGTTCATCACTCCCAGCTATATAATGTTCGCATATCAATAAATAGATCCAGTGAACCAATTGTAAATATCATTAATTATTTTTAGTTTCACATTGTCTATATTGCTTTTGCACATATACTTACTTTTTAAATGCTTCCTTTTTGGTTTCAATGGGTAGAGTATAATATCTTTTTTGAAGTCAAATGTATATTTGTATTCCCACAAAAAAACACATACCTTTTAATTCAATTATTCTAACAATGTAAAATATGTAAATCGTGTCATCACATGTAACACCCCTCCATTTTGTTCTTTTCATCGAATAGTGTTCATTATGTATGTTTTACCTTGTTAGCAAATTGGTTATAAACTTGATTACTTTGACCACTAATTGTTAAGCGATGTAAACATTATGTTTTGATGTGATGGTACTTTAATCAGATGATATTATTATTTCATGTTATGGATTAAATTAGCATGTATGTGAATTATTGATGCTTTATGCTTTGATTATACCATTGATGATTAGATGTGTCAGTTAGCGATATTGTATTGGTGAAGGGGATAGGATCACATCACTCACATGCGAGCGCCCTATGATTCTGTTATTTCCTCTTCACGGTGTGTCTTAATATATTATATGCATGTTCAACACTCATATTGTGTGTAGGATGCAAGTACAGGACATCGACTCCACCTGGTTCCACAGGTCTGAGCGTGTCCCTTGGCCAACGAAAATCGATTGGGAGATAGTAGCTAGGTTTTCTGTGTCATGACATCACCCTAGCCATAGTGAGTCATTGGGTTGTTAGTTGGGATAAGTTGTTTTGTTGCCTCTTCTTCCCTTGCCCTTGTATTTAAATTTGCAATTTAAATCGGTGCTTGTTTTATTTAATTGCATTGTCAAAATAAATAAACGAGTGACTATTAATTAATTAGTTAATTTAATTCAATCAATAAAATAATCTAATTATGGATTAGATTTATTTATTGATAAATTAAATTAAAATAATTGTGTTAGCATTAGTAAATATTGAGATCAAATAAAAAATAGAATTATGCCTTGCATCCCTTTTTGAAATAAAATTAAAAATGATTTTAATTGTAAATTGGTAAATTCAATTTTGTGGAAGAAAGAAAATTTAATTAGCATTTGGGTTGCAAAATAGATCTTTGTTTCAAATTAATATTATGCAAATTACAATGGGAAATATAAATTATTTTATTAATTTGCAAAAATAAAATATCTTGTTTTAGCAATAAGTTTTGGTGGGTGAGTCCATTTTAGGGGTTTGACAAATTTGGGGGAGAAAAGGGCATAAGGTAATTCATTTTGTTTTTGAATTTTAATTTTGAATTTTGAAGAGAAAAACTTGGATTGACTTCTTTTGAAGAAAATTGGTGAAGGGAAGATTGAAAATTGGAGAAGCTGAATTCAAAAGCAAGGGCAAGATCTCCATTAACAAATCTTCAAGCATTTGGAGAAAACAACAGGTTTTTTTTTCTTCTTGTTTTGGTTTCATTTAGTAATGATTTAGAATCTATTCATGTTTCCTTTTAAAAGATTCAATCCTTTTGTTGCAATGAAAATACCCATCAAAAGAAAAACTAGTTGCAAGATTGAACAGATAAATTGTAAAAATTCTTGTCAAAACAATAAAATTTTGTAGGAATTCAAGAAAAAAATCCATTAGGGAGCAAACTCAGTCAATGGAAAATTCAATTGGAACAAGAAAATTTTGGAAACAACACTTGTAAATTTGAAAACCTTTGTAAAAAAATGAGGTTTTGAAAGCTCTGCTGTAAAAATGTTATTTTGTGTTTATTTTAAAGAAGTTCTTCAATCAAAGTGTGAGAAAATAGGGGAAATATTAATATATATATATAATATATACATACATATATATATATATATATATATTGAGAATATATATGTATATATGCACGTATTATATATATAAATTTATAAATCATATTTTTTTTTAAAGTTTGGTAAAATAATTTTAATTCTGGGTCTCTGTGTTTTATCCCAGAATTCGCATTTTTTTTTAGGGCTTGGTTTTGTGTGGGCCATGGGGAATGAAACCCCATACGTAGCCGGTGTAGCTCCATGGCCGTCATCCCCCCCATGAAAGGAGGCGCTGCCAGTGAAGGTAGCGCTTCCCTGGCAGTGTTCCCCCCCCCCCAGCAGGGAGGTCGCGGCAGCAGGGAGACCCTGCATCCTCCCTGTCGCGCCTTCCTGTGCATGGCAGTTTCCACAACCTCCATTGACATTCGTTCACTTTTAAAAATTTATTTTTTCTATATATTATATATTGAATATAATATATGTATAATATATTTTATATTATATAAATATTATATTTAATATATATTTATATGTTCAATAAAGTGTCTTCATGTTTTTTTTTTTTATATATATATTATTTATTATTTAAAAATGTACTATTAATATAGTTGATATATATATTTTATATATGTATTAATTTCATATTAAACACATATATATATAATATATATATATCACAATATATTTATATTATATTTTAAATAAATAAAGTATGTTATCATGTTTTAATTTCAGAATTAAATTATCGAGGTAATATTTAAATATTAATTATATGTATATAAAATATATGTATAATTACTTGATATTTTATATAAATATAATTATATTTAAATATCATTATTTTAAGTTATTCTTTTTGCATTGTATATACAAGAAATCGGTTTGCAAGTAAATGTTTTAATTGTGAAAGGACTGTTATTTTTATTATCATTACGAATTATTGTGCATTGTGATTAAATGTTACGTGTAGATTATGGAAAGATTCCTAACGTCTTAGACTACTCTCATGTGATTGTGCAAGAAATTATTTTATTTAATTTGATTAGTGCACTAATGCGTTGAGTGAACTGGATTTATGAAATCCTAATGTAGTGTGCTTTAGTTTGCGTTTAATGCTTCCTCTTGGTGTGGGACAGTCTAGTCAGTACTATGTAAGCCTTCCAGATAGGATCTTCTATTTTGTGTTTGGGGTTGCTAGCATGTCAGTCAACCTTGTTTACCTTGGGTAGTGCATTATATGTGTCCAGTTATAACTATTTATCTTGGATGGGTTATGTTGACTTCATTTTGTGTTTAGGGATTCATTATCCTTGGGTTGCACTTGAGTACCCTTTGGTTGTGGTATAGTTCCACGTGTTGTCTTAGAGAAGTGGCTTACATTGAGGGCCGGCACACAAAGTGGTGCTAGGAGATCTCAATGTAAGTTGGTTAATTCAGTGAAAACTTAAACCAATTGACTAGTGTAGGTGGTACCAACATTTTAATAAGATTAATTTTGCCTCGCTCATGGACGCAAGCACTTGTATAGACTTGGGATGAGACGAGAAGGCCTGGAATGGCAAGATTGTTATCTTGTCCCTTCGAAAGATAATTGATTCCGCATTGGTTTGCATGTGGGGCCGGGAGTTGTTAGAGGTTACCAGGATATCCTAAGATGGGGGTCGGGACCTAGGAAGACTTGCCAAGATATCCCATGCAACATTGTGATGACACTTCTCCTAAGTCAACAATATGTTTGTATTCGTGATGTGATCATTTACTTAAACTATGGAAGCATTGTAACCTTTGTGTCATGTGATGTCATGTTCGTATCTTTTTCAGTTGAGTCATGTTGCCTTTGTTTAGAGGTTGTTGGTCTTGACCTAAAATCCTTGTTACTATCTCCTAGCACGGGGGGTGAGCCTTTGGGTATCACTTGGTTGGGTGGAATGTGCACCATTCTTTGTTGTTTTTTTTGGCTCTTGCTCATGTAGACGAGGCTTTCATATTGGAGAGCTCATGGAATCCATTTGCTACCTTGGTTCTTTTATGTTAGTCATTCTTGTATTATTTTTACCCCTCATTGTTATTGAGGTGGAAATTGTAATTAAGTTATCATGTTATTGATTTACCTCATTCTGGGAATGAGTGATGTAATTGTAATTTTAAAACTTCTGTTATTGGTAACCATGAAGGATCTCATGGTCTTAAATGAAAATCTCATGTATGGAATGTATGTGCTTTAATTAGTTAAGTAAATGTTGTTATGTTTCATTTCATGCATGTTGTTTTAATTTTTGATTTAAATAATCTTTGTCCCATAACCTTAGGGGATTGTTGGCTTTGTGTTGTAATCTTGCATGTATTTGTAATTAAACAAAAAAAAAATTGTGCATTTGTTTAATAGTTTGCAACTTCCCCTAGGGTTGCGTGGCGGGGCATTACATCACATTCTTCTTTTTGTGCTCATCAAATGGTATAAAATTTATCAATATAATATTTTCATTTTCTCCCTAAATAAATGCATTTACATATTTGTTTTTATTTCAACAACAATTCAAGTTGTTATTCTATTTGATCATCCATTTATTATTTTGTTTTATCTAAGTCCTTTTTATTTTATTCATACACCAATTAAGGAACATGTAAATTTACTAGAAGCAATTCATAAAAAACTAATATTTTCATTTTCAATTTCCTTGTAATTGACTACTTTTGAATCCTTTCTAATTGCCACCATTTTATTCTACTACTACTAACCCATAAATTAGATGCATAATAATGCTTTTATTTTGAAAATAATGGACTAAATACTACTTATAAAAGTATTGAATATTAAAGATATCTATTTTTTGAAAACATCATTAGTAATGACCATCATAACTAATGTTAAAATAAAAAAATAATCACAATAAATAACATCAAAGTAATAAATTATCTAGTACCGCATAAGCATTACAACAAATATGCCATACCTAAACTTATGGACTAACTTTTTTATTCAATATTAGTAATTAAACGCATGACTAATAACTCTTTAAAAAAGGAGAATCCTTTAACATTCCATAAATTCCATAAATATTATTTAATCCACAACTTCAAGTTTTCCATGTATTTCTATCCATATGTATCTTAAGATAATTAAATAATAATCAATGAATTGATTGATTTCCCTAGACAAAAAAAGTTAAATATAGATGTGCATCTAGATTTAATAAATATAAAACTAAAATAGAGATAAAACTATATCACACCTTAAATTTTGGAGAGAAATTATTATTATTAAAAAATTAATTATTTAAAAATTTATATTTTATTTTATTTTCTAAATT